>CM052545.1:92939608-93054538 GCA_028533065.1 Trachops cirrhosus | reverse complement strand
AGGCCTCGATCCTCTGTTCTTCACCCTCCCACCTCTACCCTCTAGCCAGGGATACTCACGCCGCCCCCGCCTGGGGCGCTGCGCTGTATGGAGACTGGGGCTGCAGGCTCCTTGTAGCCTCCGTAGGACGGGGCCGCCTGCTGCTGCTGGGGCGGCTGGAAAACTGGAAGACGGAGGAGATAGGGCTCGGACACTGTCTTGCCAAAACAGCCCCTCCCAGAGCCCTCTCCCGTCCTCCCCAAGCCCATATCATGTATTTGAACCCCACGGCCCCGCCCAACCCCCACTTCTCAGAAGCGACTGCGCGCGCACACTTGCAGGTGCTGTGTACGACGCCGCTGGGGGCTGTGTCTCCCGCATCACATTGGGACCGCCCAGCACAGGTCCGTCCCCGGGTTCATGCCCTCGGTGGGGGGGTGGGGATGGGACCTGACCAGGGTGTGTGTGAATGAGGCTTCTCCCCATCCCGTAGGCGGCCTGGCCTCAGGTCCTCTACCCTCGCCGGCCTCCTGCCCACCTGGGGCGCTGCTCGGGATGTGGTGAGGCTGCTGCTGCTCCTGGTGTCTCCGGTAGCTGCTGCTGTCCTGGGAATCTCGACGCTCAGGCTCCATGCCCTCTCCCCCGCCGGGGCCCATGCGGCTCTTCTCGAACTCCTCGTGGTATTTTATCTGAAGGGGCCAAAAGCACTGGGTAAAGGACCCACCGAAAACCAACCTAGTCTCCCTCCCATTGCCACTCAAGATCCCAGGATGGAGGAGGCTCCCCGAGGGCTCTGGGCAGAGAAAGCCATGCTCTCGCGGGAGTGCACCAGCTGTGTGCCCTTGGACAAGCCACGTGACCCTGCCGGGCCTCAGCTTCCACCTCAATAAAACAGGACCTGGGTGGCTACTCCCCGGGTAGCAGGAGGATGCAATAACATGACCACTGGAAAATGGCCATGTAAGCTAAAGCACCAGACAAATGCGAGTGGCCGCTTTCACGTGCCAGTGGCAGGGACCAAGGCTGCTCTGCTTCCACTCTGGTCAACAGCAGCCCCAGCAGTGACTGTTTATTGAGCACCTACTAGGTGCCAGGCACTGTGCTTGGTGTTCCACATCATGGCCCATCTGACCTGTCAGCACCTATGATGGGGTGATTACGATCCCCTAACGCACAAGGAAGCTAAGACACTGAAAGGCGAGGGGAGTTGCCCAAGAACATGCAAATTCCAGAGCCCGTGCTCTTAATCAGTACCAGGTGGTCCTGCCTCTTGCAGCCACGAGCGGTGGAGGCCAGCACCCAAGCATGCTCTCCTGAGGACGCCAGCCTTTGGGACGAGAAATGGCAGGCTGGACGTTCTCTTGAAGATGGATTCCTCCTCTGATCAGATTCCAAAAACGGACAATAAGAGGCCTTGAGAAGTCACACACCCCAGCACTCAGCAAGAACTGGCTGAACTGGGCATGCCGAGGCCCTGGAGACCTTCCATAGCTGCATTTTTACAAATCTGCTCTTCAGGTGACCTGCTTCCAACCCACCTGGCCTGCTTGTTAGAAGGCGGGTCCCGGGGCCTTCTGTGGCACAGACAGAATCGGGGCCAGGGTTCTGGATGATGCATTTTTTTAAAAAGCTCCCCAAGTGAGTCAGAAGCAGGCTTACGTTTGAGAACCAGGGATCTAGAGCAGAGGTCGGTGGACTGGCCTGGGGGCCCACAGCCCATTTTGCTCAGGGTCCGTGAGTAAGAACAATTACTTCATTTTTTAAATGACGGGGCTGGGGAACCCAAAAGGAATATTTTGTGACACATGCATTTTCTGACACTCGCATTTTGGTGCCCAGAGGTGAAGTTTTATTGGGACGCAGCCACACCCATTGGTGTCCCCGTCATCTGTGGCCGCTTTCCCGCTATTATCACTGCAGAGCCCAGCAGCTGCCACAGAAGCCAAATGGCCCTCCAAGTCTAAAATATTTACTCTGTGGCCCTTTAAAGGAAAAGTGTGCTGACCGCTGCCTGCCCAAATGCTTGGACAGCAACATGTGAAATGTGTTAGCACAGTCCTCCCAAATCACATCTATTTTATAAATTATGCATGAGTAGCACTTCACAGATATGGAAAGCATATTGTAAAACTTACACAAAAGATATGAAGAAAAAAGTGGAAGATGAGAAAGAACCAGGGCCAGGAGTCTAAGGCGTTCTCCCCGCATCTCAGGGGCCGGTCGCCCGTAGCCCACCCTACAGACCCGGGTCTGCTGGCTCTGCAGAGAGGAACTGGTGGGAGGAGAGCAACCGGGGGTAGGCCCTCGGTTTCAGGGGTCCAGGAGTGCCGGGCCGGGCGTGGGGGAGGAAGAGGGACAGACAGACAGTGACAGAAGAGCTTCCCCTCACCCCCAGAGGACACTCAGAGAGCAGGACGCTGAGGAAAATTGGTCCTGAGTCAGGCTGGCCCAGGCCTTCAATTCTCTCTGGGCCTCGGACCACTTGACTGGAAGCTGGTTCTCACTTCCTCTTCACCAGCATCCTGCCCTGTGACTCTCCCAGTGGAAAACGGGGGTGGGGGAGGAGGGAGGCAAAGCCTGCCCTCTGTCCTGCAGCAGAAGGCACCAGTGACCCTGTGCCCTGGAACCCTGGCCAATGCCTGAGGAGCTGCCCAGCCCAGGGCGGGGCTCTCTGGCTACCCATTCCCACCTTTTCTGCTGCCTTCTCTCCCCACCCTTAGCATCGGCTTTGCAGGGAGGACAAGAGTTAACACCTGGCCAGGCAGGGCTTACACACTGGTAACTGGGCTAAAGGCCTGTGGGCGTGGGCCACTGGGCACACCTGCGTCCTTCTGCCGGCTCAGAGGATGGTTACTTGCTGCGGCCTGGGCTAGGAGGGCAGGCTGGCAGCAGCAAAGCCCAGGACAGGCCCAGGCTGGAGGCAGAGAGCGCCTCACTTAGGCGTTTGGGTCAGGACCAGCCCTCCCCTCCTCCTGCCCTGTCCCTTTCTGCCCAAGCAGGGCCCCACACCCAAATGGAGAAATCATAGGCTGAGCCTACTCCTGAGGGGGCAGAGCCAGCCCTGGCCAGGCTGAAAACTCATCAGATCTCTGAACCCCCTCGCAGAAGAGCACCCAAGGGTGCAGTTCTCAGACAAGGGAAAAAGGTGAGTCTCCCCTAGCCCCATGCCCTCAGTGAGCCCTGTCCAGCGATCAGTCGGGGGAACAAGCAGAGGGTTCACCCCTCCCGAGGCCTCTAGGCTCACGAGGCAACTGCCCTTCTGACTTTTGTCCGGGGAGTGGGGAAGGTCAGCTTCCTGTGTTTACTTTGACCCGGAGCCGATGACCCGATGACCGGGGGAGGGCACGTGTGTATGTGGGGGCGGACAGAGGCCTGCACGGGCCCTAAGGGCGCCAGGAGTGGGGCTGGGGGACAGGTATCCCTGATGCTGGGGGCCCGGCGACCCTGGGCAATAGGCCCCTCCTCCGAGCGTGACTGTCTGCAGTAGTGGGGGCAACAGAGAGCCCTGGGGAAGAGGGCACGTCTCCCTGTGGGAGCCAAAGCCTGGCGCCATCCCCCATCCGTGTCCCACAGACTCGGTCCTCGTCACAGGCTGCAGCGTCCTTCTCCAGTCTCAGCCCCGAAAGACCATGAGCCCTTCACTTATTCGTGTGACCTTGGGAGAGCCCCTTCGCCCCTGGGCCTCAGTTTCCTCATCTGTATGCGGCGCCACGGTGCCATCTGCTCCCAAGTGATCCTAAGGCTCTCGGCCAGCTCTAGGAACCTAACGAAACTCTGGAGCGGGAAGCAAGTGCTGGCTGGTGAGCTCGATCTTGCTCCTTCAAAAGACACTATACGTGGACAAATATTTATAAAATTAGAGCCAGCTGACCAGGTGGGTGACGTGGTGGCAGGCTGAACAGGAAAGATTCCTCTCCCCACCGATGCAGGTACCGCCTATTACTGTTATTAGTGATGACCTTCACATTTGCTCGTAAGTTTATCAAGGCTCTTTGCACATTACCTCCCTTGGCCTGAGTGACAATCACCCTAAGGAGTAAATTGGACAGGTCCACCTTAATTCCCACTTTACAGAAAAGGACAATGAAACTCAGAAGTTAAATGACTTCCTGCAGCTGGGCACATGAGGTCACAGGCACAGACAGGCCCTTCCTGAGGACAAGCGTGGGGCCAGGCGGCCACACGCCCGCATCTGCCCCTAGTCCTGGTTCACGTCTACGGTTCTGGCATAAATACGAACAGCACCCTCTCAGTCTCAGCAGAGATGACAATCTCGAGGTCATGCTAACTTTGGGAGAAGAGTACACCAGGCAGGGAAACTCAGGAGAGGCACACAGGGGCAACAGCGGAGGGAGAGGAGTGAGGCTGCAGCCTCCTTCTGCCTGGGCACCTGGATACAACGTCAGTGCAGTGTCCTCAACTCCCCTCCCGCCTCCACAGCCAGAAGGGAACTGCGTTACTGCTTTGCCGACTGACCTAATGGTTTGAGAGGCACACGGGCACATTAAAGGCTCTTAGCACATCCGAAAGGGAAAGAAACATTTTCTAGATTCCAAGGGCCTGGCTCATGCCTGCTCCAAGCTCATCGAAGTTCTGATCTCGTAAGAGCCCCAATGGAGGTCACCCCAAGTCCAGAAACGGCAGCAGAGCCCCAGCTGAAGGAGTGTCCGGGCCGCCGCGGAAGGACACGACGCTCCGACGGTGCCGGGACATCCAGATGAACGCGGTCAGAACCCAAGGGCTCTGCCCACCCACCCGGCCCCCGCTAGCCAGGACTGCAGGGTCCACTCCAAAACTGAAGAAAACACGCTCTCTCTGCCACTTGACGTTCTCTTTTTCCTGAGCCCCCTGCTCCCCCGATGGCGGTGAAAACGAAGACCTGACTGCACGCGCCGCTCCCACATGATTCTGCGTCACGGCTGACAAGGGGACACCGGGCTTCGGACGGAACAATCAGCTCACTAGCCAGGGCCTATTTTTATAACGTCTTCCATTTGTTGAGGGCCTAGTTAGTGCCCGTATATGCTCGATTCATTTCCTTTTCTCAGTCCGAGAAAAATGTCTATTCTCACACCCAAGGCTCAAGAGATGGTTACAAGGTGGGTAAGTCAGAACCCAGTTCCCACATCAGATCCTGAGTTCCCAATCACCGCTAACAGCTCCCTGTCAGAAACTAACCGTATTTTGTTCTTAAAAACACATGGAAATCTGTGCTCAATCTCACTAGTGGTCAGAGAAAGAGGAGTTAAAACCACAAGGAGATACCACCACATACAGTGAAAATGGTTAAGACAGACAAGTCCGAGGGTGCAGATCAATAGGAACCCTCATCGCTGTAAATCAGTACAGCTGCCTGGAAGATGGTCCAACATTATCTAGTCCGGCTGAAGGAAGACCTGGCGATTCCACTCCACACGAACACTGGGAAATATGAATGAGGATGGCTCGGGCTCTCTCTTTCCTTCCTTCCTTTTTTTCTTTGCTCCCTCCCTTTATTTACTTAATTTTATTTCGGGAGAGAGCTGGGGAGCGTGCTAGGAGAGGGCAGGAGGGCATGCTGGGAGAGAACCAGGGAGCATCTTGTGTGAAGAGGTACACAGCACATGGAAACATTCCAAATATCCACCAGAATCAATAAAATGCAGCATAAGCCTGGAATGGAATACTATACAACACAGAAAAAGGTGGGCCCACAAGTCCATGCGGACATGGAGATGAATCTCTTAAGCCCAATGTTGCCCAAAAGAAGTGAGATACAAAACAATACTTGCTACAGGTACAATATCAGCTCAAACAAAACTACAGCGTTTAGAAATGCAGAGCTACATATTAAAATGATGAAGAGTAGCACACACTTTGAAAAATTAAACTATAGGATTGTACAGCAAGCCCGCCTTCAGGCCACCTGACTCTAGGGCTGGAATTTTGTTCAACTTCACTATTTTCTACCAATTAGGCCCAGGCTCTAAAGGCTGACGCTAACCTACAGAATATAAGCTGCTAATTATTTCTGTCTAATGGAAATGCAAAGGATTTCTGCCTGTAACAAGGATATCTCTGAAGTCTATGGGCTTACTTACGGTCCCGCAGGACACTAACCAGTTCCGTACCTACTGTATCCAGCACTTTCTTTCCTGACTAGGCAGCACCTCCGCCTGTCACATCCTCCAGCTGGTTCCTCATAAATAAGTTAAATATACGGTAGATGCTCACTACGCAAGAGATGGTTTTGTTTTGTTTTTTTTAACACTTCAACAACTCTTTTGACGGGGGTGCCGCAGTGCTCAGTTTCTTGACTTGCATGGTGAATTCACACACAGGGCTTACTGTATGCTCACTGAGTGTTATATTTCGAAGAAAAAAAGTTAAAAGACGTAAAACTGTATACAGGAAATCAATACTCAAATTTGTAGGTAAATAAAAGCATAGCTTCTCTATTTGAAGGCAGTGGCTCCCACAAAGGGGCCTCAGCAATTAAAGTGTCCCATCCACATAGCCATGAGAGCTCAGGGCCGAAGGCCAGGATTCTGCAAGGACACATGTCACCCCACAGCACGCAGCTCTGGCCTCCCAACCCTTTAGATGCTTTTCATGAAGACACAATTACTCACCAGACGTATAACTTACTAGCATCTTGCCTCTAATTTTTCCACACATTCTCCGTGTTAGACAATGGCCCAACTCTGCAGCCAAACTTTACCCCTGTCCCTTAGCCACAATGCAGAAAGCAGACAGGGCCGCCTCTAAAGTAATAATAACAGACGATATTTATCAAATGTGAACCACTTGATGTTTTCCTTGCAACCACTTCTTAAGGTAGGGCCTATGGCCCCCATTTTTACAGGTGAGGAAACCGAGGCTCTGCAGAGCCTGGCCAGCCCTGGAATGACAGAAGCCGGGGTTCCACTCTCACTGGCTCTCCCACGTCACCCTCTTGCCTCCCGGCGGGAAGGGTGGCAGACCACACATCTCCAATGCATTTAAACACCACCTGGGCAGACCGGTCACCTATTTTTAAAGTGCGCTCACTGGCCAACCCTCTAGTCTACAGTGTATTCCTCCAGGGAGGCCGAGCATGTCCTTCAAAAATGGCCTAACCTCTGGAAACAGCTAGGAGTCCTTGGGGGTTGACCTGGCCACTGAGGAACTGTATATAAACACTATTTATATATGTACACACACACATATACATAAATACTAGTTTGGATACAAAATAAAAGGTGTGGTTTTAAACACCATCTTTCCCAAAACCCTTCTGGAGGTGGGACAAGTGACCAATGGCCCTAAACCGGGTTTAAGGTCCCTGGGAGTCGTGGGTTGCAGCCTGGCTGGGCACGGTCTGACTTAGGATTTACCGAAGATTTTTTAGACTCTTGGGTGATGGTTCTCAAACACCAGTGAGCACCAAAGTAACCCAAGGGATGTGTTCAAATGCTGGTTCCTGGGCCCTACTCCTAGAGATGCTGCTTCAGACAGCCTAGGAAAGGGGCCTGGGAGCCTGCATTTTCACTAAGCCTTCTCCAGTGATTCTAGTACAGCTGGCGGGAGACCCACACCTGACAGACTCTAGCTGCACTCGCTACAACCAACAGTCTTCTAGGTTTGTGGTCACACCTCGCAGGCCCCAGCTAAAGCTGCAAAAGCAGAACCAGGTCAGGTTCAATTCATCTCCCCCACCTCCCAGCAGAGGACAATCAGCTAATTGCAGCCCCGTGGCTAATGAAAAGATGGTTATCTCCCTAAGTGTGAATGTCTTGGCCACAGTGAGTTTGGTTACCAGGGCTCCTCAGACACTAACACCTCCAATAACTGGTGGGTAGGGGAGGGAAGAAGAACAGGTGCGTAGTCTGGGTGTGGAGCATTCTGGAAGCCTTCCAGAAAGGGAGGTAGGAACGATTGGGCTTGCTTATCATCGCCCACCCCCCACCCCCCCTCAGGGGCTCAGACCCACAGGCTGGAAGCAATGAGTGAAGGATCAGGGTCATTGCTAGGGAGCGAGGTCAGTGTAAAAGACATGAGTCTTCATAGTGAAAAGCCAGAGGCTGAGGAGGTGAGACTGCAGCTTTGTGAGCCCTCCAGGCGCTTCCCCATCACCCAAGGCTTTCCCTCCCTCCAGTTTTCCCCTGGTGAGCTGTAAGATAAAGACCCCCTCCCCCCTTCCCCTTTGGCCAGGCCCTGACTTGTAAAAGAGGGGGTGGGGGAGGGGTGCGATTAGAGCCCCGGGGGGAACACGCCCTCCCAGCCCTAGGGAAGCCCTCCATTTCCCCAAGCCTTGAGTTTCAAGCTGCAGGTCAACCTGTAATTGTGAAAGCCTTTCAGGGAAGTCTGCCACCAGCATCTTCATAAAGTGAAATAGAAAGTATGTGAATACCCTCCAGGAGTAAGGGCTCTTTTATGAAAGTTATGAGCCTGTTTTCTCTCTAAATAAGTAAGCAGGCCTGTCTGGCGGGGCGGGGTGGGGGGTGGTCCACGATGTGAAATGTATTTCACGTTGTAGGTTGCAGTCCAAGTTTGAAAGCCATGGTCTTGGGCATGGCTGGTCCTCTGGCCTGGGGCCCCTGGCTTCTGAAACCACCTGAGCCATCACTTAGAGTGAACCACCTGAGTTCACTCTAAGCACAGCCCAGCCAACCTCTAAGACTGTCCTGGCAAGGGGGCCAGGTAGAGGGATGGGGAGCCAGGAAGTGGGATGGGAAGCACAGGGGTGGATGCCAGTTGGACTACTCTGAACCTCAGGCCCTCCACGGCCTCCATCTCCAGTCCCTCAGCCCAGTGACACCTGGGCAGCACCCGACCCTTTCCCATTCCAGTCGTGAAGACAGCTGCTTGCTCAGTCCTTCATCTGCAGGGCTCCTGGTCCAGCGGACTGGGCACTTCCTGCAGCCCTGCGCCCCAACACCCTGTGCGTGGCCTGCAGCCTGTCTTCACGTTCTGTGCTGTGGCTCACGGCGTGCCCCACCCCCACGGGCCCAAAGCCCCAGAGGCAGCCTCCCCGAAAGCCCTGAGCCACACAGGCTGCAGGTCTATGGCTCAGCCAAGCAGGAAACTGAGGCCTGTTCCCTGGCCACAGGTCCCAGGGGGCCCGGCGACCCCACTGCCCACTCTCCACACCCGGCCTCGCCACAGTTAGACATTGCTGACCATCCCGGGCTGAGGATGGCCCCGGCCAGGGGCTGCAGGGCCGGCAGGCAGAGCTGGCTGGGGTTTTTACACAGGAAGGAAGAACAAGCCAAGGTGGGGGAGGAAGCCGAGGGAGGGCGGAAATGACTACAGTGTCAGCACCCAGAGGCAGACAAGGAGGAGGGTGGCCCCTCCCCGTCCCTGCCACCCAGTTTTGAAGTTCTGACCTTTGCGCTCAGACAAAACAGCTAGTCCGGACCCTAACACCCACCATAGCCAGGGGAAAAAACACGCTACTTCAAAGAGAGTGGTGGGGGGTCACTGAGCACACAGGCCTGCCCAGAGCCCTCCTCAAAGTACGGTCCTTCGAAGGCGGAAATGCTGTGTGGGCAGAGGGGGGCAAAGGGAGAGTCTGGGGCACACAGGAAAAAATACCTGGGAACCCCACACTCTTCCCTTCCCTCTGCTCAAGCAGCTGTAGGCCGGGACTGCCCAGGGGCCCCGGTCACATCTGCCAGGCTGGCAGGGAGGGGACAAGGAAGGGCAGGGGGTCAGGGTGGTACCTCGGGGGCAGGGGAGCTTACATTACTGATCTGGTCCTGGGTCTTCTTGATTCTCTGGAGTTCGGGTGTGTCTGCCACCACGCTGAAGCCTTTGCCCTTGTTCTTCTCAAACTCCTCCTTGTAGCGCACCTGGAGGACCCAGACGGGAGAGGGATGAGAGTCAAGCCCAGGGAGCAGACAGGGCCCTGGCCTAAGGCCTCCTCTGAGGCAGCAGCAGCCACCCAGGAGAGAGATCCTGGCCAGAACCACCCCCCAACTCAAAACAGAAGCCTTGACCAAAAAGTACTAAAGTAACAACGATACTCCATGAATTCAGTGCGTTCTGAGCGCCAAGTGCTTCACACGAACTATCTCATTTCAATCTTACCATATATTATTATTAGCTCCGTTTTAGATAAGGAAATTGAGCCACACAGATCATAATCCCCTGTCCAAGGTTACACAGCTGAGCAGCAAATGTCCAGGGCCACCAAGATGCAAAGCTCATGCGCCTCTCAACCCTTCACCCGGCCAGAAGCTGTAGGAAGAAGGCTCCTTCCAGAGCTCCAAAGTCTGCCCCAGCCCTCACCCTCGCCAGGACGTGGCCCTCCCTGCCAAGAGCCCAGGGCCGTTTTTAAGTGACCAGCTAAGTGAGGGCTGTGCCAAGGGACGAAGTTGGTGCCCACAAAGGAGGGCGGGGAGACAGCTGCTTGGAAGACGCAGTCAATGAGCCTTTGACAGGCCCTGGCGGCTTCCCGGAGCCTGCCAGGCCGGCTTCTGAGGTCAGCCCCGCAGGAGCGGACAGCACTGGCTCCGGACAACGGAGAGAACTTCAGAACAGGGTTCCAGGCTCTGGGGGAGAACCCACCACCCCACCACCGCCCTCCTCTTCTGAGAATTCGAACTGAGGGATGCAAGTCAGACAGCAGAAAGGCCTTTGCAAACACTCAAGGAACTGAAATAGGAGGCTTAGCTTGTCCTCCCCTGGAGGATTTAAAGGACAGAATGGAAGCTGTAAATGCCCTATGGGACAGAGAACTGTGCCCTGGCTTCCAGAGACCTCACTGTCCACCTCGGCAGCCAGCTGTCCCGAACTCCGCCGGCTGCCTGGATTTCCTCCATGGGGGCTGCACCCGCCTGGAGGCGGTCAGCCCAGGACACGAGGCCCAGGGCCTCGGGAGTTTCCAGGATGACAAGCCCAGGCATGGAACCATCTGGTCACAGGGCCGAGCTGCACTGTGACCCGACTGACAACACATGTGTGCAGCCGGGGCCACACCTGCCGTCCCTCCGCACACCCCTCTGGGGTCAGGAGTCCTTGTTTGTCCCCGGGAGCCCCAGCCCATCCACTCATGGGCTTCATCCTGAAAGGTCCCAGAGTAAAAACAAAGGCCTGCACGTGCTGGTTCCCGTCAGACGGGAAGTCAGCGCAATGGGTGAAGGTGCCCGCCCACCCCGAGGGCCCAGAACTGCCCGGCACTGGCCCACCCAGGAAGGCCTGAGCCAGCACGCTGACTCCTAGGGTCGCATTGGGGAGGGAAACCCTCTAGGAAGAGGGCATCAGGGCAGGCAAGGCACTCCGAGTCAGAAAAATGTAGCTCCAGATACAGAAGTCCCAAATCCAAGGCGTCTGGCCTCAGTCTCGTCACCTGCAAAAGGGCTGTCATAGGACTCATGGGAAGGGGTCTTCCTGTCCCCAAGCTTGGGCCACATGCCAGAGGGAGCTGGTGCTAACACAGGCTCAGTCTCCCGCTTGCTAAGTGACGCTGGCCACACGACTTAACCTCTTGGGCTTAGTTTACAAATCTGCAGAACGGGGATAATACCACCACCCGTTCCAATCAATGGCGCAGATAACAGACGGTCTACAGCAGCCAAGTCATCGCGGAGCGGGCAGCAGGCCTCACCACATCCTGATAAGGGCAGTTGTGAAAGCGTGCTGTCGAGTCCTGAACACATGCCAGTCCGCACCCCCCGCCCCCCGCCTTCCTCTACTTCCTGGCCTGGCAAGGGTCAGGACCCTAATCCAGGGGAAATTGCCGTGACAACCCTGTGATGACATCAGCGGGTTCCCAGGCTCAGGAACTGCCTCTCTCTCCTTGCTGGGGAAGGATAATTCATTTACCCCTGGCGCAGGGGGTCCACAGAGGGCAGGGCCGGGGCGGAGTCTGGCCTGGGAAAAGACGGGGCCTGGCCTCAGCACCCCTTTGCTGCGTGTCCCTAGACAAGCCAGTCTCTCGCTGGGCCCTCCTCTGAGAGAGCTAACCAGCTGATCTCTAAAAGCCCTCCCAGCTCTGGAGTTTGGGACCATTTTTAAGCACCTACAGCCCTCACTAAGGAGAATCGAGGTGGGGGAGATTCTCCGAGAGGCCGTCTGGTGCTGGAGTGAGTGACAGGTAAAAAGTGGGGAGCCAGGAGTGTGGCGAGGGCTCTGCTCGGAGTCCCTCCGTCAGGGCTCCTTATCACCCTAGCAGGAGTGTTCACCCTCATCTGGGGTGGCTTGCCAGGATGTGACGAGGGTCTCTGAGGAGGGAAAGGACTTGTCCAAGGTCACTCAGCCCAGCTGTTGAAGGGTCAGGCTGCAACGCAGTGCTGTGGCTGGAAGACCGTGCCTGGGAGGCGCCTGGGTGTCCCATCCTGGAAACTCCCCACGCAGGGCGAGGACAGAGGCTGGAGTCTCCTCCAGTCCAAACCACCACCACCTATGATGCTCCATTCCTTATACGTCGATTTACTAATTGTTCTCCCACCATCTATCTTGTTCATCACTCATCCCAGCAAACAGTAGGTACAAATAAGTATCTGTTGAGTAAATCATGAATGAATTGAATGTAGACCCCAAATTTCCAAACAAACAGGCAGCACAATTTGGACACTAACTGCCTTACTGACCCAACATCCGAGGAAAGATCCTGACTTTAATAAAAAAAAACTCTTGGGAAAAAACAAACAAACAAACAAACAGCACCAACAATTTCCACTTATCTTGTGCCTCCCGTGTGTGGGGCCCACGCACTCTGTAACCCACTCCCTTTTAACAAAAAAGAAACCAGGTTTGAACTGAGATGCACACGCAGGGAGCAGACCTGATGAAAGAGGCCAGTGCTGGAAGCCTCAGCTCCCAGGTCCCACTCTTTCCAGCAGGACAGCGACAGCAAACGCTGACTGGGTGCTGGCCCTACCCCAGGGACTGACTGTTCGGAAGGCCTGATACAGACTAACATCCCTACAGCAAGCCCTGGAGAGAGGTAACTGCCCCCTCGCAGGGGAAGGCACTCTGGCTGGGAGACTTTAAGTAACTCGCCGGAAGTCACGCAGCTAGTAGTGGCAGATCCAGGATTTAACCTCTGACCAGCCGGCTCCAGTAAGAGTGGCACAGGTGTGTCATCTGAGGTCGCAGGATCCGAGATGAGAGAGCAGGGACCCTGCACCAAGACGGGCACGGGCTCTCCTGTTTCCTGTGGCAAGTCCCAGGCTGTGCTACACCCTGGAGGTGTGACAGTGCAGGGGAAAAAGTGAAAGAGACATTCTCTCTTCACTTCTGCCTGGGCCCGGGGGGCCGCACAGCCACCCCCAGCTCGGCCCCACCCGAAGACACTGCCTCTATTCAGCCTGGGTGGGGGCTGGGAGAGCTGCAGGGGGCGGGTGCTGGGGCCCAGCTGCCATTTCCCTGCCTCAGCCAAGCCTGGCCAGGACCACCCAGGGGGTCATTTCTGGTCAGCTCTGTGGTTCCTTCCCCTGCTGGGGAGGCTCCAGGTGTCCCAGACACCCAAAGTACCACTTGGGGAACCAATCTGGAGCGGGGAAAACAAAGCTGAAATAGCACAGGCAGCTTCCCAGAGGAAGAGAAGGGCTGAGACACGCGGACGCGAGCCCAGGAAGGGGCCCTGGAAAGAGACAGGCTGACACCCCAGTGGGGTGGGGCAGGGCAGGCAGAGGAGGCTCCCACTTCCCTTCCTGCCAGCCACAGGCGGGCTGAGAGCCGGCCCTGCCCCCACAGCAGCCACAGGAACCAGAACCTGTCACCACCCCCAGCCAGGCCAGCTCAGCCCTTCCAAGCCTCAGAGCAGCAGGCCCAGCCCCCGACCTCTAGGCAGCTGGGGTTTGCTGTCCCCGTTTTACCGTGGCGGAGAAAAAGCCACGAAGCCACAAGAGGCAAGCGGCCAGGCCCAGACCACACAGCCGAGGGGGGCTGGGTGTGGAGGGAGACGGAGCCAGGCCTGCAGAGAGGGCAGGTCCTGCCCCCACCTTCCAGCCCCAACTGCAACAGATCAGAGCCGTGCTCTCAACGCAAAGCCCCACCTCCCGGGGCCCAGACCAGCGCAACAAAAAGAGGGTGAGCTCAGGTCCCTCAGCTCCACGTGACCACCAGCCCAGCCCTAAGCCTCTCAACTTATGTCTGCAAAACCAAAAGCTTTCAGCAGAATCACTGGGGCAGTCAAAACAGATTCCTGGGCCCCACCCAGAAGCCCCTAGGGTGCATTCTCACGAGCTCCCATCCCTTCTGGAGACGGGTGCGTCCTGTGGTCTTGGGTTGTGAGCACGGGGCTGGGGAGCTGCTGAGAGCAAAAGGCTTGAAATCTGCCTCCGGGAAATTCACGTGGCCTCTCTAAACCTCAGTGTCCCCATCTGTATGGCGGGGACAGCAGGAGTCCCTTCTCCATCAGCTGCGTGTGAGGACTGAAGGAGGTCCAGGCCTGACCCTCAGCGCGGGCCTAATGGAGAGTGACTGCCACTCTCGTGGTTCCGCAGCCTGCCTGAGAGTCAGGAGCCCAGGAGATGACCCAGGAGGGCCCTGGGGAGCAGGGGGGTGTCCCTCAGGGATCGGGTTCCAGGGACAAAAAAAGACCTACAGCCAAGCTTTTGTGAGACCAACAAAGGCTGAGGGAATTAGCTCGGCTTGAATTTCTCCTCCTGAGAGCAAGGACGTGTGTGTGTGCCTCCCTTGCCTCTATCTGAGTGTGCGCACCCCTTCCACACCTCTTCCCCCAGGTCACTCGGGGTTCTGAATGACCCTCTCAAGCCGTGGGTTGAGTACAGGTCGCCCCATGGTGCTCTGGCCTGTCCGCCCCATGATACCCCCTTCACCTCCGGCCCTGGTGTTCTCTCTACAGGACGGGGAGTCTGGGGCGGGAGCCAGGGCCTGGCCAGGGTCTGGCCAGAATCTTCCCTGTGCGGACCAGCCCAGGGAACCTCAGGGCTGTCTCAACCCCTCTTCCTGCCAGCTGGACCACCCGGGCCTCCCCAGCTGGCAGAGGTCTGGTGTCCTCACCGGCTCCGCCAGTAACTACGTCTCTCACCACGACAGGGGTGGGGGCCAGGCTGGCAGCTGCGAGCTGCTGCCAAGGAACAAACCAGCTTCCCCACTTGCTCCCCATCACTGTGGCCCCACCTGGGCTGCACATGGTCAAGGTCCCTGGACTCTGGAGTGAAAACACCAGAGCCCAGACACTGAAACCTAACTCAGCTTGTGTGTCCACAGCCAAAGGCCAGGCCTCTCTCAGCCTTGGTTCCCTCCTCTGACCCCCAGAGTAGGGTCAAGGACAAATAAGGCCATATCTCCAAGTACTTGCTGAGCTTTACAAAAGCATGTTTCAAGGTAGCGATAGTGCTCCTCCGGGAGTGGGGCGGAGAAGTGGAAAGAACACAAGTCTCAAAAGTTAGACAAAAACAGCACTCAGAGTCATGAGCACCCACTTCCTCCTCCACAAGGTGGGAGTGACCTGCCGAAGGCACGGGGCTGCCGTTGAGGACAAAACGAGCAAAGGTGCCCAGAGTGTGAGGCTGTTAGTACTGTCACCATCTCTGCTACTTCCTGTACGATCCTAGCAAGGCCCTCAAAGTCTCGGTTTCCTCACCTGTGCAATGGGGAACAGCCCGGGGCCGGTTCTCCCCTCAGGGGACCTGGTGGGAGGCAGGGACCCAGAGAAGCCAGGTCAAGACCCCACGGCAGGAGCCCCAGCACACAGGGAGCCGGAGTGGTCCCCACTGCAGCCCAGGCAGGTTCTCGACAGCACTTTTCTGGCCCTGGGCACACCCTGCCCATTTGGTTACGTTCCCCAAGGGGTCTTTGCTGACCCACCCGCCCCCTCCCCGTAGTCCAGGCCAGGTTTGTCCCAGAAGCCCTCCCAGACCCCCAGGAAGGGTCAGCTGTTCTGGTATCAGGGCTCTTACCCCTCGGTGCCCCCTAAATGCTGAGTTCTCCCGGGGGCAGGGACCCCACCACCTCCCCTGCTAAGTGTAACACATGACTCTCCCCGCTACCCCTCCCAGCAGGCACTTGGGAAAATCAGGCCCAAGGACACCAAGGCGATAAGCCACCCGGGCAAGGCCACCTTCGCAGCCTGCCCCCCCGGAGGAGCGTAGGAGGCTTGGGGACATGGCTACAGAGGGTAGGCTGTGTACCCTCAGACTGGCAGGAGCCTGGAGAGGCGAGTTCCCTCCCTTGAAGGTGGGAGTGATGGAGAGGAGGAAGAGGGGACCAGCTGCCTGGAGGAGGTGGGCTTTAGGGGTCCCACGTGAAGTTTCCCAGAGCAGAGAGTCAGACACACAGCTCTCTCCAGCCCACTTTAGGTGAGAAGTGGGGGCCTGCTCTCCCCCACTCCTTTGATAAAGTCCGGAAATGTGAAGTAACGGGGTTCGGAACTGGGGGCAGGGGACAGGCAAGTGCTAGGATTTCAGCACCTTGGCCTTGCTGAGTAACCCCGGGGGGAAGGAGCCCTTGCCAAATGCAGGCGTTACAACAGCTTTCCCTGCCCGCCAGGCCCCAGCAGCGGCCCCGCCCCCTCACCTGACTCTGGAGCTCGCTCTGTTGCTTGAGGCGGAGGTTTTCCGGGGTGTCGGCCACCATGGTGAAGGACTGCTTGGGGTAGTGTCTGTGGGACAGGAAAAAAAGTTGGGGTCACTCTGGGGAACGGGCAGGAATCTCTAACCTTACAGACCTCTGACTCACTCCTGGCAACTTCCCCTTATCCCTGGGAAGTCCCTGCCCCCACCCCAGGAGCAGGACTATGGTGTCCACTGCCCGCGCGAAGGGAGGCAGGTGTCCCTCGGACTCGTCCTGGACTGAACTGGGAGACACAACAGGCTTGAGTGGCTGGCGGGCTGTGGAGGACCATCCTGAGCCAAAGGGAGGCCACGGGGCACCCTCAGGGTTTCAGATCACCACTGTCTGGGGACAGTCCATCCCTTCAAATCTACCAACCAGAGAAGTCAAGAGGGCTAGGCCAGAGAGGGGAGAAGGTGAGGACAGGGCCAGGACAAAGCTTTCGGCTAAGACCAGACATGGAGTCCAACCAAAGAGAGGAAGGGCAGGAGAGATACAGAAACAGGAAAAAAGGGGAAAGGGACATGCATATCCAGGGGGGCTTCCTGGAGGAGGTGGTGAGAGAGAAAAAGTGCACACATCCAGAGTGGTATTTCCAAGGGCTAACAAGGTCCAACTTAACTGGAGTATAGGCGAGAGATCAGCTCGATGCCAGAGAAGAGGCCGCCCTCGGGTGACAGGTAATACTGTAGCAGCGGCTGATGTGCGTGCGCCCTGGGCTAAGGGCACACAGGCCTCGGTCCACCCAACTCTCACAACCACCCTGCCGCCTGCCCTTCTGTGCCAGACGACAGAATTGAGCCCGCAGAGGCTGAACACCGCTGCCAAGGCACGGGGCCAGTAAGTGCCAGCATCTGGACTGGCACCCAGACGGTCTCCGCAGGACCCAGCACCCTGTACCGAACCCTTCGATCTCCAGACACCGGACAGACCAGAGTCCTGTGCCCCAGGAGGAGGGTGGCTTGGAGGTAGCAGGAGCCAGGGAAGCCCTCCGAGCCCAGTCTGCAGGGACCTCTCCAACCATCCGGCCGGCCCTCATTGCCCAGAGGAGGAAATAGCACGCTGGCACCAGGACGCTACTAGCAGTTAGATGACTTCATAATTAACTTACTTATCTCATCAGTTTAGTTTCTCCTCTCTCCACTACTCCTCTATGAGGTAAGGAGGGTTTTTGTTCACTGATTTACCCCAAGCTCCTAGAATAGCGCCTGGTATCCAATCGATATTTGGGGAATGAATGAATGCCACACCAGGCACTGAAGCTGGGTCTGGACTGAAACTCAGGTCTCCTGCGTCCCGCTGGGCCATCACAAAGTCCCCAGTAAGTCTATGGCCATACCACCCTGAACACGCCCGATCTTGTCTGATCTCAGAAGCTGAGCAGGGTCAGGCCTGGTTAGTGCTTGGATGGCAGACAAAGTCCCCGGCAAACCAGCTAACGGAGAGGCAGTCCCGAGTCGCTGTGGTTTGTGCACACGTGCTGGTACGTGAGGGGTGGGGGTCCACTTGGGACCCAGCCATTTCAGGGACTGGCGGGTGGCTTCTCCAACCAGGAGCCGAGATCCAGCCATTTTTAGCCCTGGGTGACCACACCCCACCACGACTACGACTTCCAGCAGGTCCCTGATCACAGGCTGTCCCCAGGTAAGAGGAGGACTGGCCCCTTTCTGGCACGTTCCACTCCAGGCGGCTGACGTGCCCTGGACACAAACAGCCCCAGGTCTCTGTGTTGTCACCACACCTGGCACGTCCTCTAGCCGCCCGCACCGCCTGGAGCCAGAGCTACTGGTGAGCCTGTGACTTCTCCCGGTGAAGAGCAGGACTCGGGCTTTGGAGAACTCCCCCCCGGGGGTGGGGGCTCCGTGCTGGACTCTGGGCCTGCCACGGGCTCACTGGGTGACGGGCAAGTCCTTTCTCCCTCTGGGCTAGTTTCACTGTCTTGGACCTAAGTGATTCGAGCCGTGTCCCAACCCTCGCTGCCACTGCCCTCCCTGGCTCCTGCCTCTTAGGTCAGCCCGGGCTCCCAGCTGCCCCAGCAGAGGGAGGAAAGAGAGGAGACTGAAACGTAAACACAGGTGCCGGCAGCTGGCACAGCCTACGGATGAATGTGAGGCTACGGCTGTGGGGCCAGTCCCCGGGCTTGGCCCAGCTCCACAAAACCAGGGCCACCCACAGCTGAGGAGCGCCATTCAGAATTCCTGAGCAGTTCCAGGGAAAGAGAGGACCCACTGCGAGTCTGTTCCCAGGGGCGAGAAAGAGAACAGCAGGAGGGATCTAAGTAGGATCTGCAGCAGAACTGGCTGGCCCTGAAGTTTTAAAATGATAAATTGCAGAGGTGACCCTCCCACCAAGTAAGAGCCATGCTAAAGGCGTCACGGGGTGGGGTCTGCGGTGAGAAGAGCGTCCGTAAGCACCGTAAGTACCGACTCCTGTGGCAGAGGAAGGAGTTAGGTTCGAAGCAGGGCGACCGAGGAGACGTGCAGGGCGGCTCTGGCTCAGAACTTGAAGGGTCAGTTCTGAGAAGATGGCACCAGTTAGCACGTGGTGGGGGAGCGACGCCGGCGAACACACGTGCACAGCAGCCGGTCTGCACACCTGGGTCTCCCGTGTGCCTGAGTGTGCGCGGTTAGAACGGAGTGCCGGCCCGAGTAGCCCAAGGACAGCTCGGCATGTGGCCCTGACACGCACCGCCACCCAGTTCCGGGGCTCCTCCACACACCGCGTTATTCCTCACGCACGGCACGTGCGCAGACGAGCCGTCTGCAGCGATGCGTGTCTCCTAGGCACGGAGGCCAGCAGGCCCACAGGCGACAGCGTGCGTCACGGGCCAGGTTCGCACACCTCCTGCGCCTCTGACGCCCCACCAGAAGGGTCTCAGGAGCCCCCCACCCTGCCACATACAGCAAGTACCTCTGGGTGGGGTTGGTGGGTTCTTTGTCCTCTCTTAGGGGCCACAAGACCCCCAGGTCTCAGTGCCCGCACGGCCAGAGCACTAACCCCGTCAGAAGGGAAGGAGGGCCTGCCTAGACGTGGTCTCGGATTAATGTGGCAGGGGAAAGAAAGGGATTCCAATCCTGCATCAGATGAACTAGATTTAAGAGGAACTCCAGAGCCCCCAGTCTCTCACCCCTGCTTCCTAAACCCCAACCCCAGGCCAGAGGAAGACAGGGGGACATGCAGCTCAGGCTGTATTCCTCCCGCTGGGTCAACCCTGTCCCCTCCCCACAGCCCCCAGCCCTGGCTTGACAGCCCTGCCTTTCCCTCTTTCCCTTCCCCTGCTCACTGCGCT
Source organism: Trachops cirrhosus (assembly GCA_028533065.1). NCBI lineage: Eukaryota > Metazoa > Chordata > Mammalia > Chiroptera > Phyllostomidae > Trachops > Trachops cirrhosus. The sequence continues at coordinate 93,034,782 of CM052545.1, read as the reverse complement.
TCAGGTTCCCATGGCAACCTCATCCTCGGCTCCAGGCAGGAGAGCAGAGAGAGAGAGGGTCTGTGGGGGTGGGGAGGAGACAAGCCAGCAAGGGTGTCCTCCACAGCGACTGTGGAGGACCCATGAGGGAAAAACCAGGAGCCTGTGTCTGTAGGATCCCCGGAGACAAGGTGGTGAGGACAGGGGGCCAGCTCTGTTTTTACAGGGGTGGACACAGCAAACTCCACACTGTGCTCCCCCCTCCCCCCTCAGCACGACCGCCCTGGAAAGGGCTTTGACTGATCTGACCTCCTTCCAGAAACAATTGCTGGGAATTTTACCTCTTCCCTCCCTCTCTGTCCTCAGGTTGAAGCTCTGCCCGCCCACTGCCCTCACATGCCAGTCGAGATGAATGGGTACGTGTGTGTGCCACTGTGGGCACTAAGACGGAAGAGGGGCCACCACCCCCAGCTAGTGACCCCACTGGAACCCCGGCCCTCCCAACAGACTGGGCCATGGCGAGGGAACAAGGGGCCAGGACGGGGAGAACCAGGCGTCCTGACCCTGGCCTGGAGCTGGGTCCAGAGCACAGCTGCTCTTTGTCCCTCCCGGGGCCAGCCTCCCTGTGAAGCATTCCAGGCGGTGGGCCCTCTGTGACGCCCCTCCCCACCCTGGGCAGGCAGCGGTATAGGCTGCTCTGGGGAAGAGAGGCCTGGAGGGCGCACAGAGCAGGACAGGAAGTCAGGAGGACGGGAGAAAGGACCCAGCGCCCAGGAGGGCAAGAACAGGGACCGGGCAGGAAATCAGGCAGCTGAGTAGTAGCCTAGGCCTCCAAGACACCGTTCAGGCACACAAGTGACTTCTTGATAGATCGAGTCCCGTACACAGTCCCTCTTGAAATCTGCCACAAGGCTATGGACTAGAAAAGGCAAGTATTATCAGTGGGCCCACTTGACAGATAAAGAAACTGAGCTCCAGTGTCGAGGACAGACTTTGCCCAGTGCAACTCTCCTGCCCACCACAGCTACCCAGCCAGCTAAGGACGAGGGGACATCTCCCTCTCAGGTGGACCCCAGTTCACACGCAGCTCGCAGGCCTCTGCGGAAGGATGTGCTTGGCAGGGTGGGTGGAGAACAAGGTAATTCCTCTTTCAAACCTGTTTCCAAGCTCAGCCATGATGAGAGACCCTGTGACATCTCTCAGCCACCCCCAGACAGAAGTCACCTTCTCCTTATAACTTTTCCAAAGCAGGTGTCTCGAGAGTCCAAACAATGACCGGTGGGGATGCAGGAGAAGGGGGCTCTGCCCCACAGGAGGGGTTGTCCCTGACAACCTCTGAGCCCCCTTGTGAGGACAGGGAGGATGCTGAGAAGCAGCTGGGCTCCTGCTGATGGGCTTCCTACAGACGGGGACAGCTGGTAGGGCGCGGCCCCACTCCCGGTCCTGCCATTAGCTGTGTTCCAGAGGCAGAACGAAAAGACCAGAGAGCCTGAAAGCCCAGCGCCCCCTTCTGCATGCAACCTCGCCTCTTCCAGCCTCGGGCTCATTCAAAAACCACAGCTTTTTGTTCAAGGAAGAACAAAAATACTCCAACAAAAGCAATAAGGAACCTTCGGTTTTACCAAGGGGGGAGAAACAGTCCTGACATCCTGCCTCTGGAAGGAGCTTCGGATCCCCTGCTGGGAACACTGCCCACGGCTGGGAGAGGGCTCGCTCCTAACCCAGTTTCTCACCAGGCCCCCAGGCCTGAGGGCTGATGGGGTGGGGATAGGATGCAACAAGGAGGCATTGTTTGACCAGAGAACAATCATGAGAGGCCAAAAAGATCAAGGCTAGACGTGAAGAAGAACTTACCAGCCCTCAGGGGTTGGAGACAAACTGTAAAATCAAAGCCAGCTACTGCCCCTGATGGCAATACATAAAAAGAAATGATCCTGCCAAGTTGCGCAAGGCAGAGGAACACAGGGTCTCAGTTTCCTCCTCTGTGAAGTGGGGGAATTAGCAGCCCTGAGGTTCTTCAAGGCCCTGATGTCTCTTGAGTGCAGGGATTCGGGGGTGAGGGTCAGGTATGGGGGCTGCCTAGAGGCCGAGTCTGGCTGCTGTGGATGCCCCTTTGAGTGTGCCTCCCCTGTCCCGGACACACGCCCCTCCCCCCACTCCTGGTGCCATTCTGGCTCCCTAAGGCATCTGATCCCATGTGCCCAGTCTGAGGCAGAAAATTCTGGGGAGGCGGGAAAGCCCCAGGCCCCAGACCTGGCGCACTAGTGCCCCATCCCCTGAAGGCAGCTGGGATTCGAGACAGTTCGCTAGAACCCAGAGACGCTGTGAGCACCCAGCTAAACCAGTGCAGGCCCAGCTTGCTCTCTGAGGCCTGGCCAGAGAGGAAGGACCATAGTCCCTCATTCCCCAGAAGCAGGCACATCTCCATCCTTCTCGGCCCATCACCCCACAGCTGAAAGAAACTTAAGAATGGACCCCGAAATCTGCAGTCAGTGAAGAGGGGTAGGATACAGTGGAGCACCCCCCTTCCTTTCCTGGCCCGTGTCCACCCCCCACCACCACTGGACACCCCAAAAGCTGGCTCCCATCCTGGCCTGCAACTCCACCCCAGGTCTGCAGCCTCTGTTGAGTCACAGCCCCCAAGGAGGAGAGAACAGCACGTGTCTCTCCGCCCCCTCCCTGCCCCTGACCTCCAGACTCCTAAACTATTTTCATGAAAACAAAGGAGCAGGTTTGTAGTGTGGACTATCTGTCCCGCTTGCAGAAAATGTAGTTTACAAAACAAATAACCAAGGGTTATAAATATCCCTCCAACCAAAATGGAGCAGACTCACCCACCCACCTAGAAGCTTCAAGAAAGAATTCAATTCACTGGTCCCTCCACCGACTATTGTGCAAAAACAGGCTGCGTGCCTCTACCTAGCCATGGCAGTGTCTGGGGGCTGTGGCCCGGGAGGCGTGAACACCATCACGCCCCACTCAGGGGACCTGCCGGGCGTCTCTCCCCAGCCCCGGGGACTGGCGGAGCGTGTGTCTGGACACGCACCAGGCGCACGTGTAAGGGCACGTCCACGGGCTCCGCCGCCGCCCCGCAGGCCAGCCGTGCGCTCTGGCCTGTGCTCTCCCTGCTGCCTCACCCTAAAGCAAGTCCAGTGCAAGGAGAGAAATAGAAGAGGCATTTTTACTGCTTACAGTCACTTTCCAGAACTTAAATTAGTCTTGAGACGCCACCAAGAAAAGAGAGACAGGTTTCTTCTCTCTTGATCAACGCCCCCCTGCAAGATCCTGGCTCGGGGACAAGCCAGAGACAGGCAGAACCTGGAGGCCTCCCTGCACCCCAAACCCACACTCTCTCACTGGGTGGGCCCAACTCCCTGGCCCGGTGCCAGGAGAGGCCACCTGCCTCTCTGGGTTCTGAGCAGGAGAGGCTGCTGAAAAGGAAGCCAGGCCGGATCCACAGAGCAAGGCCACGGTGGGAATCAGGACAGACCGCAGGATTCGGAACCTGAATGTCACCGGAGGACAGGGCCAGAGGCAGGCGGGGAACAGGAAGGAAAGAGAGCGAACACTCAGCCCAGTCCCTGGCACACAGTAGGCGCTCAATATTCTTTGGTCTCTGGTCCAGCATCCCAGGGCAGGAAGTTTTAACCCTGGGGAAACCAAGGCTCAGACAGGCTACAAAGTGCTCTTTGCAGGCTGAGCCTGCTTCTGGTTTATCCCGGAACTTCCATGTCTGAAGAGCTGGCACGGACCGACCGCTCAGCAGAAGCTGGCTGAGGGAGTGTGAATGCCTTGGGCAAGGTACTACTACAGCTGGCGTGAAACCCAGCTGGACCGCAAAGCCCCCACGTCTCCTCCCACCCAGAAAACATCCCGGCTGGGCCCATGGTCAGCGGGGTGTGGCACATGCCAAGGCTGTACAGGCTGGGGGAACGGAGAAGGATCAACCAGCCTCTCTGGCTGGGGATCGGAAGACAGACGGGGAACCTCTGCCAGGGCGGGTTGGAAGCAGCATCCAAGGAGGGGTGCTTCATCTCCTGCCTCCCCGGAAGCCCCCCAGTCAACGAGAGGAGTTCCTCATCCCGCTTACTGCAGCCTCCCCAGAAAAGGGTGAGAAAAGTAAGCTGAGACTTTGGCACTAGGCTGAGAAAATACAGAGAAAACAAGGACACGCCTCTGATTTCTTTCTCCAACTCCCAGCGCTCACTGAATTCTAGGCTACTGCGGTGTTTCGGAAGAGCTGTACAGAAGCATCGGTCCCTGCCACCCACTAGGCTCGGGGCTCAGCCAGACTTCTACCTGGAGGGGTGGAGGGTCAGAAGCTGCCCCTGAAGGAGCCTCAGTGCCCAGAATCCAGCCTGAAGTGGTCCAGCAGTCACGGGGTTAAAACTGCCCCAGCCTCTGGCTTTGCTGAACCCCACCCCACTCCCCAACAGAGGGAGGAAGTGGCAGAGAATCAGGGCTTGTGTGAGCCCTTAAGAATTCAAGGAATGTCCCATTTCCCTTGGGGGCTGGGGGAGAGGACCAGTGTAAGCTAATAGAAGAGCAGGAGCAGCTGAAGGGAGAGCGGGGACCCTCCTTCTACTCCAGGCAACCTTCCCTTAACCCCTCGCCCTCCCAGAAGCGACAATACACGTGTTACTTCTTGAGTGTAAGGTTTTATCAGAAATCAGTTTCCCCAGCACCTGGCACAGGTTGGCATGTAGTAACCAGGCAGGCGATACATACCTAATGAATGGAAAAAACACCAAGGAGATGAGGCTGTGGTATTAGCAAGGGACTGGGGGTGCAAAAAGGGGGAGGCAGCCTTTCAAAGGGGTTTAAGGGGTTGGGTCCCCCAACCCCTCTCAGGCAAGTCCCAAATCTCCCCTCCTGGGTAATCTTCAGCTGCAAAGAGCCTCCTGACAGACTATAAAGAAATAAAATAAAACTGGACTCAAGCCAGATGCTGAACTGTTTTGAATACTGATCTTGCCACCTACTTGAAGTGATTGGACCTTCTGCAGCTCCTACCTAGCAGGGTGGCTGTGAGGTCCTGCACAGGCCGTGGGCCCGGCCTGAGTCTGCACCGAGTTTGCCCACGCTAGGCACAGGAGGTCACCCTGAAGACGGAAGGTGCCCTACTCTGGAATGGCATGGAATGAGGGACCCGCTTACCTAACTCCCTGCAGCAAGCCACGCTGCAGGCCCCAGGGCAGAAGGAACAGAGTGTAAGCCAACTCCAGTGGAAAAGGCTGGGGGTCGCCGCTGCCTCCCTCCCCAGACAGGGACGAGCCCTGCCCCGGGCCAGGCCAACCCTTCCTGCTGCCTCACTTCTCAAGAAATGAATACGAGGAAGGGCTGCAGCCAGAAGCCCCCAGAGCCTCGGCCCAGGCTCTCTGGCAGGGGCCAGGCGAGAGATGGGAGACAGTCGACTGTTCCGACGGGGAGAGAAAAGGGGGAAGGAGAAGCAGAGAACACAGCTGGGCAGAAACAGGGCAGGCCACTTTTCTGTGGAGACCGCACCGGGCCCAGCCCCCGCTGCAGGGCACCGTGGGAAGCACATGCTTGTTTCACTGGGTTCAAACTGGCTTCTCACCAGACCTGTCATCTTGAGACAATCCCTTCCCTTCCTCAAGCCTCAGTTTCCTTCTCTGTGGAATGAGGAGAAGCATAAGAGCGCTGACTTCGTCCAGCTGTGGTGAGCACTAACTGGGACCGACCAAGAGGAAGATGAGGAAGGGGCCCGCCCCGCCCGACCCCTGCCCGCCGCAGCCGCAGCACTCACGCGTTGCAGTAGGGTTTCTTCTCGTAGCCCTTGTAGTTCTTCATGTTGAGTGTCATCTTGCAGGTCTCGCAGTGGAAGCATGCTTTATGCCAGAACTGGGGACAGAGGCAGAGGGAGGACACCCGTCACACACCAGGAGGGACTTCAGGAAGTGGGCCCCAGGGAATGGAACATAGAATCACCCCGGGTGAGCTGGGGACATCTCAGGTCACAGACGCTGGCAGCTGATGACACTCCTCCCACCCCTTTCCCACTCCCCACCAATCAGCCATTTGAGCTGTTAAGGAGGGCAGGAGGGCAGACGTATAGGGCAAGTGGCGAGCTGTCCCCCAAGCCGGCTCCACCTGCCCAGACCACTCCTGCTGCCCCCAAGCTGGAGAAGCCTCATTGCTCATGCAAAGCTGTGCCAGGGTTGCTAAGAAGCCGCTGCTGAGCGTGAGGGGCAGCTCCTAGGGAGGGCCCAGAGGAGGAGAGGAGGAGGGCCCAGCGCCTGAGCACCCAGGCCCAGAACCCAGGCACTCCTAGCTCCCACCTCCATCGGAGGCTCCAGCTCTGATGCCTCCCCCTTCCTGTGGGACCCCGACACGAGGATGGGTGGGTGCTCCAGCTCCAGCCACCCTAACCCTTTCTCCCTCCCAGCCCTCACTCCGTAGGAGGGCACCCAGCAGCTGGTCTCCCTGAGGCACTGAAGAACTAACTCTGCTTAAAAGCCTTGGAAGGGGAACCCCATAGTGGGCATGAAAGCTCCACCCTCACTAGCTACATGACCTCGGTCAGGGCCCACACCTCTGAGCCGTTTCCAGGTCTATAGAAGGGAAATGATACCTGTCCCTCCTGGGACCGTCGAGGATTAAATGAGAAATCACCTGCAAAGCCCTCAGCCCAGCACCTGGCCCCTCTCAGTACCTGCGTGGTAGATGCTGCGGACAGCAGGCAGGAACCTCAGCCGGGAGGGCTCAGAGGCTCACACTGGAGGTCTGTGCGTGGTGGGGCTCCACTGTGCCCAGCCACAGCTACAAGGTGGGCGAGGATAAGTGACAGCAAGACTCCAGCAAAGCCAAGGACAGAGCGGCCAGGACCAGTCCAGCATGGCCAATGAAGGGGAACAGAAGGGAAGGGGAGAGGATGCAGCAGAAGCGACCCCATCCTAAGAAATGTTGACGCTGAGGCGAACCCCTGCAAACGAGGCCTAAATCTGCCCCCGGCAGCCCCAGGACAAGGCCTGGGGATCTGCGCTGACCCTGACCGGGCGTCCAGCTTTCAGGGCTCCAGGACCCAGGCGGCCTGGGTGACCCGACTGACCTGTGTCTGCCCCATTTCCCAGCAGTCAAGGGAGACACGCCTGACCCTCAGGAAGGAGGCCAGAAGCCTGGGAAGGGCCCAGGGAGACGTTTGAAGGTGACCAGCACAGGGCTGGTTCTTGGCCATTTGTCAAGGAATCCCCTCAAGGCAGTGCTTTTCAAAATGTCTTTCCCTGCCAAGGGTGCTTCCGGGACACTTTGGAGGAGGGGACAGAAAAACGGAAGCTGGGAGACTGGGATACCACCTTCCCTCCCGTGGCTGGCTTCAACTGTGGGGCAATTTGGAGGGTAATCGCCGTCTAATAGGATACTTCCCCTGTCAAGGAGACCCAAAGGAATCTCCAACGGTAGAATAGTAAATGAAATGGTAGGAGACCCACTGTTTTGGGAAGAAGGCCAGCTGGAGGCCTGGAAGCAAAGGGATGGCTGGTCTAAGCTTGGCCCCCTCCCCAACCGGGGCCTATCCCAGAGCCCAGCCTAGACTCACGGTGCCAAACCCCAACACACATAACCCACCGGAAAAACTAGAATAGGGTAGCCCCTGCCCCCCGTCAGCCCACAGAGTGGCAGCCCCTCTCCCACCCCCACTGCCCGGGAGGCACTGGCAGAGCGCCCCAGCTCTGTCACCAGCCGGTCTGCTGGCCTCTGCCTGCTTAGTCGCACATGCCCCTGCCTGGGCCCCCACCTCCCCCAGCCCCCGCTGGGGCCTGCCAGGAAAAACATTCTCTGGAATCCAGACCATGACCCACTTTCACACACACACATCTGCAGGAATACACTGTCCTGGGACTGGGGACCTCCAAAGCTGCCTCCTGATTGATTTGGGGGAGACAAAGGGAGGAAGACAGACACCCCTCCCTTAGCAGATGAACAGGATCCCACCCTGGAGCCAAAGGCCAAGCCCCTCGGGAAGAGGAGCAGGGTTATACTGACCCGGGTGGGGGTACAGGGCCAACACCCAATCCAGGAGTTCCACAAACCCCCTGCAGGCTGCCATTGGAAGGGGAACCCCCATACAAGGAGATGGTGCCCACTTCCATCTGTAGCTATCCCCCAAACCCCAGAGACCCCTTGCTTTCAGCCAAATACACCAGAGTCTGGGAGGGGGGGTCATCTGTCCCCATCCAGGGACTCAGTGGCAGAATAATAAGAGCACAGGTGACCTGAGTGTCTTCAGGGCAACCACTAAACTTGGTCTCTGCAGCTACAAAGTGGAACTAAAACCAGGGTCCCACACAGGTGCTGGGAGGAGGAATGATGAGATGACTCGTGCTCCAAGGTGGCTGCTTCAGGTCGCTTCCCTCACTCCCTGGAGGAGGGCTCCAAGGTTCAGGAAAATCCAGCCGCTCCTGCCACTGTGTTTGTCCTCTTTACGGTAGGAAAGTGGAGGGCAGGGAGGGCAGAACAGGGCGGGCGACTCAACAGCCCCCGTGGGCCAAGCCTGGACTGGGCACCCCAAGGAAACCCCATCCCTGTCTCAATCAGGCCTGCCTCTTTTCCCTGCCCCGCAAGCCCTGCCCCTAGTTTCTGAAAGGCCCCAGTAAGAAGATTTCAGAGAAGCATTCCTGAGACTCGGGACTCGGGATCAGGAGCAAAGTACACCTCTGGGCAGGCAACTCGGATCCTTACTGTCCTGGAAGTCCACGGTTTTCCCTTTCACAAAAAACCAGACCTGTGGTGTCTGCTAGTAGCCCCCCCGGGCTCCAGCTTCACCCTCAAGTCTCCCTTGCTTGCAGCTCCAAAGCTGAAGCCCAGTCCACAGAAAGGTAAACAGAGGCCGACGGGGCAGAAGCAAGATCCCCTGCACTTACTTGGGCGAGGCTTAGACCAGCTCCACCTCTCTGTAATCATCACTGTGGAGGTGGGGGAGGGGCTGCTCTTAGCTCTGGGTGAGGGAGATTCAGGCAATTTCAGGTCACTGTGCCTGCAGCCTGGCACTTTGCCCTCTGCACCCAGGCTGCCTGGGTGGCCATGACTCAGGGTTGGAGTATGAGACCTTCCTCCCCCTTCCTGTTGCCCAGGGTTACAATTTCTCCCTTCTTCGGGGGCAATGCCAGCCCCACCCTGGTTGGGTCACCAACAGAGTTCACTTGGCCACCTGCGCCACTGGCTTAAAGTGGCAGACCTTGGCCTCACCTCCACAGACTCCCAGGGGGAGATGATTATTTCCTACTCCCCCAGCTCCTGGAAGGAGCATGCCTCAGGCCCAGGGTCAGGACGGGGCGGCGCCACTGTGGACACTAAAATAAGATAGTGTAAATACAGGTACTGTTTCGCAAACGTAACAGGCAGCAGACCTGAGCACAGAGAACTTCGGACTTGAATTCCAGCTCTGACTGAGAAGGGAATGAGCCACCTGAACGGTCTGAGCCTCCGTTTATGGGGCTCATCACCTACAGGGGCAGCCAATCACGTCTGCTGCGGGAGGCTGCTGCGGGGACTGAGCCTGGCCCTTCGCAACAAGCAGTGGCTATGAATGCACGGCCGCAGGTGATCGTGGGGGACTTCAGCTAACGAAAAGGGGGCACCACAAGTGCAAGGACTAGTCTCTTTTTTGTGTCCAGCCAACCTCCTTCTATCTTGCTGCCCCCTATAGGAGTGAGAGGGCAGGAGAGGGAGCAGTTCAAACAACCAGAGGCGGGGAGCCCTTCTAGTGGGGGACTCCAGGGAAACTGGTGCCCACCAAACCCCTACCCTTTTCAGGAGCCCAGGGAAGGAAGCCCAGGGAGAGGGGCAGGGCAAGGTTCTTAACAACACAGGTTCCTATACACAAATGCTTCCTAACAGGGTCTGGGATAAAAATCCACCTCTCTCCAAACGTGGGGGACATTTTGAGACACAGCCCCTCTCCCTCCTCAAGGACCTGTAGCAACCCTTCAGAATGCCTGGCACAAAGTAGGTACTCAGTAAGTATTTGTCCAATGAATGAGCCAATGAGGTTGCCCCGTTTCTCCCCCAACGCTAACCCCAGAAGTCCTCTGGGGAAGGAAATCTCGATCTCTTCCCTCCGACACCGCCATCAGCAGTACACATTTATTCAGCATGCAAGGCACACTGGGTACTGCAGGGTGGGGGCAGGGTGGCCACCAGAGGTGACGGGGCCTTTACTCACCTAAGTCTTTGAGAGATAAGGCTCAGGAAGGAGAAAAGGCTGACACGGAGGACACGGGCTCCTGCTCTGGGTCCCCTTGTGGGCTAAGTGCCCTAGGGAAATTGTAATGTATTAAAAGGGTGGGTCTAATTTGACTCTCCTATTGTAAATGGAAAGCCCTGGGAAGTTGGTTAGCAACCTTGCCCCTGGGACAGAATGTTCCTCCTCTCAGGTCTCAGCCCTGGGGGCACCAGCTCCCCAGCAGGAAGTGCCAGTCCTTCCTGCGGGGAGGGGGTTAGGAAAGAGGAAGAGGTCTGACACCAGGATACTCCCTGCCTCCTGCTCAGCGCTGGGAGCGAGGTCTCCCCAGGACCACCTCCTACAGGGAAAGCTCTCAAAAGAGGGAGGAATCACCAATCCCACTTCCCAAGACCACCCCAACCTGACTGTCCTCTTCAGCTGGGGTGAGAGAAAGCTAGCTGGTGGGGGGGCGGGGTACCTGGCAGGACACCTGTCCTCCTGGCCCCCGACACACAGGACACTAAAGTTCTTTACAAGGGGAGCCAGGTCTGGGGCTAGAGTATCCCCCAAAGGTAGGGAGTGCACAGCCTACACCACACCCCCTTCAGCGCACTCTTGCCCCACCTCCAAGGAAATAACATCATCACACATCTGACAGAGGCCTAGAGCCATTCACAAAGCCCGAGGGAGAACACCTGGAGTGCAGACCCTGTGGCGGGCTAGCAATCTCTCTGTCATACATTGCTTCTGCCTTATAGGAGTAAAAGTGTCCACAGCCTCTTCCCAATTCACGCCCGTGGAGAAGGAGAGCACAAGGAACTCCAGGGAGAGAGGCCAACATCCCTACCACCAGGGAAGGGCATAAACACCAGTGTGCGAAGACAGAGAGTTCTTCAGTCAGTGCCTCCAAGCTCAAGTCCTGCCCTCCGGAGGTTGGCACAGTCATCGGGAAGGTCAGCACCCACCTCCTTTGTGTCCACAACACGGGCACTCCTCTCCTCCTGTCTGGCCAAACCCAGGAGAGACAGTGAAACAGCAGTAGCCCCATATGCATCCTTCCTCCAAGAAGGCCAAAGGTCACTGGGGAAGCTCCAACCCCAAGGGGAAGGGGAGAAGCAAGTATCCAATGAACTGTCCTTTCACGAATAAAACATGGCTTCAAGTGGGCAATGAACTTGGTTCCAGGGCTCTGCACCCCTCTTCCATCCCATGCCCCTCACACCCTGCCATTTTAGATGAGAAAGAGGGTGTATTTGGACTTGGAGCCAGCTTTGGGAAGTGGGTGAAAGGCACGGTGAGGAAGGGGACAAAAATCACAAAGGCCCCTCCTCCAGACCGGGGCAGGATGCAGAGGAACCGAAGATTTTGCCTCAGGGTCCAAGGGAGCTTAAAAGAGGACAGGATCCTACCCCAAACTGCTGGAAACACCCAATTCTACTCTCCACCCCCCTCCAAAAGTATAATGACAACCAGATGAACAAGTCCAGCATAGGTAGGGGTGGTGGGGAGGATGAATCGTAAGGGCCCTCAGGGGACAATGAATTTCCAGAAGGCCACCCTCCCCTCCCCCCAAACACCTCCCCCTTTTCTTGCCTTCCCCTGAGCTCAGCCAACCCCACCTCCATTGGGTAAACCTGCTTTGAAAAGTTAGCTCTTTGTTCTGCTCTGAGCACAATTTCAGAAGATCTCTGCGAAGCACCCCCCGCCCACCCTACTCCAGCATCCGACCCCGCCCCGCTCGGGCTGGGCAGCTCAGCACTGCGAGTTAGCCTCTAATTTGAGGTGGGGGCTGGGAAGCTACCATTAACCGGTGGTCCATTAATCGCTGAACCACCAAGGGTAGTACAGATCGTCCAAAAAAAGAGGTCTTGCAATGGGGCTCAGGTCCTTACCCGCAGCCCAATTCACCAAATACAACACTCACCGGTTGATAGCCCCCGCCCCCAGTCTCCAGGCCAGGAAGCCCAGCCATTCGTGGCCGGAGCCGACAGTTTCGCTGGGCCCCCCAGCCTCTGCCCCGCCCCACCGCCGCCCCCTCCCCGAGAGCCCCGCGCTTCCGCCTACTTGGCGCTCCGGGCGGCTGGGAGAAGGAGCGTCAGTCTCTCACACTCCGGGGCCTAGGGGGCGGGACTGCACCCCTAACCTCCCCCAGCCCCCACCCCTTGGCCTGGCTTCTCTACCCCTTTTCCGTTCTCCCAACCCCAGGGCAGAGCCGACTCTTCTCCAACAGTGGCTGCCCGCCACGCGTGGACTCCTTGCCTCGCCCCTCATCTCCTGGTTTCCAGACCGGGGGTCTGTCCCCAACACCCCATGACACCGCCCTACCTCTCTCCTCCAAGGATCGCGGGGATCGGGCGGCAAAAACCCAGCCCCTCTCTCTTCCCCTCAATCTGGAGCATTGCTCGAGAATGGCAAAGACGCGTCTCCCGGTCCCGGGGCTCACCTTATCCAGACAGTTCACCTTCTCGGTGGGGTACACGATCTTGCCGCACCGGGCGCAATTGGGATTCATGGCTCCAAGAAAGGCTGGGGCGGGGACGCCGGAGCTCGCGCGTGTTCTCTTTCCCCCGAGCGAGCTGGCGGGAGACAGCAGCGGCTGCAACTACACAGGAGGCGGCGACCGCGGCTGGAGCTAGGGAACTGGCCTCCGCCTCCGCCCTCCTTCCCCTAATAAACACAGCCGGGAGGAGGGGCTGCACCGGGGCGGGGACGCGCCGCGGGCGCGGGCGCGGACAGGGGCGCGTGCGGGCAGGCGCGCTCCCCGAGAGACTTGGGGCTGCGCGAGGGCGGGTTCCGGGTAGGGCTGCGGGGCCCGGGGTGCGCGCCCAGGTACTCCCAACCCCGAGGCGCCCTGGATAGATGCCGGCTTCGCCCAGATCCCTTCCCGCGCTGCAGGCGGCACGGAGCTGGTCTGGCCAAACATCTGGGGCGCACGGGCTAAGGGAGGCGGGCAAACCTCCCGCATCCGTCCAGGGTGGGGTTGGAACCTCCTGAACGCCGGATCAGATTCACCGGATTCGGGGACTTTCCTTTGTACCCGTCTGTATGAACCTACGGAGAGAATGGGAACCCCCTTGCCCCGCCCCTCGGCTAGCCTCCCTTCCCCCTCATATCCTTTCCCACTTTTGTAGGGCGGAACCCGTTCCTCCCGCCTGTACTCAGCGCCTCGCAGTCGGAGCTTGTTCTTTCCGCCCCGCGCCTCTGCGGTGCAGCTTTCCCGGGGTTCTCTAGATTCAGGCACCTTCCGTTTTCCGCTTGGCCCCCTCTTCTTCATTCCTTTTGCTTTACTCCTGTTAACCATCTCAGTGCAGCAATGTCCTAGTATCCAAAGATGTATCTCCAGGCGCCAAAGTGGCGCGGGGGTATAGCTCAGTGGTAGAGCATTTGACTGCAGATCAAGAGGTCCCTGGTTCAAATCCGGGTGCCCCCTGGATGGTTTTTTCTTCTTTGTAACTAACATAGTTCTGTCTTTCTTGTTCATTTTAGCATTGGGTCCCATCAGAAACAGAAATGATTTTTCAAAAATTTCTTTCTCATATTCCAACCTTAGTGGAAAGCTTTCTGTTTTGCTGTGTACCTAGCAGAAGGAGGAAGAGTGAATGTGCGCACAAATCAGGTACAAAAGCTGCGCGTTAGGATCACTGACTCCAGAGGTGTCAGGATTTCCCCGGCCACAGGTTCCGGGGACAAAATGACTACCTCAAGTTGGCGTTCCGTTTCCGATGGGGATGTGGGTGGGTCAAAAGAAAGACACCCACAGATGCAGCCTTTCTCCAACTTCAACTTTCTTTATTACCAGTGACGTGAACGTGCTGTGTTCACCCTTCCCTATGGCTCATAACACGGGCAGACAGAATCAAAGCACTTTGGAAAACGTTAAAGTGCCCAACGCACACCCATAAACTCACTTTAATTTACAAAAATAAAGTTATCTGCTCATGTAGACTGACATAAAGTAAGGCAGTGGTTCTCAGACTTGAGTGCATCAGAATTATCTAGAGGGTTTGTTAAAACACCCCCAGTTTCTGATTCTGTAGGCCTACAGTGGGGTCCCGAGAATTTGCGTTTCTGCTAAATTCCCAAGTGATGTCGATGCTGCTGGTCAGGGGACCATACTTTGAGATCTACTAAACTAGTAATACAGGTCTATCGAGTTTCATAACCTAAAGGTAGGGACAGATATTTGTTGGTTGAGTCACTGACAGTATCAAAAAAAAAAATAGTAAATGTGAAGGGAGTAAGGGCTTCCCCTTCGACTAGGTTTCGCCCCAAAAAAGGAAAAATAAAGGAGAAAGGGAGAGGCATGCTGCTTGGGTCAGGGGGCAGCTGCGATATTTTAAACCAGGAATCTGTTTGTGTCGTCCCTCGGGGCCCCGGGGGAATACTACCGCGCATTTTTCCCCACGGCTCCCATTACTGTGAATCTTGAGACTGGACGTGGGCAGAGCTGCGGTCCTGGTGCAAAGCCCAGGCCTTAGATATAACCAACTTTTCACCGCTTTCTTGGAGGCAAGGTCTGAAACTTGCTACCTGTAGGTTATCAGGCCAAAGGCTTGTCTTTGAGCTAATATGAAGGAGAAAGCTGTGCACTTTTCACCTTTTATCTTACATGTGTGTGTCTTGTTTAAACTTTGCAACTGTATAAACCTGAGTCTAAATTCATTCTCCTAGTCTAACCGGTCAGAGTATGAACTAGGCAAAATGATATTGCCCGCCCATCTCTGAGGCCAATGGGTCTTGAAGAGTCTTAAGAGATGGGAAGAGTTGTTGCTTCTTTCTGCCTATTCAGGGTAGCGATGGGCTTCTCACTACTGAGTAGAGGAACACGGGTTAGAAGCAGTAAAGTCATCCGCGTGCAACCTTTTGGTGGCTCCCGGTTTTTCAGGTAAGGGAACATTGGAAGGGGAAAGCTAGGGAGGTGGAATAGACAAGTGGGTCCTAGGAAACTGGAGATGGAGTCCGTTTTTCAGGGTTACGTCTGAGCGACTTTGAGAAATTGTGAAAAGCAAGTGAGGGGGCATCCGGATTTGACCCAGGGACTTCTTAATCTGCAGTTAAATGCTCTACCGCTGAACTATATATACCCCCTCCTACCTGTATTATTTTTGCTGTTATTTCTTTCTTTCTTTTTTTTTTTTTAAGAGAGGCAGAGAAACATCAATGTGTGGTTGCCTCTCAAGCGCCCACTACTGGGGACCTGGCCTGCAACCCAGGCATGTGCCCTGACTGGGAGTTGAACCAGTGACCCTTTTGTTCACAGGCGGGCACTCCGGCCACTGAGCCACACTAGCCAGGGCTGCTGACAATTATTTGATAAATTCTTTTTACACCAATTCTAACTTTTTTGTGATGAAACTATTTGTTCAAAATTGGATATTTCTCACTAAATGATACTGAATTTCCTTATGATGAGGAACAAAACTAAAAGACCAACTCAAAACATGTGAACTTGGGTACCAATCCACCTTTTCTGGGCTAAATTCTTTATCCACAATCCCGCCCACGAGCCAGTTTGCCCTAAGAGGTGAAAGAACAACCTCTTGCAAAACTTCATAGGGAAGCCTTTCCCCTCGTCTCTCTAAAAAGGATACAAACACATTTTTACTGGGAGATTCTCCCTGGCTGTTCTCCCTAGCAGAGGTGTCCAAACTTTTGGTGTCTCTGGGCCACACGTTAAATACACAAACAGTAACGAAGACTGATGAGCAAAAAAAAAAAAAAAAAAAAAAAAAAAATGTTTTAAGTACATTTACGATTTGGTGTTGAGCTGTATTCATGGCCATGCTGGGCTGCACGTGGCCTGTGGGCTGCGGGTTGGACCCCCCTGCCAGTGGTTCCTCTCTCTTTTCCTGGAGCAACTACTATGTGCCTCGCTCTGGTTGCCAGACATACTTTCAATAGAAAGACAAAAAGGCTCTGATTCAGACTGAATTTAAAATCCAGCAGAGACAGACTAGAAACAAATGCACAAGTGAATAAACAAGGAAATGTCCAGGAGTGATATGGGAAATATTAAAATAAATTTAAAAACAGAAAACATCATCATCAACAACAACAACAACAACAACAAAACCCCACAAGATGCTGCATTAGGAAGGTACGAGGAAGATGCTATTTCAGGTTGGAGAACCTTGAACCACGGAAGACCTCTCTGTGCGGGTGATTTTGGAGTTCAGACGGGAATGGCAGCAGGTGGGGAGGGGGAAGCTTCCAGGCAGAAGAAATGGCTACTACAAAGGCCCTAGGCCCAGAGTGGCCAGAGGAAGGTGAACAAGGGGAGAGCAATTCAAGAGAACTGGAGAGAGCCTTGTAGGCCAAGGTAAAGGGTTTGGATTTTACTCCAAATGGATGAGAAAAGCCAACAATGGACAATTTTGAGCAGAGGGATTTGAAATCATCTCCCACACTCCTGTGGAAAAGAGTTCTAGGGTGCCCGCATCAGCAGCGCACGCACTAAAACTGAGACCATACAGGGAAGATTAGCGTGGCCCTGCACAAGGATGACGCCCAGACTCGTAAAGAATTCCCCATTTTTTATTCTTGCATTCTTTACCCTTCCATCACTGTATTGATTCTTTTTTATTTTATTTTTTAAAGCAACTTGAATTTTTTAAATGTATTGATTTGAGACATCCACCATTTTCATTGGTTGCTTCTCGGATGTGCCCTGACCCGCGATCAGGCATGCGACCTTGGCATATCGGGAAGATGATCCAACCAGCTGAGCCACCCAGCCAGGGCTACTGATTCTATTAAAAAAAATTTAAACCCAACCGCTGCTTCACTTCATCTCTACAAAGGGTTCGCAGCAAAACGTGTTTGATCTGTTTTTAGCTTCTTGAAGAATTAAACTGTCTTCCATCAAAAAAAAGAAGATGAAAAGGATTTATAAGGAGTCAAAAATAGATGTAGAGAATATATACAAGAGAATATTGCCCTTAAAAAGAGGATCTTGCAGTATGTGAGAACATGGTGCATTATGCAGTGTGAAATAAGCCAATCGCATAATCGAAGGACAAATACTGCATGATTCCACTGCATGAGGTCTCTAAAACAGTCGAATTCATAGAAGTAGAGAGTGGAATTGTGGTTGCCAGGGATAAAGAGAGGGAAATGGATAGTTGCTAATCCATGGATATTAAGTTTCAATTTTGCAAGGTGAGTAAGTTCTAGAGATCCGCTGTACAACACTGTACCTGTAGGTAACAATACTGTATTGTACGTTTAAAAATCTGTTAAGAGGGTAGGTGTCATGCTGAGTATTCTTATCACAATTAAAAGGAAAGAAAGCGTGGGCACAGAGAGCCAGGTTAGGATTCTGTTGAAAGAGATGGTGGTGATGTCTTAAACTACAGGGGTGCATTAGTTTCATATTGCTGCTGTAACAAATCACCACACATGTATTTGCTTAAAACAATGCAAATGTATTATCCTACAGTTCTAGAGGTCAGAATTCCAAAATCAGCTTCACTGGGCCTGCAGTCCTTCTGGAGGTTTTAGGAGAAAATCAGTTTCCTTGACTTTTGTAGCTGCTAGAAGCTGCCTGCACATTTTGACTCAGGGTCCCTTCCTCCATCTACAAAGCCAGAAGAGTAGCATCTTCTCATCCTCTGGCCTCGACTTTTTTTATTTTTTAAGATTTTATTTATTTCTTTTTAGAGAGGGGAAGGAAAGGAGAAAGACAGGGAGAGAAATATTAAAGGAGAAAGAGAGAAACGTCAATGTGTGTGGTTGCCTCTCATGCAACCCCAACTGGGGACCTGGACACTTGCGCAGGCACTGGGAATTGAACCAGCGGCCGTTTGATTTGCAGGCCTGTGCTCAATCCACTGAGCTACACCAGCCAGGGTTGCTTTTCTTCGTACATCTTCTTTCTGTCTCTGACTCTGATCCTCCTGCCTCCCTCTTATTAGGACCCTTGTGATTACATTGAGCTCACCCGGATAATCCAGAATAATCTTCCCATTTTAAGATCCTTAATTTAATCACTTCTGCAAAGTCCCTTTTATCGTGTAAGGTAGCATATTCACAAGGGGACTGGGATGTGGAAATATATGGAGGGCCATTTTTAGCCTACCACAGTGGGAACAGCAGAGCTGGAGAGCAGTGCCAGCTTCCGGATTAACCATGCCCGGGGAGCACACGCTTCGTACACCGGATAGCTTGAAGACGATGAGGGGGCGAGAAGAACCGAGAACGACTCTTTTATTTTTTATTTATTTATTTTTGTCTTCACTGTCAGGGTGGATGGTGATGTAATTTCCTGAAATAAAGAAGACTGGGAAAAGAGTACGTTTAGGAAAAAAATCAAGAGTTTCTTTTTCAAACCCTTAAACAGATAGTAATAAAGTACAGCTTCCTATCCTCATGGACTTCACATTCCAGTATGGGATCGGCACGTTAAGTTTGAGGTGCCCCATAGATATTTAAGAGGGGGGGTTAAGTATGCAGTTAGAGATCCAGTTAATTCTGGATTTCAGGGAGAGATCCAGTTTGGAAACAGATTTTGGGCAGTCATCCGAGTATAGTTGGTAGTTGTTGAAGGAGGTAATCGATTCCAGAAGTGCGCTAGATTCAGTTCTTACCTGCTAATAAGAACTGATGGTTAAATTTTCAGGGATTTTTAAAGCCAATTGACTTCTCTTCAGTAGCTTAACATCCGCAGGCGGGAGTATTTGCACCTTGGGAAATCCGGTCCCTCAGAGCCAGTTGTTTGAACCACTTGCCAGCACACCACTGCTTCTGACTGATTCCTATTTTCTCCAAAAAGAAAGAGGCAAGCGCTTCAGCTAAGCAGATGGAGGAAGGGAGATACGGTGTGGAAGTTTTGAGACAGGGACAGTGCATGTAATGGTCATTTTGGAGAGTGAGAAAGTGAACCTCGTCAGTCAGTGGTGTAGGAGTACTAGACAGAGAGCCCATGTGAGACCGTAAGAGTGACACAGGCTTGTAAGCTTTCCTCCAATGACATCCAGGCTTGTAATCAGATATTGAGTTTAATTAGGATTGTGGTTTGGCCATTAAGTACAACCCAGGACTTACAGTAAACCGGGCACTGTGCCAACTACTGTGGGGAATACAAAAAAGAATGCAACATGATCTGGCCTGCAAGGAACTTACAGTCTAGTTGGAGAAATAATGTATGCACACCAAGGGGGAGAAATAACTGACAGTCGAAGCAAATGCAGAGAGTAGCAGAACTGCAGAGAAAGGTAGCTGATAATGAGAAAAATAGAAAAAGAGAGAAAGCACAGACTTTCTTTAAAATCAGTAGTGAGAAAGAAGAAATGGACAGGAAATTTTTTAAAGGATTTTTTGAAGGTTTTATTTATTTATTTTTTTAGAGAGAGGGGAAGGGAGGAAGAAAGAGGAAGAGAAACATTGACCCGTTGCAAGTTGCCTTTCACATGCTCCCAACCAGAGACCTGGCCTGCAACCCAGGCATGTGCCCTAACTGGGAATCCAACCAGCAACCTTTCGGTTTGCAGGCCCAGCGCTCAACCCACTGAACCCCATCAGCCAGGGTGGATTATTATTATTATTTTTTTTAAAGATTTTATTTATTTATCTTCAGAGGGCAAGGGAAGGAGAGAGGGAAAGAAATATCAATGTATGGTTGCTTCCTGTGCATTCCCGGCTGGGAACTGGCCTGCAACCCAGGCATGTGCCCTGACTGGGAATCGAACCATGATCTCTTGGTTCACAGGCCCGCGCTTAACCCACTAAGCTACACCAGCCAGGGCGGATTATTATTATTCTTATTTTAATTTAGGGGAAGCCTGTTGATACTTGAAGAAGCCAAGGAAGAGGAGGAAGCAACTGAAGATACTGGCCAGAATGGAGAAAATGGGGGCACCTCTGGTACAGGAGCAGAGGGGGTCTTGGGAAAGACAAGGAAGGGAAGCACTTCCTCCTTCAAAGTACTGGTGCACAGCTCAGGTTGCAGACAGGCAGGATGGAAATTAGTCTTGAAGAATTCCCAGATACCAGAGGTAGAAAAGGCTGTATAGTTAATGTAGGAAAGGAATACCATTGCACACACCCACAGGACCTTCAAGCATGGGTCAAAGCAGACTTTGCTCTTTTCTTCCAGAACTTTCCTGATTGCTTCTGCAATCTTTTTTTAGTTCTTTAGTATCTCTTTCGGAAACCTGAAGCAGTTAATCACAAATACCATACTGCTATTAATCAGGCTGAGACGTGTCTGGTCAGTAAACACTACAATTAAGCTGTACTCTCACCCTGTCCAGCAGAGGGGGTATAGCTCAGGGGTAGAGCATTTGACTGCAGATCAAGAGGTCCCCGGTTCAATTCCGGGTGCCCCCTGGTGGTCTCACTTTTAAGCCTTACCAGCCATCAAGATGGCAACAGATTGAGGCAACCTTAACCAAGCAATGGTGTGCACTGGAGACAAGAAAACATAAACTCAAGTGGACTTTACACTCCAGTACCAGGGTCAATTTGCAAGTAAAGGGATTATATCCATACAATGTGATATGCACAACTCTTAAGATGTCCTTTAGGTCAGTGGTTCTCAAAGTGTGTGGGGATCCTTGGAGTGTCCCTGAGACCCTTCCTCATAGGGAAAAGGAAACATTTTCATAACACCACATTACTTACCTGTGTCACTCTGGCTCGTTCATGAGTGTGTGTGGAACTTTCATGAGGCTGCAATGGTGTCATATCACAACAGTTTAAATGTGGAAACAGAAAAATCCAGCTGTCTTTCATTAAGCCAGATATTAAAGGGATTTCCAAAAGCATGTAAAACAAAGCCATTCTTCTCATCAATTTATTATCATTTGAGAAAATGTAGTTGTTTTTCAGGGTTATTATTTTAAATGAATTAACAAGTAACTAGTTAATGAGTGAAGAGTGTTAAGAAGATGGGGCCCTGACTGGTGTGGCTCAGTGGATTGAGCACTGGCCTGTGAACCAAAAGGTTGCTGGCTTGATTCCCAGTCAGGGCACATGCCTGGGTAGCAAGTGGGGTCCCCAGTTGGGGTGTGTGAGATTGATGTTTCTCTCACACATTGATGTTTCTCTCCCTTTCTTTCTCCCTCCTTTCCCCTCTCTCTGAAAATAAATGAATAAAATCTTTAAGAAGAAGAAGATGGGAATAATCCCAGTGTGAAATGCTGTGGGATAAAGTAAGATTAAGACTGAGTGTCCTTGGATTTTGATAGCTCATAGATCGTGGTGACCTTTCTAGTACACCTTCAGTATCTATAATTTCTAATTTCTAGCATAACTTCATTCATGTAGTGAGGATAGGAACTAGATTACAAGTCCTTAAGGAATGTGTGAGTGCAGGAAGTGAGGATGTAGAGACCAACCATTCCCCAGACTTTTGGTTTTCGTAAACCATTGAAATAATAATAACAACAACAACAAAAAGAGTGGCATTTGGAGAGTGAAAAGTTGATATAGCGTTGAAATGAATATTTTTAACACCATAAAAGAGGAAAGAAGATAATCCCAGAAAATTAGGCAGTCCTTTAAGTAGAGCAAATGCAGCTTTATAGGAAATACCACATTTCCAAATATCTCTAATTTTGTCATAGATAAATTAAAACTTCCTCATGCCAGGATGCTGATATATGAGAACAATGAAGTTGACTTCTTCCTTAGTTCGCAATCACTCAACATGTATTTACCCAGCCTATGCTAAATGCTGGGGATATATCATTGAACAGAAAGGACACGGACCCAGCCCTTATGGAGCTTCCAGACTAGTTATAAATTAGTTATAGACTACATGAGGATGGTCATTCAACAAACAGTCATCAAATATATATTTTTAAAATG
Organism: Trachops cirrhosus; assembly: GCA_028533065.1. Classification (NCBI taxonomy): domain Eukaryota; kingdom Metazoa; phylum Chordata; class Mammalia; order Chiroptera; family Phyllostomidae; genus Trachops; species Trachops cirrhosus. The sequence goes on along the minus strand of CM052545.1, from coordinate 93,012,815 downwards.
TAATAAATAGCCCTGGCTGGTGTGACTCAGTGGACTGAGTGCTGGCCTGTGGACTGAAAGGTTGCTGGTTCAGTTCCCACTCAGGACACAGGCCTGGCTTGTGGGCCAGGTCTCCAAGTTAGAGGTGTAGGAGAGGCAACCAATTCATGTTTTGCTCTCACATTGATGTTTCTCTCCCTCTCTTTCTTCCTCCTTTCCCCGCTCTCTAAAATAAAATATTTTTAAAATTAAAATAAAAAAGTAGTACATAGTATTAAGGAAAAATGCCATGCATTAGGAAGGCTTTATAATATGGGGACTTGACCTAGTATGGGGGTCAGGGTAGAGTTCTCTGAGAAAGAGACGTATAAGCTGAGATCTGAAAAATCTGTAGACATAAAATACATAATCCAGGTAGACAGCGTAGAATATTCCAAGCATATGTGAGGCCTGTGGCTATTCGGGAGCATGGACGATACCTGGGACTAAAAGCCAACCCTTCAGAGCAAGAGACAGCATGGTACAAGATGAGGTTGACAAGGTGGGATGATGTCAGATCAAGGCCTAGTATCAAATCCATGATACGGATTTGAACTTTGATTCTAAGAACAACAGAAACCATTGGAGGATTTTCAGGAGAGTGCCATCATAATATTTATATTTCTGAAAAATTATTCCTGGCCATCATATGAAGGGTGAATAGATGGAGGAGGGAGACATCCAGGCCAGGAGATGTGTTAGGAGGCTTCAGAAGTAGTTCAGGAAAGAGGTGCAGGTGGCTTAGACCAGTGTTAGCAGAGAAGATGAAGAGAAGCGGATAGCTCTGAGAGACATTTAGAAGGCAGACTGAAAAGAACTTGGGCAGGAACCTCAGATGGACACCTGGATGGATGGTGGTTCCATTTATCAAGAGAGACAAATCTGGTAAGGAAATCACAAGTTCAGAAATACATAGAATTAGGCTGAGACGTGAAGGAGACAGAAAATTAACAAACCAACATTTCTGCGTTCTCAGCTAATTGCACACTTGAAAAAGGAGACTCTAGTAGCTACAAAAGCTGGAAGGATCAAGTGAAGGCATTTTAAGAGTGATAGAGAAACTTATAAATTCATAGATTTATAAACTTATTTTTAATCCTCACCCAAGGATATATTTATTGATTCTAGAGAGAGAGGAAAGGGGGAGAGGGAGGGAGGGAAGGAGAGGAGAGAGAGAGAGATCTGCTGCCCCCTGCATGCTCCCCAACAGGGAACCACATCTGCAACCACACCTGCAACCCAGCCATGTGCCCGGATTTATAGACTTCTTAATATTGAAGTGCCCCAGAGCTTAATCCATGGTCTTTTTTATTACTCTTCTTTGTAATGTCATCCTCTATCATGGCTTTAAGTGTATCTTTGTGCTGACACCTCCCACAATTACATCTCCTTCTCTCCAGAATTCCAGGCTACTATGCCCAACTTGCTATTTAAATCTCCTTTGGTTGTCTAAACATCTAACCTAACATATCCAAAACTGAACTCCCACTCTTACCGCACAAGCCTATTCCTCCCATAACTTTCCCCATCTCGGTTAATGCCAATGTCATCTTCCACTGGGTCAGACCTAAAGCCTCGGAGACATTTTGACTTCTCTCTTTCTTATACACCCACAAACGCATCCCGCATCTTGATCATATCACAGTACCTCTGCTGCTACCACTTGAGTCCAAACCACCTTGCGGTTCCTACTGCGCAGGCACACTCTGGCCTTAGGGCTTTTTATTAGCTGATGACTCCATCTAGACCGCTCTTCCCTGGACATTGGTATTACTAACTCACCTTAATAAAGTCTTTAATGTCAACTTCTTCCATGAAGCCCACACTGCCGATTCTATTTGAAATGCAATCTGCCCCTCCTCACACTTCCTGATGCCTCTTACCTTGTTCTACTTTTATTTTTTTCATAATACTTAATACCACTTAACACACTGTACATTGCAATTAATTCTATCCATTGTTCAATATCTAATATCCACCTTCACCGCCACGCAGCAGTGAGCTCCATAAGGACAAGAATGTTGATTTGTTTTGCTCCCTGATATTGTTTAATGTATGCCCAGGACATTATCTGGCATAAAGTGGGCACTGAATTAATATTTAAATGAATATAGTTTTGACAGAAAGAAATCAGTGGAATGGGGGATACTGAAGCTGTGTAAGGGGTAATTGATAAAGCAAGATATCTAAAAACACAGATGGTATGGGAACAGGCACAGATATATGGAATGACCTGCAGTGTTAGAATGGCACTTCTTTATATCACATCCTAATGAGATCATTTAGCGTTTTCCCTAGCCTTCCCACGTTCTGGTTCTTTGGGGGCTCCTACAGAGCACGGGTGTTTTAATCATTTCTGAGCTTAGTATCCAGCGAGGTCCCTGGTACTAAATACTCAAAAGAGGGTGTTGGGTAAACTAACAAACCAATGTTTATGTGTTCTCAACTACTTTCGAACTCGTAAAGAGGAGACTCTACGCTTCACTTCGTTCCTGCAGCCCTGAACCCTGCAATCGCCCACTTCCGGCATTTGGTACGTAATAACAGCGCGCCCTAGGGGAAGAGGCGGGTTGAGCGAACTCCCGGTCACGTGACGACAATGGGGCGGGCATAAAAGTTCATATCCCAGCATGCTTTCTTTGTACTTCCTTTCTATTCCTTTCCGGCGTGCAAGATGTCGAAGCGCGGTGAGATTTTGGCTCTGGGGGATCCTCCACCATCTGCTGCGTGGTGGCTGCTGGCCTCGCCAGGAGCGGCGGCCGTGGGCAGCTGGGGCGCTTTGCTCTCGTCCGAGTGGGAGAGGGTGAGGGGTGGCACCGCGAGAGTACTGCCTGGGCCGCCGAAAGTGGCGGTGGGGGCCCCTGGAGAGTTGAACTGGTAGGAGCGGGACAGGATTGCAGACCGAAGCCCGCAGGATCACTCCGCGCATAGTGCTGCGCTAATGGGGTTGAAGCCGGACTGGCTTAGGCCCCGGAGTGCGCGGTTTAGGCGGTTTCCCGCCTTGCAGGAATATCTCTGGTGCAAAACTTGGAACGAGGGTTGAGTCGTCCAGGCCCTTTAATCTCAGTGTAAGGGTGGTCACAGCGAGGAAGTGGCTGTTTGACATGAGAATTGTTGGCACACGGAAAGGAGTACGTGGAGCCCTAGAGAGAGTGAATCTGTAGCGTACTGTTTCCAAAGCATACGCGAATGAATTCATAGCCTGAGAATGGGGAGGGAACTCCGAGTGATGACCGGGCCGTGATCTCCCCGGTTTCTCTTCCTACCCACAGGACGTGGTGGGTCCTCCGGGGCGAAATTCCGGATTTCCCTCGGTCTTCCGGTAGGAGCTGTCATCAACTGTGCTGACAATACAGGTGAGACCTGGGTGCACCTGCCAAACCGCCCCTTTGAAAAGCACTCATTGGGCCTTTCCCTAATGACCCACTGAGCCGTCAAGAAAGGGCAAAGTAAAAACACCGCTTTTGGGTGAAGTGGCAGCGTGTCGTGTTGTTCGCTTCAATCGGTGGTGTGACAAGGGGTTCCACCTTGGGGGGCTGAGTCTGAGTAGAGGGGAGAGGCTTTGGAAGTGTTGGGGGAATACTACACCGGCACAGCTGCCTGGTAGGTCCTCAAAAAAAAAAAATCTCTGCTTACATACTTTTACAGGAGCCAAAAATCTGTATATCATCTCTGTGAAGGGGATCAAGGGGCGACTGAACAGGCTTCCTGCTGCTGGTGTGGGCGACATGGTGATGGCCACCGTCAAAAAAGGCAAACCAGAGCTCAGGAAGAAGGGTGAGTAGCCTAACCCAGCCCTCCTGTCGCCCGGTGGACAGTTGAAGACTTCTCCCGTTCTTGAAAAATGGATCAATGATTTTACTATTCCCAAGGGCTCTCAAAGTTTGAGTCCTTTCAGGGGGCAGTATGAAATAATCTGAGTTCTTTGTTGGCTCCCAGTGTAAGTTGGGGGCCTCCCCCCCAACACTTATTTATCTGCCATTTCCCCTGCAAGTCCACCTCACATCACATACCTACACCCCTGGGAGCAGAAGCGCTATGTGTGTGACATTTAGAGTTGTCTTATACTTGAGGTCTTTAGTTCATTGCTGATTCCAAAAGAGAATGGTGGTACCGGCAAGCTTTCAAGTGGTTAGAATCAGTGTGTAGAGAGCATCTGAGCTATTACCTAGCGCTCGGTAAGTGTGGAATAACAGATGTGTTCATCTTCTTGTTTTGTCGTTATTTTATTGATTTTTAGGGAGAGGGAGAAACACCAGTTTGTTGTTCCACGTCTTTATGCATTCGCTGGTTGATTCTGGCATGTGCCCTGACCGGGGATGGGACTGGCAACCCTGGCGTATCGGGACAGTGCTGGAACCCACTGAGCTACCTGGCCGTGGCCAGTAGTTTTTATTCTTTAACACAGGTTCTTTTTAAGATGAGATCTACTCAAGTTTGTGGCGTTTTCAGAAGTTTGACATGATTGCTTCTAAGTCTCTTGATATAAATTAAAACAGGGAGCTGCTCATTGCTTAAGCGTGGGCTACTTCCCAAAAGGTTTCCCACTAGGTGTGTGAATTAAAGGGGGAGGCCCAGGAGCAGTCTGGCCTGTGATTGTCTGTCTGTCCGGCTTCAGAGCTTCTGGTTCCTGGTGCACTTTCCACTTTCCAGCTCCTGGGTTTTTCTCGTCTAGTCTGTCTCCACCCTGGGATGTCTTGCTTTCCCTGAGAAGTCCTAGCCATCTTTCACAAAAGTGACAGGTCTCCGCCACATGTCACAGTTACTCCTTGTGGGCCCCCATATGCCCCTCCCCACCCCAGTTTTTAGCTTTTTGGTCAGAAATCTTACTTCGTTTACTTTCATTATCCTTTTGAGGGCTTGGTAGGCAGGGGGTGAATAGCATTGTGGTTAAGCTCTGATGAGTGGACATGTGGATTGGGGTTGGCACGCAACTGGACAGGCTTCCCTTCTGGAACACTTACTGGGCCTGACCTGTGGCCCAGGGGGCTGTCAGGGAGGGGCAGAGCAGCTGGCCATTGCCGCGGGCCAGGCGGCAGCGGGATGTGCCGCGGGTCTCCGTGAGCTGTGGGACAGGCCAGAGAGCGTTTCATGGTTCTGAAAACAGTCGTGAATTTCCAACTGTTAACGTCCTTTTTGGCCCTTGTTTCTGGTAAATGAATAATTCCCCTCACCTTGGACTTAACGTGTTATACTGTTATACACAGAAATGCGAAAAGGGGCAGGAAGTTCAGAATCCTGGATTTGTGTGGCCTTGTTTATCTGCCAAGTCCGTTTGTGAGGATTGAAATAGTTAATAAGCAAATGAGGGTCCAACAGAGGGGACTCAGTAAATATTAGTTACTTGTCCTTGATTGTGTATTCTTGTTAAGCATTTGATAGGAGACTGTGCACGTAACTCAAGTTGGTTCAAGGGCAGCCACTGTGTTTTTCAGTGTCTGATCTTGGGTGTGGAAGAGGAGGTAGCTGTTACCCCTATTTTACAAGAGGAAAACTTAAGCTCCAGAAGATTGATTTATTCAAGGTCTCCAGGCTAGTATCAGTCAAGATTAAAATCAAGGTGTGTCTGTTAAAAAGTTATTTATGACCCTGGAAGAGTCCCTCCAAAAGATAAATGTGATCATAAACAAGTTGAATTTCAGTTAAACGACACTTAGACCTCCAAGAGGTAATCAGTGTTAATATTTGATTGTATGTCCTTATTTCCTGACTTCTAAGCAAAAAAATTAGCTTGTAAACTTTCCTATGTAAATGGAGTCATATCTTCCCATAACCTATTCTACTTGTTTTATAGATGATTGTCCTCTATTTTAAAAACTGCAGATCCACATAATCACTTTCCGTATTTGGGTTAATTCCAAATTTTTGCTCTGCTGAAAGCCTGCGTGCCCTGCAGGTGGAAAGGTATTTGAACACAGCACCGGCCTCGGGCTGTTTGATCAGTTTAAGCCAAAACATGTATATCAGACCAAGTCAGACAATTTATGTCAACAATACGAATGACAATATTAAAGAATTGAAGAGGTTCTTGTTCATTTTGTGGTAAACCAGTGCAAATCCAGTGTGCAAAAACAGATTCTGATAAAGTACCTAAAATGAATGGTACTGCTGCTGACAAAGCATAAAAAGTCAAAACTGGAACAGATGGCAGTGACTGCAAATCAAAGCCTGGTCAGGGAACATCAGCCCCTCAGGTCCCTGGCTACCCTCCAAACCATATATTCCTTAGTAACTTACTAGAAGAGACTGATGAAATGATGTTATCCATGCTGTTTGATCAGTTTCCTGGTTTCAAGGAAGTACATTCAGTATCTGAGAGGCATGACATTGCATTTGTTGAATTTGGAAATGAAGGGGCTGGCTGGAGCTTCCAGGGATGCTTCACAAGGATTTAAGATCACATTCTCCATCCCATGAAGGTCGCCTGTGCTAAGAAACAACACTTGGGCCCTGGCTGGTGTGGCTCAGTGGATTGAGCACTGGCCTGCGAACCAAAGGGTCGCCAGTTCAATTCCCAGTCAGCCCGGGCCCGGGTTGTGGGCTGGGTCCCCCATTGGGGGCACACAGGAGGCAACCACACGTTGATGTTTTTCTCCCTCCCTTCCCCTTTGTCTAAAAGTAAATCAATAAAATCTGTTTTAAAAAACAACATTTGGGATGGTTGCCTTTAAAGGACTTGGTATTGTTTATAGTGCTTGTATACCGTTTGGTCAGGCCATTTTAGTAGTTGGGGGGTGGGTAGTGAAAGTGAGATTCTTGTGCAGGTTTTTTTAATTGCCCAGTCTTCAGCTGTATTGAACTATGAAATATGAAGGCCTCAATTTCGTGTAATAAACTTTGTGTTCTATTTTTAAGACAGTGTTTGTGTAAAGGTACGGTATGGTCACGATCTGGATCATGACTCCATACTCGTGGAGTGTGCGTGCACACGCGTGCGCTGTGGGGTGTGCATGTACATATGTGCACACTAGAGTTAACGGGTTTTGGGGTAAATTAATTGGTGATAAATGAGTTTATATTTGTAAAACCTACAGTATAGAACATACTTAGTTCCAACAAATTCTTGGAAGCAGTAATTTTTAGATCAAGGTGTATACTTTCTTTGAGGTTTTATGTGTGCTAAGATGGAATGTTGCCTAATAAATTATTAATAGCTTGACCTCTCCAGTTACTCAGTCTGGAGTGGGGGGTTATGCCCTGTTCTGTGGTACTAGGATCTTGACAGTACCCACCTATCAGGTGAAATGGGAAGAAGTATAGGAAGTGTTTAGCGAGTTTCCTGTGTACAACTTTTCAAATGCGAAATCTTGGGGAGCTAGACATGCAAACTGCTTTCGTGGTGGCAGTCGGGGCTGACAGATCAATGACTGCTGTCCTTTTTCCCTTCTTAGTACATCCAGCGGTAGTGATTCGACAACGAAAGTCATACCGGAGAAAAGATGGTGTGTTTCTTTATTTTGAAGATAATGCGGGGGTCATAGTAAACAATAAAGGTGAAATGAAAGGTAAGGCTCCACGTGGTTCCTTACATCTTTGAAATTGGATGATTTAATTCTGGGTCGGGGGTACAGGCAAAGGAGGACCTTCTGATCTTACCCCAATACTTCATTCTTCTTCTTGCAGGTTCTGCCATCACGGGGCCGGTTGCAAAGGAGTGTGCAGATCTGTGGCCCAGGATTGCATCCAATGCTGGCAGCATTGCATGATTCTCTGGTGTGTTTGTAAAGAAAAAAAAATTAAAAATAATTTCCTCCCAGTGCTTGCCTTCCTGTTCATTGTGAGACGTGTCACTTTTTTTTTTTAATTTAATCTTCACCAGAGGGTACATTTAAAGAGAGAGGAAGGGAGGGAGAGGGAGAAACATCGATAGGTTTCTTTTCATATGTGCCCTGACTGCACCCCAGCTGGGGATAGGGTTGGACCCACAACCTTTTGGTGTATGGGGGTGACGCTTCAACCAACCGAGCCACTCGGCCAGCGCTACATGTCACTCGTGTTGACATCACCTAATCCTTACCTCCTTTGTAAAACGGAAATTACTTGGCAAACTTGCTCAGGAAAAGAAGATAAGGGCATATATAAAAGAAGATAAAAAGTCCTTGCCCTTTGGTGAGTGTAAAGAACTTGGAACTTCCCGATTTCTGCTATAAAAACGAGGTATTTGGGTTTGGAGTCCATAAATGAATGGCGGGTACTGCATGATGACAGGTAACCCCAGGTAATGGCTGTGCAGTTGGAAACGTATTCAAGGTCAGTTTGAGTGTTCGGATCCTAGAGGTGCGTGTGGAGTTCAAGGAGTGATGTGCGTAGGGGCCAGGTACAACTTATGTGTTTACGGGTTTTCTTCAAGGGAATTGGCACGTAAGCGTATTTGTCAAACCTACCACATGGCGAATACCATGTAAATTTGCTCTCGTGGAAGATGATTTAAGTGTCTGCAGGGTTTTTGCCCTAATATATCTACCAAACCCTCGTTTGGGAATAAACGATACAATCACGCCAGCACAACAGGCGTGTATCCCAGCAAGTTCTGCCTGAAGGTATCGAATATTGTAGTTTTTTCCAAACCACGGCTTAGATGACAGGGCCTCCTGGGGTGAAGGAGCACTCAGTTGGTTTGGGTCAATAGTCCAACCTAGAGATGTTGGAATAGGCTTTTTAGACTGAAGTTTGTGTTCATGTCTAGTATTTGAAAGTAACAAATGGTATCTGTAAGTTGGGTGTAATGCAAGGCCAAAGCGTATGGTACGTGAAGACCCTACCTAGCACATAATCACTTGGTGGAGTGATTATCCTTTTGTCCAAGAACAGGATTAGAGAGCAGTGATTTTTCAGCCAGAGGAGTTAAATGTGTCCAAGACATATCCCGGACCAATTGAGTCAGGCTAGAGGTAGGACTAGATAGCAATAGGACTTTCTAAAGCGGCCCAGATTTCTAAGGTGTAGACAACACTAAGAACCAGTACTGTGTGGACAGAGCCAGTCTCAGTTTTAAGAATATTAAATCTGGAAGTCTCTAAAACAGATTCAGCTTCTCTGCCACCATGTCCTCCAGCCTGGTGAATTTTAAATCTATTGTTTTGAAATACTGAATTGATAAGCACTAAGATCCTTTGAAAATGAGTCCTTTTATCTCACTGTGAGAGAGATACGAGGTCTGTCCAGAAAAAGCCCAGCCACTGTTGATACCACGAGAACAGTTTGCACAACATCAATGTAACCTGGCAGCCAAGGACAGTAAACTTGAATGCACACGTATGAACAATGATGACTTCACTGTACTAGTCAGTGGGGCCAGTAGATGCCATTGGGTGAGCATGTATACTGTGTGGTTGTCACATTCAAAATGACTGAGCAGGTAGAGCAACGAATCTATCAAATTTTGCATTAAGCTCGAACATTCCTCTGCGAAATTGCTCAGGTGATTGGGAAGGCTTTCAGGGATGGTACAATGAGTGCAATGCAATGCAAGTAAAATGTGGCTCAAATGCTTCAAAAATGGTCAAGAATCTGGAAAGTGATCCATGCTCTGGAAGGCCTGCAACAAACAGAACACCTGATTATGTTGAACCTGTACAGGCTGCAATCAACAGATTGACAATGGACTGTGAGAACTAGAAGCTGGTCTGGGAATTCCAAAAGCTACTGTGTCCAAGATTTCCATACAGGATCTTGGCATGAAATGTGGCAAAATTCTGTGGCTTTTGCTACCAGAGCCAAAGGAACATTGTGCTGCAGTTGCTAATGACTTGATTCAAACCATTACCAATGAAACATTTTCCTCAAGTTCATAATCAGAGATGAATCGTGGGTCTACGGCTACGATTCAGAAACAAAGGCCCAGTTGTCCCAATGGGAGTCACCTGGTTCTCCACGCGTGAAGAAGGTGCGACAAAGTTGCAGCAAGATCAAGACTGTGTTAACTATGTTTTTTCATTGGGAAGGTGTCCACCATGAGTACGCCCCTCCAGACCAAATAATAAGGAGTCCTACCTCAATGTGCTGGGTTGAGAGATGTAATACAACGAAAACGACCACAGCTATGGGCAACTGGTGATTGACAGCTTCATCATGACAACACACCGGCTCACGCATCACCTCTCCTGCAGAGTTTTTTGGTAAAACATCAATCACCCACGTAACTCAGCCCCCTACGGCCCAGATTTGGCACCCTGCGACTCCTGGCTTTTCCTGAAACTAAAATCACCTTTGAAAGGAAGCGATTTCAGTCCGTCAGTGGGATTCAGTAGAATATGATGGGGCAGCTGATGGTGATTCCAACAAAGGATTTTGCAGAGTGTTTTGAACAGTGGAAGAGACACCGAGAGAACTGTGAGGTCCCAAGGTGTCTGTGTTGAAGGGGACTGAGGTGTCATTGTCCTATGTACAATATTTCTTGTGTCTTCTTTAATAAATTCTACTTTTCATATGACGTGGCTGGATGCTTTCTGGTCAGATCTCATATATATGAAATTACTCACCTTTCTGCATCAAATGTGAGGTGTGAGGGCTGGGCCTGTCATTTTCCCCACTTGTCCTCTTGTGTCCGTGTTTTCTCCACGTTCTTTCGAAGGTTTAATAGAATGGACTCAGACTACAGCCTTACTTCTTATAATTTCAGATTTGACTTATTGTTGCTCTCCTATCAGGGTAGAAAGGTTAAATAATGTTACATACTGCCCTGGCTGGTGTAGCTTAGTGGATTAAGCACGGGCCTGTGAACCAAGAGATCACGGTTCGATTCCCAGTCAGGGCACATGCTTGGGTTGCAGGCCAGTTCCCAGGAGGGAATGCACAGGAAGCAACCATACATTGATATTTCTCTCCCTCTCTCCTTCCCTTCCCCTCTGAAGATAAATAAATAAAATCTTTAAAAAAAAAAAAAGAATTCACTTTAAAAAAAATAATAATGTTACATACTTAATTGCCAAGATTAATGATTTTTTAAAAAGATTTTATTTATTTAGAGAGAGGGGAAGGAAGAAAGAGAGGGACAGAAACATCAACGTGGGAGAAACATCGACCGGTTGCCTCTGGTATGTGCCCTAACGGGACAAAATCTGCAGCCCAGGCATTTGCCCTGTCTGGAAATGGAACCAGCAGCTTTTCCGTGCCCAACCAAATGAGCCACACCGGTCAGGGCAGGGTAAGTGATTTTTGTGTATAGGTATAATACACTCTTTTCCTCAGCAATGCATGTGCCTCTATATTAAAATATAAATAGTGAATAAAAGAATCCCTCCTTGAGCGTTGGCCAGCATGGCTCAGTTGGTTGGGCTTGGGCATCATACCACACAGGGAGGGATTCAATTCCCTGTCAGGGCACGGGCCTCATTGCGGGGCCAGGCCCCAGGTTGGGGTGCGTGAGAGACAACTGATTGATGTTTCTCTCACACATCGATGTTTCCCTCTCTTACTCCTGCCCTCTCCCTCTGCCTAAAAATAAATAAATAAAATCTTAAAAAAAAGAACTCCTCTTTGAGCTTGTAAAATGAGGATAATAGCACCTCAGATCTGGTGTTAGCAGTTTGTATAAGGTGCTTTGATGTGTGAAGCATCCAGGTAAGGCTTTAATCAAGGGGAAATTTGGAGAAGTAAAAAGTATAAAGAAGGATATAAAAATCACCTGTAGTCATAACTAAAAAAAACTGTTCACATTTTGCTGTATCCTATCATATATACATAAAGTTAGCCAGAGAAAAAGTATGGTAATATGTCAATCTAATTTTTTTGGGGGGGATGCTGAGCTAACAAGGAATACTAGTTGATGAATTGGGTGCAGCCCAGACTGGTGTGGCTCAGTGGGTTGGGCGTCCTCCCACAAACCAAAAGGTCACTGGTTCAGTTCCTGGTCAGGGCACTTAGCCTTGATTGCCTGTCCCCAGCCGGGGGCATGTGGGCAGCAATCGATGGATGTTTCACACACATAGATGTTTCTCTCCATCTCTTTCTCCCTCCCTTCCCCTCAAAATAAAACCTTTTTAAAAATATGAGAAAGGGGTAAGTGCTTTAGGTGGAATTAACTGCAAGTCAGGAGACCCGAATTCTGGTTCTGGATCTACCACTAAATGGATTTAGGGAATATTCCACCCTGTCTGAGATTCACCTTCCAGTTCTGTAAAATGAGAGCTGGAAGTACATGCTATCTCAACTCTCAGATCCATTCTGGGAACGAGATTTTCAGCGGAACTGTGTTGGGGGAAAATGTAGACGATAAAGTGGGAACAGAGTCTTGCTCCGAAAGGAAACCGGGAAGCTGGGCCTGACTGCACTCGCAAGGCCCACATTCAGTAATCCTCTCTCCTCCGCTTCCATCTCAGCGGTTTTGCTTGGTCTTCTCCTGGTCAACCCTCACCTGGCGGTGGGGGGCGGGGGGGGCATGAAAACAAATCCTCCCTCCACCCTAAGAGACTACTCATTGGGTAGGGGACAATAGGGTTTGTGTCGCAGGGGTGATGGGTCTTTACACCACGTAACAATGCGCAGGCAAGTCCCCACCTAGGACCCACCACGGGCCCACCACTCCCACCAGGGAGGCCCTTGCAGGCTGCGGTGGTTGGGATGGCGCGCTTGTGCGAGTGTCCTCTGCGGTTGGAGAAGAGCTTCATCTTGGATGGGGTGGCCGTGAGCACCATGGCCCGCTCCTATGAGCAACTGAGGCCCAAGCTCTGGTCCGCGATTCCGCCTTACAACGCGCAGCAGGACTACCACACCCACCGGTACTTCAGCAGCCAAGTGGTCCCACCCATTTTGCGGAAAACTGATCAGGTAGATCAGGAGCGCCCCAAAACACCCCGCTGTCTCCGACTGCGTCTTCAGAGGCTGGCCCTGGTGGTAGGGCCAACTTCCCAAAATCCTGGCGTCTGTCACCAAGGAGGCTTCCCTACTCCCGTCTCCCTCAGTTTTTGTTTTTTTGCTTTTTTTTTTTTCAAAGAGGGCAAACTCTTAAAAAAAAGAGTTTATTTATTTTTAAAGGGAGGGGAAGGGAAGGAGGGAGAGGGAGAGAAACATCAATGTGTGGTTGCCTTTCACACGCCCCCCGGTTGGGGTCCTGGCTTGCAACCCAGGCATGTGCCCTGACTGGGAATCGAACTGCGACCTCTTGGTTTGCAGGCCCGCGCTCAGTCCTCTGAGCCACAGCAGCCAGGGCTCCCTCACTTTTCTTAACGGATCCCCCGGAACTGGGCCAGGAAGGTGGCAGGTGTTGAGCGTGAGCTCACTGGGCTCACAGAATCACCTTCCACCCTTGAACTTGAGAATGACCTCCTTTTGGATTTCTGTAAGCCTAGGAACAGGGTTCGAAGCCTGCCTCTCGGTGTTTTCCCCGCAGGGAGCGCGCCAGCGCCTTTCCTGTCACCCTCCGCTTCCCCTCAGGCGCTTTACCTGTACCCTTCTCTCTCCTAGTTCCCAGAGTCCCTTCTTTTGCCGCTGTAACATGTTTCCTGAGCCCATTTCTTCTACCGCTCACTTCTATCTCTGCAACTTTCCAAACATTTTCTTATTAAAAAAAAAAAAAAGAGCCCACTTCTCCCAAACCGGTTTCACTGTCCTTTTTGATGTCATGGACCTGCCCTTTGGGGTGACCTCACGTTGCAAATTCTCTAAAGCACGAAAATCCCTCAAGTGAAAAGGACAGAGAACTATTTAGACCCACCAAGCGCCACGCCCTCTATCTGGTGACGTCATAGTTGCAGCGGGGCTCGCTCGCCTGAACCTGTGAGCTCAAACCTGCCCAGGCCTTTTCCTCCGGGGTGTGGCCCCCCTCCCCTCCAAACAGACCACCTCCCTGGGATCGAAGATTCTGAAACTATTTGCTAATGGTTCCAATTTCTTTCACCACTTTTGCCTCCAATAGTCGTGCCTGTATATGTGACAGTGGTATGAATACGGCTTAACGGGGGTTATTCTGTGAACAAACTTAGGGTGTGTGTGTGTGTGTGTGTGTGTGTGTGTGTGAGAGAGTGATATCCCGGGTGTTTGTGTGTGTGCGTACGTGTTCAGTATACACATATGTGATTATACATCTGTGTGTGCCACGCTTGGCTGTGTATTTGCTGCTTACTCGTGTAACTTTTATGACAGAAGGAACCAGAGTGTGTTGGGTAAAAAGAGAAAACCGAATATTTAAAAGCCTCAAAAGAATATAGTGTACATACTTTTGAAACTTTCAGTGTTTAAATTAAATTTTGTAAGTATTTAATTGCCACAACCACCATTTGTGGTTGGTATTATTTTCATTTAAATGAAGATGCTTATGGAACATTTACTATGCGAAGCCCTTTATTTGAGCCATCTGACTTAAATCTCACAGCAAGCCTCCTTTTACTGATGAGGAAATTGAGGTTCAGAAAACCTGTGTCAGCCCTGGCTGGTGTAGCTCAGTGGATTGAGCGCGGGCCTGTGAACCAAAAGACTGAGGTTCCATTCCCAGTCAGGGCACATGCCTGGGTTGCAGGCCAGTTCCCAGCAGGGGACCCACAAGAGGCAACCGTACATTGATATTTCTCTCCCTCTCTTCTTCCTTTCCCCTCTAAAGATAAATAAATAAAATCTTTAAAAAAAGAAAACCTAAGGAAAACCTGGGTCATTGGCATAAGACATATAGCTTGTTAGTGGCAGAGCTGGAACTGGAACCTGTCTGGCAGCAGACACTGAGCCCTTAAGTGCCAAGCTACACAGCCTCTCCCTGAGAGACAATGTAGGGCAATAGGTACCGTATTTTTAATCTGTCTGACCCTGTCACCCCTGGCGGTGACCTCTGTCCACTCCCCTCAGCAAGCCTCAGGGGATCTGCCCTGTGCATCTCTCAGCATGGACGCTGACAGTCTTCTGTATTCTCTCCCTCACTTTTAGGACCACGGCGGCACGGGAAGGGACGGCTGGATAGTGGATTATTTCCACATCTTCGGGCAAGGACAGAGATACCTCAATAGGAGAAGCTGGGCAGGGGCAGGCAAGTGCCACCTTACTTTCAGCCTCCCCACGGGGCCCCCTAGGAAGAGTGGTGTGCATCCCCCAGTTCCAAGAGAGAAATTAGGCAGTAGGGAGACCTGGTTGGGGGGAAGCAGACCAGGGAATGCATCCTCCAGCTTTTCTTATATGTGAGCAGGTAGCGTCACAGTGTGCCTTGTGTTTGGTTAGGGAGCACCTACTGTGTGTTAGGTGCTTTTTATCCTCACACTAACCCCATGTTGCAACCTGGACAACTGAGACTTAGGGAGTTAAAGTGACTTGCTGAGAAGGGTCTGAGCTGGGATTGGAATCCCACTCTTTCTCACTCTAAAGCCTGTATCCCTCCCATTGCTCCTGAGCAAGCGGAGTGCTGCTAATTTTTTCAGGCACAGTTAAGGAGCAACAGGAAAGGGAGAGTTGAGAGATGTTTTTCTGACAGGGTGAGCCCTTCTTGCATCCTGACGGCCCCACCCTTTGACCTCTCTCTGGTCACATGATCCTTTGTACCCTTGAGCCAAACTGAGCTCATCCATTTTCTCCAGCTGGGTCAGAGGCAAGGGTGAAAATTTCTCAGTTCTTCTAGGAGCAAGGCAAGTTGGGCCACACCTAGAAGTTTCTGACCCTCCCGTACTGTTCACCCTCCTCCTGCACGCTATTGCTGGTGGGAGATTGGGTTTCTAGGAAGCCATCTGTCTCCTTGACTTCACCAACCCTTGGCTTTTCAGTCAAGAGGCTGGAAACATTTGAGGATTGCGGGTTCATCTAGACATGGGGGGGCACACCAGCTGCAGCTGGGTTGGCACCCTAACACCAGCCCTGTGGGAGTGGAGAAAGCAAGAGGGGGCTGAATGCGGGTTCAGGCCTCTCTCTCCACCCCCAAGGGCATTCCCTCCAGCAGGTGACTGGGCACAGCTACTACAATGCTGACCTGAAAATGAACAGGGGGTTCAATGGTCGGTTTGGCTATCGCAGGAACACCCCAGCCCTCCGCCAGCGCTCGTCTGTCTTTGGAGAGGTCACCCAATTTCCTCTCTTCTAACAGCAGCTTTTCCCTTCAGACTCCTCAACCTGAATTTCTATGACAAATGGTTAGATGAACTCTGAATGATATTCTACATTAAAAAAAATTGTTTTTTTTACCTGTGCCTCTAAGTGTGCTATTTCTTCCCTGAGGTAGGGGCAAGCTAATTTCTCCACTCTGAGCTTCCCCAATGCAGAGGAGGTGAGAGGACAAGTATTTCTCGGGCCTGTGCCCTTGCACTCCAGCCAATGAGTGCCAAGCTTGAGAGGCCTCAGCTCTCCCCTGCCAGTGTGATAAGGAGGAACCACGCTACCGAATCCTCAACAAAGCTCTTCCCCAGGCATCAGCAGGGCCGGGTCAGAAGCTGGCTACTGTCCCTGAACGGGGCAAGCAGTGTGGCCACAAGGACTGGCCGTTGGTTGCCCTGGAAAGGATTTCCTGGTTTTCCTGTCAGCCCTTTCAAAAGAACCAACATTTCCTTCTCCTTTCCACTTTGAGTTCATCCAGAGGCAGGGCATGAACAAGGTGGTATCTGGGGTGCTTTTTCAACCCAAGGATTCTGACACAGTAATGCTGTGCTTGCGGACGATTTTCTCTACCAATGCTGTGTCAGTGTCCCTTACAGCTAGTTTCCAGGCCGTTTTTTTAAAGTGCCCCAACCCAGTGTATTAGTGGCCAGGAGAAAAGCCAAAGCAGATGATGGATACAAAAGAAGGTGGGGCTTTAAAACACAAAGCTTGCCAGGACTTGAGTGTGGGTGGAACCTCATTATATTGAGTCACCACAAGTGGACAAGAAGGACAAACAAGATAGGTTCAGGGGGTATAGCTCAGGGGTAGAGCATTTGACTGCAGATCAAGAGGTCCCCGGTTCAAATCCGGGTGCCCCCTTCCCATTATTTTTCTCTTCTATTACAAGGACTATAAATACCTCAGCTTCCAGCCACAAAGTTACTAAAGATAAAGAACTGTCAACTCAGTGCCCTGAAATACTACTAGTTCCTTCCACATTCCAAATGACCAGTTAGGAGAGACCACTGACGAATCTGCTGGGATTCGATTAAGACACACTATGTCACCCCAATAAATTAAAAAAAGAAACAGTTTTCTAGGAAATTCTAAATCTAAGATTGTCAGATAGTTCTGCCTGCTCTGAAAAGGATTATTAACCTGTTGCTTGTGTCGCTGCATAGTCCTCTCTCTCCCGGGTTAGGGGCACTTTTGTCCTCGTTCTTGGAACGGAACAGCTATCCACCCTGGCCACCTTAAGCAGAAAAGCGGTCTACTGGAGGGCTGGTGGACTCCCAGAGTGGATGCAAAGCTGGAGAACCTAACTCAGAAAGCAATGAACTGAGGGGCCGCCATGCAGGAGAATCCAGCTCAGGTCTTGACCCTGGAAGTGTCCGCTATTGGTGCCACCACCCCTGGGCTCCCATCGCTACACCATGGATATTGTTCCAGCGGCAGCTACATCTTCAGAACAATTTCTCGAGTTAAAAAAAAAAAAGTCAAGCGGAATCATTTGATTGACCGAGCTGCGGTCTGACGCGCATGTTGATTTACGCCAGATAGCGGAGGAGGAAGCGTTGCTCACCAAGTTTGACAGCACGAGGTACTCCCCCAGAACTGCAGGCGTGTTCGAGTGCAAAAATGAGTATGTTACAACACCTTTTCCTCCCCAAAGAAACCACTAAGGAGAGAGCATGATCATTTATCGGTTTCCAGTTCTAGCAGTCAAGGATTTGCAGTCTTACACCCCTTTATTTCCCATTCGCTAAAATTAGATCAGAATTTTCTATTAAATCAGTTATGTTGACACTGTCATGATCATACAAATACTATTTACTATTAAGTTAATCTATATGTGCTATGACAGTATTTCCTTCCGTGAAATTTTTTTCCTTGAAGACAATTACCTTATTTTTTATTTACATTTTTCTTTGTGACTGTTGACAATTATTTTCAAATTCTGCAACAGCCTCACAGTACACTTACTCACCTGGTCCAAACCTATCAAATTAATTTTTTCAAAGCAGTCTTCTGACACCTTCATTATTCCGCTTCAGGATGTGTAGGCCTGCCGTCAGCTGGTGCCTCGGGAATTCCCGCTCCCTCTCCTCTGTGTTGCATTCTCTCTGTTTCCTGGACTTTGTCCTGCTTTTTCTTGGTTTCCTCCTTTATATGGTGGAAAATACCCCTCAGGGGCTTCCTGAGAAAGAACATAGGGGAGGTAAAAATGTTTAAGTACTTGCATGTCTGAAAATATTTTTGTTTTCCTTGAATGCTTGAGAAATAGTCTAGGAAAAGAATTCTTGAAAAAAAATTTTCAGAGGTTGCAAATCTTCATTGTCTTCTAGAGATTTTCTTGATAAACTTGATGTCATTCTTATTCCCACATGTGACCTGTTTCTGAAAGATCAGGATTTTTGTTCTTGATGTTCTGAAGTTCTTCAGTGATGTACTTGGTGATTCCATTCCTTTCCATTTAGAGATTCTTGTCCTATCTTAAGTGTTATTCATTTCTTCTCCATCATTTGGGGCCTATCTCTTGAGTTGGAATTCCTTAGGAGTGACCACTTTGGTGTCCTTGCTCTCTCTTTACAATGGCCAGGAAAGAATTTTCACATTCTTGCATTCATTCATTCACTCATTTCTTCATCGTAGCCACAATGCAAAATGCCTACATGCTAGGCATACACTGGATGCTCCTTATAGAACTGCAGGTGTTGGCTGAACAGTAGACAAAATTCTATCTACACACACATTTGATCAAATGAAAGCTGTGTTCAGCTTCCTGCCCTGTTTGTGGTGTCTCTGTTTTGACAGACACTTTCCAGGACAACATTGAAACTGCCTTTAACACCACTTAAAACAATTTGGACGTATTGCAGCAGTAAAACCTTGCGTCACACCTAAGTCCCAATCTAAGTCCCAATCTCAAGTCCAATGGTTTCCTATGGTATCAATGACTCTTTCCTGTCCTCCTAATAGTCTAGAAACTCTGGTGGCTTTGGATCCAATTCTACCTGGCGTTGCTGAGGAAGGTTCAGGAAGGTCTGCTGAAACTCTTGCAAGTTATCTAGTACTAGTTGACCACTGTAGTATGGAGGACAGACTTTCTTTTCCCTTCCTTTTGACCTCACAGGGCCCTGGCTACAATATTCAGAAGGTAAGAATGCATCACAAAAGAACCAGGAGTGCCTCAAACGGGCTGGTGGGGGTCAGAATTTGGAGTATTTCATCACAAGGCAGCTAGTCCCTGCTTCAGTTCAGTGTTTTTTTCCCCCCAGAAATTTCCTTCTCTAAGAAATTACTTAAACCCAATTGATATTAGTTTTAGAGGCTTGTTTCTCATTAGACAATGTACAGAATTGATATTGAAACGCTTTCACGTTCCTTTCTTTGCCACTTAATTAAGAATTGCTTAAATAGATGGAGACCATGCCACACACTCCAGTGCTGTACTGTGGCTTCACATTTTGTTCCTCACTTTGCCCCCAGTGTGGGACGGGTACTGCAGATAAATGCGACTTGACATCAGCTAGCAAACAGGTCACACACACAAAAAAAAACCACTGAGCTGCAGAGTGAGAAAATTATCCCTTTTTCAATCCTTTTTCATTCCTGAACAACTTGAGGGAAAAGTTTTGTTTGGGCCCTGGCTGGTGTAGCTTAGTGGATTAAGTGCGGGCCTGTGAACTAAGAGATCACGGTTCGATTCCCAGTCAGGGCATGAACTAAGAGATCACGGTTGGATTCCCAGTCAGGGCACATACCTGTGTTGCAGGTCAGTTCCCAGTAGGGAATGCACAGAAAGCAACCATACATTGATATTTCTCTCCCTCTCTCCTTCCCTTTCCCTCTAAAGATAAATAAATAAAATCTTAAAAAAAAAAAGTTTTGTTTGGTGTCAGTTAACATTCTGAATTCTTTTTCAAATAAAAAATATCTAGTGTTTAATAATATTCAATTTGATTTTCTATTCTATTTATGTCAAGTGATACTGATTTTCTTTGAAGTAAAAGCTTTATTGATATAATTCATATATGATGAGGGAGAGGTCCAGCATGGCGGTAATAGGTGGACTGGGGGAGTACGGATAGGGAAGAGAATGAGTCCAGTTTTAACATCTTCCAGATATTTAATTTAAAATGCTTAACAGCCAGGCTTAAAACCCCGGAGCTTGAAAGAGAGATATGACTGAATTTGGAGATAATGAATTTGGAATTCATCAGCGTATGTATGATAACTGAAAGCCCTGTGAGTAGATGAGGTCTTCTAGGAAGAGCACTGTGTGTGAAAAGACCTAAAACAGAACCTAAGATGCTTGACGATGAAGAAAAAAACATGCTGAGAAGGGTCTAGAGAAGAAAAGGAAAATCTGGAGACTGGTGTGGAGAGTCAGGTGAAAGGTGTTTCCACAAGGAGAGGCGGTGGTCCTCAACACCGAAGGCTCAGGGCGATCAAGATGAGGATGAATGTGTCACTTAATTTAAATACAGTGGGGGGGGGGTTACTAAAGATCATGGGAAAAGCAGTTGAGTGAAGGGGCGAGATTAAGCAGATGAAGTGGAGGCATCTTGTCTCCTGAGTGGAGACAACTCGCTTCAAGTTTGGAACGGAGCGCAGAGTGCCAGCAGCAGCTGGGGGAAAGATGAGCCTTTTTAATTTTTTCAAAGGATCATTCGAATGTATCTAAAATGCTGACGACAAAGAGCAAATACTGAGAAAGATGTAGGAGACAGGAGAAAGTCGAGAAATATCAAAAGTGAGGGGTGGGACCCAGAGTGGAAGAACCGCCAGCCTTAGACTGGAGGAGGGACGCCTCCTCCATCGCTAATTAAGGAAAGGGAAATGGTGAAACTGGCAGATTTCAAAGCTTTGGTGCTGAGTAGCCAATGGAATTTCGGGTCGATTGTTTCCATATCTCCGTAAAGTTAGTCTGACTTCAGGGAGTCAGCGCTGCGTTGAGGTTTGAGGAGAATGAGGGTTTAAGAAGCCGTTTGGAAAACCGGGGTGTGGGGCGCCAAGCTGAGGCCTGGCCAGGAGACGCTGAGTGCAGCCCCGAGGAGGACGCCGTGGCGCGCTGCCATGGCAACCGAACCGCTGGGCCAGGCCTATCCGCACTGTAACTGACCAGAGCCGCGGCGCATACACAAACCATTCCGGACACGAGGTGCGGTGCCAACGCGAAGGGTCCTAGACCAGACTACACACGTCACCACCTCAACGCCTCAAATTGAGAAACTAAACGTGACGCTACCGCTACGCAGCGCCAGAGTGTTAACGTCATCGCCCCGCGACTTCTTCGTGATAGTAGGACGCCCTCCCGGAAGTGGGCTCTAGATCCGGCAGTGACTGTGGCAGCCCGTGGACCCCGAGAATAGATCTGGGGGAGTCGCACCTGAACTATTTCTCTACGTTTTCTCTGGATCCTTCCTGACTTTTCCAGGTCAACTTAGTGAGGAAACGTCTCCGCCGTCATGGGAGGCGGAGACCTGGTAAGTGAGAGAGGCCTCGGCTGAGGAAGACTGAGACGGACTGCGGCTGGGGACGGAAATCGGTGGGGGCAGGAGTGGGTAACCTTGTCAACGAAGCCTTGCTTTCGAGGAGAGGGGACAGACAGTTCGCTAAGGCCACGGAGGGATTGAGCGGAGACTTGGGAAGGCGTGCCGGGTGTGTCGCCAAGGGTGGCAGGTGTTGTTTACTTTATGACGGGGGCCATCCAGGCTGGAAATTCTAGGAAAGCCCGGGGGGCGGGGGTTGGAACCATGGGACGAAAAGGGGGACGGGCCACGCGGGCATCATTTTGTATGTCTTGTCTTGGGACACACAGCCGTTCCTCAGTTAGGAGTTCCGAGCGATGTCCTGGGCTGTAGTAGGCGTGGCTTGTGCCCCCATCCTTTCCCCTGAGCCTTGTCCTGGCATCCATTTTAAACCTGAAGGGGGGACCCTTTTTCGTTTCTTCTTCACTGCAACATCCTGATCTGTAGTGTCAGAGCTTTCTTCTGAATTTGTAGCACTTAATATAAGTTAAGTGGGAATTTCTCTTAAACTGTATAGTTCATATTTAGGGGGCTAGGGTCCCAATAAGGCAGTGACCCACAAGGGTATGGTGCAAGATCAAAAAACATGCTATCTTCTTGAAAGGGTAACTAATTGAATCAGCAAATAGATGAATTTAGTCACCTGTTCAGTAGCTGTATTAGAGTTTGTCATTGTTAGGTGTCGTTGATTAGGATAAATTCCAATACTCCATCCGGTTTCCTCGAATTTAGTGTATTCTTCAGATAACTGCATTTAGGGACAAGAAAGCCCTAATCCAGGGTTTCCCCGCCCCCACGCTATTGACCTTTTGGGCTGGATAAGTCTTTGTTGTGTGTGTGTGTGTGTGTGTGTGTGTGTGTGTGTGGTTCTGTGCATTGTAGGATGTTTACCAGCATCCCTGGCCTCCAGCGACTAGTACCACCTTCTCTCCGAGTTGTGACAACCAAAAATGTCTCCAGACATTGCCAGTGTTCCCTGGGGAGCAAAGTCACCCATGTTAAAGGGGGGAGGGGGGACTGTAGGAAAAGGCTGGCAGGCAGTGGAGGGGTGAGGAGGAAGAAAGGAAGAACTGGAGGACCAGATGAGGGGAAGAAAGGACAAGAAGGCAGAGAGAAAAGGAAGAAGAGGGAGGCCTCCCTGATTGAACACCTCCCACGTGCCAGGTACCTCGTGTGCATTTTCTTGTTTAGACTTCTGAACCGGTCTCCTGGTCTCCAGTCTTGTTCCTCTCCAGTCCATTCTTCACATGAGAGCTGCTCATGCCTCTCACCTGAATGTGACTGTTTAGTATTTCCTGCTGTCAACTGAGTAAGTCCAACCCCTTAATATGGTTTGTCAGGCCCTTAGTGTTTTCTTTCTTAGCTGGCTTCATCTTGAGCCCCCTGTCCATCAGCTTACACTCCGCCTCCGGCCACCACAGTGAATTATCTGTGCTCTGTTCTTTCTCACCACTGGGCTTTCACCCATGCGTGCTGTTCCTTCTGTTTAGAAATCTTAACCCCTTCTTCTCCTTTTTATACATCACTAGGCTAGTATATAATTGTTCTCAGATGTCACTTCCTCCAGGAAGCCTTCCCTGATTTAGGGAAGCTGATCCAGAGTAGTGGCTCTTGGGCAGGATGGGGAGGAAAAGCCTTCCTTGAGGGAGGAGGGGAAATTCCTGGAAAGGAAGGTTGAAAGAGGTACTAGGTGGGATTGTAAACTTCAAGTGTAAGGCAGACCACGTGAACTGAAGGAAGAAAAGGTCGTGTTCGTAAGAATGAAAGTTGCTTTTCAGAGTCTGTGCCTTTCCATCTCCCCGCCCCATTCCTCCTGTATTGTCATCAGCAACCCTCACCTGACCAATGGAAGTCAGACTCATACACATTTCAGGTTAAAAGTGTTTGAAGGGAATTCAGGAAGGAAGAGCCTTGTGTATCCTGAAGCTTTACGTACTTGAACAAACCCCCCTGGTGTGTGAGAGAATACTGGGTGTCAGCCATGTCATTGTCCAAGATGCCTTGCCCTTACACAGGCCTGCTGCCTACTTACCGCCCTGAATGGTTTTCTCCCTCCTCTGCATTACCACAGAATCTGAAGAAGAGCTGGCATCCGCAGACACTCCGAAATGTGGAGAAAGTGTGGAAGGCTGAGCAGAAGCATGAGGCTGAGCGGAAGAAGATTGAGGAGCTCCAGCGGGAGCTGCGGGAGGAGAGGGCCCGGGAGGAGATGCAGCGCTATGCGGAGGATGTTGGCGCTGTCAAGTAAGCCAGGAGCTGAGGGTGCGGTGGGCAGTTTGCCGGGGGGGTGCCCTGGTGTGTGGGGAACTGCAGGACTGGCCTGCAGGTGCATCCTCCAGTTGTTGCGCGACAGCTGGTTGAGAGAACGGGTTTGGAGTCAGACCGACCTGGGCTCTGAGGCTGGCCTGGCATGTCCTAGCCTAGCCTTGTAACTTGGGGCACGTTTGGGAGCCGGGGTGACCTCAGGAGACCCAAGAGAGTGCGAGTTCCCAGTTTCTAAGGTGTGTTGAAGATCAAATGAGATAACAAGTAAAGGGCTTAGTGTGGGCCAAGCTCACGGTAGATGCTTGGCAAATAACCGTGGCTGGGGGTGATTGCCACTCCCTGCCTCTCGGCATGGGTCAGGGCCTGTTCCTGCTTTTGTTTGTTTGTGTGTTGCAGGCTCATTTTAGGAGGTGGGTGGTGTCTCTGTGAGTAAAAGCTGTGTGCCTGTGAACAGTCCCACTCGATTTTACCCTCCTTGTTTCCTCTTATATAGTATAGGGTAGGAGTGGCAGATAATAATTACCCTACCCATCTTGCAGAAGGAGGTGGGAATAAGTGTGTTCTGAG
Organism: Trachops cirrhosus; assembly: GCA_028533065.1. Taxonomy (NCBI): domain Eukaryota; kingdom Metazoa; phylum Chordata; class Mammalia; order Chiroptera; family Phyllostomidae; genus Trachops; species Trachops cirrhosus. Next base: position 92,988,447 of record CM052545.1, on the reverse strand, counting down.
AAAAATAAAAAACAAAAGCTATGCAGTGCATTCCTAAAGTCAGACTTGAATAAAAGCTACAGGGAGACTAAGATGGAGTAGTCTAATCTCATTGCCCTCGTTTATGTCCTCAGGGGCAAGTCTCCAGGGCGATGTGCAGCCCGTGTCTCCCATTGGGAGTGTGGGGCTTCCCCTTAATGGTTTCATGCCGGGGTGTGTGACGTTCGAGGTTGGGTGTGTGCGTGTGTGTGTGAGACCCAGTTTCAGTGCATGGAAGTGGCCATGGAACTGGGGCAGGATGGCAGTTACGTTTTTTTCAGAGTAACAAATGGGGGAGAATGCCATCCTGCCTTCAGTATGAAATTTGAAATGTTTCAAAATAAGTGGAGTTTGAGAATGTACAGATACATTTAGGGCCCTGGCTGGTTTGGCTCAATGGATTGAGCGCTGGCCTATTAGCTGAAAAGTCACCAGTTTGGTTCTCGGGTCGGGGCACATGCTTGGGTTGTGGGCTGGGTCCCCGGTTGGGGGTGTGTGAAAAGCGTGTTCCCTCACATATGGATGCTTCTCTTGCTCTCTCTCTCTCTTCTTTCCCCTCTCTCTAAAAAATAAATAAAATCTTTAAATATATATATATATATATTTAGGGAATTAATCTGTAAAATGAGATAAGCGAATGAAAGTTTATGTTTTTTTTTACCCAGATACACATTATTTTGCTCTATATACTTTTGCAAAAATTGTATCCTTTACATTATAATGTAATACAAATAAATGTCAACAACATTCGAATTCATTCCTGGGCAGCTTATGAAGTGAACACACATCGCTGTATGTGAAGTTTCAGATCTCGTGAACCCTTGATTTTAAAGCAGATATCAATGTTAGACGGACTCCCCTTTAGTCATAAAAGTTTGCTTTCCCGCTAACCAAAGGTAAAAAAATTATTTTGAAATTTTTATTTAGCAAAGCATTGCACATCACACTCCTGATGTGTCAGAAATTTGGGCTTGCAGAGTCTGATTAATGAGGTTGGAGTTTGTAGGATACAGTCTCAGAGCCGGGAGCGAAACGCCTGCCCTGTTCCTGACCCTCGTGCCTGCTTGTCTGTTGCAAGTGGGAAGGTGATTTTATATTCTTTTGATATTCTTTGCTCCCTCACATATCCTCCAATGTTATAAAACACAAAGGTCAGCTTATAGATCCTTTTCTTGATCTTTACTGGCAGATGTATTTAGATGATCTGCTTGTCCATCTAGACTGTCATTTTTTGCATAGTGTCAGGCTTTTCATTTATCCTATAAAATACCAATAAAAACCTTTTACTTTCTAACGATTCACTTCCATTGTTCAGATAATCTTTTTTTGTGTGTTTGAAATGTGTCTCTCAGAACAAAGGAAAACCTTAATAGCTTACCTGTTGTTCTGGATCTCCAAATCCCTCTTCGCATTAGTGAGTGTTGCTTTAATGTTTACTGATGATGTTAGAATACCGTGTTTTGTCTATACCAGTGTTTCTCAACCCTTGCACTTTAGAGTGTTCTTGGGAGATTAAATAAAATGGGAGTGATTCCCACCCAAGCAGATTCCCTAAGAATAGCAGGGAGTGCGTGGGTCACGGCATCTGTATATATTAAGAGCTCTTTGGGTGGTCCTAATGGGCGGCCTTGATTGAGAACTTGGTCTGTGTCCTTAATGATAGCGACAAAAATCTATAGATTGTTTTTATACAGCTTTTACTCCAATTATTTTTTCATTTAAAAGGTAGAGTAACAATGAGAGAGCAGTTACTAGCTCCATTTTAGACATGAGGATGTGGCGGTGCACAGAGGTAGCTAGCATGCTTACCTAGCTGGGTAGTGGGACCAGGACAGGCCCTGCGGCCCTGGATCTCAACTATATGGCAAGCCTCTTACCAGAGGGCTGAGTAGGACTGATGCTAGCTGAATCCTTTTAAGACTAGATAGAGCCATGAAGTAAACAGCTGGTGCTGTATATTTCAGCCGGGGCATGTATATAGTAGAAGTGTGTGTCTTAGGTTTTCATATCCTTTCTTCTGTATTCGACCCAGTTGCCCTTTCCCACAAACGTTTTGCTTCTTAGCCCACAGGTTCCTGGCCCTCCCATCTCTTCGTACATCTTCTTTTTCCTGCTTTTATGTAGCTTCAACTGGTTACCCCCCCACGGCCTGCAGCTCTTCTCCCTTCTCTCTCCCTCTAAGAGCTCCCTCATTCCTCTGGCACCAGCTGTTTACTGCATGCCGAGGACTGCAGCATTTATCCCTCCCAACCTCCTGTGTCTCCGTGTGCCCAGCTGCCTTCCAGGCAGTTCTGCGTTGACAGTCTCGGAGTCACCTCAACACCAGCCTAGCTCTCATCGGCACCGTTTGGTACTTTAGTAGCCCGTATGCCTCATCCAGTGACCTGTGAGCATCTCAATTGCCTGAACCTTTTTCATCCTTCTGGCCTTGCTCATCTCTCTGGCACATAGGAAGTATGCTGAGTAAATGTTTCCAAATGAATAAAATGTTTAAAAATGAATAAGTGAATATTTATTCCCAGTTTCCCTATCATTGGTGTCAGGTATGCATAGGTGTGATTCCTTCATTGTCTTTTTTTTTTTTTTAAGATTTTATTTATTTATTTATTTTTAGGCAGAGTGGAGGGGGTGACGCTCAACCAACTGACCCACAGCGGTTAGGGCACAAACCAATCCTTTTAATAGGGAAACATTTCTGAAGTGTTACGACCCGACGTTATTGGTTTATTCTTTACAAAACTTTATTTATTTATTTATTTATTTAAGAGAGAGAGGAAGGGGGAGTGACAGAGGAACATCAGTCTGTTGCTCCACTTACTTACACGTTTGTCAGTTGCTTCTTGTGTGTGTCCTGAGCAGGGGGTCGGTCCAGCAACCTCACAGTGGGACCACTTCCAACCAGCCGAGCTGCCCGGCCAGGGCTTGGTTTAGATTATTCTCTTTAAAAATGTCTGAAGACGCGTCCCAACTGATGTGGCTCAGTTGGTTTTGCGTTGTCCTCAAAGTGAATGGTCGCCCGTTCCATTTCCGGTCAGGACACGTGCCCTGTCCCTGGTCGGGGCGTGTACCAGAGGCAGGCGATCAGTGCCCCTCTCTCACATTGATGCTTCCCTCCCTCTCTTTCTCCCTCTCTCTCTCTGTAAAAATAAATAGATAAAATGTTAAAAAAGAAAATGTCCGAAGATGTAACCAGGAAGACATTCTTTATGCTTACAGTTGTTATATGTTCTCAAAAGTAAATAAACTAATCAAACAAAAAAGTCATATTCAAAAAACATTTAATGTTGTAGATAATACTGTTTTCATAAAAACACTTTGCTACTTGCAGTATGAGTGTGGTGCTGGCTGCTTCAACGCATGCTCTCATGAATTCAGCATGCATGCGTGGTCTGTTGTGTGAGAGTTCAGTTTTCTCCCCATTTTTTTCTGTCAGAACCACAGGGAATACTTGTTTGGCACAATACCGTGACATAATTTGGCCCCCCTCTTTTGGCTTGAAAGTATAAATTTTTTTTAGCATAATCAATAAAATATATTTTTAAAAGATATGTTTTTAATATATCATGTTTACACACCTCTGTTAAATTTTTGCCTTTATTTTTTGTTATTTTCTTAGTGGTTACTCTAGAAATTAAAGTATGCCTCCTTAACTGAACAATCTATTTCAGTTTAATATTGACTTAAGCCCAGTAAAATAGAGCAATTTTTCTCTAGTATACCTCTCTTTTTTCCCACCTTTGTTCTGATATTATCATATGTATCATATGATATATGCTCTATAGTTAACAATACATGTTATAATTATTTCTGTAAATAATCACATTTTTAAATAATAAAAAAGAAATATGTGATATATATGTATAAATAAAACACATAAATACACATGATCTTTTATATATGTGCTCATCATATTTATAATGTCCAGTGTTCTTCATTCCTTTTTGTGGATTTGCTATCTTGTGCCATTTCCTTTCAGCCTGAACAAGTTCATTAAACATTGTAGGGCATATCTGCTAGCAATGAATTCTCTCCACGTTTCTTTATTTGGAAATGGCTACTTCACACTCATCTGTTAAGGTTTGATGGGTATAAAATTCAGAGTTGGCAGGTTTTTTTCTTTCAGCCCTTTGAATGTGTGTATTTTCAGCCTTGGTTCTGATGTGGAAAGTATAAATTTCTTATTAGGTTATTTCTGGTCTTTTTTCATGATCTCCTCAAATGTAGTATAACGTCTTGTGCCAATATGAGAATAAGCACCGAAACACACAACGATCACGGCGGCGTATGTGGTCGCTGAAGTTGTCCTTGGTAACGAGGTGATCCAGGATACGCTTACTGTTTCAGATTGTGCTAAAAATGAAAGGGTAGTAAAAAGACTTTGTAGAGGAGACATGGGAAGCCCTGAGCAAAGGTCCGTGCCCCAGGTTGAGGAATGCTGTTTTCCCCCATAAACTGCGCTAAGTGGAGAAAACGGCCTCCCCGCTACACGGTAAGCCTCATGCCGGCAAGCACCACTTCCCGTGTGCCATGTGGGGCGCTGTGTTGAGCCCATGCCAGGTGCCTGTAGAATGAGCCCTGCTCTGACCAGCTGTGGTTCTCCCTCCCTCGTGTTCAGGTTTTGTGTGGGGGTTTGCAGGAGTCACCGTTTTCTTTTCTTTTCTTTTTTCCTTGAACTAGGAAAAAAGAAGAAAAACTGGACTGGATGTACCAGGGTCCCGGTGGGATGGTGAACCGGGATGAGTACTTGCTGGGGCGCCCCATTGACAAATACGTTTTTGAGAAGATGGAGGAGAAGGAGGCGGGCTGTTCCTCTGAGACAGGACTCCTCCCAGGCTCCATCTTTGCCCCGTCAGGTGCCAATTCCCTTCTTGACATGGCCAGCAAGATCCGGGAGGACCCACTCTTCATCATCAGGTACTGACGACGGTCCGGGAAGCGGGTTTCGTTGTAAAGGTGCTTAGTAGAGATGTCACATAGCCTCTCCCTTCACGGCTGGTCTCCTCTTAGCTTTCGTCTGTCACGTGACAGGATTTGTCGCCATTTGGGCTTCATGGTGTTGGGAAGGAGGCTCCATTAAGGGTGCGAGGTTTAGGCCATTCCAGAAGATACCGGCAAGTGGACTGGCCCAGACTAGACCAGGCCAGATTTATTCATTTACTGTTGACCCTTAAGCAAAAATAGGAGGTAGCAGCAAGGTGAGAAAGGCTAGCAGCTTCTTGGAAATTTGGGGTTATGTATAGAGTTGGGTAGGTGGCTAAACAGGTCTTCTTTCTCTGCCCCTGCTCCTTTTTTTGCAGCAGAACTCTTTAGAAAGAAAATTTAGAATCTCACTGGAAACCCTAGTCTTTAACAGGTCAATTGTAGCTGCATATTGGGTGCTAAATGTGATCATACTCTACATATTGCTGGGGGGTGGGTTAATTTGCAATGTTTTATTTCAAGTGTATAAGGTTGAACATTGAAAAATATTTACTATTTATATTTCTCTGTTTGAAAATTCTTTGAAAGTTATTTATATATTGAAGATACTGCATATGTATGTGTGAAGATATTGTATAGTATACGTCTATGCAAATATTTTCTCCTGTTTTGTTAATTTCTTCATTAATTGTGGTAAGATATATTTAACAGAATTTGCCGTCTTAACCGTTTTTAAGTCTACACGCGGTGCTATTAAATACATTCGCATTCTTGTGCAGCCATCCCCACCATCCATCTCCAGAGCTTCTCATCATCCCACATTGAAATCCTGTAATTAAACAGTAACTCCTCATTCCCTCCCCAGCCCCGCCCCCAGGCCCTGGCGACCGCAATTCTATGTTCTTTTTTCTTTTTTAACTTACCGATTTTTAGGGAGATGGGGGGAGGGGGAGAGACAGACAGGGACAGCGACACCAACCTGTTGTCCAACTTCCTTAGGCATTCGTTTGTTGACCCGTGTGTGCGCCCTGAGTGGGAATCAGACCCGCGGCCTTGGCTTATTGGGATGGCGCTCTGACCAACCGAGCTGCCTGGCCAGGGCTCGCAATTCTACTTTCCGCCTCTATGACTTTAACTGACTACTCCAGTCACCTCATGTCAGTGGAACGATATGGTACTTGTCTTGTTGTGACTGGCTAATTTCTCGCAGCACAGTATCTTCAAGCTTCATCCTTGTTTAGCATGTGTCAGGATATCTCTTTTAAAAAAATTGTAGTGAAATACACATAACACAAAATTTACCATCTTGCCCTGAACCAGTGTAGCTCGGTTGGGCATCATCCCGTGAAGTGAAAGGAGGTTGGTTGATTCCTGGGCAGGGCACATGGCCAGGCTAGGTCCCCAGTTGGGGGGACATGAGGGCAGCAACCGATGGATGTTTTTCTTGCATGCATAAATGTTCCTCTCCCCCTCTTTCTCCCTTCCTTCTCCTCTCTCTAAAAATAAATAGTTAAAATCTTTTAAAAAGTTACTGTCTTAATCATTTTAAGTGTACAGCTCAGTCGTGTTATGTATGTCCACACTGTCGTGCAGCCAGTTTCTGGAAGGTCTTCATCTTTCAGAACTGGAACTCTGCGCATTACCCTACACTCTATTTCTTCTTTCCCTCAGCCCCGTAACCGCCGTTCTGCTTCCTGTTTTCACGGGTTTGATACTGTAGGAACTTTATATAAGTGAAATCAAACAGTTTTTGTCTTTTTGTGACTCGTTTATGTCACTTAGCATAGTGTCTTCAAGGCTCGTTCATGTTGTAGCCTGTGTCAGAATTTCCTTCCTATTTTAGGCTGAACAGTATTTCACTGTATATGTTGTTTATTCATCTGTGGAGGGACTTATTTCTGCCTTTTGGCTATGGTGAATAATGCTGCTGTGAACCCTGGTATACTAATGCTGTGTCTTATAAACTCCTTTTTTTCACCTGATCTTGTATATGGGATATCTTTCCGTGCCACTAACTGTACTTCTATAACATCATTTTTATGTCTATATTTATGTATATTCCATAATTTGTTAATACTTTCTTGTTGGACCCCAACCTGTTTACAAATTTTTATTGTTATAATATGAACACCTTCATAGTGAACTTCCTTCTTTCCTTCCTTCCTTATTTCCTTAAGTAACACATCTGTGAGACCAAAGAGTACGTGCAGGCCACAATAAGTGTTGTCAAATTGTCTTCCAGGAAGGTTGGCCCATTTACCCACCTGTGAACAATGTATGAGAGTACAGCTTCTTGGAAGAGGAACCCATTCTCTTGATTTCCCAGGCGGTTATTACGCTAAGCAGTGGATGTTGTATTGGAAAGTTACAACCAGCCGGTTACACAGCAACCGACTGACACACAGTGTGACACTCACTCATTTGCTTGACCAGTTGGGAAACCTTGAGTGTGAAGCCTCACACTGAACTCCCTTGCGTGACAGGGAACCAGTGTGGTCTTCCCCCCAATAGTCAGTCTCTCATGCAGATTTGGGGACGGTTTCTGGCTCCCACACCATCCCGTAGATTTTACTATAGGGCCTGTCTCCATGCGTTGATAAAAGATTATACATAGAATTGTGAAGAGTAGAATGAGTGACTTTAAATCTCCTTTCTAAAAGAAATTGTTATGATTTTTATAATTTTCTCTCTTTCTTTAGGAAGAAAGAGGAAGAGAAAAAGAGAGAGGTATTAAACAATCCTGTGAAAATGAAGAAAATCAAAGAATTGGTAAGTAGTGCATCATATAAGCACCAGGAGTATCTTTTAGCTACTTAACCTGAGAACTTCTCTCTATTTACTTTTACCTTATGAGAGGGAAAACAGAATGGCTTAAAAAAATTTTCCCCCCTGACTGGTGTGGCTCAGTTAGTTGGGCATCATCCCACAAATTGAAAGGTCACCAGTTTGATTCCCTGGGGTCACCTATGAGAGGTAACTGATTGATGTTTGTGTCCCTCTCTTTCTCTGTCCCTTCCCCTCTCTCTAAAAAGTAAAAAAGAAATAGATAAAATTTTAAAGAACTTTAAAAATTGACTCGAGAGAGAGAGAAGAAGGGAGAGAGAAACATCGATTTGTTCCACCTATGCATTCATTGGTGGTGGTTGTTTTTTTTTTTTTTTTAAGATTTTATTTATTTATCTTCAGAGGGGAAGGGAAGGAGAGAGGGAGAGAAAGATCAATGTATGGTTGCTTCCTGTGCATTCCCTGCTGGGAACTGGCCTGCAACCCAGGCATGTGCCCCGACTGGGAATCGAACCGTGATCTCTTGGTTCACAGGCCCGTGCTTAATCCACTAAGCTACACCAGCCAGGGCTGGTTGTTGTTTTTTTTAAAGATTTTATTTATTTATTTTTAGACAGAGAGGAAGGGAAGGGGAAAGAGAGAGAGAGAAACATCAATGTGTGGTTGCCTCTTGCACATCCCACACTGGGGAACCTGGTCTGCAACCCAGGCACGTGCCCTGACTGGGAATCAACCAGCGACCCTTTGGTTCATAGGCCAGCATTCAGTCCACTGAACCACACCAGCCAGGGCTGGTTGATTCTTGTATGTGGCCTGATCTGGGATTGAACCCTGTAACCTTCGGGTATTTTAGAACAACATTCTAACTGAGCTACCTCTCTGGGACTAAAAAGTTTTATCTTTTAGAGACCTTTTCCTGGTGATTTTATGCAGTCTTAATTTATCAAGCTTCATTAATCTTGATTTCCTCTATTTATGTCTTTTGGTTGGGAAAGTACCACGTGATGTCATTTTCCAGAAAAAGAGGGATTTGGGGTATGTCTGTGGAAAGCATGGTCAGGCAACGTGTTCAGGAGACCAGGTGGTAGAGCCTCTAAGGCCCATTGAACGTTCACATGACATATTATGGGATTGTTTCTTGGATCAGCTGGTAAGGAGAATATAAAGATTGGTCTTATTGTCCCCAGTTACTTTTAATGGAGCTGGACTTTTTTTGACACGAACACTGCTAGGCAGTGGCCACGGGGACTTTTTAAAAACATGAATTCCTGCCCCCTCCTGCCAGAGATTCTGTTCGCTTGTCTGGGGGGCATTTGAGCACATGCAGGGTTAAGACCCTCTGCCTATTGACAGAGAAACTCCTGGCCCCTGTAGATCCAGAGGCTTGGAGTCAGACAGTTTGTGCATAACCCAGTCCCCTCTGAAGGACTGACAGGGCCTCAGTAATCTGGTGTTTATGTTCTGGGCATTTTCCAGTTGCAGATGAGTCTGGAAAAAAAGGAGAAGAAGAAAAAGAAGGAGAAGAAAAAGAAGCACAAGAAACATAAGCACAGAAGCTCGAGTAGCGATCGGTGCAGCAGTGAGGATGAGCGCAGCTCGGGGAGGTGAGCGTGTGGAGGCAGGCCTCACTCGTCATTGATTCGTTTACTCATTCATTCCACAGACACCAGCTGAACGCCTACTCCATGCCAGGAACTGCCAGATACTGGGGTTTCAGTGTGAATTCATACACGGGCCCTCTGCCCACGGAGCTTGTCATCTAGCATAAGAGTTCCTTTGGAGATCTTGGCACGACCCTGCAGCCCTAGAGGTCTTTGGTCAGACATCCTGGATGTGACTTTCACCTCAGCTTGTGATTGTACCAAGACAGAAGCGAGTTTTATGTAGGCTTTTAATTTTTTTTTAAATGCATTAATGGGCCCATCTGGGCCCATTCTGTACGTCTCCTCTGTAGTCAGCACTGTCACCGCCGACTCACTCTTAGTCCCTGGAATGGCAGTATGAGGTGAGAGAAGAATGCGTTCAGGCATTAGGGCTGAAAAGCTGGGCCCACGACTTCCCACAGGAGAAAACGTGACTGTGCCGACGCATCTTCCCGCAGAAACAGTCCAAATAGAGAGACGGATTCCTGAGGAGGAGCTGGGAGGTGGGAAGGTTCACCATTGAAGCAGAGAGCACATTGGAGCACAAGAGGTTTGAACTGGACCTGATGCATTTGCTTTTTCACTGACTGTGTTTTAATCTCTTAGATCTCAAAAGAAGATAGCAAAGTCTTCCTCTGTTTTGTCCAAGGTGCCTGGGTATGGCTTGCAGGTAAGAATGTGGGCTTCTCAAGGGGAACGGGGCTGTCGAATGTGCCAACTTGACAGTGTTTTGGGGGAGAGAGCACCCAATCGGACATCGTGTGGGAAGAAGGGAGGTTGAGCACCCGAGAGCGGGGCTGCTGGGGGCAGGCCCGTTCCGCATCCCTGAGCTCAGGGCTCTCGGAGCAGAGGGGCTAAACCACCAGTGGAGCATTTAGGCATTCTGTCCATCCCTCTGCACACAACTGACACGAAAGGCACACCTTTTAAGTGCACAGACTGATGACTTTTGACAAATACACATCTCTCTGGATTCCTTCTTTTCCCTCGGTATATTTAACCTTAGGTCCTGTCATGCGTGCTCTGCCTCTTGCTCTCCCTTAGGTTGTAGTGAAGAGCCAAGCCAGTTTAGGTGGTTGGGTGGGCACATTCCTTTCTCTCTTTTTTTAAAGATTTATTTATTTATTTATTGGCGGGGGTGGGGGAAAAGGAGGGGGAGAAGAAAGAGAGGGAGAGATACATTAATGTCTGGCTGCCTCTCACACACCCCCACTGGGGACCTGGCCTGCCACCCAGGGCACATGCCCTGACTGGGAATTGAACCTCGACCCTTTGGTTCTCAGGCACTCAATCCACTGAGCCATACCAGCCAGAGCAGCACGTTCTTTTAAAGAATTCTGAAGATAATTCTTCTAAGCTTCTGTGGTTTTCTGTGAACGGGTTGGTTTATGCAGTTGTCTCCTTATAGAACCTTGGTGCTCATTCATTTTTTTTGTTTCACTGCATCTTCTGAGCTGCTGGCTTTTCCTGTGAGTAACTGTGCTTCTTCTCCTTGGTGATACAGATCAGGGACTCGGACCACAGCCAGGGTCCTTTGATGGCCGAGCCAAAGGGAGCTCATGGGTGGAAGAATCACTGCAGGTCCAGAAGTTCCTCCCCCTCACCTCCCAGACATGCCAGCAAGAAGAGTGCCAGAGAAGCAGCGTCCTGGGACAGGAGGTCTCGATCCCCAGGCAGAAGGTCACGGTCCCCAAGGCCAAGCAAACTGTGAGTCTGGGAATTCACTGTGGAATCACCTATGCAGGTGGGGGGCCTGGTCACTACGGGTTGTTTGCTTTTGCGGATAATCTGTTCATTAATTTTTCCTAATGTCTTTGTTACTCCCTTTACATCATCCCCCCCCCCCCCCACACACACACACCTCAGTGTAAAGCTCAGGCCCCTAGAACTACATATTTGTAGTATGTAGATTCCAGAACTACATATCTGGAATCTCTAGAGCGAGTTTAATATAAAATCTTATGTACTTTTATACCTTTGTTTTTCTTCCACTTCTGCCCTCTATTCTCTTCAGTTTGGGTTATGATACTAAAACAGTTAGCTTTTTTTCCGTTGTTTGAGCAACATGATAAAAGCCCTTGCATTGAAAAAGCTTTTCTCTTCTCTCCCCTCTGTGTCTGGTACAGGCACAACTCTAAGGTAAATAGGAGAGAGAGAGGCCGAACTAAGAGCCCATCACCCAAAAAAGAGGTCTACCAGAGGCGGCACGCACCTGGATATACCAGGTGAGTCAAGAGGCCAGTAGAACAACTGCAGAGCCTGCGGGCCGGAGTCTAGGAGTGGGTTGAAACCAGGACAGTGGACACGCTACGTCACCTTTTTGCCCCAACTAGCTTTTTAAATTATTCGTGTCAACTTTTAACAGTCTGCCCCGCCTCCTCACCATGGGAGGCACATTGAAAGGACAAATCAATTGACCCTCTCTCGACATCTGTAAGCACGTTAATTCTCTTAGAGATTTCCATAGAGAAGCTTTTCTTGAGAGTGTTCATTTCTTGAGACATCAGCTGGAAGGGGAACAGGGTGCTCTCCTCGAGGGCAGACCCCCTAAGGTGGACTCCGTGTTTGAGCCGGGCGAGGAGTGGGCCAGACCGCACTGGTGTGCAGCCCCGGGACCGGAGGCTGTGCCCAGGAGAGGCCACCCCTCCGGGTCCCGGGTGTTCTCAGTGGAAGTTCAGATGAGCAGCTTCCGTGAACTTCCTCTTACCGCCCCAACAAATTGGCCACAAGTTAGAATCTCCTGGGCAGCTTAAAAAAAGAACTGCAGTGCCCACCCACACCCCAGCCGTGTAGCATCGCAATCTCTGGGGGCCGGCCCAGACATCAGTATTTTTAAAGCTCCTCGGCGATTCTGATGTGCAGCCGACACAGAACCACCGAGACTCTAACAGGGGAGTCCAGCCTTTGGGCGTCTGCGCCACACTGGAAGAAGAAGTGTTGTTTTGAGCCACACGTTAAATGTATTGTGACATGTAATCACAAAAACATCTCGAAATGTTTTAAGGGAATGTACAGTTTTGTGTTGGGCCGCAGTCACAGCCATCCTGGGCTGCACGTGGCCCGCGGGTTGGGCCTTCCAGACACAGGCTGGACACCCCTGCTTACGACATGTTGTATTTCACTTGCTAGAGGAGACGTGGACCCTAAGGGCCCTTTTGGTTCGCAGGCCGGCATTCAGTCCACTGAGCCCCACGAGCCAGGGCCCTAAGGGCCCTTTTAACTATTCATTGTCTGGTTCTCTGAAGTTTCCAATAAAAACAAACTTTTTATTTTTATTTTATATTAAACATGAGTTTTATTTAATTTTTTTAAAAATAAGATTTTATTTATTTACTTTTAGAGAGAGGGGAAGAGAGGGAGAAAGAAAGGGAGAGAAACATCAGTGTGTGAGAGAGAACATTGATTGGTTGCCTCTCGCACGCCCCCCACTGGGGATGTGGCCCACAACCCAGCCATGTGCCCCGACTGGGAATCCAACTGGTGACCTTTTGGTTTGCAGGCCGGTCCTCAGTCCACTGAGCCACACCAGCCAGGGCCAGAAACTTTTTAATAAGGTTTGAATTTGACTGGTAACTTCCCAAAGTATGACATATTTCTCTGCCTTCCCAGACAGAGTATATTCACATAATTTAATCTTTTATTGGCAAGACTGGGTCAGTTCTTCAGCTGTGCTGTAATTTATGTCACACGTAGGGACAGATGCTCATGAGTCTGTGCCTTTGCATGTATTTTAAGGCTTGTGGTCAGTGCATGACTGTGCTTTCTGAGATCCTGCTTTGATTTTTGTCTCTTGCCACCTCTCATCATTTGGATTTGTCGTACCTTGTCAGTCTTTATCACCTGTTGAATTTTGTTGAATTTTATAATTTAAAATGAGTTAGAGCTCTTAAGACTTGTCTCTTCCAGGAATGAAAACACAGAAAATTTCATGCATGGATTTTGTGATATCCCTTTGCTTTGGTTTGGTGTTCCAGGAAGTTGAGGTTGTTTTATGAAGCTAGGATGATGTTCGTTAAGACAAAAAGAGAAAAGCTATGGCTGTAAACCCGTTCTTAGCACTGTTTAATCATTGTTTCTCAGATTGAGGGGCACTGGATAGTTCAGTAAGGACCTGAGGGTTCTGTGAGAATTTAAAAATTTTTCTGTTTTCTTTCGTATGTATGTTTTAATTGGTGATCTGACACAACCTTTCTTACCATTTGAAAAGATAAAGCTTTTCTTCTGCAGTGTGAGTCTCAATTTAAAGCAGTTCTTATATAGACTAAAACTACATTTTTCTCTTAAAATTTTTTTGGGGGTCTTGTGGGATTTCTGTTTAATTTATATTAGTTTTCATTGCTTTCAGTGCTTTCTAAATTTCTTTCAGGTAACACAAAACTTTTGTTTCAAATGCAAGCAAAAGTTTATTGAGAAAGTCACAGGTAGAAAAGGTGAGCCTGCTGGAGTGTGTGGGCTCAGGAAACTGGTTACAGAGGCAAAAGGAGAGCCCTTGGAGCTTAGGAGAAAGAAAGGTGGAGAGAACATGCCCGGGGGAAGGAGAAGGGGAAAGGTGCATGAGAAAGGGGAAAGACATTGAGACATCAAGACATTAATTTGTTGTTGTAATTGTATGTGCATTCATTGGTTGATTCTTGGATGTGCCCTGACTGGGGATTGTACCTGCAACGTTGATGGATTGGGGCAACACTCTAACCAACTGAGCTACCTGGCCAGGGCCAACATAACACTTTTATAGTATTAAAAAAAAAAAGCCCTGGCTGGTGTGGCTCAGTGGATTGAGCACCAACCTGTGACCCAAAGGGTCGCTGATTCAATTCCCAGTCAAGGCACATACCTGGGTGTGGGCCAGGTCCCCAGTAGGGGGTGTGCGAGAGACGAACACACATTGATATTTCTCTCCCTCTCTTTCTCCCTCCCTTCTCCTCTCTCTAAAAATAAATAAATAAAACCTTTTTTAAAAAAGTATGCTCAAAACAAATTTAAAAAAAACACCATAAGGTCACACCCCAGAAGTGGCTAAAATGCCTTCTTTTGGGCTTATAAATTGTCCAGAACAAAAGTGGCAGTAGGAAATAGAAAATGGAGTTATTACTGTTGTATTAATCACTATTATTATGGAGGCACTATTCTTAAATTGTTTGGATCAGTAATACAGACATTTTTTTTAAGTCAAAAAGTCTTAAAACAAAACTTCGCCCAACCTCACTTGCAGTCACGCTGCCCAGTGGCAGCTACCTCCAGCTTTTTGACCGTTTTCTTTGGCAGCCCTCGTATTTCCAAAAAGATACATCCTTGGCTCTCTCCCCAAACCCCACCCCCAGGAGCACACCCATGCCTTCCTTCCCTCTCAGGGGTGCATCTCCTAAACTTCAAGGGGCCCCACAAGACTTATAACCAGGGGAGCGATGGGCAGTAGAAGCTGGTCCCTGGGCTAACCCCCCGAACTTGTCTCCAAGGGCCCCTTTCCTCTGACTCTTCAGTGAGCCCGAAGCAGTCCTGCCTTGGCTCACATCTGTCACTGTGGCTTTTACTTCTCAGTGAGTCCACGCAGCCCTGCGTGGCTCCCTTTCTTAGAATGTTTCTAGAGAGTAAAGCAGCCTGGCCGGGGCTGTCCCTGTTGCTTCTTCTGTCTTTAGCCCTTCCTTATTTCACTGTTGCCAGCTTTAATTTAAAAAAGAAAAAATATATACATATGTTGTGGTCTCTTAATTCATCACTTTTAGATATTAGATGTTTTCTTACTGTTGGGGTAAATGAGGTCTTGTATACTCCCGGTCCCATGGTTTTTCTGCCCCCATCTTCCCATTGTAGTTATAGCACAATTTTTGGTTTAATCAGTATGTGGATTCATGTTACTATATTATATAAATATTGTTCATTGATGCTTTTCATTGCCAAGCAGAATAATAAGGTTATATTTCCTTTCTTTACATTTTTTTCTAGGGTCAATATTTACCTCTTTTAATCCGACCCATGGCTTTCAGTCTGGGAAATTTTCTGGTATTATTTCTTAACTTCTTTATTCTCCCTAGTTTCTAAGAATTAGTTTATGTTCTGATGTTCCTTTAAAAAATCCTCCTATTTCTCATTTCAGTGATGTAATGTCTTTCATTTGTTATCTCAGAGTGAGATTTTTTAATTGCAAATTTTTAAGAAGTCATGTGCTTTTTTTTTTTTTAAGATTTTATTTATTTATCTTCAGAGGGGAAGGGAAGGAGAGAGGGAGAGAAATATCAATGTATGGTTGCTTCCTGTGCATTCCCTGCTGGGAACTGGCCTGCAACCCAGGCATGTGCCCTGACTGGGAATCGAACCATGATCTCTTGGTTCACAGGCCCGCGCTTTAATCCACTAAGCTACACCAGCCAGGACAGAAGTCATGTGCTTTATCTTTCCCTTTTCCTTTTGCGTCAGTCTCATATTTTTCAGATTAGAGCCTTCCCTGAAATGTTTGGTGGTAATTTCACTGTCTATGCTTATTTAAAAGCGAGGTACTAAAAAGCTGTCATCACTGTATTATGTATGGGCAGGGCTTGTCTAGGTTTGAACTGTTTTTCAACTGGAGACACTCAGATATCCATATCTTTGGATCTCTTGTCAGGAACCATTAAATTTCTCCAGAGGAAAGATTCTCTGATTGTCTGACCAATGGCTTTAAGTCTGGCTTCTGGCATCTGGAAGACAGGGGCTGGAGCCCCAGTGTTGAGGATGTGAACTTACCTTTCCCTTTTTTGCCTTGGCGGCCCTGCCAGCTTCCTTTGCTGTACCTGCTGCCTCTGCATCTTCTGGTCTCCTGTCTGTCTGGTTTAGTTTTCCAGATACTGCTGGAAGGCTCTCCTCTTAGGACGGTCTTCTTAGACCTTTGGTGGACCAGTCATGTGCTTCCCCAAGTTAGGCAGAGCACCGGCAGTGTCTTAATTGCCTCTTACACCGACTTGAAGTTGGTTCTTTTCTTTTCAGCCCTGTGCCTTGCTGCCATCCTCCAAAGTACTTGGGGCCGGTAGTCTCTGAGCCTTTTCTGGATTTTGCTTTTGATCAGTATTGGGCACTTAGGGTTCGGTTTCCTCCAGTTTCTTAAAGCAGTTACCACTCCTTCATCCACTCTGTCTTCCAACAATTTGTTGGCATCTCTTCTCTGGTGTTCTCTCCTCGCCTCATTGTCTTTGTGGTTTTATGTATTTTATTTAGTGGGGTTTTGAAAGGGAGTGTGCCATTTTACTATACATAAATTAATGTCTAGTGTTAGTATCTTAAGTTTGTTTCTCAAAATTGGGCTCCCAGTCCCCCTCCCTTATGAAACTTTGTTGTTGTTTTTTTAAATTTTTTAAAAAAAGATGTTACTTATTTTAGACAGGGGAAGGGAGGGAGAAAGAAAGGAAGAGAAACATCAATGTGTGGTTGCCTCTGGTGCGCCCCCTACTGGGGACCTGTTCTGGCCTGCAACCCAGGCATGTGCCCTGACTGGGAATTGAACCAGCGACCCTTTGGTTCACAGGCTGGTGCTCAATCCACTGAGCCACACCAGCCAGGGCACTAACGAGACTTTGATAATATTTTTTGCTTTTAAAGGGGCATCTGTACATCACATCCATTTGAGAAGCAATGGATTTGGGTGTCTGACATTGTTAAATAGTGATGGTGCTGGTTTATCACCTGTGCTTCTTGCCCTAACTTCATTTGCAGTGAGTGCTAGGAAAGAAGACCCATCTGTTTCTTTGTGAGGTTAAGTTCAGTTCTTCGGGCATCTAGCTTCTAGCTTAATAATCCCATGAATTTCTAGGCATCTCCAGTGGGTAGGTGGTAGATGTCAGTAGTCACGTGGATAACTCAGACCTCTGTTCTTCTATAACAGGGATGTCAAACTCATTTCCACCGGGGCCACATCAGCCCCACGGTTGCCTGCAAAGGGCTGAATGTAACTTCAGGACTGTGTAAATGAAACTACTCCTTAACATTTAAGCGAGAGCTCGGTGCTGCCACTGGGTAGAAACACAGTGCCGGGCCGGATAAAACAAGGTGGAGGGCTGGTCGGCTCTCGGGCCCTGTGTTTGCCACCTGTGCTCTGTAAGTTGCTGAGCAAACAATTGGAATATTTTGTATTTAATATTTCAGAATAATCACGCCAGAGATGATTGAATGAGGGCGTGGAATCCTTCGCTAAATTTCTGAAATTTGGATGAAACCACCTGCCCAGGATGTTAGGAAGGAAGGAAGCTCATGCCGAGTCGGACAGTTGGTCGGGCCAGTCTGTGGGAAGGGCAGTGAGCTGGAGAACCTGGGGTCCTACCTGATTTCTCTTTTCCCTGAGGTGGTTCCCTTTTTTTGCTGGGAGAGAAGTAGACCTGACAGGATGATTTTTGTGTTCAAAAGAAAGCTCTCATCAGAAGAACTTGAGCGAAAACGGCAAGAGATGATGGAAAACGCCAAGTGGCGGGAAGAAGAGAGACTGAACATCCTTAAGAAGCACGCTAAGGATGACGAACGAGAGCAGCGGCTGGAGAAGCTGGACTCTCGGGATGGGAAGTTTATCCAGTGAGTGCACCTACTTCCCGCCTGACGGGTTCCATAGTTATGGTCCCCAGGATGCAGTTGGGCAGCTGGTTCCTTCATTGCTTCCGTTTCAGACACTGTCCATTCCCATGTTTCTGTGTCTGTGCAGAGAGAACGTGGAGCTCAGCCTCCAGCCCATCTTTGGTACTCCTCCCAGCTTCTGGTCGGAGAGTAGGATGTTTTTGATTTGAGGGGAAGAGAAGGGAATTGATATTTTCATTGAATCTCCTGGGCCTTCCTTTTAAATAAGAATTCATGGCTCAGGAAGTGTTTTTCCAATGAGGCTTTGTCTATTTTCGAAAAAAGATAAAATTTCCCCTTGGAACTGGTTTAAAAAATTGAGCTCCAGATGGAGCTCACTCGAAAGTCATCTGTCTGGGCTTAAAAGAGCTTGTTTCTTCCTTGTGGCTGGCAACCTGTTTCTTCTAATTCTGCTGGATGACCAGTCGACATGTTTATCACTCACATTTGTCTGTCTTCTCTCTCTAGCCGCATGAAGCTAGAGAGTGCGTCTACCTCCTCCCTGGAGGATCGGGTGAAGCGGAATATCTACTCTCTACAGAGAACCTCGATAGCTCTGGAGAAGAACTTTATGAAAAGATGAAAACCATTCTCTCTTGCTGATTTTCCTGAAATTTCCAGGGAAGCTGCTGACCCCTTAAACATTCTCTTTATAAGAGTTAAGAGTTCAGGTGACTTCTTCCACAGATGTCAAACCACCACTGTTCAAAGTGACTCTCCTCCACTGATTCCTGAAATAGCTACACGTTTAAGAACTAGTGTGATTAGCTTTATGGGACCCTCAGCAACTTTTGCTGGGTGCAGAGTGGATTTTGACTTTTTAATGGGTGGGTACCAGACCATCTAACTGCGAGCGCTCCTCCTGCTCTGAAAGGCTGCCCCCTGTGGTCGTGATTCTTCTTATGCCACTTCCCTCCCACCTGTGTGAACTCACCTATCCCTCCACCTCAGTATATATGAGACCTTTAGAAACCTTCTCCTCCAGAGTCACTAAAATAGATTGTGTTTAATGAACATTTGTTTGACTTAGTAGATATGTGACAATGATGTCAGGTTAGGGCAGAGCCAAGGGAGTGACAAAGAATCTAGAAGGGGAAACTATCAAAAAATCCCTAAATGAACTGTTGACCCATTGGACTGTCTTTCAAACTGTAAAAGTATAATGTGTATAGGTACAAACGGTAATTTTTACATGCTTTTTTAAAAAAAGTTAGCTTTGTGAGACTATCTTGTGTGGTAAGTGACTTTAATGGAACCACCTTGTATCTTGTTATGGAGTAATACAGTAAGGTAGGTCAGCTTTTTTTTTCCCTCTGCAAATCAGGCTGGTTTAGGAGGGGCCGGGGATCACTGATAGGATCTAGGGTATCTGTCCTTTTACACTGGTCAGAGTCTTGATGTGGGAAGTGTCGTGATGAAGTCAAATGATTTTATGAGTCAGGACCCAGTTGCCAGTGTGCTCCCTGGCTCTTAAAATAAAATGGAAGCTGTTGATTTCATAGCTTCCCTTTTATCAGGTAGTAATCTTATTACGATAATTCTCGATTTTCTGGATTTGTTTGTTACTGTTTTTTAGTCCGTTATTAAAAAACCTAAAAACTTACGGGACCAGGCTCCTGTCTTCACTCCTTTACCTTCTCTATTCTTTTACCACAAGTCCTCATTTAACCCCTGAACTCTTTCTTAGGCATTCTTGACCCACACATTAGCTGGGCTAGCTGCTTTTCTGCTAATTCCTAATTTTGCTTAAAATGCAGTTGGATTTATTTTTTTGAGTGCTTATGATGCCAGACACTGTAATACTTAAAACCCACTCTTTCCCCAGAGACAAAGTAGCATACACTTGTTACTCATTTAATCATCTTATCCTGTTCCCCTACGCTAGGGTTAATTATGTATTTTATATTACTTGGTAATAAAGGCTACATTTATTTTTGTAACTGTTTAAAGAGCGACCATGTGCTGAGAACCAAATTTACAGATTTCCACAAAGAACACTTTGACCCATCATTTGGGTTAAGTACCTGAAGATCTTTGATTCAAAAAGAATTATGTTTACAAAGAGTGGGCAGTTTACTTAAGGATTTAATGAAGTGAGCCAGAGAATAAGACGATTATGTCTCTGCTGTAGGACAGGTGCCTTAAGGTGCCAGCGGTTTCTTGACCCTTTGGCGGGAGGCGGCGGCGGCCGGCAGCAGGTGGGTGGGTTCGGAACCCATTCATAAAACCCAGGGTTTCCGGCTGCCTCCTCTCATTGGCCCTGGGGGAAAGGGGCGTGCCCTGTGGGTGGGGCATCGCCCTAAACCCAGGGGAGTGGGAAGATCCACGCTAGGGTGGGGCGAGGGGGCGTTCCCTGGTTTTCCCGGCAGGACTTCCTTTTCCCTTGGCTGTGTTCCTCCTCTCTCCCTCGGGGTGGGAATGGTACGTCCCACCCTCCTCACATTTCCCGCCCCTTCTCCCCTCCCAAGCTGTGGTACCGCCGCCATCTTGGCACGTCAGTTTGCGGGAAAGAGCCAAACCCTGGCTTTGGGGGCCCAGAGAGGGAGCCTCTTCCGCGGTAGACAGCGAGACCCACCCAGCCCTTCTCCCCTCCTTCCTTGGGCGTGGGGCTTTGAGGCGTGTGTAGGCCGGCTGAGTCCCTGTCAGGCCCGGGGAGGAGGGGCGGGCGGGGTGGCCGCTGCCTCCCCGGGACGGGCGGTACCACCCCAGCAGGGAGGAGAGGGCCTGGAGACAGCAAAGGCGCTGCACCGCCCGGGGGCGGGGTGCAGAGCAGAACGCCGGCTCCCGTGGGGCGGGGTGGAGTGGGCGGAGCGTGGTGAGGACGGAACCACCGGGGTGGGGTGGGGAGGTAACGGGACGGACGCGACCATGGCGCGGTGAGGGAGCGGGGGTGGGGATCGGTCCCGGGGAGGCCTGGGGCCGCTGGCTTGTGTGCCGTCTCGGCCTCCCCCACTTTCGCCGCCGCCGCCGCCGCCCCGGGCATGTCGTCCAACTGCACCAGCACCACGGCGGTGGCGGTGGCGCCGCTCAGCGCCAGCAAGACCAAGACCAAGAAGAAGCATTTCGTGTGCCAGAAAGTGAAGCTATTCCGGGCCAGCGAGCCGATCCTCAGCGTCCTCATGTGGGGGGTGAACCACACGGTAACCAGCTTCCCCGTGCGCTCCCACGCCCCCACCCCCCCGCCTTCGCCCTGTGGGCCCTGCCGGTGACCGCTGCAACCCCACGCCAAGGCACTTGCACGCCCACCCCACCCTTGCACGCCGTCCGGGTTGGATGTGCACTCCCTGCGCGCCACGAGAGGCCTGGTGTCTCCGTGGTGTGCTGTCGCCGCCCCCCTTTTCTCTAGCCCCTCTGGCTTCTTGCGTCTGGTACGCTCGTTTCGGGCCGCCCCTGGAACGCGGAGGAAAGGCCTGGGTGCGATGGAATCGCCGTCATCCTCTCACCCTCTTCTCACCTCACCCTGTTTGTTGCATGTGTTTTTCCCCTTGTCCCTTACAACCCGCTGCCTGCTCACTGTCCAGTTGACAGGGCAAGTGGCATTGGCCAGCTTGACTGTCCCTCTATTTCTGCTCGATTGTTTGGTGT
Source organism: Trachops cirrhosus (assembly GCA_028533065.1). NCBI lineage: Eukaryota > Metazoa > Chordata > Mammalia > Chiroptera > Phyllostomidae > Trachops > Trachops cirrhosus. The sequence continues at coordinate 92,966,926 of CM052545.1, read as the reverse complement.
GGCTGCTCAAAGTTCCCCATCCTCCAGGCCTCCTTACCCCTGACTATGGAAATCCTTCCCGGGTTTCCTTTTTCCTTCTTGAACAAGATGTATCAACTGGAGAAGCACAGGCTTCCTTGAACCACAGACACTTGACCAGGGTCTTCCTGGGTAAGGGAGAAAGAATGTGACCATTTGAGAGAAGGTGAGGCCTGATTAGAAGGACTGTTAATAGTAGAAATGTCTTCCTGCGTTCTCCTGTGGTGCTCATGCCAAAGACTTTGACTTCTCATTTATTTAGCTTTCTATTGTATAGTCCTGAAGGGTGTGGTAATGGATGGTGGTTAGGATGAGAGAGGTCCCCTGGATGGTTGGGGTGCTCTGAGATTGTCTAACAGTCCCTGTCAGGAAGTTGGAGCCCAGCCCAGTGTTTGTGCTGGAGGACTTCGTTTATGTCCTGTTTGCTGAGGGTCTTTCTTCCTCTTCCGAACACTTGCTCCTTGCATTCTGACCATTTCATTGTGATTCCTCCCCACACCAGGAATGAGCAGAGGAAGTAAAAGGACTAGAAACAACCAACCTCACCAACTAAAGTTTGGAATGAGGAAGATGAAGCTAATGGCCTGGATTTCCTGTGGCTTTCAGCTCATTAGTCCCCCAGACTTTTCTGAGTCCTTGAAATTACCCTTAAGACCAAAGGAGGATGGAGGCCAGTAAGACTTTGCTTTGATCAAGGAGTCTTTGGTTGGCGATTGATAAACCATAGTCTGAGCGAGGGTTTTAGATCTTTGCATCTAATATAGAAAAGCACTGTGTATGGTGAGGTCTTTGTTGGTTTCTTGGTCTTGGACAGGATGCTCTTTTCAGTCCTGGGGTGTGAGGGTCCTGGCCAGGGTAGGCAGTACCACTGGTCTAATGTCCAGACCTCTGGGAGCTGCTTCTGGCCAATAGTCCAGCAGAGGTTGTTCTTTCTACTTCCTACTGCCTCAGGGGTCATATGACAACATTGCAAGGGAATCTGGGTCACCAAAATGTGAACCCTGTGTCCCTGCCTAGAAGTCAGTCCTTGATTTTGTTCTACTGCCTGCTTCTCATTAGAAAGCATCCTGCCTCTGCAGAGAACTGGTAGAGATCCGGGAGTTCGGGACACAGCAAGCCAGAAAGGAGTTTGGGTCCCTTATTTCACACACAAAGAAGTGGAGGCCTCCGGTGGAGGATTGGCTTACCTGTGGCCACACCAGAAGATGCAGCTCATTGTCCAGCACTGTGGGCTCTGCTGGCAGGTGGTCATGCTTAAGGGGCAGGTCTCGTTTTCTTTGCCTCCTGTTCCTTGTCCTGTCTCTCAGCCCAGTGCCAGCACAGTTGGGAATTACAGGCTCGTCAGAGAACCTGAATGTATGCACAGGCATGTGGGCCTGTGCATGCCAGTCCATGGGAGAGTGCATGGTGCTTGGTTTTCTGATAGGCAGGTACTCAGTCTGCTCACCTGGGAGCACCAGGTGAAGGCCTCTGCATGGCAGATGGATTAGGTGTCCGTGGTTCCCACTCTGTTGGACGAGGCAGTCACCCTCTTTCTTTGCTAACTGTAAGAAAGTTTGAAGGCCGGCTGAAAAGGCATTGACTAGGAGCAAGGGCCCTGCCTCTGGGCATGATGAGCAAGCACCTCAGGGGAAAGGTTCTAGGCCTCGCTGCCCTGTAAGGCTGAGCTTCAAGGCGTCAGTTAGTCCCAGGTTTTATTGCTCCAACTCAGGCTGCAGTAAGTCCAGTACTTAAAGGTCCCCATTTGGGAAATGGAGGCATCTCCCCAGAAGAGTATAAAATCTTGAGATTCTCTAGGGGGTCCTCGGGGCCACGTTGTTCTCAGTGGATGGCCAGCCTTTCTTGGAGATCACCTTACCTCCGAGGCCTGTGGTTGCTGTGTTTGGCAGCCGGAGGTTTCAGATGTCACCTTTCTTCGATTCTTTCGTTTCTCACCCAGTTAGGCATTTAGGCCATGATGGTCTGTGGCTGACGGTGCATGAGATAGGAAGGATGGATATGTCTTTATCTACAGTAAGATTAATTAGTCTCACGAAGTGATTGATTTACTTCTAGGGGGGGAAAGTGAGGCCTTTGCGTTCCGTGTGCTCCCGTGAGCTGCTCTCGTGGACAGGGATACAGCCCTGGGCTGACGGACGTGGTGAAGGAAGACTGTGTCGGGAACAGGGAGAGAAATCAGAAGGCTTTGGATCTGTCGGGAGAACTAGTAAAGAGAAGAAGCCAGTGTTTTAATGGATGAAAACTGTTCAAAGGGTCTGTAGTTAGGGAAGAGATAGCCTTTGAGAGGGGCGGGGCATGGAGACCAGAAGAGACAGATCCAGCTTGATTACCTGTTGGCCCTTTTAAGAACCAGGTATGGGTGGAGCCTCACCCAGGGGGATCAGAAGGAATAGGAGCCACTGATGGTTAACTATCTACGTTTAACCATGTGGGAAGCTACCAGCCTTGTTCTTCAACGTGGCTGCACCATTTTATATTTCCACCAGCAGTGTATGGGGGGTTCCGGTTTCTTCGAGTCCTCGCCAACACTTTGTTCATTGTCCGTCTTTGTTTATTGTAGCCATCTGAGTGGGTGTGAAATGTTATCTCATTGTGATTTCAATTTGTGTTTCCCTGGTAACTAGTGAAGGCGAGCATTTTTTCATTTGCTTATTGGCCACTTATATATTTTCATTGGAGAAATGTCTATTAAGATCCTTTGCAAAAAATTAAAAAGACCCTTTGCCCATTTTTAAAAAAACATTTTGCATCTTTTAATTGGGTTATTTGCCTTTTTATTATTGAGTTGCAAAAGTACTTTATATATTCTGGATACAAGTTCCCTTATCAGATACATGATTTGCAAATATATTATCTCATTTTTTGGGCTATCTTTTCACTTTCTTGATGTTTTCTTTTGAAGCTGAAGTTTTAATTTTGATAAAGTCTAACTTCTGTTTTCTTTGGTGGTTTGTCCTTTTGATGTCATATCTAAGAAGGCTTTGCCTAACCCAAGGTCATGAAGACTTTTTCCTACATTTTTTCCTAAGAAAAACCCTTACAGTTTTAGCTCTTCCTTTAGGTTTGCAATCCATTTTGTTAATTTTTGTGTATAGCGTGAGGAACAGGTTCATTCTTAAGTCTGCTCACTTCTCTCCCACGTTGCACCCTCATTCTGTTCACGCATTTTCTTGGCTTAGTGCAGACCCAACATCTCCTTTACCTGCCTTTCTCTCTTGCCCTGCTTCTTTAAGAATCTTCAGTAAATATTTCTGCTCTGGTGAAGCCTTTGGATGAATCTGTCCTTTAGCAGGCCTCCCCACTTCATAGAGAACAGTGTATTCAATAAGAGGAGAAGAAAAACCAAGGCATAAAAAAGGGTGAATTTGATGGAGGGCCCTTGTGTCTCTCTTGTTCCTGCCTTTCTTTCTCTGGAGTTTTAGTCTTGTTGAGGCTCCTTGGTCCTGAGAGTGTGGTTCCCAATACATCATGTTTTCTGATGGTGGCAGGTACCATGTGATTGGCAGTGGTGGCCAGCCCATTGCTGAGTCACCCCTGGAACCCTGGGACATGTCGGGAAGCCTGTATGTTCAGCTCATGCCTCCTGGGTGACAGTTCCAGCGAAGGTCACACAGGGAAGTGGGATTCTTTGGGCTCAGAAATTCACCAGACTGGAACTGGTGCCTGGATTTTTATCTCCAGTAGGATCAGCATAGAGTGAACTCTCTGCTTTTAAGTTGTTCCTCGTTCAGCTTGGTTGACCTCCTCGTTATTCATGCTAATGGCTCGTGTCGTTCGTTGTGTGGATAACCCAAAAACCATTTCTGTGATGTGAGATAAACTTACCATCCTAATATGTTGTAGTTGGTATGGCATTCGAACGGACTTGCATTTCGCAAGTGCACTTCTGCTGAAGGTGAAAGAGGTTGGCCCAGAGATGTGACAGAGAGCAAAGGAAAGGCACGTCTTTCTGATACATTGCTTTGGCCATGGCCTTTCTTGCTCCAAAACTTACAGTCACTCACTCCCCTTTGTCTATCGAAGGAAGTTTACTCCTCTCTGCCTGGCACTGAAGAGTCTGTACAGTCTGGTGTAGCCTCAGTAGCTAACGTTCATCTCATTGCCCACCCTCTGGACCATGACCCTTTGGCGTGGTCACACCAGCTTTGCTGTACCTTTTTGTCTTTGCCCTGATGTTAGCCATCCTTCAGTCCCCTTTTTGTAGCCATCCACCCCTCCATCCGGCATCTGTCGTGCAACTACTGTGTGCCAGCCTTGCTAGGGACGGGACAGTGAGTGAGTCTCTTCCTTTGTAAGGGCTCACAGCCTAGTAGAGAAATTGAACGTGTAGAGGAATAATTATTACCCAAGTGAACGTGGTATTTAGAATATAAAGATGCACAGAGGAGTAAGTAATTAACTAAGCCTGGGGAAGACAAGGTAGCTCTTGCAGAGGAGGTGCCATTTAGCCAGATCTCGGATGATTCTCTGAGCTTTATTCCTTTATTTATTCTTGCTATCACCTGAACTGTTGTCATGTCCCATCAGTGGTCCTACTGCTTATTAGCTTTGCCCTTTTTAATCCTCACTTGATTTTGATTTCAGAACTACCTTATTGTATCACCCGCCTGATTATGTGAATTCCCGGACTTGAACCTGAGAGGACTTCCCATTGCCTGGGTAGTTGAGTCCGAATTTATCATATAGTGGACAAACCTAAGTTCAAATCCAGGCTCTGCCCCTTATTATTAATAATAGCTTTTGAGTAGTAATTTTTCTAAGTTTCATTTTCCTTTCCTATAAAACGAGCACAGCACTGTTTCTGAAGTTTATTAGGCTAGAGACAAGGAAAGGAAAACACCGCCTTCATCAAGGTGGCTGTCCGTAGGAAGGCTTGCACATCACCGGGTAAAGACCCCAAGTCTTGGCACCGGACAGACCTGGGTGCACGTCCTGACTCTGCACGTGCCATCTGTGTGACCTCGAGCGAGGTACCCCAAACCCCTTTTGCACAATCAAATTAATAATGCCTTATGTGAGTCTTTTTAAAATATCTTATTTATTGATGTCTAGAGAAAGGGAAACAATTTTTTGTTCTACTCGTTTATGCATTCAGTGGTTGATTCTTGTAATATGTGCCCTGACCGGGGATCACACCTGCAACCGTGGTGTATTGGAACATGCTCTAACCAACTGTGCTACCTGACCTGGGCCCTTATGTGACTCTTAGAGAAATAATAGCAGAGAACAGAGTATATTTGACATTATGATATATAATATATAATAATATAGAGCAGTGACCACTTACAGGCATTCAGTAAATAGAAGCAGTTGTTGTTATTTATTAATTGATAATATACTAGACCCTTCACCTGTATTTCCTGTATTAATTTCTTTCCACTTCTTTTTTTTCTATTTTCGATTGCAGTTTACATTCAGTATTATTTTGTATAAGTTTCAGGCTTACAGCATAGTGGTTAGGCAATCATATACTTTACAAAGGGGTTCCCACGATATTTCCAGTCCCCACCTGGAACCATACAGAGTCATTACGATGTTATTGACCGCATTCCCTATGCTGTACTTTCCATCCCCGTGACTGTTTTGTGACTACCGATTTGTAGTCCCTCCACTTAGTTCTTCTGCCCTATCCTGCTGCCCTATAGACTCCCCTCCCCCACTACCTAGAATGGGAATATACTTTCACAACTCCAAGGCTTGGTCCTGACTGTTCACACGGCCTGGGATTCCCTTCCCCTCGTTGTTTGAGAACGAGGCCTTTCTCTGTGGCTCCCTCTTGCCACCAGCTCTCACTCCTGCCCCAGTCAGAACCAATCGTTTCTTCATCTGGTTTTCCATTTCCCTTTATTCAAACTCTGTAGCACTCGGGACGTTTAGTTATTAGTTGTCTGTCTTCTCAGCTAAACAGAGACCTGCCTTTTCATTTGCTGTAGCCCCAGCTTCTGGCACAGTCTTGGCATACAGTAAGGCCCTCAGTACTGTGACTAGAAGTGAACCGAATAGAAATTTGGCAGAGTCTGAGTCCGATCAGGAAAAGCCTTGAACGTGAGGGTTAGGAGCTAAAACTTGACCCTGCGGTTGATGAGGAGCCATGGGAGACTTTTACCCAGGGATGTAACGTGATATCGTAGATTCCTCCAGAGTCAAATGCTGTTGGCAGTAGGCGGAGGGGCATGAGGTGCTCTGTCTCTGGACTGGTGAGTGAGGCTGGGAGTCTGACTCTGACCACGCCAACCTCACCCTCCTCTGAACATCACCTGTTCTCGACGTCCGTCCCTCTGTCCTCTCTGACCCTTGCACTACGTGATTCCAGTTTCACTGCATCACGGGTTTGTCTCGGCTCCCTGGTGAGAGGCTAAGCCTCCAACCTCTGTGTGCACCGCGTCACAGCGCTCCCCCACTGCACGCCCCCTCTTCCCTATCATGAAGTGAAGCATGTAATAGGTATTTCGGTAAGTGCTTGTTCAGTTGAAATTGAATAGCATTCTCTGGGGATATGAAATTTAGCACAACTAAAAAAAAGGTACAGCTAGACCTAGAGTGAATCATCTGCATGTGGTCCAGTGGAAATGAGGGATGAGTCTGCACAGTTCAGATGTATGGATGGTTCGCCGGTATGGCATCCCAGGTAGGAATTTCTTGCCGTTAGGTCGTGTAGTCAAGAATAGAGATGAAATGAGAGCTAAAGCCTGACCAACTTAATAGCCGTGCAGACTGTGCTGCACTGAGAGTTGCACAGAGGATTAATGAAGAGAGCGTTCCTGAATAGCTCCTGTTAGACCGTGTCATCCTGGCTGAGGGGCAGCTGAGCCCTCTCAAGCCGATGTTGCCATTTGTTCCAGTTCTCCAGGGTCGAGTCCTGGCCTTGGCACCGAGCTGGGATATTGGACTAACCCAGAGTCCATTAGTAGCACATACCGGAACGTTTTGGTGTAAAACCATGCTCTTTGAGCCAATGGTACATTCTTTCTAGCATGATATGAGCTAGAAAAGATAGAATTGCATAAGAGCCATGAACTTCTCTAACTCTCAGAGCCAAGCTTAATATGCCAGGAAAAAGGAAGTGGGACAGCTACCATGGATTGTTTCTGTTGGCAAAGAAGCCAGGAAGTGGAATGGCTTCCTTCATAGGCACACACTTCACGAGCAGGTTCCCTTGTGAGCAGCCCATTGGAGTGGGAACTGGCGTGGCGTGTGTGTGTGTGTGTGTGTGTGTGTGTGCCTGCCTTTAGCCAGGGGCTAAGGGACCCGGATGCTGAAGGCATCACAGACCCGGATGCTGAAAATTTTCAGTATACAGTTCGATGAGTTTCCACAAATATATATCTACCCACGCAATTAATTCATCGCTCCAAACAACATAGAGAACATTTCCATCACCCTAGAATTGCACCTCATGTTCCTTTACACTCAGCTCTCTTCCATCCCAACCCAGGCAGCCTCTCACTGGATTTCTCTCTCCATAGATTCCTGTTCTAGAATTTCGTGTAAATGGAATCATACGGCATGCACCCTTGTGTCCGTGCCAGTCCGTTTTCCCCAGCAGCTCAGTACTGAGTCTCTTCCCCACCGCCAACTTACAGCGCTACCCTGCTGTCCCCCCCCCCACACCCACCACCGTGCCTCCCATCACTTCCCCGTGTGCCCACTGGGTTTTTCACCAACCCCAGGAAGGTATCATTCCTCAGCCCAGTTACTGCATAAACTTGAACTTCCTCCACCTTCTGATATTTCTGAATAAAAAAGGTTTGGAACATAAAAGAGGCAGCAAATTAAGTGCTATTTCCCCTCATTTATGCTTCTGGAGGAGCCCTAATGACTCTAGGTCACTCCCTCACTGCCACATGGGGCCTCATTGAGATAATAGGATTTTCAGGGAAAGTATCTGGGAGACCCGAGGCTGTGCTCTCCCTCCTCCCTACCCATTAAGTCAGGACTAAGGTTTCCTCTGTAAATCCTGAATGCATTAGTGGCGACTGTGTGGAGGGTCAAACGTCAAATGCTCTGCTGTGATGGGAGAGGACATCTGTGGCTAATTAGCCCACTAATTGGCAAGCTGGGAATGGGGAAGCACTGGATTTGCCCTCTCAGTTCTGCACCAATGGGAAGCCAGCTCGCTGTCCAGGCTTCCAGCTCCCTGAAGGGGGATGAAAGACAAGGACGTTTGTTTGCAGTGGGGACAAAACACCCTACCCCTTCTCCTCCAGGTCAGCATGAGGCAGGACACAGTTTTAGGAACTGGCTGTACTTTAATCGGGAGACTAAGCGTGAGCCAGTGGCCAGATGTCTACCTCCTCTGCTCGCTTTAAATTTAACCCCTTTACTTGGGAGATAAGAGTTATACACCCAGCCCTTTTCCTGCCCTAAGCCGATTCCTTGAGTGACCCACAGTTTGTGTGAAGGTGTTCAAAGGCCTCAGGATTCACGTAAGTTGGGTGACATTTATTCATCCATCCATTTATCATTGCATTTGACAAATGTTTGTCTGCTACCTGCCGTGTGTACCTGTCATGGAGCCGAGCACCGAGGAGCCCCCAGGGATCACTAATACGGCCTTGTCTGGGTTATAGCCCAGCGGGCTCATGTGGCTTATGAGCCTTGGCAACCGTGCGGGGGGCTGTCAGGTGGCCAAGAGATGGACACACCAGGCATTCTAAGACGGGAAAGAACATTTGTCGTCTAGAGTCATGGAAAGCTTCATGGAGGAGGTGCCTTTTGAGTTGGACCATATCGGGTGGGGAGAATTTCTGTAGGTGGAAGTGAGGTTGGGAACTTATTTGAAGAGAAGAGCAGAAATAAGACAAGGGGGGAATCCGTAGACTTGTGTTTTGGTGAGGCGGTGGCTTCCACATTGTAGCATGCTGTCTCTGAGGCGGGTGGCCTGCTTGCTGAGAACCTCACTTTCCCCTTGCTTTGCAGATCAATGAGTTGAGCAATGTCCCTGTCCCTGTTATGCTAATGCCAGATGACTTCAAAGCATACAGCAAGATCAAGGTGGACAATCATCTCTTCAATAAGTAAGTTGCCTGTGGAGTGGGATTTGTGGGCAGACCTTTCCCTCAGGGCAGAGAGCTTCTGAAACCGGGCGAAAGACAAGGCGAAAGGCAGGCCAGACCAGCACCTGGCAGGGTGTGACAGTGGCACCTGGATCACAGAGCTGAAAACTGGCTGGAAAAATTCGTTCATACCCAGTTGTCTGGTCATCTCACTCTGGTATCAGCCTGTCTCCATTGTCCTCAGGGCACGTCGCCCAGCCCTGGGCGATTCATCCAGGGCCAGTGTGGGGAGAGGTGAGCTGCTCGGGAGTGGAGGTGCCTGGTGTGAGGCCGACAGCAGTGCCCTATCTTGATCTTAGTCTCAGGCAAGAAGCTGCCGGGCATGATCCCAGCCTGGGGTGCAGCCAAGCTCTTTCCTCTTCCGCTGGTGTGTGAACCACAGGCTGAGCATGGTGCCCGAGGGTGCTGTCCAAGGTCACTCTTCCCCCTTTTGTTCACTGTGGCTCCTTGGATCGACCCTGGGGTCTGAAGGTTGTCTCCAGCTTCGGTGAGCAGCCGTCTCGCCCAGCACAGTTTGGGGCCTGCTCCAAGCCACGCGGAGGCCTGGATTTATATCCCACTGTGGGTCACCCCGCCACCTGTTTGCTACTCACACTCTTCTTTCTGCATTTGAATCCTGGTTCCACTCTCCATTGTCCCACAGTCCCCACCACCTCACCAGCTGCGCTCTGTCACCCCACTAACCTCAGACTGTTAGCTGGGAGGCGAGCTTGATTTGAAAATGTCCCTTAGTGACCTCTCTCTGCCATAGTAATGACATTTTATTTGAGAAGCTGTCTTCACAGCTGACGCTTGCTAAGTGGCCACCTGTACAGAAGAAAAACTCCCGTGTTTCTCTGCTCTCACATTACTGACATTCCGTAGGACACCAGCTGGCTGTCCTGCAATTCAGGTTAGGTCTCACAAATTCAGGGTTCGGCCCCACGAGACAGCTGCCTCCCCACTTCAGGTGCCACTCATAAGTCGAGGTTGTTACCTGTGCTTGTGACCAGCCTGTACAGATTGGAGGTTCCCACAGTGGTCCCCCCTTGGGTTCAATTAATTTGTTCCACTGGCTCACAGAACACAGGAGAACAGTTTACTTACTAGATTACTGTTTAGTAGTAAAGATTACAACCCAAGAACAGCCAGACGGAAGAGATGCGTAGGGCAAGGTATGGGGAAAGGGTGCGGAGTTTCCATGCTTTCTCCGTGTGCCCCCCTCCACGTGTTCACCAACCTGGAAGCTCCCGAACCCAGTCCTTTGGGATTTTTATTCAGGCTTCATTATGAAGGCATGATTAATTAAATAATTGGCCTTTGGTGAAGGATTCAACCTCCAGCCACTCTCCCCTGCTTGAAAATTCCAACCTTGTAGTCCTGGTTGGTTCCCCTGGCAACCGCACTCATCCTTAGAGGCTTTCCAAAAGTCACCTCACTAAAATAAACTCAGGTGTGGTTGAAAGGGGCTTGTTATGAATAACAAAAGACACCTGTATTGCTCTTATCATTTAAAACACTGCAGTGGTTTGAGGAGCTCTGTGTCAGAAACAGGAATGAAAACCAAATACTATATGTTGCCGTGTATAATGTGCACTTTTTTGCCCAAATTTTTGAGGGAGAAATAAGGGTGTGCATTGTACATGGTTGGTACTAATTCCCTATCTTTATAAATGTTTTTAATTCTTTTATTTATGCTTATGAGTTAAAAGTGTAACTCTAGAAAGCAATAACAATATCTGTATGTAACATAATACCCTGGAATACAATCATCGGTTTTGTTTCTAAATATAAATAAGTAAATAATTGAATTAAAAAATTAAAGATTTCTTTTTCCTGAAAGTTTGGGCCAAAGATGTCGATGTGCGTTATATATGGGAGCACATGATACACAGCAAAATATGGTTTATACTTTTTAAACAAATATTTATTGATTTTTTTTAAAAAGGGGAAGGGAGGGAGAAAGAGGGAGAGAAACATCAGTGTGTGGTTGCCTCTCGAGCGCCCCCTACTGGGGACCTGGCCTACAACCCAGGCATGTGCCCTGACTGGGAATCAAACAGGTGACCATTTAGTTCCCAGGCCAGTGCTCAGTCCACAGAGCCACACCAGTCAGGGCTGGGTTATGCTTCTTATTACCAGTACATCACAATGTCACACCACCTGAGCAAGGAGAGGCAGCCAGCCCTCCACTGAGAGGCAGGAAAGAAGGATGTTCTGTCCCAAAGGTCAGGACCCTGGGAATGGGCATTGTACCACTGCCCATTTTAGGGTCTGTAACCTCTGGTGAAGTTCTATCGCCTTAAAATCTTGGTCTAAAGCAGAGCATCCAGTCTCTTACTTTGTTTTATCTTTCTTTATTCCTTTTGTCCTTCCAGTGACTATCTATGTGCCAGTTATCAAACTATAGCTCTATATACTAGAAGACAGGGGTACAATAAAGCAGATTAGTCTGCCTCCACGAGAAGCTCCTGCTATTTATATATTTATTTATTTTTTAAGTTCTCCAATAAGACTTTATTTACAAAAATGGTGGTTGGCCAGTTTGACCCATGAAAGCCACTGCTTTTGATTTCCTTGAAGTCTGTCATCCTGGAGGAGTCAGAGGCACCATTTCTGAAAGGGAACTCCCAAGCAGCGTGACTGGTGCCAACAGGGAACCTTTGGAGGAGGCACCACTTTGGGGATTCTCTCCCCTCCTGGGAGCCGGCGGGGTGGGGATCGGTGCCTGCAGACAGGCTCCACGAGAAGATGGGGTCCCAGGCAACTGACTGAGGATCCCGGCTTAGAGTGCACTCCTCCATCCCCGTGGAAGCCAAGGACGCCGCTTCCTGGATATGACCAGGGCGTTTTGATAGGAGCGTCCCCAGAGGAGAGGGGCTCTTGCAGGAGAAAGGCCTTTCCCTCTAGTGGTCAGGCTGATGGCCACGCCACAGCAGCCGAACCAGCCGTAGCAAGCGCAGCGCTTGTGGAGTGGGGGCTGCCCTCAGCCTCACCTCCTGCCAGGGAAGGTTTTTTTCCTTTAATGGAAATTTTATTGAAGGGTAACATGCACTCCAAAAAACGTGCACAGATTGTAAGTGTACAGCTAGATTAATTTTTACAAAGTAAACACAAGGTATGTAAAGTTTTTTAGCTTTTACAGGCTCAGAATCCCCTGGAGTGTTTAAAAATGAACCTTTCCAGACTCACATCTGGAATTCCCGGGACCTAGGAAGTTCCATGTTGAGCACTGCAGATGCTTCGGGTCCCCCTGATCTGTGGACCACTCTTGGAGAGTTCCGCTGGGAGAATCAGGATGAGCGAGAGGCCGTTCACAGAGACGTGTCTCCGCTTTTCCCCAGGGAGAACCTCCCCAGCCGCTTCAAGTTTAAGGAGTACTGCCCCATGGTGTTTCGGAATCTTCGAGAAAGGTTTGGGATCGACGATCAGGACTACCAGGTACTGGCGTCTCTTCGAAATCGGAGGGGTCGGCAAGTGGAGTGGGGTCAGGAAGCCACAGGACAAGTGGAGAAAGAAGTGCCTGCCGTTCTTGTGCTGTGTCTTCCTGTCACGTTTCTGTCCGTGTTGGTGGGCCCGTGGAGGGGCGAGGGCCTCGGTGTCCCTTACGATGCCTCACAGGCTCCGGCTGCCACCCCTGGGCGGGAGAGCGGTGGGAGGGAGAGGGGGTATGCAAGATGTTTCACGACAGTCTGACGTTCCCAGTCTAGGCTGAAGAACCCTCCTCCTTCGTAGTTTGACTTAAAAGAGAGAGAATTGTTGGCAGCGAGGAGGAGGCCTGTTAAAGCAGATAAGACAGATTAGAGAAGGAAGACTCCAAGGGTAGTGTAACCTCTTGCCAGGTATGAGTACCACCTCCTAAACTTGTCCCCTGTCCTGATGTTGGGAGGGGGCTAGGTATGGCAGGGAAACGGCCCCTTTCAGGGAGTGTTAATGTCATAGAGGACCCTGTGCTGTTGGGAATCAAGTCCGGTATCACAGACATTATAGTCTGGTGTATAGTCTGTTACCTCCCCACCTCGCACCTTCCCTGGACCTTCCCTGGACCTTCCCTCGGCAGACAGCCTGGTGGTGAAGGTGGGAGAATCTCCCACTTCACTTCTGTAGCAGTAGGAAATAGAGCTGACCTTCCAGTGCCTGTCAGGGGAGGGGGAGTGTACAGCCCAGTGAAATCGACAGTGGGTGCTCCAGGCTTTTAAAACACAGTAATTCCTCCACCCCACTCCCAGGAAGCCTTCCCCAGAGTAGTTCCTGATGAGCAGATGGGGTGAGCCTCCCCGCAGCCCCTCTCCTCCACTCTGGAAGGCCCCCTGCAAAGATATGTGTCCTGAAGGGGAGGGCGAGGGGCCGTGAGGGGCGTGAGGGGGACGTCTCAGAGGTACTGGGAGGTCCTAGCGGCCCCCCTGTCAGGACCAAATCCTAAGTGGAATCGTGACCTGCTGGGGGCCTGGGACTTTAAATTTCTTGCCGTTGTTGCAACCCTGGTAACCTGCTCAGACCTCCTCCTTCCTCTGCGGCACCTTGCCCTCCCCTTGGCCATCTGACCGCCCCCTCGCAGTGTCCGATTTCTCTGATGGCCTTGTGGGCACGAGGTCGGCCGTGCTCAAGACCGAAATTGGGGCAGGGAGGTCGGTGTGCAGGGAGGGACTCCATGCTCTTGCGCTACCCATGGTCGAGGGAGTCAGAAGACTGCCTGAAGATGAGGCAGGGGCGGACTGGACTCCCCACTGGGCTGGAGGCCTCTAAGTCTTCCTGGCAGAAGGGCCAGGCTGGGAGAGTGAGGGCCTCCGTCACGTAGTGGACTCAGCATTTCCGGAGTGGGGACACTCTGTCTTGGGGACTGCTCACCACCTCAGACTTCAGTTTCCTCCATGAAGGTGATGCTCCTCATGAGGAGGCATTAGGTGAAGGTTAAGAGTCAGGTCCTAGGTGAGAGACAAGGAGAAGCTTAGAGAGGAGACATTTCTGCGAGCAGGTTGCCGCATGAGTTTTCTCGGGAACAGGGACAGGTGGGATGTCCCTCCCTGCCTTTGCCTCCCAAAGGGCTTCTCCCGGCGTCTGCTTGACGATCACATCCCTCTGGTTGGCTCGCACCTTCCCCTCCCTCCCTCCGGGGGCTTCTGCTGCTCCCTGATCCCAACGGGAGTGGGACCTCGAGGAGGAGCAGGGACAGAGCCAGAGAGACTCCTGGAACTGCCTCATAGCCCTGCACCGATAAGCAGGGAGGGGAGCGGTGCTGGGCAGGGAGGGCTCTCTGGCCTCAGGGTGTGTCCAGGGAAAGGGGCTGACTGTGTCTGTCCCCTCTTCGTGCTGGACTTCTTGACTATTCCTTAAGCTTTGTCTTTGTCACCCCAGGAGACTGGGAAATCATCTCAGTCCACCTCCTCGTGTTCCAGGTGAGGAGACGCAGGAGTAGAGGAGTTAGGTGTCTCACCCGAGGGTCCTATCACATGTGGGTGGCAGGCCTGGGACCCAGTTCCCTGACGTCGGAGGTGGCTGTCTGGGATGGGAATGAGCGGAGCCGTTTCACAGGAACCCTCTTCCCAGCCCAGTCGGGGACTGGGAACAACTGTTGTCACTCCAAAGGAGGACTTCTGGGAGAAGTAGGGACTTCCTGTGAGAAAAGGGTGGGTAAGGCCCCGTCTGTCTCTGCTGCTGGCTTCAGAGCAGTCTGGCCCAGACTCAGCCTGCACATCAGAGTCCTGTTCCCCTCCCAAGCCCAGCCCGCTTTTGTCTCGGTCCATCAGAATTCAGTGACGCGCAGCGCCCCCATCAACAGTGACAGCCAGGGCCGATGTGGCACACGCTTCCTCACCACCTACGACCGGCGCTTTGTCATCAAGACTGTGTCAAGTGAGGATGTGGCTGAGATGCACAACATCTTAAAGAAGTACCACCAGGTACGGTGAGTCCCGAGCCTGGACAGTAGGGCCCTGGGGGAGCACCTTGGAGAGGTTGGCCCTCTGGTAGTGGCAGGTGGCTGCCGATGGAAGCACGGTGCCCTCCCTGGAACCGTGTTTCTGGGAGGAGAAGTGCCCATCTGAAGCAATTTAAGAGGAGACACGGAGGCATGTTACTGACTCAGTCACAGTTGAACAGCTGTTTCTTGCCAGACTTGGGAAGTGTTCACCCTCTGGCACCTGCCTGGTGTCTTCTAAAGGCGGTCCCGTCGGCTCGGCGGGGCTCTCTCCCTCCCGTTGATGCCCCACTCATCTGCAGCCTGTCCGTGAGAAAAGCGGGCAGTGCAGTGGCATATCTGAGTGCCTGTCCCCAGCCCGCTTGGTTTTCAGGGAAAACGGGCTGCTCTCTGGGGCGCCTGAGAGGCGGTGCGAGGGCCTTCCTGCCTCCTGGGCATCACAGCAGGAAACCCCGGGGCGGGGCATGGGCAGCGGCTCTCGGTCTGGAGCGAGCTGTTTCCCAGACGGCCAGACCACACTCCGGCCTCTGCAGCCCCTCTCTGCCTGGGGCTTCCCCATTCCGGGCCACGGGCGCTGCAAGGCCTAGATCAGTGATTTTCCTACAGTGGATCCCACAAAGTCGAAACCGCAGGGCTCTGCAGTGCCTGCCCAGCCCCTCACTCTGTTATGCCAGTTGAGGGTGCGGGGGGCGACTGCCTGCTGTAAGTCTGAGGGACCCCGTGACTTCACAGAACCCAGTTTGGAATCCCAGGCAGGGAGCGTTTCGCCTGGGGAGAGCCCCGTCCATGCTGGCGCCTTCCTCTGCTCCTTAACCTGCCTCCCGCCCTTCGCAGTTCATCGTGGAGTGCCACGGCAACACCCTTTTGCCCCAGTTCCTGGGCATGTACCGCCTGACCGTGGATGGGGTGGAAACCTACATGGTGGTCACCAGGAACGTGTTCAGCCATCGGCTCACTGTGCACCGCAAGTACGACCTCAAGGTAAAAGGCTGTTTCCCAGCTGTGGGGCTGCTGTCCCCCTGAGGCTCAGAAGGGCCACGACTCCCACGGCCACATAGTGGGAAAGCCAGAACGTATGTTGGGCGTGGACAGGTGACTCTGGAGTTGCAAGGCCTAATTCTTGTGGGCCAAAGGCTGCTTGAAGTTCCGGCGACAGTGACAGGAGGTTACTTAAGCCCCCAGTGTGCCACATTTACGTAACAGTTGACACTCTTCACCTCCTGTCAGTGAGACATGCACGGTAAGGGCAGCAGCACGGGACGGGCTGTCCCGACGCGTGTGCTCTGGCCTCCGTCCAGGCCCCACGGACTGACGGCACAGATGCATCTCCAGACACGGAAAAGAGCACACTTGTGCCTTTGAGTCCCAGCGCTGCGCTGTTCGGGAACCTCGCTTCCTGGCTTCACAGTGTCCTCACGCCATTGTCCCTGTGTCTGCTGCAGCCACACTGGTGTCCTGTCCGTCCCTGCGGTGTTTGTGCGCTCCTCGTCCCCCAGATCTCACCCAGGCTGCCAGGCGTTGTTCCCCTTCCTGCCCTTCTCATACCTGCACCTTCCCCCACCTAATTACTTCCTGCTCACCCTTCTGAGCTCGGTTCAAACGTCACTCGTTCCAGGAAGCAGGCCTTGGCCAGTGTCCAGTCCAATCCAGGCCTCTCCTCCCAGCTCTGAGTTGTCCTGTCTCCTCTCCCGTACCACTTAGCACCATTGTGATTAATGGATTAATTAATTTTGTAACTAGTGCTTAATGCCCGTCTCCCTTGTCAGAAGGAAAGTTCCCCAAGGGCAGGGACTGAGTCTCTGGGTACAGTCCTGGTTCCTGAGCACGCACCTTACGCGTAGTCAAAGCTCCGTGCTGGTCTGGGGCAGGAAGTGAACAAGCCGCCGCCTCCTGGCCCCTCCAGGGTTCTGACCCGCCTGCTGCAGTTCACCTGCCGCCTCTCCCCAGGGACTGGTGCGTGTTTTCTCACGCAGTGGGATCTGCCTCAGCTGGACCTCTCCTGATGGCTCTTGTCCTTTCAGGGTTCTACTGTTGCCAGAGAAGCGAGTGACAAGGAGAAGGTATGCCGGGGCTGCTGCCCATCCCATGTGGGACGGGTCTCTCAGAAGGCGGTCTCCTATCGGCCGTCGCACTCCTTCCTCCCTCACAGCCCCTAGCCCACTTCCCAGACGTGCACTCCGTCAGTGCTCTGTGTCAGCAGGCACCTGCCTAGCCTCCGCCTCGGCCTCGGCCTTTAGCCTTTTACCTCTGGCCTTGTGGGGTTCTTCGTAGTCCTGGAGGTCGGCGGTGTCCGGGGCAGGTGCAGCCTGAGGCGGCGGCCCAGGCCCAGCAGGAGGGCAAGCTTTGGTCAGCCCTCACGTCGGGCGTGCCCCACACATTTGCCACCCCTGCTTGTCCGGAGCCTGGGTCTGCAGCCCCCGGGCCGAGCTGCTGATCAGGAAGGTTGATCACCTGTGCTCTGCAGACCCTGCCCCTTCTGCGCCACCGTCCCCAGCAGGGCCCCTTGGGGGAGTGAGTCAGGCCGCCCCGCTGACACTGCTCTTTTCTCCCAGGCCAAGGACCTGCCAACATTCAAAGACAATGACTTCCTCAACGAAGGGCAGAAGTTGCACGTGGGAGAGGAGAGTAAAAAGAACTTTCTGGAAAAACTGAAACGGGATGTAGAGGTACTTACTAACCTTGTTTCCAACTTAGTTGAGCAGGACCCCTCTTTTCTGCAGAGCAGGGGCCTCTTTAAGGAACAAGAGTAGTGGACAAAAGGAAGGGTGGCGATTCGAGCAGTGTGGGTGGGCGTCTGCACCTGATGTGGCTGCGGATGAACGTCCCCTGTGGGGCCAGTTGGTGTCAGCTGTCCTCACCTGCTCCAGCACCTCCTCAGACTCCCCTTCGGGCTTCCTTTCCGGTGGTTCCCACAGTGGAGGCCTCCGGCCACCAGAGCGGCAGGAAACCAGCCAGTGAGACCCGCCAACCTTCCTCACTGCCCCGGTTCTCCGCTGACCTCCCACCTTCTGCGGAGGAGCTCCTCCTCTGAGGACGGGGGTTCGGTAGCGAATGTGACAGCTGGACCACCTGATGACTCAGTGTCCCCTTCTGTTTAAATACATTGGGAGCCTGCTCATTAAAACCAAACCCTATAAAGTTTTTAAAAATGTTTTCTTTCCACCCTTTTTAAGTGTCCCAGACTAAAGCTCTGCCCGTTCAACATCAGTGCGCATTCCCCCTGCTCCCCAGCCCGGCAGTCGCCGTGCTTTCTGGGTCTGTGAAACTGACCCCTCTAGGAACCTCCCGTGAATGGAATCGCGCAGTCTCTGTCCTGTTTGCGTGACTCCTTTCACTTACCGTAGTGTCTAGGCGGTCCATCCATGATGCGGCATGTGTCAGAGTGGCCTTCGTCTCTGAGGCTGCGTGGCTGTCCGTTGTGTGTGTGCTGATGACACGGTCACGTTGTGTTTGCCCACTCGTCCACCAGGGGACTTTGGTAGGTGAGTGAGGGTTGTCCAGAGAAACAGAACCAACAGGGTGCAGACAGACAGACAGACAGATCGATAGATTAGCGGATGGGTGGATACATGTTTGTTACAAGGAATTGGCTTACATGATTACAGAGGCTGACAAGCCTCAACACCGGCAGTCGGCAAGCTCAGAGACCCAGGGAGCTGGCAGTACAGTGTCAGTCCGGAGGCCCGCAGCTGGGGACCCTGAAAGAGTGGCTGTTTCAGCCCGCAGCTGAGGAGAGGGAAGAACTGGCGCCCCAGCTCAGAGGCAGGTGGGAAGGGGAAGCTCCCTTCTACTCACCGGAGGCTCAGCCTTTTTGTTCCCTTCAGACCTTCAATTGATTGGATGAGGCCCGCCCAGATTAGGGAGGGCAATCTGCTCTACTCACTTTACCCATTCAAAGGTTGATTCAGTCGTAAGCACCCTCACAAACACACTCAGTGATACTTGATGGAATGTCTGGGTACCTGGTGGCCCCGTCAAGTGATACATAATAACATCTCACTAGAGTTGCTTCATTGTGAATAATTTCAGCTGTGAACATGGGTTTTGCAAACTTCTTTTTGCTAGGAAGCTTTTCCTTAATCATTCTCTGTTACATTTGTGTCTTTATTCTGACATTCAGTTTGTTCTTTCTCCTTTCCTTCCTGCTTTTCTCCCCACTTTGCTTCTAAGAATTTATGGCAGTTTCCTCAATTCATTTGTTTTCACTTACGCATTGCCGCATTGCCGTGTGAATGTTCTCGGGTGGGGGGTGGTGTAGTCACGGGCTGTCTCTTCTGGGATCCCGGCCCCTTCTCCTAGGCCTTGAGGAAGCCTCGTCCCGAGGAGCTTACAGCGGTGCCCCCGCCTTCCTTTCTCTACTGAGAGATTCTGCTGATGTCCTGCCATTGGGGCTTCTTGTGCTTTGAGTTGTTTTCTGGGCCTGTGTGTAGCCTCTCTGGTGCCATTATAATTCCCCTCCTAGCTCCTTAGTCACTGTGGTCAGTTGGGCAGTTTCGTGGTGCTGCAGGCTCCGTTTGTGGCCAAGGCAGAAGGCCTGCCGCGTGGCTGGTGGTGGCTGCTGGCTAGTCCACGAGGATTTAGACCAGTGCCTCCGGCGTCACCGTTCGCCAGACTGGAATGCTGGCCGGCCATTTCCATCCTGTATCATCCCCACACTCTGTTCTCCAGGGCATGAGGTCCCAGATCAGCAGACCCGAGACGCCTTCTGCTCCCGACACATTGTGCAGGCGAGAAACTGAGGCTTGTTGAGGGAGGGCCCCAGCATTCCCCCGCACCACACAGCGTCTTCAGTCTTGAGGGAAGAGTTGAGAATGCTGCTTGGCTCTGTCATTCTTACAGAGCGTTTCCTTTTCTGTTTCTCCCCATTTTTACCCTGGCTAGTAAAGAAGCTAAATTGTATAGTTTTTCAAACCTTGCCTATTACCCCCAGTTAGAAGTACATTTTACCTTGCAGCCGAACACACACACAATGAAATACTATCTACCTTCATGTTATGTACTCAATTTTCTCACTCTATTCTATAGTATTTAATAATAATTTTAAAAATCCTAGTGCCAGCTCACTGAGTTGGATTTCGAGTTCACAGTGGCTCGACAGTCATGGTTCGACAGGCGCTGCGGTGCCGACCCATCTCTCTGGCCCCTCGCGCAGTGAAGCATTCTTGTCTGTCCTCAAACTGGCCGTGGCCTCTCTTGGCCCCAGATCGTGTGGCTGTCCCCGCTTCCTGCCGTGCTCAGTCCACCTCTCCTCCCACAGCCCCACCTGCCTGCCTCCTCCTCACCCCGCAGGCTCCGTCCCAACCCCTCTCTGCAGGGGGGCCCTCACCCCTTTCCGGGCCCCCGAAGCTCCCTGCCCTTGTGGGGCGGCTGCCTTCGCCATTAGATGTTGAGCTCACTGAGGGCAGATACTTTGGCATCATCTCTGATGTGCGTCAGAGTTGGAGAAATGATTTGAAAGGAACTCGCTTTCCCCCCCTTTTGGGTGCCCCTGGGGTGTCCTGTGTAACCTCTTCCTCTCTCTCCTTCCCCGGCCCCGCAGTTTCTGGCCCAGCTGAAGATCATGGACTACAGCCTGCTGGTGGGCATCCACGACGTGGACCGGGCCGAGCAGGAGGAGATGGAGGTGGAGGAGCGGGCGGAGGACGAGGAGTGCGAGAATGACGGGGTGGGCGGCAGCCTGCTCTGCTCCTACGGCACACCTCCGGACAGCCCCGGCAACCTCCTCAGCTTCCCTCGCTTCTTCGGGCCCGGGGAGTTCGACCCCTCTGTTGATGTTTATGCCATGAAAAGCCATGAAAGTAAGTCGGAGGCGATGCCTGCCCTGCCCACCTCGGGCCCATTGTTCAGATGTCCTGCGGGTATCCGGACCGCCGCCTCGGTCGTTGCCGACTTCGGCCTCTTTCTACGCCCAGGCTCCCGTAGTGAGTCCCCGTCAGCAGCTCTGTCTGCTGGCCCCTGGGGCCCTCCTCCGTTAGGCCGTCCGTGCCCTTTCTGCTCGTCCTGGCTGTCTGATGCATGGCTCTCTGGTTCACGGGGCAGACGGAATCTTACAAATACTCTCATATCCCCATGGGGAGCTGTGAAAACCAAGTAAGACAGGAGCTATGAAAGCTTCTGGGGACTCCGTTAGTCATTTTTTCCCTCAGATCCAAAATGGTAGGGATCAGTCCGGATCTCCTGTCCGAAGGGTTGGGTCCCAGCTACTTTCTGCTCTCCCCCCGCCACCTCCTCCTCCTTGCTGCTTCCCCTCCAGGCGCCCCCAAGAAGGAGGTCTACTTCATGGCCATCATTGATATCCTCACACCGTACGACACGAAGAAGAAAGCCGCACACGCTGCCAAAACGGTGAAGCACGGGGTGAGCTCCCCTGCCCGGCGGCCCGGCGGGAGGGGCTCAGACTCTCGGGCCCCTGCCTAAGGAGATTTCCCCTCCCCCTCTCCCGGGACAGGGAACGGAGGGCAGGTTGCCCGGTTGCCTGGTGTTCTCTCTGCCACCCAACTTGTTTTCCCCTTCGTCCTCTGGCCCTGGAGACTCTGAGCCCAATGGCATCTGTCCCCAGGGCTGCTGGGCACGTGGTACATCCTGTGGACCGCCAGCGATAGCTTTGTTCACACGCCCACACTGCCCCCCAGAGGTCCATTGCCCTGTGGACTCAAGCTACTGCTCTCCCCACAGCGGCTCCCTCAGAGATCCTGTCTGTCTGTTACCTCCCCAGCGCTTGCCTCTGCTTTAGCGGGTTGGGAGTCAGAGGAGGGGCTGGGGCAGTTCCGAGACACAGCCACCACTTCTCGAGGCGGCCTGCCTAGTCTGAGGGGTTGTACTCAGCTCCAGTGCTGGTCCCAAGGCTCCTGAATACCCCGGCCCCTGCCAGGTGCAGCCCGCCAACGAGAGCCGAGGAGCCGGACCTGATCAGCCTCTGTGTCTTACAGGCGGGGGCCGAGATCTCGACTGTGAACCCTGAGCAGTACTCCAAACGCTTCAATGAGTTCATGTCCAACATCCTGACGTAGTGACCTTCTACCTTCAGCCAGAGCCAGAGGATGAGATACGGGGTCGGGGGTTGGAACGGGGCGAGGGTGTATATGGGCTAGATGGGAGGGGTGGGAGCAGAGTAGGGGCAGGGAGGGCTTTAGCGTGAGACTGTACCTGTGACGCTGAGCGAGGCTCTAGGGGGAGGGGACGTGCTGTGTGCTCCAGCTCACAGGGTGTAGCCTCACCTCCTGCTACCTTTGATTCCCCCCCGCCCCCCGCCCCTCACCCATTTGACCCAGGGTTTCCCTTTTGGTACCTTGTAGCCTTTTAAAATACCGTGGGGCTAGAGGTGACTATGGGCTTACTTGGGCTTTTCTGAAATTTTGTTGCTCCAGGTCTGTTATTTATAATGATGTATGTCATGCCCTACCCACCTTCCCCACCCCTGCCGAGTCCCCTCCGTCAGAGGCACCCTGCAGACCCGGCCGAGGGTCCGCTCAGAGCCGAGTGCTCTGATGCCCGAGGAGAGGTCAGACACCTCAGCCCTGCCGCGTTAACTTTCCAGTTTCATGAAGCATTGTGCACAACTCCCTGCACCTCTCCTCTCGGGTCCCAGGGACCCCTTCCTCTGAACACTGCCCTCCTGCCGGGACACTCCAGCTCAGCATCAGTCACCTCGGAGCAGAGTCACAGAGCTCAGAGGGCAGCGCGCTCACCCTCACGGCATGGTGAGAGGTGGGGGGCTGCCAGGCTCTGGACGGCGGGTTCTCAGAGAACCTCGTGATCATCGCTCAAGCCCCTGCGCTCTCTCAGCCCCTGGAGTTTCGCTGTCTTCTCTTTAAGGCCTGCCTTCCACTTTGTCAAGAACTAGAAAGGACTCTTGTGCTTGAATGGTTTTGTTCCCTTGGAGAAACCGCAGAAGCTGAAGCTGATGAGTATCAGATGAGGACTCGTGGCCCCCGTCCATTTACTTCGCTCTGACCTCCTCCCAGGCACCCTCACTTGTCGGTGAGCTTTCAGCTGGGGGCATACCTCCAGGCACCTGGGGTGCTCCTTGCAGAGATTCCTCTTGGGGCCACCATATAGGTAATCTGACACCCTGTGCTTGTCGTTTGCCACCTGGACATTACGGCCAGCAGGGAGTGACGCCTCCTACCTTGGAGTATGGCGCCCAAGCCTGAGGCTGTTTCTGGGTCATTTGAGGATGTGACCCAGGAAATCCAATTTGGAGGTTTGAGGTAGGATCGGACCTGGGCCCAGCCTCAGGGCTGTGTTTCCTTGATGCCCCTCCTAGACTTTTAGCACATCCGCCACCCACAGGCTTCCTCAGGAGTGGCTTTCTGCAGCTTCCTTCAGGAGCTCCACCCACCTTCTGAGCCTGGCTGTCCCGGCTTCAGAGTGGAACTGAGGGTCATTCTGTGATGACATCTGAGCAGTCTGGTCTGGCTGGAGAGAGAACAGCCTGGCGTTGGGGGAGGTACATTACGGTATCTCCTCGACCCCTCACCAGGGACTGGGGATTTGGGATGAGATGTGGTAAAATCCCACAGATGCGAAGAGAGTTTGTGGAGGCATTTTAAATGAATGGATTGGTTTCCTGTGGCTCCCTCCAAACCTGGCCAAGCTCAGCTTCTGGAGCAGGAACCAGCACAGTCCCCGTGCCTGACTTGCAGCACTTCGGTCAGGAGGGAAAGGAGACAGTATTTCCGGACTCCTGGGGCTGCTGGGACCCTTCTGGAAGAGGCAGATGAAGGGGCCATAGGTAGCTCAGAACATCAGCAGTAAGACCATGAGGTGACTTGGGAAGGACTTGAAACCAAGTGGCTCATGGAAAAAACAAACTGACTTAGGAAGGGATTATATAGGAATAATGTTTGGACTTGATTTCCCCACCTTCTAATCAAGAACGAAAATTTGGATCTGCTCATAGGCCCGGCATCTCCAAAGGCTGGCAGGTGTCCTCCGGCAGCGCGGCCGCCGCGGCGCCTGCACTTGGTCTGCCGACCATGTTGCCGTAACGCGGACGAGTAACCCAGTCCTGTCGGTTAAAGACGAGCTACCCGAGCTACCCGGTATCTAACTTCTTTAACGTTGCGTTTTGAGTCTTTGTGGGTTTTTTATACATTGTTTACATTTTGAGAGGTAGCACCCTGTTTCAAATGCTCTTTTGTGTTCCTGACAGTGTTGTTGATTGGGTCAGAATATTTGAGCTGAGGTTTGGTGAATTTCAGATTTTTTTTTAAAAGGTCTTTGTGCTCTTTTCAAAGCCTTGGGTTTGGCCCTCTTAATTCTTTTGGCATTCAGATGTTTAAAAGCTATTTATCTTGGTTTATACAAGTTTTCTTTCTCTTTTTTTTTTATAATGATGAAGATATTATATTTGGTTTGCAGTCTGAATGAAGAGAAAGTGAACTGACCCCCACGCTTTTCCCCCCCCGAATCCCACCATTCCCTTTCTGAGCAGTAGAAGGTATCTAAAGGGAAGTAACTACCCTCAGCCTCACCCTTTGCGGCCGTGAAACTCAGCAGCCTCATGGCATCCTAGCGTAATTCTGGGTCCCTGAGAACAAAGGTATAAGAACAGGACGTGGCTGCCTGGGTGAGGTCTGGAGGGGGTGAAGGGCAAGATTCGCCTCCCAGTCCCTCTACTACTACCTAACCAGTCACGGCTTCTCCCGTCCTGCCCTTGTTCTGAGTGTACAGCTAAGAAACTGGTTTCCCAGCCAAAGCGAAGGGTTGTCTGAAAACACCACCAAGACGGCTAGATGAAGGCCTCTGGCCCTTGCTCCTGTTCATGAACCACTGGTCTCACCCTCCCAGTCTGAGCTCCTTCCCTGAGCCCCGAGGTGGGGGGCTCGGGTGGGGCTGGGAAGCCAGCAGCTCCAGGAGCACGGACTGAAGTGCTCCACCTCCTCATCTTGCTCAGGGGTTACTGGTCTGTGGCAGGTGCCACAAGTCGCCCCTGTAGTTCCTCTCAGTGGCACTCCCTAAACCCCCACCACAGGCAGCTCTTCCTACTACTTGTTTCTCCCGCCTGTGCTCTAGGTGGTACTCGGGCCAGGACTACAGACCCCTGCCCTAGAGGCCCCCCACTTGCAGTCTGCCAGGGCCTGCCCTGGGGAGGGGGACCACCAAAGACCCAGGACTTTTCTCAGTAGCCAGTCCCACCCCCCAACTGTCTCTTTACCAGTTCAAGTTGGGAGAGAAGGAACTTCAGCTCCCCCGTGTCTGAGCGACTCACGTGTGAGGGGCCGAAGTGTTTAGATGACGCTTAGAGCCCTGGCCTTAGACCTGTGGCTCCAAGTCCAGGGGCCTCGCCTCTTTCTGGCCGGAATGTGTGGAGGGGGAGTCCACTCTGAGCGCAGGAATCAAAGGGAAAGCTTTCAAGTAAGTGCCCGCGAGTGTGCCAGCCATCTGCAGAGGGCAGTGACATGGCCCCGGCCTCCCTCTGAGATGTGCCCCTTAGAAGGCTGCCTCTGAAGGGTGCTGAGATCCTTCGGAGGCCGGAGAGGAATCTTCCAGAGGAGCCCCTTCCCCTTACTCAGAGCCATTTCGTGAGGAGGTAGGAACCGACAACCTTTGGGGGATGGCCTGGTGGCGCTCAGCACACCCAAGCACCAGGTCAGACCGTTGTAATAAAAAAATGTGAATTAAGTATAGATTCAATTTTGGGGGGAGCAGGATAAACTATCACCCCACCATATGTGTGTGACTTCTCCATTTCCCACTGCAATTTCCATTTTTTAAATAGGAATTTTCAGCCCCCCTGTGCTTGTCTAATGTCTCCTCAGAACAGTGTGAGACCCTGTTACTGTTTTAAAATGCATGCGTGTTAAGATGAATCTCCAACCCGAGGAAAATAAAACTCAAAAAACTTTGTGTACACATCTGTCATGTGCGAGTCCTTTGGAAATGAGCTGCTCGTTTTTTGTTGTTTTCAAAATTAAGAGGTTTTGGTCCCAGCATCAGAGGCTGCTTGGGCTAAACCAACGTATGGCTGGCGTCTGGAGAAAGGCCGGACTCTGGCCACCCACTTTCAGACGTGGTTAACACGCTCGGTTAAGAACAAGGCCCTGGAGCTGCTTTGTTAGCGGCGTTACTGTGCAAACCGAGGACCTCGATTTGCCCCTCATTTCTCCAGCCATGTGGAGCCAACACGGCCGGGAGCCCCGTACACACCTGACACAGAGCTGTGACACTGACTCGGGACGAGTCACCTCTGTGTACCTCAGATTCAGTCTAGACTCTTAGCTTAAAATCTAATGGTTCTCAAAGCGGGGTCCGAGGCCAGCGGTACCAGCAGCACCCGGGAACCAGAAACAGAAACTGGCAGGTCCCTCTGCAGGTCTGAACAGAGACTGTTTGAACAAGCCTTCCAGGTGATGGGGCTGAAGTTTGGAAACCACTGTGCCATACAGACTTGCCTATTAGGGCACCTACTGTAGGCTGCAAAGTGGACTCACCTGGGGAACTTTTAGAACAGACAGGTGCTCAGGCCCCTTTGTGAGGCCAATTAAATAAGAATCTTGAGGACTTCTGGCCAAGATGGAGGCGTAGGTAGACACACTGTGCCTCCTCACACAACCAAAAGAAGGACAACAATTTAAAAACAAAAAAACCACCGCTATTGACAGAAAATTGAACTGTATGGAAGTCCGACAACCAAGGAGTTAAGTGGACACATTCACCCAGACCGGTAGGAGGGGCTCCTACCCGTCGGGCAGCTGGGCAGAGAGTGCTCGTGACAAAGCGGTGGCGGGTGGACCCTGGGCGCACAAGGCCGCAGCGGGCGGACCCAGGGAGGTGGCAGACTGGAGGGGTGCGGCTCGCAAGGCGGCTGGGGCGGTCCCAAATCCGTGCACAGACAAACCAGGCAAAACTGGGGAGTGAGACCTCGCAA
The DNA here is from genome assembly GCA_028533065.1 of Trachops cirrhosus. NCBI lineage: Eukaryota > Metazoa > Chordata > Mammalia > Chiroptera > Phyllostomidae > Trachops > Trachops cirrhosus. Next base: position 92,940,084 of record CM052545.1, on the reverse strand, counting down.
CCCAGGGCTCCAGCGCCGGGAAATAAAAGCTTGAAAACCCCTGTGGGGGTTGAGGTGCCGGGAGAGACTCCCAGCCTCACAGGAGAGTTCGTTGGAGACCCACAGGGTCCTAGAATGTATACAAGCCCACCCACCCGGGAACCAGCACCAGAAGGGCCCACTTTGCTTGTGGGTGGCGGGGGAAGTGACTGAAATCCCGCAGAGAGCATAGCAAGCGCCACTGTTCCCTCAGACCCCACCCCCACATACAGCGTCACAACACAGCCACGTGGGTTGCCCCGCCCTGGTGAACACCTAAGGCTCCGCTCCTCATACGTAACAGGCACCTCAAGACCCCCCCCCCAAAAAAAAGGCCCAAATGAAAGAACAGATCAAAGCCCAGAACAAATACAACTAAGTGACGAAGAGATAGCCAACCTATCAGATGCATAGTTCAAACACTAGGAATCAAGGATGCTCACAGAATTGGTTGAATT
>CM052545.1:92916624-92939508 GCA_028533065.1 Trachops cirrhosus | reverse complement strand
AGAAACTTAAGAACCTCTAGGACATCTTTAAACGTTCCAACATCCGAATTACAGGGGTACCAGAAGAAGAGGAAGAGCAACAAGTGGAAAAGTTATTTGAAAAAATAATAAAGAACTTCCCCATTCTGGCTAAGAAAATAGACTTCCAGGAAGTCCAGGAAGCTCAGAGAGTCCCAAAGAAGTTGGACCCAAGGAGGAACACACCAAGGCACATCATAATTACATTACCCAAGATTAAAGATAAGGAGAGAATCTTAAAAGCAGCAAGTCAAAAGGAAAGAGTTACCTACAAAGGAGTTCCCACAAGACTGTCAGCTGATTTCTCAAAAGAGACCTTGCAAGCAAGAAGGGGCTGGAAAGAAGTATTCCAAGTCATGAAAGGCAAGGACCTACATCCCAGATTGCTCTATCCAGCAAAGCTTTCATTTAGAATGGAAGGGCAGATCAAGTGCTTCTCAGATAAGGTCAGGTTCAAGGAGTTCATCATCACCAAGCCCTTATTGTATGAAATGTTAAAGGGACTTATCTAAGAAAAAGAAGATAAAAAACAGGTGTAGTAAAATGACAGCAAACTCACAATAATTAACCACACCTAAAACAAAAACAAACTAAGCGAACAACAGGAACACAACCACAGAAATGGAGATCACATGGAGGGTTAGCAATAGGGGTGTGGGAGGGGGAGGGGGGGAAAGGTACAGAGAATAAGTAGCATAGATGGTAGGTAGAAAATAGGGGAGGGCAAGAATAGTAGGGGAAATGTAGAAGCTAAAGAACTTATGACACATGAACTTATGGACATGAACTAAAGTTGGGGAATGTGGGTGGGAGAGGGTGTGCAGGGTGGAGGGGAATGAAGGGGGGTAATGGGACAACTGTAATAGCATAATCAATAAAATATATTTTTTAAAAAAAGAACCGAGGGCTGGGACCCCCATCACCTGTTTTAGAAGCTCCCCAGGTGAGTAATGTGCGGCCAAGGTTAAGAGACACTGATCGACAGGATGTTACTTGTGGGTGCCTGGCCGGATCTCTACCTGAAAACGAGAGGACTGACGGGTCTTCCAGTAGGGCGGAGTGAAAGGGTTCTGGACTTTGAAGCCAAGTGGGATGTGGGTTTATGCCTTTGCGCTTGCCACTGCTTAAGGTGATGCTGAGCAAGGTATTTAACTGCCCTTAAGTGAGGGTGACGTCAGCCACCTTAAGTCACTCTGATTGAGCTCCAGAACGTGCAAGGCACTTCGTGTAGGCAGGGAGGGCCTAGCTCAGAGCAGGCACTCAACAGGTGACGTGTAGACATTGTCCCCACCCGTGCGCCCGTGGACAGGCTGCCAGTCAGAACGCCCCAGGGCTGCGCTATGCCCTGAGGAGCTGCTTGTAACCACCCAGATCGGGACAGGGAGCTGTGGAGAAAGACTCAAGCGGTAATGAAAGAAAAACTATTTTACTTAAAAAACAGAAACAAACAGAAACATGGGCTCTGGGAACAGGGTTAGTCCATTCGGGCCTTCAGTGTCCTGGTGGTGATTTTGTCCTTCTCGCTGCAGAGGGAAAAGAATCACAAACCATCGAGACTGCAGGACAAGTGGCTGTCCTACAGGTCTGCCTGTTTTGCTCATGAATGTTACTGTTCGCTTGTTTCCCCAGCCTGAAGGGAGGAGGGGGGACGGAGAAACGGGGCGACTCTGGTGAAGGCTTTCCCAGACGGTCCCGGAGCCCAGTGCTTCCCGCCGCTGTGGGCTCTACGTGAGTGGGGGTTGGGTGAGGAAGGGAGCCATCCAGTATTTTCACCCACAGCAGGCGCATCGCCCCACAGATCCCTGAGACTTTGGGGACCCTGAAGGACCCTCTCGGTCTATTGTGAACGAGGGGAGAGACCCAGGGTTATGGGGGCGCCTCACGTGACAGGCCAGGGGACTCTGGGCAGGCTCTCAGCCGCCCCCCTCAGGGAAGAGTGGATTTCTATCCTGTTTCTGCCACAAAAGCCTCATCTCACACCCGACGGGGGCTGGGAAGAGGGGGCGTTTGTGCGGGAGGGGACGTCTGCAAAGCTTCTAGACCCCCAGCTCACACTCACATGATGTGGACGATGACGCCCATGCCGGACACGGCGTCTCGGTCCACCGCGTTCAGCATGGCTTGCGAGATGGTTTCGAACAGGTGGTCTGGATCCTGCAACAGAGCAGCAGCCTCAGCCCCCACCCGCGGACCCTGACCTGGTCTGGCTCCTCAAGTCTCTCTCTCTAGGCTCGGGGACCCCGGCTGGGGCCCCTCCTGTGCCCAAAGTTAAAAGGCCCCTCAGCTCCTTCTGAGAAGGAAGCAGGGTTATGTAAGGGAAAGCTCAGCCCTGCACTTCCTCCACCAGTCAGCAGTGTGACCGTGGGCACGTCTCCTGTCGCTTCACTAAATGGAGAGAAGGCTCCCACGGCGGCTGATGGACTCGCCCCCTGGGTGTCACATTGTCCCTTCAAAACTCAACCTGCCCAGGCACGACAACGCACTTCCTCCCGGACCTGTCCCGTCTTCCTTCTCTCTCACTGGTTTAGCCGTAAAACTCAGGAGTCCTCAACATCTCCACCTCCCTCGCCTCTGCTCTACAGAACCAGGTCGTCCAGACTCTCGCTGCCCCGCCCTCCCACTGCAGTGATCTTTGCTCAGGACCTCAGCGCCTCCTGCTGGTGACCACAAGAGCCTGTCCCATCTACTGCCAGCCTTTGGTTCCTCCCTGCCTTTGGCACCACGCCAAAAGAAAAAGTTCAAACTCAGCTCCCCATCAGGGCCTTTTGGAGTTGCATCCCGACCCCACTCGGGGTCATCACCTCCCCCAAAGCACTGCCCACGCTCCAGCAGCCCCAGTGCTGCTGGATTCCACAGTCATGCCCTTTCTGTTTCCCGTCCCTGAACACACCGGCCCCCACCTGCACCTTTGCACAGGCTGTTCTGCTGCCAGCCAAGCCCTTTCTTTCTTCCTCCGCCTCCTCCTAGCAAACTGCATTTTAACAGGTATCTGGGCGTCTGCAGTGAGCCCTGAAGACAGACAGACAGCCTGACAGCTGGCACAGCAGACGGGCCTCAGCGTCAGGCACTGCTGGAATCTTTTCCAGTGCCTTCCTCACACCTTCATTTCCATAAGGTGGGTTCTATTAGCACCCCCATCTTACAGCTGAGGGAATGGGGGCAGAGAAGTGAATCGGCTTACCCAAGAACAGAACTCAGTGCGTGGAGCTGGTTTCCCAGCCCAGACAACCTGGCTCCAGAGCCCATTCTGTTGAGCTGCCTCTAACCCTACGCTTCACACCTTGTTAAATGTTTGTTAAATGAGTCCACGTAAATCCCCTGGAAACCCAACGACACATAAGACACATAACCGACTGGAGCCCCCTGACAGAAGCGCTCTCCCCTGGATCCAGCCAGCCCAGCCCAAGGCCCCGGCAGATGGAGTTTCTGCTCGGAGCTGTGGCTTTCTCTCCCACCTGCACCATTCTCCCCATTACCCGCAAGGTCAACACAGTCTTCCCTGACGGCCAAGGACGGGAGGGTGCCTCAGAGCCCAGCCCACTCCGTGCAACCAACTCACCATGTCAGGCTCCCAGAGGGACTCGCACATCCCGTACATTTGTTCGGCACAGGTGCCACTGACCACGAAGTCGTCAGTCACCATGGGGCAGCCAATGAGGTCTAGAGAGCAAATGAAGGGCTTAAAGGTCTTCGGGTCCAGCCCGGCAATGACTGGCTCGGTGTAGTAGGGGCCAAACCTGTGGGGCCAGGAGCAGAGAGAAACCAGAACTGAGAACACGTACTTTCCGGTTCAGGCCTATCCAGACAAGGCCCTGGCCCAGACCCGGGGAGGGAGACGCACAGCCTGTTTGGAAGACCCCCTTGCTCTGTGGCCAGCTTTGATGAACTTGTCCCCCCTCTCCTGGCATCTGGGAACACCCTAAGATTCCCCTTCTTTTTCCTCCGACACTTACCTCCTATCCTTTTCACCCCTGACCCTCTCCTATATAATCTTCCCTACCCTAATCCTGGTCCTAGCACCATTCGATCCTCTATTTACACATCTGTACCTCCACTCCTTTCGAAAAAAGGTTTGAGGTAGTTTATAAGGATAAACAGCTGAGGATAGTAACTTATACCTAAAAAAAAAAAAAGAGTAATCCTTTAACTTTTTAATACTAAAAAGACAATAATATGCTCTCCAGGTAGCAAAGACTTAGCTTTGAAAGTTAAAGAGTACTCATGCAATTTTTTTAAGTCAAAACTTATTTCCAAATCATACAGTTTAAAAAAAGAAAAAGAAAAAAATTAAAAAGGAAAAAGAGCTCAAAAGAGCTTGTGTTCTTGCCACCCCGTTTTGCCCAGAGGTGGGCAGGAAAGGACCACGGGGTTCTCTCTCCCTTCAATTCCACCCCAGCTTCCGCAATGAACTCCACAGTCATGCCCCTTCTGTTCTCCTCGTGAAGTCCTTAAGGAGAAGGGACCAAAATCAACATACCCCATGCCCAGGTTCCCTGCTGCTCCAGACAGTCTGTCACAGAATTGGCTTTGGAGTAAGGGTGGCTCCTGGCTGGGAGGCAGCAGGGTGCTCTGGCGGTGGTTAGTTCTGTTGCCTAGAAGCAAGTTTATCTGCTGTTTGCATTCCCTGCCTTCTGACGTAGCCTTTTCTTTCCCATGCGGTGGTCAGGCCCTCTGAAAACTAGTCCTCTCAATTACTATATTTTAGTCAACATGTTCGAAATAAAGATATTGTCCTGCAAATAATGGGAGAATGAGGAGGGATCCCCTTCCTGGGCACCGCTCCATACTACACACCTACTTGGCCAATCAAAGGTTTCTGATTCTCCAAGTCCCAGGCTATGTAGGAAATCCTTACTTAACACTGTAGATAGGTTCTGTGACTTTAGGTGAAATGTATAAAGTAACTAACTGTAGCACAGATTAACTGAGGTAAGCTCCTATGGCATCTCATCCCCATTGCAAAACCACACTACACAGAACCCTCTTCTGGGACCTGCCGTGCTCCCGCTCACCGCTTCTCATACAGGAGGTTGGCCACCATGCTCATGAGGGTGTAAGGCTTGATCGGCCGACCCTCCTTCAGCTCATACAGGTTCAGTCGGAACTTGAGGCGCTGGGCACTGTGGGAGGAAGAGGAAAATTAGTCACTGCGGACTGTCCCCTGGTGTCCAATCTGTGGAGGTCAAGGGTCAGGGGGTCCGTAGGAAGATAGGCAATCATAGTCCTTGGCGAGACTCCTCGCTTCCCCTCTCAGTGATTTTCTCACCAGAATTCCGACTTCAAGTCCATGTTTCAGGACTTCTCCAACATTTAATGCCTACTAACACACCACTGTACTAACCTTTTCCCATACTTTTAAAAAAAGATTTTATTTATTTATTTTTAGAAGGAGGGGAAAGAAGGGAGAGAAACATCAATGTGTGGTTGCCTCTCACACCCCCCCCACGGGGACCTGGCCCGCAACCCAGGCATGTACCCTCATGGGAATTGAACCAGTGACCCTTCTGTTTGCAGGTCAGCACTCAATCCACTGAGCCACACCAGCCAGGGCTCCCATACATTTTTGAGGGGAGATTTTCACCCTCTTTTTTTTTGAGGAATAAGTAACATACAATAAAACGCACAGTTCTTTCCCTCAAGGAATATGCTGCAGGAATATGCTGCAGACCGGCCATGGCAGCTTACAGCAGAAAGAGCAGTGGGCTGAGCCTTCTTCCTCCAATTTAATTTTTCCATCCATGAGATAAGGGAAAAATAAATCACCTGGTAGTGAGATCATATATGGGTATATGACAAGGTGCTTGGAAAACGGCAAAGTCTTACGTGTCTTAAGCAGCAGCTACTGCACTAAGGGACTGGAAGGTGCCTAAGAAAAAAGGCCACGACTCCTCCAGTGCCATCTGAGAGCCCAGGGACAGGGCCCTGCAGGGAGCAGACTAATGCCATACCTGCCAGAAGCAAAGCAGTCACAGGCCCCCAGAACAAAGAGCCTCAGACATGACTTTAGTTTTACCTTAAAAGTGAGGAAGCGAAGCCCTAGCAAAATGAGCAATTACTGCCCACAAGCAAGCAAACATAGTGAGAAAAACCTCCTGGAGGAACGGACGTGGTGAGAGGAGAGCAGCAGTGCCTGGAGAGGGGAAGGATTAGGGGGCCTTCGCGCGGACTGGAACTCGAGGCTGCCGTTCTCTGATTCCACCGGAACTGGCAGGAAACGGCTGGCTGAGTTAGATCCTAGAGATAGTTTCCAACTTATATGTTCTTGAGACTTAGGGAGTTTTAAGGGAAGTAAGAGAAGTGTTCTGCCTAGCTTCCACCCACATTAATGGACGGGTCTCTCGATCTTCTAGAAACAAAGTCCAGGAACTGCTGCTCCCTAGGCCACCATCTTCCTGAGGGGCCCGTCATTCCCTGTGACCGCACCTCCCCTCTTCAAACTCTACCTTGATTCTTTTCCTCTGGCTCCTCTCCTAGCCCCGCTGCTAACACACAGTTCAGCTCCTGAACTGGAGCGAATTTCCCCCTCTCCTTTGTCTCTCCAGAATCTGCTCCCATAGGTTCAACAGTTCCCCAGTGCCCCTCCGGCCCTGAGCGCTGATTTCAGACCCCAACCGCTCACAGGATGTTCCTACCTGGCATGTCTTGTCCCCTCAAAATTAGTGTCAAACTCAAAGTCATCACCTCCCTCTAAAACTAGTCCTCTCAGTTACTATATTTTGGTCAACATGTTCAAAACGGAAATCATCTTTAAACCATTTACCTACGTGCCAGGTAACTAGTCTAGACATTAGTAACAGCTAAAAGACACGAACTCCAACCTCAGTGAATGATTCTGTGGACTCACAATGTCCAAGTAGCCACCAAGGCTGGCCAGCTACAACTGTCAGAAATGCCTTCCTTTGCTTTCCCCATCACCACCACCCCATTAGGACCCAAACCTCTCACACCTGGACCATCCCAATAGCTACCTATTTATAATTTCCCAGACCCTCCCTTGTCTCAAATCACAGGACAATCGCTAACCTAGGTAACTAATCTAGCAGTTAATAAGCACCAGCCCATCATGGGTCAGTTATCTTTCTGTACGCCTGCCTTGTCTCCCACCAGACCTTAGTTCTTCAGAGACTGAGCGCAGGCTTTGGCTTCAGAGAGGCCTGTGTGGGATCCTGGCTCACGTTCATTAGCTTGCATCACGGGCAAGACCCTCGGTTGCCTGATCTGCAAAACAGCACAGCACCACGGTAATGTCGTTAAGAGGATTCAGTGAGTCCGTGCAGGTAAGGGGCTTTCCACGGAGTCTGGCACAGAGTAAATGCTGGTGTAAGGTAGCTAGGCTCCAATTCTGTTTCACCTACGGTGTCCGGCAAAGATTCAAATTCACTGAAGCCGTTTGGTAGATGACTGACACTCAGGCCACTCAAGACGCCAGGCAAGGCTTGCCCAAGAGACCTGGGTGTGGGCGGGGATCCCCGACACTTACACGGTCTGAACGTCGGTGGCTAGCCCGGCCAGGCCGATGTATAGCCGGTCGCCCATGGGAAAGATCTTCTGGAAATCCGTGGTCACCATCTGGGCCTGGATTCCGAAGCGCCTGTCGGCAGCGATGGCGACACAGTCCTTCCCCTTCATGGCCATGACGGCCCCTCCGTTATAGGACATGATAGACTAGGACAGAGTGGAGGGGCTCAGCGCGAGAGACCAAAGGAGGCCATAGCCCCTGGCCCAACCCTGATCCAGAGGCTCCTGTACACACCATCCTCCACTCTGGAGGCGCCTGGACGCCCCGAATTCCAGTTCTGAGATCAGTCCTATGGGGCTGCGAGGAGCCGCATTCACCCACCATGATCCTCACCCGGGTGCGCGCCCCTTCAAACCGGAGCCGCTTCCTTCAGTCGACCACCAGGCCCTCTTCCCCCTCTCAAACTTCCCATGACCCCCTCCCAGTTCCTCAATCCCACCCCGAGTTCCTTCTCCTCAAGCCCCATCTCACCATGATTGCAGTGTAGTAGGAACTCCAATCGCCACAATTCCAGCAAACCCGCTATGAATCTTACTGCGCAACCACCCTCGCTGTTTTCTCTCTATTGGCTGAAAGGCCGATCTTTCCGGGATATTTTGGCTTTCTATTGGTTAAATATCCCCGTCAATCACCAGCACGGAATGCTTGATTGAGAGGTCAAAACGTAGACTGAAAAGCCGAAAGTGAAAAGTCACTGTGAGTGCGGAAGGACCTGTCGTCGCGATGCATGCTGGGATCGCGGAGGACCTGGTCTCAGGACTTGGAAGACTGGGGGCCGGACCTGCGTGCACTACTGGGTCTATAGAAGCCCGAGATACCGCGCTGCAGCCCCAGTGGAAGGGTTGCGGTGTTGCTTATGAACACGTTGAATAGGGTCGCACTTATTACCCATGCTAGTTTGTTTCATTTATTCCAGAAATTCTTACAACTGTTGTGTGCCGGGCACTGTGCCAGGCTCTGGACATTAGCCGGCCTAGAACGGCGCCTAATATTTAGTCGGCGCCCGTTAAGTGCATATTTAATAACACGAAGGGGAGGGGCGGGAGGAGGGTATCGTGCAGCTGCAGGGGTTCAGCTGCAAAGGGGAAGTTTGGAGGCCGAAAATTGTTCTGCTTTGGGAGACGCTCAGCAGGTCCGTTTCACGGTGTCCCGAAGTCTGAGGTCACTCTGAAAAACGGACGTTCCGAGATTTCCCTTATCTAAGACCCAGAGAAAGCCGGCGCCGACCCCTCCAGAGCCAATGGAGGAGAGGTGTGCATGTCTGCCACTTTCCCTCCCCGATCCGGACTCTTCCCTTTCTACTCTGGGTCCTATTTCTTTAGCCCGATTGCAGTTTCCGTTCCGACTTCCGCTTCGTCGCACGCTCACTATCATTGACTTCGCTCACTGCCACCTAAGTAGCTATCGTAGTCTCTGTGGCGCAATCGGTTAGCGCGTTCGGCTGTTAACCGAAAGGTTGGTGGTTCGAGCCCACCCAGGGACGCTACCTTTTGCCTCATATACAATTCTTCAAACTGCTGGAAAGCCCAATTTGGTGTTCGAATGGCAGAGAAACACCTTTTCTGTAGCAAATCAGAGGGTCATTGTGATAGAAAATGTGATGGGATAATGTCTTGCGCACTGTCTCCACTGCTCCGCCTCCAATCTGGATCGCAGGAGAAACAGCCAGAGGTTTCTGTCTCGCCGTGCAATACGTTTCAGGTTGCGTTTTTCGTAGGATTAAGAATGAATTTGCAGTGGAGGTGGACAGTTTTCCATTGTCGGCCTCAATCGATGTTACAACGCGAGAGACAAAGGCAGAAACAAACTGAGGGATGAAGAGAAAGGTGAGAAAGGGAGATCACAACTGTGATACACAGAGACAGAAAGAGGGAAAATGACAGAGGAAATGGGCGAGGTGAGTTGAAGGAAGCCCGGGAGGAAATGGAGAGAGGGAAAAGAGAAGCAGTTAACAGGAGACATTAGCAAAAGGAAAAGGACAGCAACAAAACAACTTTGTCTAGAAATAACACACACACGTGAGGAGGATTGGAAAATAGAAGCAGAAACTGACAATGGACATTGTTTTGGGGAGACACAGATCTCATCTTTACTGAAGTAAGGGACAGAGGTAAAGACAGTCATAAAATCGTCAGAGGAGCCGCCGCCCTCTGCTACCATTGTCCTCATCTTCAAGGGGATCTGATCCTGGCAGTAGCTGTTGGTATGTGCTGGAAATAATTACCTAGATTTTCCGGGTTCCTCCCCTCTAGAAGTTTCTAGTCTGTGACAGACACAATGACTCTTTTGATGAATACTTGTCAGGTAGAGGATCACGTGAGATACAACTCAGAGACAAGGCATTGGCACCTAAGGTCTGCCAGAGGCAGAGGAGCTGGGAGGGTGTGGGTGGGAGCCTCCACTTTTATGAAAGAGCTAAGCAAAGGACTCTCAAACAGTACTGTTTGATATCTGGTCTCTTCTCGAGATTGGACTCAAAAGAGGTCTGTTCCGAAAGCCCTGCCCAGTGCTCACCCATCCCTACCTGGTGGGGGCAATTGCAGGGTACACAGTGCCACAGATGCTAGCGGGACAGGCTGTATAACCCTCCAGGTTTGTCCCCATTGGTCTGTGAGTGCCCTGCGGGGAAAAGCCGAGCTCATCAGCTTTATGTCCCCTGTGCCTAGCACAGTACTTGCATTGACACATGACAGGTGCTTCTTTGTCCCAACACTGGACAAATTCAGATGTAGGAAGGGTTGAGTCAGAAGATTCTCCTGCTAAACCAGAAAGGCCAGGGATATGGGGACCAGTTGCCCAGGACAGAAATAATTAAATGAAAGTTTTAGTGGATAGTGGGGTCTTCAGCATGTTTCTTCTGTCTTGGGGTTTGCTCCTGACTGGCGCTTAACAACTGAGGGACAAGTAATGGACCCCAGGTGAGCACCGAGGTCCCCTCCAGCAGCACTCCAGGATCAAAGAGCTGCAGTGGGGACTCAGAGGGAGATAGTAGCAGATACCACCCACCCCCCGACACACATACCCAAGGGCAGCCCCTGGATGCCCATGTGAATCGTGGGAAGCCCCTAGGTTTCTTTTGCTAGGGATCTTCTAGCCCAAAAGGAGAGGCAGGCCAGGAGTCCCTGATGAACTCCCCTCCTGAGGGCGACTTGGCAGGAGAGAGGAGGATGCATGGATCTTCCCTGGCAAAGTCCAAGATGCAGGAGACACAAATGCCCTAGGGACTGTGAACATGTCCACGCCAAGAGCCCCCTTTCCAAGAGGGGAGGCGAACTCCAAGTCTCCGCTTGCAAACACAGGGGAGCAGGTGACCAGATCCTTCCCTGGCCCTTCTCCCCTAGGTTCTCAGCCTACTTCTTTCTGGGAGGAAATATCTCTCCTCCTTCCTCCCCTCCCCCATTCGGTTTGTGTGGGCTGAAGGCTGAAGGTAGGGTCACTTGGCGGCCAGTGTCCGCAGATCTCCTGGTCGCTGGCCAAAAGCATGCGGCCCGCGGGCCCCACCTTCGGGTCTGCCTGCGCTGTGAGCGAGGTGGGCAGGAGGCGGAGGAGACAGGCACTTCGAAGCTCTCCGAATATTCGTCTCCTAATTTCCTGACTCGAGCCAACCACCGTCAGTGCGCTTAATGGCGCGTCTGGCCGGATGGTCGAGCTCTTTGAAGGGACAGACACAGTGACCATCCGCAATAAATCTTGACTAACGAATAAGCAAATCGATCGTCTTAATGAGGAAGGCCCACAGTTGTCGCCAGAACGTAGTATCGATTAGCTTTCCCCGGCTCCACACTCGGCCGCTCCTCCCGGTGTGTCCAAGCCTCGTTCCTCATCTTCTCCCCGTGGCGGGATCCACTGGGACCGGAGCGCGAACCCTGGGCTGGAACCGGGAGCAATGGTCCGGAGTCGGCGGGCACCAGTCGCCTCCGCGCTCCCCGGACTCCTCCCGCCGCGAAGGAGGCGCACTGGCCGCGCGGGGCGCGAACGGCGCCGGGGCGAAAAATGCGCGAACAGTGCGACGCGGGGGAAAAAAGCGCGGGCCCACTTTACAGCCCCGGCGCCTGGTTTTCTAGTTTATTCCGGCCTCTCCCATTCGGCCAGGTTACTGTGTCCCGGGCCTGGGGCCTGAGTCCTGGTCATCAGGTCGTCTCCGGGCCCAGGGTACGTTCCATTTTTCCTGCACGCCGGGGGCGCCAGCCTCCAGTACAGTGACCAAGCCGCCCCCCCACCCCCCGCCACCGCCGCCTCTCCCTCAGTCCCCAGGCGCTGTGCTCCCTCGAGGAGCCCCGGCTGGGTCCAGGGGTGCTGCTTTTTAGAGCCGGTGATTGGGCCGCCGAGAGGGACAAGGAGGGTAGGGAGGACATGCTCTTACAATTGCAGTAATTAATTTTAAGGGATTGTTACTTAGAGTGAATGAAAATAACCTGGACGCATGGCTGAGGAGGCGTCGCTTCCCCCGCCCGAGCCCAGCGCCCTTTAGCCGAGTCTGGAGGGCTGCAGAGCGAGCCACATCGCGTGCCGCCCAGTCTTTTTTTCACCATTTTCCAGGCGCCCCAGCTGGGGGCGGGTGGGGGGCGCACACGTATTTTGGGGGAGGGAGGGGTGACTTGCAGAGTGTAGCAGAGGATTCATCCTCCGAGGTCAGGGACGGTTTGGGAAGGGTGAAGTCACCTCCTAGTTTGGGGGGCCCAGTGCCCGGTGGGGGGCAGCTGCGTTAGCCAGTACCCCCCTCCTCCTCCGCCCCTCTCCGCAAACACCCTGAAGGAATGAGGTCACGTGGATGAGTAGTGGGCGGGACCTACTCTTGTCTGGAGGAAAAAAAGCCATTTTGTCCCCCCCCAGCCCCGGTCCCTCCCCTCCCCCCTCCATCCCCTCCCCTCCCCTCTCTCCCTCCCACCCCACGCCGCTTTCACAAACTCCTTTCTTGCTGTAGGTTTCTCCCCTCCCGGTGCCAGAGCGAGCGACACGGCTGGGGTCCCCCTCCCCTCCCTTCCCTCCCTCCCTCCCATCCCCCCTCCCCGAGACCCACCGGACCCCGAACCCAGGTAAGCGGACGCAGACTGCCCTTTCCTTTCCTCCTACTACCCCGTAACCGTCTGGGGATTGGGATGAGGGGCTGGTGCAGCCTCTTTACACATCCCTGTGGGAGGAGGAGGCTCCGAGCCGGGCCTGCTGCTCGCGTCTGCGCCCCACCCCCGCCAGCCCCGATCTGCCTCACCGGGTCCGCCTTCCTTTCTCCCTTTTTTCTCTCCCCTTTTCCCTTCTTTCCCTTCCAAGATGGCCGAAGTGGATTCCCCTTTTAACGATTTGGCGTCTCCCTCGACCACCACCTCTTTGTGCCTCAGCCCCTTCCTCGACCTGCTCCCGAGGTAGCGAGGGGGAGGGTCCGAGGCAGCCACAAAGGCTTTGGGGCTCCATGCTGGGTGAATCTGTGCTTCCCTAGTCCTCAGAGCAGCCTGGCTTTACCCCACTCCTCCCCTCGGTCTGCGGAGGGGTCGTTCTCTGCGTTTTTGTGGATACCCCAGCGTCGTGGACACGCAAGGACTTGAGGCCGAGAGGAAAGGGACATGCTTTTCTTACTGCTGCGGGGCCGGGGGAGGGCGCTCTTTCCTACCCGGGTCCGGTCCTCCCGGGCACCTCCCCCAGCTGGTCCCTTTCCCCCTCCCCCCCACCCGACTGGGCGCCCCGCCTCCTCTCCAACCACCTAAGCAGAGCCTCTTTCTCCGGAACACCCTCCTAGGGCCCCGCCGAAAGTTTGGCTCTAGGGAAGATAGGAGCGGCCACCCGGTAACTGGGGTCCCTGATCCTCTGACCCAGGCTCCGGGGGCAGCCGGGGCGGAAGGGGTAGAATGGAGATGCTGGGGAGATTTATGGCGGTATTTCCCACGTCTAGTGGAGGTAGGAGGGGTCGGACTGAGTGGCCCACTCTCCCACTGGGGAGCCAGGCTGTCCTCTCCCTCCCCGGGCCCTCCCGCTGCTAGCTGCGGGCGGGTGGGACCCCTCGGCAAGTAGACACTCGTGCCCTCCCGTCTCCGCGTTGGGCCCAGGCATGCCTCTGCCTCACCCCCTCCTCCACGGCCCCCATCTGCCCAGAATTCCTCCGCATGGCTGGAGGAGGCCTGGGGTGGTGCATTTGCCTGTAAATATTGTGGAAGTGTTACCCCGCGCTTGCCCCTGGTCTTTGTCTCTCAGAATTCACCCCCCACCCCGTCCTGCCTCAGTCTCTCCAGGGCTGTAGCTGGGGATAGGTGGCGTTCCTTGGTTGTCTTCCACTCCGTTCTGATGCCTCCTTCTCTGGGCCTCTTGCAGTTTGTATCTGTTCCTGAAACTCTAATTTCTCTTCTTCCTCCCTCTTCCACTCTGTTCCAAGGTGTTAGGACTTGGAAAAGAAGCATAAAGCGAGCTCTGTTGCAGTTTTTTCGTGGCGAGATTTTCCCAGGGGTTCCCTCTTCTGGCGTTGGGGGTTGCGGTCTTAGAGCTGTCTTTGGAATGAGGCAGGAGATGGAGGAGCTGGGACTCAGGATCCAGACACTGTGTAACTGGGTGGGGTTCAAGTTGAAGTCGGGGTCGGTTGGGGGGGGTCAGGAAAGGGGCTCTCTGCTGCTCTGGCTGACCTTGGTGGATGGGGGGAGCCTGAACTGGAAGAGGGCACATCTTTGTTCAGCTTGGATGCCCACTCTGCCCCTCCGGTCTTGTCCTCGGAATGGAGGTTGAGAGCCGCACGGTCTTGGTTGCCAGAAGACTTATGTTGTCATTTACGCTGTGTGGGCCAGGGGCGCACAGAAGGTTAGCGTGTGTTTGCGGCCCTGGTTTTAGCCAGGGGTGTCAGACTCTGTGCTTCCGGATGGGGCGGGTGAGGGTGGCCGTGCACCTGGTTCATGTGGACCTGGATCCGGTCTGGCTGTGCATGTGACGCGGTGTGTCCCGCCCAGTGGGTCTGGGAGCGTCTGGCCAAGTATCTGGCTCTGTGTGTGTGTCTGTCTGGCCTTGTGTGCTGGGAGTGGGAGAGAGATGGAGGGGGTGTGTCTGGCTGTGTGTGTGTGTGTGTGTGTGTGTGTATCTGGCAGTTGTAACTGTGTGTATATTTTGGGTTTTTGTCTTTGTTTGATCTTAGGAAGCTGTGGGGTGGGACAGGGCGGGAGGGTAGAGTGAGCCGGACTGAGGGGTTGACCTGCTCCCAGGCGGACACCCGTGGCACCACCCAGACACATGGGGCTTGCACAGTTGCACTCACACAGCTGGGAGAGGCTGGACTCCTGGGACCTAGGGTCCGAGTCTTGACAGCACACTCTGGCCTGCTGCGCTTCTGTGCGGCCTCGGTTTCCCTGTCTGTGCCATGGGGTGGGCTGAGGCCTCCGCTCCCTCTCCGCACTTCACGGTGAGAACGTGTGCTGACGGTCATGTTCTGGGCAGACCTCGACCCCTCCCAGGGGGTGCACTGAGTGGTCTTCTAAGGAACCTGAAGTCCGCCTACTTTCCACCGGCCTGGATGGAATCAGGCCGGGCTTGTTGGCTTTTCAATGGGTGGGGAGCCTGGCCTCGCTGCCCAGTGTAAAGAGCACTGGCTGCGGAGTCGGGCGGTTTCCAGTCCTGGGGCTGCTGCGTTGCTGCGTGACCTGAGACAAGTCACTTCTTAGCATGTTTCTTTATCTGTAAAATGCAATGTTTAGACAAGATGCTTCTAAGATCCCTTCTACCTCTGCAATTCTAGACGTCTGGATGTGACCTTGAGTGACTTTTCCCAACATCTGGAGGTTTTCTATTGAGGAAGCTTCCCACCGCTGTAGCTGGGCATCCAGCGGAGCAGAGGAGCCCCTGGGTCATCAGAGACTGGCTGTTTCTGCAGGGAAACTGGAAAAAACTGACTGCGAGAGAGGTCTGAGTCTTGGAGGCTCTTCCAGAAAGAGCTTGGTTAAAATGAAGCGATGAGGGGGATCGTTATTAGTGGGGGACTCTGAGGATGAGGACAGACGGATGCCGGGCTTGAATGGCAGGGAGTTGGAACTGGGTGCTGGGTGCTGATCAGTCTCCCTTTCTGCCACTATGGCCGAGACCAGGGGCCCCAAGGGCCAGAAGCAGGGTCCCGCCCAACTATTGTGTCCTTGTAGAGACGGGGGTTTGGGGACAGAAGACACTGAAGGACTTGGCCCCCAGCTGGGGGGCAGCACTGGGGGGTGGGAAATGGTGCTCGGCTCACTGTGTGGTTGTGGCTGGCACCGACCTGTTGGTGCCTCCGCAACTCCAGAGGCACTTCCCAGCTGCCCCTGGTTTCTCCTGCTCCTTGGGTTTGTCTCTCTCCCTGTCTCCCTCAGGCTGTTGCCCTCTCTCAGCCTCTTCCCTAAAGTGATGCTGGCGGTCCAGCCACCCATCCGTCCACTTCCCTCTGCTTCTCTCAAATACCAGCCCGGTGCAGCTCTGGAGGACTTGGGTGTCAGCTGGAGGCCCTAAGGCTTCCTAGTGGGGGGTGCTGAGGTGGGGGGAACAGAACTCTTGTTTATGGTTCTTGGCACCTGCTGGCAGGGCTCTGCTGGTAACCATGGCAATCAGGTGAGGAACCAATCAGGGCTTCTCCCCAGCCCCAGAGGTAACAGTCTGAGGCTCTGGAGATGGGGTTGGGTGGGGGGAGCAGGGAGTGTCACATTTCTTAAAGGGGAGAGGGAGGAACATTTTATTCCTTCAGTTCCTTCATTGCCTTTATCCATGCGTCTAGAAAGGAGCATGGGATAGTCTGGGTCTGCATGCTCACCAACGCTTGAGCATGTGAGAGGGCAAGGGTCACGGCCCACGTGCCTGGGGCCCCTGTGCACTGAGGCCACAGTCTGCCAGACAGGAGCTAGATGGCAACTGTTAAGAGCAAGTGCTTGTTTGAAAACACAAGTGTGTGAGTGAGGTGGCTGTGGTGGTGTGAAGTGCTACGTGTTTGTGTGTGTATGTGTGTGAGTATGTGAGAGGCAAAGAAAGAGAGAAGTGGGTATAGCATCCATCAGTAGCAACCTGGACCCCCGGCATTGTCAGACCCCAGAGTGTCCTGCTGCTGGCTGTGCGTGCACACAGATTCATCTGGACACAGCCACACACATGGGACAAGCGTCACACAAAGCCCAGGCGGCACGTACACATCCGACGGATGTTGCACACACTCAGTGAGATGGCCACTTGGAGTTTGTTCTTTCCTCTGGATGTAATAATATTTGGGCATCTTGCCAGGGACGAAGTTACTATGGAAACGATCAAACAGTGTAGTCGCCAGCAAGCCTGCTACATAATTGTGAAGGGGGGACCTATGCCCGGAAGGCAGAAGGAAGCCACCCTCTGCGGGGCGGAACCGCTTTCCTCTGGCCAGGTCCGCCGGTCTCGGCCACTGCGCCTCCCCGGCTCTCTGGGCTTGCTTGTGCCTCTCTCCCTGCCCCGCCCGCAAGTTGGTGTTTCTCCCGTGTGGCCTTTGTCTCTCCATCTCTTTCGGCCTCTGGCCAGCCTCTGTTGGCTGTTTGGGTCCTGGCCAAACTCATCCTGGGGTCTCTATAGAAACTGCTGATCCCGGCTGTGAATTTCTGGTCCTAGAAAGCCCAGTGTGGTGGCTTTAGAAATGTTTCTGGAAAGGAGGGAAGGGTGTAGGTTGTAAAGGAGCTGTTGGGGTTTGGCCACCCTCCCAAGCCCCACCCCTTGGGCTTTTACTCTGGGAAAGAGGAAGAAGGGAGGGGCCGTCCCTTCTCTGTGCCGCTTTGATTTTTATACTTGAGAAGTGAGAACATCAGTCATTCCAGAGCTGGGCTTTGCCTGACCTCCCCGGACCCTGCCAGAGCCTGGCTGGGTGCTCGGAGGGACTGGGGACAGGGAACTTTCCGCCCAGCGTCGGCAGCCATCTAGCCCGTGGTCTGTCGCTGGAGAGCCTGTGGACAGGTCGCAGAGGTGTCGCCAGGTGTGAGATGGTGGGTGGCGGTGCCCACGTGGGGAGATTCCCGCATGTGCATGGGGACGGGGGCCTGGACTCGGGTGCTTGAGGACACAGGTGGAGCTGCGTGTTGCTCAGTATCTGCTGCCTGAGCACCAGGCTTGGAACCCGCGTGCTCGGCTTACAGCGGGTTTCCGGGTTGCTCCTCTGTGGCTGGGGCTGGATGCAGAGCCAGAGGCCAGGTGACGGGGTGTCCCTTCAGACTTGAAGCAGCCTGTGTTTCCTGGAGGAGGGGGGGATGGGATGGGATGGAAGGAGAGTGGGAAGGGAGTAGAAATACCAAGTGAGGGACCTTGCACTTGTAGAGAGTGGGCGAGGGGGCAGGGACAATTTATTCTTGCCCTTATTTTATTTTCTTGAGGTTCGGGTCACTGGCTTATTTATCTGAGTTTTCTCAGAGCTCCTACCACTCATTTGAGTGCATATGAATTGGGATTAGGGAGATTTATTTTTTAAGTCTGTTCTTTTCCATTTTCCTGCCTCCCCACATCCTCTGGAGAGTTGGGCAGTACTTTCTGTGGTCTAACCTCAGTCTTTCCTGCTGTTTCTGAGGTGGAGCCTGACCTTGTTGCTCAAGATTGC
Organism: Trachops cirrhosus; assembly: GCA_028533065.1. Taxonomy (NCBI): domain Eukaryota; kingdom Metazoa; phylum Chordata; class Mammalia; order Chiroptera; family Phyllostomidae; genus Trachops; species Trachops cirrhosus. Next base: position 92,921,446 of record CM052545.1, on the reverse strand, counting down.
ATGCATCTCCAGAGCCCCGGCCACCCAGAAAGAACTAGACTCTTAAGTGCACCCAATCCGAGGCAAAGAGGAAGGGCCTTGGGTGCGAAGAGGATGTCGGAGCCCTGGGTTTCTGATTCCACTTTTATTTCCCAGGGTGGCGCCCCCCAGCCCCCCACCCCCCTTCCCCGGCATCATGCATCGGACCACACGGATCAAAATCACGGAGCTGAACCCTCACCTCATGTGCGCCCTCTGCGGGGGGTACTTCATCGATGCCACCACCATCGTGGAGTGCTTGCATTCCTGTGAGTTGGGTGGGCTTCTCGGGGTGGGCAGCCTCTGCCCAGGTTGGAGGGGCAGTGCCCAGGGAGGCAGAGCACAGGCCCCGCGTCTGGTCGGGGTCCCTAGGTCAGAGAGAGGCTGCTTGGGAGGGAAAACTGGACATTTTGGCCCAGCAGTTCATTTCAGGGACTTGGACCTGAAATCTCTGTGGCTGAAATTTCAGCCCCTGAAGACGCAGGTGCCCCCAGTGTGCACCATGGGTGTGGGGCAGGGGCGTGTGCACGGGCTGCTGCTGTTTTATACTCCACGGGGCTCGGGGATCACCATATACGTGACGTATAACACTGGCCTAGCGCGCACGCGCACGCGCACGCACACACACACGCACACACACACACACAAGATCTGTCCCCTCCCAAGGCTGGATAGGAGGCGGTTGCCCTCTGTCCAAAACACGATCGCACGGGCCCCCTGAGCAGGCCCGAACGGCCGGGACAGGGTGGGGAAGGAATAGCTGAACCTTGACGGAGCGCGTGGGGGCTGGGCCTCTTTACGAAGGAAGCTCTGACTCCTCTCTCCCCCTCTTCTCTCTTCCCTCCCCTGCCCCCTCCGGACCCCCAAGTCTGCAAAACCTGCATCGTGCGCTACCTGGAAACCAACAAGTACTGCCCCATGTGTGACGTGCAGGTCCATAAAACCCGGCCGCTGCTGAGCATCAGGTGGGCCCGGCACTGACCCGGAGGTGGTCCTCTGGGTCAGCTCCCTCTGTCCCTCAGCCTGCCTTCCTGTGGCCGGGGGTAGGTGGGGGAGGAGCACTGGGCCTCTTCCTCCCCTCCGGGTTGTATCCCTCTGGGAAGTACTGGGGGACTAAGACCTGTCTCCAGGGACCCCAGTGCCGGGCGCTGAATCTGAGAAAGGGAGGCGAGAAGTGGGGTCCCTGGCGGGGGAGATTGACAGGGCCCTGTACATTTTTTCCAGATCTGACAAAACCCTCCAAGACATCGTCTACAAATTGGTCCCTGGGCTCTTTAAAGGTATCCATGCACCCTTCCTGCACCTGCCCACCGCTCCCCAGTTCCCAGCCTGTTCCCTCCTCACCCCGCTTCCTTCCCTCTTCCAGACGAGATGAAACGGCGGCGGGACTTCTATGCAGCGTACCCCCTGACAGAAGGTAAGTTCCTGTGTGTGCTCCCGGGCCCGGGCCGTGTTGAGTGTGTGGTGCTGCCCCGCGCGTGAGGTCTGGATGCAGGGGGCTGGCCATCCTCCCCGCACCACCACGCCCCTTGCCCCCGGCCCAGAGAATGGTAGGGCTCACCCCGCTGAGCGAGATCCTGGGTCCTTGGTGGGGGGCTCCTTTCCCTAACCCTAGGCCAGCCCCTCAGAGTTCTCTCCTTTCGCAGTCCCCAATGGCTCCAATGAGGACCGTGGAGAGGTCCTGGAGCAGGAGAAGGGGGCTCTGAGTGACGATGAGATTGTCAGCCTCTCTATTGAGTTCTACGAAGCTGTCAGGCAAGTCTATTCTGTGCCTGGCCCTTTGGGGGTCCTGGGTTGGGCCCCCTTCTCCCACCCTGGCCCCGTTCCCCTGGAAGGGAGGGCCTTTTGGAAGTGTGTACTAGGAAATCCTGCCTGAACTAGGGTCTCCTAGCTTCATTCCTTCTCCTCCCCCAGGGACCGAGACGAGAAAAAGGCCCCCCTGGAGAATGGGGATGGGGACAAGGAGAAGGTGAGTGCTAGGGCCCGCCCCGGAGTGGGACGTGGGCTGGGAGAGTGCCTGGGGTGGGCCACAGCCCTTGGGTGCCTCTCCCCCGGCAGACAGGGGTGCGTTTCCTGCGATGTCCAGCAGCCATGACCGTCATGCATCTCGCCAAGTTTCTCCGCAACAAGATGGATGTGCCCAGCAAGTACAAGGTGAGTCCCTGGGCGCTTTGAAAGAGTGAGTGTCTGTCGGTGGGTGTGCCTAACAGCCTGTGCATCTCAGCCATTGTTCAGGGCTGGCTGGGTGTCACCAAGGGCCTACCTGGTTTCGTAACTGAGCCCAAGTAGAAGAGTAATTGAAACCAAGAATAGGGTGGGGCAGTCTGCATCTGTTGAAATTTGTGTGCAGAAAGGTACATGGGAACAAGGTGGTGTGTGTGTGTGTGCATGCATGCACACTTGCACACTCAAACTGTGGCAGAAGTATGTGTGTAAAAACAGGGTCTTATCTGGGGCCAGCTGTCTGAAGGAAGACCAGTGCAATTCCAGCAGAACTCTAGGGCACCGCTTCCAAAACTTCAGTGTGTCCATGACCCCTTAGAGATCTTGTTGAAATGCAGGTGCTGCTGCCGTAGGTTCTGCACTTCCAACAAGCTCCCAGGTGCTGCCCGTGCTGCTGCCCTACAGAGCACACTTCCGAGTTTCAAGGGTCTAAGGCAGTGGGTCCCAGACTCCACTGCAGGTCAGCATCATGGGAGGGTCAACATCACGTGTTGTTTAGAACAACACGTATCTTACCAGTTAAATCAGAATCTCTGGGAGTGAAATCCCAGCATCGGCACTTTTTAAAGCTCCCTGCGGGTTCCACGGTGCAGCCCGGGTGAGAGCAGTGCTCACCTGGGCCTTTTCTTTGCCCATTAGCTCCTCTGGGGGACCTGCCAGAGATACAAGGGGGACCCAGATGGCTATGTGGGTGGCTGGGGGTGGGGGGTTGTTAGTGATGTGGGTCTCTTCTCCGGATCCCTTTCCCCCTGGTAGTCAGGGGTTCTGCTGTGGCAGCTCTGATAGGGAAGTCAGCTCTGCCGTGAAACCCCGGAATAACCAGGGACCGCCTGCAAGTCCACTTTGCATCCCCGCAAGACTCCTAGCTCGGATGCTCTCGGCCAGATGGCCAGGGCCTTACGCCTCGCCAGGGTCACAGTGTTCTCCCCCTCCTCCTCCTCCTCCAGGTGGAGGTTCTGTATGAGGACGAGCCCCTGAAGGAATACTACACCCTCATGGATATTGCTTACATCTACCCCTGGAGGCGGGTGAGTGGGGCTCAGGGGGGAGCCCTGCAGGCCTGGCATACGCCTGTGCCCCCAGTGACCGTGGGAGCCACCCTGCTCTAATCACAGACAGTCCATCTCTTGTCACATGCGCTGGCCATGTCCAGACAGGTCGTGTTTCACTGATGACCTCCCATATTCAGAAGAAGAGGGTCCTTGGGCAGAGGACAGGCTCCAGTTTGGGGTCAGAGAAGAGGGTCTGGTGGCTGTGGCGGAGTCAGTGTTGCTCTCTGCGCCCTGGCCTCCCTCCCTCTCCAGTCTCGGGTCTCACACGTTCCCTCTGGGTCTTGTGTGCAAGTTTCTCGTCCCTCCACCTTGCCTTGCTCCCTCCCTCGCTCAGTCTCTCCCTTGCCTAGGCCCTCCCACTCTGCCAGGTCTCTCTCTGAGGCTGGAACCTTTCCTTCTTTCCTCTTTGGGCACTATGGGGTGATGGGGATGGCTGCCTGGTTAGCCTTTCACTTGACACGGCCCTCTCCCCCGCCTCACCCCACTCTCCCTGCAGAACGGTCCTCTTCCCCTCAAGTACCGGGTTCAGCCAGCCTGCAAGCGGCTCACCTTGCCTACAGCACCCACCCCCTCCGAGGGCACCAACACCAGTGGGGCCTCAGAGTGTGAGTCAGTCAGCGACAAGGCTCCCAGCCCTGCCACCCTGCCGGCCACCTCCTCCTCCCTGCCCAGCCCAGCCACCCCCTCCCATGGCTCTCCCAGCTCCCACGGGCCCCCGGCCACCCACCCTACCTCCCCTACTCCCCCTTCGGCAGCCAGTGGGGTTGCTACAGCTACCAATGGGGGTGCCTCGAACTGCCTGCAGACAACATCCTCTACCAGCAGGGGGCGCAAGATGACTGTCAATGGAGCTCCCGTGCCCCCCTTAACTTGAGGAAAGGGACCTCCTTTTCCAGCCACGCCTCTCCAACCTCCACTTTTTCTGGGCTCCTTTTTCCACCTCTTCTACTTTCCCCAGCTCCTCTCACCTTAGAGGTGAGAGGTGGGTTTTATAAATAAATCTATATATATATATGTACATAGGAAAAACCAAATATACATACTTATTTTCTATGGACCAACCAGATTAATTTAAATGCCACAGGAAACAAACTTTATGTGTGTTATGTGTGGGGGATGGGTGTTCATTTTTTAGGGGTTCTTGTGTAATTTGCTCTACTCTCTTTTGGGGGTGCCTGGATGGACTAGAGGGGCCACCTGAAGCTCAGTAAAGCTCTGCCCTATCCTCCTCCCAAGGAAGATGGGGGTATTGGGGGGCCCACCAGCCCCCAAAGCTTTAGGCACAACTCTGGCTGTGTATGGGGCCCACCCTCTTTCCCCATCTTGGCTGCTGTCCTGCCCTGCCCTGCCCGGCACCGCCCCCCCACCCATGTTGAATGTCCGGTGACCTGCTAAGACAGTGCCTTTTACACATGCAGTTTATCCCCTGGTCGTGAGGAGCAAGTGGGCAGTGGAGATGTATCTCCCTTATACCTCCTCCTGCAGTGGAAACTTTGTGCAAAGAATAGATAGTTCTGCCTTCTTCCCCC
>CM052545.1:92900112-92916524 GCA_028533065.1 Trachops cirrhosus | reverse complement strand
AGTGGGATTAACCTCAGACAAGCACAGACCCCAGACATTGCCAAAGGCAAACAGCCCTCCAGTCCCCTCCCCACCCCCAGCTGAGGCCCAGTCAGGAAAGAGCCTCAGGGGCATCTGAAAGCACAAGCAGACAGACACGTGTAGACCCTGCCCTCAACTCCATCCTGAGGGGCAGGCTCAGCAGATCCCTGCCCACCTGTTTTCTTCAATGTGTGTAGATCAGAGCAGGGAGGAGGTGAGGATGCAAGACTGTCACAACTTAGGTGTTTGGGGTTGGGTCCCCCCAATGGGTTTGTCTGTGTTTGCACCTTGTCCTGTGTCTGAGGTGCTATGACTGTACCCTCCTCTTACCCTGGGACATTTGTATCTCCTGGCTTTGTAATAAATGCTGCATACTCTCTAGAGCCTCTAGTTCTTTGGGGCAGAGGGGACAGGGAAAGGATGGGCGAGTCCCCTGGCCACCTCCTCATGCCTCTTGTCTCTGGGGGACCCCATATGGAATAAACCTGAGCTGCCTCCACCCTGTCAGGTGTCCCCATACCAGGTTAGGATCCAGAGCAGGGGGAGGCCCTGTGCCTCACACCAGTGACCACAACAATACCACTCTGGACAGGCAGGCCTGTTTAATGCCCTCTTCTCCAACAGCGGGTGTTAAAGCAGGGACCTGTCCCCTGCTGCCCCAGATTAGAAACCTCAGGTTATGGGAGGCAAGTCCTTCACAAGCCAACTGCGGGTACTTGGGTCCATGGGTGATGCCTTCTTGGGCTTGGCACTCATCTTCCTTCCCCACAAAGGGGACACCTGTCACAGAGGCCTGGGGCTGAGCAGCAGCCACCTGCTCAGAGTGGGGACCCCACTTCTGCCTTCTGCACCCTCTCACTCCTGTGGGTACCGTCACAGTATGGGGGCTTCTGAGTGGCCTTGCAGGTACATAGGGCCATTGTTCGGGTCTCCTGGGCTTTGAACTTGAGTGGGAAGAGGCCAGTGAGTTGGAATAAGTGGGAGCCGTCACAGAAGGGCTGGTGAGGGAAAGAAAGAAGTTAGAGCCCCGGCCCCACCTGACGGGCTGGGCAGACACAGTGGTTAGGACCCAGGCTCCCGAGTGACACTAGTTTGCCTCTCATCCGTAATGTGAGGGCAATGAGACGAGCTGTCCCACGGAAATAATAACCATTTATCATGCACTTTGCATACAGGGCGTTTGAGTCATTACGGCCTCAGTCTCCAGGACACAGAATTTTCAAGGTGACACTGGGGCCTTAGTTATCAGCACCGTTTACACTGATAGGTTTGTTGTTGTTTTTTAAATGGCTGAGTCTCCACTGCTTCATGAAATTCATTTCTTTCCCCCATATTCTTGGGTAAAAATGGGGTTGGAGAGAGCCTGCATGTGTCACCGGGCTCTAAGACTGCAGCATCAACTTTTCAGCTCCGGGAAACTGGGCACATTACAGGGAGTGGATGGTAACAGGGAGGAAGGAGCTGTCCCATAGTGAACTGGCCATCTGGTGCCTGTGTCCACTCCCCATCCATCCCAGGAGGTGTTCAAGCAGAGACTGGGTAATACAAACTGAGGCCCACAGAGGTGCTGTGATGTGCTATTTGGGGGGCCTTTTGACCTTGGGGTCAGGGTGGGAGAGGAGAAGAGATGAGGGGGATGTGTGTGTGTGGGGGGGAGTTAGCACCAGTCCCAGAGGGCATGAGGCAGGGAAGCACAGCCATACCCCGGCCGGCATTCCTTACTGCTCCACCCCCGGGGGAGGACCTGCTCCAAGCCAAATCAGTGGCAAAGCATGGCGGCTGACACCACAAACGGTTCTGAGCTTAGCTGGGGCCCTGGAGGCTAGGGATGGATGGAGGATCCTGGACGATGTGGAGCAGTTTCCTGCTGGACAAAAGGCTCCTGGGGCAGAAGGGACAATGAGTCCTGTTGGGAGCTGGCTGAGAAGACAGCAGGTTGTGGCAGGCAACCAGGAAAGCCAATACACGGAAAGGGGAGGGTTTTCAGAGGAAGACCCTGGGAAGGGGCACTTGGCCGCAGCAGAGCTGGGCAGAGTCTCCCCAGTGTTGGGTGGGGTCCCAGGGTTGGGATCCTTTGGCCCAGATAGATGCTTCTTGGAGGGAACAAGGAGAGAGGGAGAGACAGGCAGGAGTCTTGGTGCTTAGAGTGGGAACCTGGAAGGAACCTCTGAGGAGGCAGCACCAGAGGCAAAGTCCAGAACCCTGGGCTCCACCTGCCTGGTGGTGTGACTGAGTTTCTGTCTCTCTGGGCTCAGCGCAAAGAGTGGGTGCAAAGAACAGAGCTTAAGCTCTGGGTGGCGCTGGCCTGAGAGTATTCCCTTGAGAGGGAGCTCCCAGAAGACACCCTGCTTTCCCCACCAGGTTCATCCTATGTCAGTGGGAGGGGTGGGGTGGGGGTCTCTCACCTGCTTCTTACTTCGGCCACACACACACCACCTGTAGGTTTTCCCTGCCACTAAGTCCACTTTGATGGGTGTTTTCAGGGCCACCACGGGCTTGGCTGGGACTTTGGGGAACCATTTGGCCTGTGGTGGGGAAGACGAAGGGCTTGGGGTTAGCCCGGGTCCTGGGAGCATTTCCTGCCTATGGCCTTGTAGGGTTTCCCGCTGGTCCTGGCTTGTGGCAGGCTTCCTCTGCAGGAGCTGATCTGATGGCACCCAACAAGGACATTCCCTCCAGGACGCCGTAAGTACCCTGAGCTCCAGACAGGGAAGGACTTCAAGGCCACGCAGGCATTCAGGTTTTGGGGCCCAGGTGCAGTCTCTACAAGCCCCGGCTCCACCCACGTGCCGGGGAGGGGCGGGACCCTGCCTGCCTAAGCAGGCCCACAGCGCCTGAGGCTTCATTTAGCCGGCACCGCTGCTTCTCCGCACCGGAGCCTGGCTTCCCGCCCCGTGCTCTCTGGTCCAGCCTACCTCCCCTGAGCCATGGGGAGGTGGCAAGGCGTTCGCAGGCTGGAGCCCCGGAAGCAGGGCTGACCCTTTCTGGTTCCCTTCCCCGGTGTCTACCTTTGGAGTCTCTGGGCCTGGGGAAATTGGGCAGAGAAGAGGGGAAACTGGAGGTACTTACCAGCCAAGAGGAGATGTCGCGCCTCTGGTTCAGCTTCTGCAAGGCACGCAGTCATCACCAGACGGTGGAGTGGAAACAAAAAAATAAAGTCAATGGAAAGTGGTGAACTTCCAGGGGGAAGTCATCTGGCAGGGAAGAGACGACCGCTGAGGGGTGTAGGACAAATGAGGAGGTAAGAAAATGGGGTCGCAGGACAGGAAGGAGAGTCACTGGGGAGGTGCGGGCACGCAGGAGGGGCTCAGGGAAGGCTGCGAAGCACAGGGCGACGCGGGGACTTCAAGGGGATGCTCCGCCGAGGGGCAGGTGGGGCGGGCGAGGAGAAGTGGGCCGGGTCGCGCAGCGGGAGGGGAATGCTCACCCAGGCCACCGGACGCAGGAGCGCGCCCAGGCCGCCCATGCTGGCCCCGGCCGCAGCGCCCTGCCGCGCCGGCTCCACCCCGCGGCCGGGTCACCTTCCCGCTTTCCTCCGCCTCCCGGCCGGCGGGCCCCGCCTCGGCCCGGAAGACGCAGCCGTGTTTTTTTGTGTGGGTGGGGGCCGCAGGCCTACGCAGTCCGGTCCTACCCCAACGGCGCCGGAAGCCGAGCCAAATACCAGCCCCCCCAGCCTCCTCGGGGCTCCTGGGGGTGTGGGCCGGACTCCCCAGACGTCCCCTTCGGTACCCGCAAGTCCGCGGACCGATCTGCACAGCGTCCGTTGCCTTTCGTTCCCTGCCAGGCCGCATCCACCAGCCCCCTTAAGAGCCGGGACCCCCCTGGGGGAGCCGTTTTCTCCTGCTGAGTCTCAGACAGTGTTGCTGGGAGTGCAGAGCCGCTACATCTCATCACCTAGGGAGCTTGTTTTGCTTTTTTTTTTTAAACAGATTCCCGCCAGCCTGGCCTACACCTCACATCCTTGTGGGTGGGGCGCAGGTATTTGAGTGTTCGATGTGCAGCCTGGGTATTTTGTGCATTCTGGCGAACGACTCTGAGCGCAAGAAGAGATGTAATAGGCCGTCCCCACCCCACTCCCTGCCAAGGCTCCCACGGTTGGCAGGCCACCTCCCTCTCCCTTCAAAAAAGCCAAACAAAGCAGGATGTCTTTGGATTTTTTTTTTTTTTGTAAAACATTCTTTTATTAAAAGAACAAGTGCTGTTTACGAACTGCCCTTCGTACAAATAACATCCGTTATACAAAGATACAAGATCCGGGTTATGCACAATTCCAGGCTTAGAGGTTGCGGGGGTGGGGCGGGCATTGCCTTTTGGGCTGAGGATATAAAGGAGGTTTTAGAAAGAAGGATAAAGGAGCCCTGCATTTGCAAACCATGGCTTCCCCTCCCTGCTCCCCTAGGGAGGGTCTGCTACATTGAGACAGGCTGGGATGGAAAGGGGGTGGGTGGGCCAGGGTTTGGGTCTCCCGTCCTGCCACCAAGTCCCAAGCTGGGCTGGAGGAAGCAAACAAAGGGCAATGAAGGCACCCCTCAGCCCCCAACTTTTCAGGAGGTCGAGTCAGAGCGGCGGCCAGGAGCTAGACACTTTTGGTCTCATGGATGTGACTGGCGGGAACCAGGTCCCTGGGCCCCGCCTGTTACCATATTCCCAACAGAAAGGACTTTCATCCCCCCCAGACACCTCTACCCAGGAAAACAGGATTTTCCCCATGGGAACTGGGAGTAGGCTGCCTACCCCTAACTCTGGCCTGCTGCACACCAAGGAAGATGCTGGAAGCTGGCAGGGTGGGTAGGTAGATTGTGCCTTTGAAAACTTGTCTGCTTTTCCAGTCTGGGAAAGGGAAGTATGAAGATGACCCTTTCCCGAGCTGGCCTCTGGCTCTCTCCCCTCATTAGTCTAGGCCCTCTCTAGGGGGACTCCCCAGAACTCAGAGCAGGAAGGATAGGGGTGCTCTCAGCGGCTTCAAGGTAAGGGCACCTGGAGGCTGCGCAAGACCCAGGAGCCTGAGGGGAAAACTCACACACAGGAAACACTTTTAAAAAGCATCCTTTAAAGTGGCATTGTCTATGGAGAGGACTCATCAGCTCTGAGCTGAGACAGTCAGTGCTAGATACCCTCCCACCCTGGGCACACCCCTGCACTCACACCACACACACACACGCGCGCACACACACAGCCACACCAAGATGGTGCAGTGGAGGGGGAGAGCAGAGGACCAGAAGGCCAGGGTCCCAAGGGCAGCCCTGGCTCTTCCTGAGCCCCTGCCCCTCCTCGGTGTGAAGGTATCATCTCTGACACTCATGCACCAGTTGTGACCTCGAGGCCAGATAGCAGCTCTGCACGCACACCCCATTCGCATTTCCAAGCTGAGGGTGGTGACACACGAGGTTCCCAAAGTTCACTTCCGCCCTGCAAACCACATCCTTCCCCTCCCCTAGACAGAGCGGTCTACACACCTGCATCCCTTCCCACACCTCATCCAAACTCACCCTTGGAAAGGGGACTGAGTCTGGGAGAGGAGGGTCAGATCAATGTAGCCATTTCACCCCCACTGGGACCCTGCTCCTTGCTGAAGATCTCCAGACCTTTCTTATTACAAAGCTCCCTGAAAGATGAAAAGGTACTACCTCTCCTGCCCCGCCCTCACCCCAGGGATACCATCAATCCACATCTAGCCTGGGTCCAGTCTTCAGCTCTAACCTACCTGCTGCTGTGCCCAGCCTGGGGGAAGCCAGAAGACACGGACTCCTGGAGGCGAGAGCCTCTCAGGTGCTGGGAGAGAGGAGGAGGTCTTGTTTCCAGTGCACTAAATCATTTGGACCTCTCGCTCCCTGCCGCAGCAGCCTCCGGTGGACTTACTTCCCTCGCCCATCCAGAAGCTGACTTCAGCTCGAAGTGGGTGGGTCTTGGGCAAGGGCATGGGTGTGAATGAACAGCTCTTCTAAGAATCTCTGAAGGGTTTTTTTTCTTTTTCTTTCAGTGATTTGGGGGCAGGGAGTTAGATAGCTTAATAGATGAAGATTAATAAAATGCTGAATTCTATCATTTCTTTCTAACTGATATTTAGCATTAATAAAAAGTGAGTATTTCTGAGGTCATCACAACTGCCTCCCCCCGCCCACCAAGCCCTTGCAAGTGCCTAAGAAATTGCCTCCGAAGGATTCCCACCCCCCTGTTACCAGTTCCCTAACATCTTACAAAGTCTTATCAACAGTCATATTAATATTATTTTCAGTTATCAGAAAAAAACCAGTTGAGCAGCACAGGCAAAAATATATCTGCACTACGTTTCTGTCATTGCCAAAAATATACACATCTTCTTTTCTTTATTAAAAAAAAAACCAACAACAACAAAAACCCAAACAGAAACACACACACACACACACACAAAGCCCACACATGCAAAGAGACTGACAAGACAGGAGCACCAGGGAGAGCTGGCAGCGCCTCCTCCCGGCGTCGGCGCCAGTGCAACTGAACAGATGCGGGCCTCAACCCTGCCCCTCTCCTGGCCGCCCCTCTGGCCCCCCAGGCTTTTGCCACCAAAGGCTCTGGGCAGGTGGGGACTTTTTAAGGTGAGAATTAAAGTGTTGCCCACTATATCCTGGGGGACATCGCTGGTGGGTGAAGGGACGGTTGTTAGGTCAGCGTAAGCTTTCGTCTCCCCTGGGTGCTGAGGGTAAGGTGTGGGAAGTGGGTGGTCTAGTTCTGGGAGGGAGGTCTTCCCTGTGGGAAGTGACTTTGCCCTCCCTTGCCCTGTACCCCAATCCCTGGGGCTCCCCTTGTGCCAGGGAAGCAGGACCACCTATCAGTGGGGGAGAAGGAACTCTGAGACCATATGGGGTCTGGGGAAGGGAAGGCAGGACATTACCCTGATTCAAAGCCCTCAGCCCCCAGTTACTCTCCAATACTGGAGTACTGTTCTGGGTTTTGTTAACCATCCACACCCCGAAAAGGGACCAAAGTTGGTGAGGTGGGGAGGGTGCAAACAAGAGCTGGGAGACCACCCTCTGAGCACTGCTCCTATCCCTGTCCTTGGCTGCCCCAGGTGGAGGGAAAGACAGACAGACAGACAGACACACACACACACACACATATACACACACAAGCTCTCTGAGTCAGGCAGCTAGCTCCATCTCCCCACCCTCGGCACTCCTAAATCCAATAGTGCAAAAAGGGGCAGGGTGCCCAGGGGCTGGGCCTCTCCCTCCCTGCCCTCCCCCAATCCATCACTGGGCCCCTTCCCCGCCAGAGGTGGGGAAGCTTGGACTGCATTCGAGGCCGTCCTGCCCCTTCCTCAGCCCCCCAGTCTATGTATGGGCTTTTACAAGCTCAGCTTGTGACCCTCACTGGGGAGAAGGGGACTGGTAAGAAACAGTCCAAGGGTCCCTCCTGCCATCTGCCCGCGCTGGGCAGACACTGCAGGTACAGTAGGGCCACCGCGTCTCCCACAACAGGTTTCTGCGCAGGGGCAGGCCCAGGGCCTGTCCTCCGCTTCTCCCACTCAAGTGCTGATCCGTTTTATGTGGGGGGTCCAACCCACCCCCCACTCACGCCACGGCCCACTATGCTCTCCGGGGGATCTCAGCACATTTGCCGAGTAGGTGGGCTTGGAGCCTGTCCCCCCTCTGAGCTCCCCACAAAGGGTGAGGGCGGAGGGGTATGGGGACCAAATGGACGGAGCCCCCTCTCCGTCTCAGTCCTCAGGACCAGGCGCACCCCACACTCCCCAGGTCTCAGCACGCGCTCTGGGCCAGGACTCTCCAGTGTCTGGGCGCAGGTGCCTGCTCCAGGCTAGGATCCCCTCAGACCAGGACTGCCCCTTCACTTTAGGGGTCAGGAGGGGTGTGGGTAGATTTAGCCTTTTTCCTGGTTGGCTGAGGCTCCTTTGTCAGCGGTCTGGAAAGAGAGCAAGGGAGGCTGGGGGTTTGGGAGGTGTCGGGTGCTAACACCCAGCTGAGAACAGCTCCCTGAGTCAGGAAAGCATGTGCAGGGTGCAGTGAGGGAGCCCGGTTGAAGCTCCTGGGCCTGGGCTCTGGCGGGCGCGCACCAGCCAACAGTGTGTTGTTACGTGTGTCGCCCTGTAGAATGGTGCCAGGCTAGGTGGACACGCGCCGGCCGGAGCCAGCACCCTGTGCTCTGTACACCCTCAGAGGGAGAAGGGGGCCTTTCTGGAAATGGCCCACCCAGAGCGAAAAGGACCTTTTCTAATTGGTCTTCCCAGAGGAATGCTGCTTTCTAATTGGTCCATGATCAGAGTGCATCTTCCCTGGATCTGCAGGAGGGGTAGGCATGTGCTAGCAGAGACCCTGGGTCTGGAGCAGGGTGCTCTGCTGACCTACGTGCCACTTCCTTCCTCCTTCTGATGATGCATCTCATCTGATGATGTACCTTCTGATGTTTCACCCCTCCCCCTCCCGGAGAAGGAAGACAGGACAGCCCTGGACCCCTTACTCACCCCTCCTTTGGGGCCACTGCCACTGCTGTCCGCCCCGGACAGGCTGAGGAAGGGGTTGGTCTGAGCAGTCAGGACTGGAGGGCCGCCTGCTGCGGCTACCGCTGCGGCCGCAGCTGCTGCGGCCATGAGACTTGTGTTGTTGCCGAGGGAGGGAGCCACCAGGGCTCCTGCGGGCAGCAGGGGTGGGGCAGACGCCGTGGGCAGCAGGCCAGGAGTGCCAGCGGACAGCAGCGGGGTGGAGCTCCCTGCTAGCAGGCTGGCCATGGGCAGCTGGGAGCCCCCGGCCATCTGCAGCCGCTGTAGCTCCCGCTTCTGCTGGATCTGCTGGATCATTTGGTAGACAACGGTCTGGTGTTCCTGCAAGTGGGCCAGAACGCTCACTGGCCAGTGGCCCCCAAGGCCAGCTTGCCCTGCTTGGCCCAGGCCCCATCCCTTCCGAGTAGAAGCAGGAGATAGTCAAGGTTCCCTTGTCTCTTTCTCCCCACTCTGGGCCGCAGTCTCCCCACCCGGACTCGGAAGCGGCTGCACACTATCAGCGCCCGTCAAGTGGGCGATACTGGCCAGGCACAGGGTGTTTAATATCCCCGGCCCCGCCCCGCTCCCTAAATCAGTTCCTCGGTCGCTATGACAACGACAAATGCTCCCAGGGGTGGCAAGACCCCAAATTGAGAAATACTAAATTAGGTCAAGTTTTCAACTCCCCCTCTTTTTTTGTTCTTTTTTTCATTTAAGATTAATTTATCTTTGCTTGAGTAGGCAAAGCATTTTCAAGTGGCCTGAAGACCAAACCAATACATCAAGTTGCGCCTTAGGAAACCTTGCTCCGCCCCCGTTCCTGTCTGGCCCCTACAGGTCACCAGCTGAATCGGTTTCGTGTCTCTTTCTAATGCTTCTTTACGTGAAAATGATTTTTTAAAGATATATTTTCAACTCCCTCCTTTTTGAAAGGCATGACTCCTTTTCTCCAAAGGAGATCTTAGCAGAGCCCAGCATAAAAGGCGGACCCACGAGGTGCTGCTCTGCTTGAGGGTGTTACCTGCTCAGCCACCCCTCCACACAGACTCTGAAGTCCCCACACCCCCAAAGACCCTTGGAGCCGGGACCGGAAATGCTCAAAGACTGAGGACTAGCTGAGGACTAGCCAGGGCCACTACGACACCCCTTCCCCAGTGCCTAGGAGGCCGAGAGCAACCCTCAGCCCCCTCAGTCCATAGGGGACACTCCAGTCCCACTGGTGCAATCTCAGCCCGGCCTGGGGCTGCCCCCCATTCCTCCGAGATGCGCCCTCTGCCCTTCCAGCAGAGCCAGGCACTCTGCCACGGGGCGGGGTGGGGGGTGGCCTCAGAAGGGAGGGTGTTACCGGGGTCAGCTGCGGGGAGGCGAGGAGCTGCTGGAGCTGCTGGAGCTGCTGCTCTTGTTGCTGCAGGAGGTGTCTCTGCTGCTCGGTCAGGCTGGGCAGGGGGACAAAACACGGACCATGGGAAGGGACGGGGAAACACTCCCCCCAGGTTCCCAGACTCCCTCATACCCAGGTGGAGAGAGGCAGGGATGTGCGATTTTAGAGAACTAAAGAGAAACGGACTGAGCTTAGAGAGCACTGCGGGAGACAAGCTAGAAGGAAGCACTCCCCCAGAAGGAAGACCTCGACTCGGGTGTAAGAAATAAGCGGGCGGTTCTGACCCAGAGAGCGGCCACCCAGAGGCACTCCTGTCTAACACCTAGGGAGTACCTGGGGCCAGGAGCTGACTAGATTCTCAATCCTGTAAGACTGGAGGGCGTTTTTCCCTTTGGGGGCCTGTGGGTATTTGGGGCGAGTCCCTCCCGGAGCCGGCCTCCCCATTCCGTTCCCCAGGCTGCGCTCTCCCTCACCTGTTGAGACAACCTGGCAGCTGCAGCGTGGGGGCCCCACCAGCCTGGCTCAAGCCTGCAGGGTTGGGGGCAGCAGCCCCATTCAACCCTCCCAGGAGCCCATTGAGGGGCAGGGCCCCGCTGCCCGCCAGCCCCCCCAACAGCCCCTCAGCCATGGGCATAGCCCCCAGCCCCGCTGCCCCCGGTGCCCGGCCCAGCCCGTTCTGCGGCTGGGGCGGGAGTGGGGCAGGGGCCCCAGGCAGGGCCAGGGGCAGAGTGGCAGGGCTCTGCTGGAGCAGGGGCAGCGGTGGGGGCGTGCTGTGGAAGGACAGCGACGAGCTGCTGCGGCTGGGGCAGCCTGAGTGTGGGTCCTGGGGAGGGAGGGGGAAGGGAGGGGTCAGAGGGCAGGGGGCCAGCGCGGTGTCTCTGGCCCCCGGCCCAGCACCCACCAGCATTCCCACAGAGCACAGCCACCCCACCTCACCCCAGGCAGAGCCACCCGTGAGGAGAAAGCAAGGCCCAGGGATTAAGGCTAAGAAGCCCACGCATCTTCACAAGTTCTGTTTACAGACCACTTCCTGGGGGCCCAGCACCCCTCGCCATCTTTGTTTACTACTAAACAGCAACGGTGGTGGTGAGCACCTGGTGAGCCAGAACCGGGGTTGGGTGCTTGGCCTGCACTATCTCCTTGTTCCCGTTCCACAGGCGAACCACTGACTTTAGGCCCGGGAACTGCAGACAGCTAGAGCGGAAGGCTCAGGTTCGAACCCTACGACCACAGCTCCCTGGCGTGGGTAGCTCCTCCACCTCCATCTACGCTCTCACAACACGGGGATGAGAGTCGTACCTGTGCCACAGTGAAGACTGCACAAGCCAGTGCTTTAAAAGTCTCAGCACAGGATGTGACAAGGGGCAAGTGTGCCTTATATTAATTAATATCAGTTAGGCTGGCGATCGTTGCCTGAGTCCCAGCAAGTGGCAGGGAGAACAAGAAACCAGGCTGCTGGACTTCAACGACACCCACGACGGGGACTGCGACCCCCACCGGCACCTGTCACACAGCGACTCTTCTAGGTGAGGCGCTGCAGCACGCCCTTGCCAAGGACTCCTCACAGAGGCCTTCCCTAACCACCTCACGTCTACAGAAGAATCCCAACCGCCACTCCTCCTCACGGCCTTCAAATGACTTCCTTCTTAGGACTTTTCCCTCTTCTCAATTACTGTCTTCTTGGACTTAGCCTATTTTCAGGGGCAGGACTAAGACCGTTTTGCTCAACTGATTGCTTTGTCCATGCCTGGTACTAAGTAGACAACTTGTAATTATTACTTATCTAACGAAGGAAGGGATTGATCAGTCAAACCATTGCTCAGCCAACCACTTCACTGTCGGGACTTCAGTAGCTGCAGGGTGGAGGCTGGACCAGGAGGCCCTTGCACCTCCCCTCTTCTGCCCTGCCCTCCGGCCCCTCCCCGCGGTGCCCACCTCGGAGGACGTGGACAGCGAGTTGTCCAGGCCGAGACTGTTCTTCCCCGGGGGACTCTTGCTGGTGCTCAAGGAATCGGTGCTGCCGGCTGAGGGAAGGGGATCAGGGAAGCGGGTCAGGGCTGACGTCGGAGCTCGTTCCTGCTGTTCGGCAGAGGTCCCTACTCCCAGGCCGGGTGGGCTCCCTTTACCTTGGGGAGGCAGGCCATAGGGTCCGGGGACAGGGCCATTGGCGGCAGGCAGGACGGCAGGCAGGGCGGGGAAGGGCACAGACAGCTGCACGTTGAGAATCTGCAGCCGCTCCTTCTTGGCGGTGAGGCTCAGGATCTGCTCCTGAAGCCGCTGATTTTCCTTTTGCAGAGCGTGCAGCGCCTTCAGCATCTCCACGACTGCAAAGAGAGGGCCAGAGTGCCTGAGCCCCAGGGGCTAGTAGAGGCAGTGGGCTGGGGGCGGGGTCAGAGGGCCGGGGGCGGGGTCAGAGGCCGAGGGCGTGGTCTAGGGGGCAAATCCCAGTGAGACCTACGAAAGGAGGCGGAGGCAGCAGGGGTGAGCTCGGAGAGGCGGGACCTGGGGAGTTAGAGGTGTAAGGACAAGGGGTAGGATGTGAGGCTCCGTTGGAGGCTTTGTGATTGGGAAGGAAAGGGAGGGCAGAAGTTCAGGCTTAGTGAGGCAAGGGCCAGAAGTCCGGGAGGGCCAAAGGCAGGCCGGGCAGGAGTGTCCAACCTTTTGGCATCTCTGGGCTACACTGGAAGAAGAGTTGTTTTGGGCTGTACGTTACATACATTGCGATGTGTAATCACAAAAAAAACTCGTAATGTTTTAAGTAAATTTATGATTTTGTGTAGGGCTGCATTCACAGCCATCCTGGGTTACCTGCGGCCCGCTGCTGCAGGCTGGATACCCCTGAAAGGGTTGGCGGCGGGCGGGGGGGTAGGGAGGCAGGTACAGAGTCTAGCAAGGATTAAAGGTGAGGCTGAAGTTGGCAAGAGTTAAGACTGGGGCAGGGCCGAGGGGCGGAACTTTGAATATGTTTGGGGACCTCAGGGGGAGGGGTAACCGAGTCTGGGGGTCCTAGGGCAGGTCGCCCAGCCCTGAGCCACCCCTTCTCACTGTTGACGCCGGCCTCGCCGTCGCCCTGCTTTTCCAGCAGCTTCTCCATGTTGGTTGTTCCGGGGGCCGTTGGGTCTAATTGGCCGCCCACACAGGGTGCGGACGCTGTCTGGTCGAAGAGTGCGGGGAGGCTGCTGATGGGGGACCTGGGGTCAGAAGGGAACACCCAGCTCAGGCTTACCTCACGCCCCCGCTCCGGTCTCTCTCCTCCTCCCCTCCTCACCTTAGGGGTTCCAGTCATCTCCTTCTGGACCCCACCCTCTCCAGGTGCCCGCTTCATCGCCCCCTCCTGTCGGGGTATCCCTCCAGTCCCCTCTCCCAGACCCTCCCCCAAGTCACCGCCAGCTCCCTCACATGGAAGACAGACTCTCCTGGGGGGAGGTCCCCCGACACCGGAAACTGCAGTCCTCCAGGTCTGGCTCTTGGAAGGAGAAGGGGGGCAGGGATCAGGGAGGGGTAAAAGTGCCAATCGGCCTCAAGGTCCCCACCTGGGAAGTGGGTGTGGGACCTGGAACCTTACGGCAGACCCCTTTCCCAGGACCTCCCCACCCGACCAGAAGTTCTGGCTCCCAGGGCACTGGGAGCCCGCCCTGGCACGGAAGCCCGCTCCTTGGGCGGTAAAGCCATGGATCTGGTCCCTCCCTTTTCTCTAAGCAGAGACTCCTGCCGCCTGGCTACTTCCAGACCCACCTCCCCATTCCTCTCCTGGAGAAGCTTAATGCTGTAGAGATTTGGGGCCTAGACAGTCCTGGGTTGAACTTGGACGTGTTAATCTGAGCTTGAAACTAACCTCTGAAGTGATTATGATTAAAATAAGGCAATAGGCCTGGCTGGTGTGGCTCAGTGGGTTGAGTGCCTGCCCGTGAACCAAAAGGTTACTGGTTTGATTCCCAGTCAGGGATCATGCCTGGTTTGCGGGTCCCCAGTTGGGGGCATGTGAGACAACTGATCAACGTGTCTCCCTCACTCATCGGTGTTTTTCTCCCTCTTTATCCCTCCCTCCCCCTTTCTTAAAATAAATATTTAAAAAAATAAGGTAATAAATATGAAACGTTAAACTGCACGCGGCAAGCCCTTAATGATTGCAGCTATTGTGTTTTGTATGACTTTATATCAACTCACAAATTAGGTGGCAAAACACTTGATTGGGCCACTTGAGTTCTGACTTGGGTCTTTAATTCTGAATTTAGCCTCCGTCTCTTTAAGGCCTACCTGAACTGGTGGCTGGGCAGCAGACCCCACCTCCTAGTGGGCCAAGTGGTATCTCTGCACCAATCAGCTCTCTAGGGCTAGATTGACTCCCCAGGAAGGGGGTGGGGCAATCCTGCCCCGCCCCTTAACTCCTGCTGTACCGGAGAGCAGGTTGCTCCGCTGGAGGCATCTCTGTAACCCCTCACCCCAACAACTCCCTGAGGCCAGCCTGGGGCCAAACTGTGGCGCTGGGAGAACTGGGGCTGGAGGGAGGGGCCAGAATTTGAGTGCTGACTGTTTCTGCCTAATTCAACTGCCTCCAGCATTATTAACCCATCTTTCTCCTGGGAGGTGGAGCATTAGTAATTCTCCCCGGTCCTACTCCACCCCCTCACCCAGTTTTAACCTCGAAGTGCACCCTGGTTTGCTGTGTGTGAAATTCTGTTTTGCAGAGGAAGCAATGGCCAGAGGGAAGGAGTGGCCAGAAACCCTCCTATCCTTTTTTGGGGGGTGACATGCAGGTGATGGGTGCCCCTCAGGCCTTAGGGAAGAAAGGGGAATGGGGTCAGAGACTCACATACCTGTGTGGCTGCTCTCAGCTTGGGTAAGGAGGGGGTTAACGACACCCATAGGGGTTCCAAAGATGTGGGCAGAAGGGAGGCTAAAGGTAGAGCCAGCCAGAGAAAACACCTGAGGGAAAGGAGGTAGAGTCCAGCCTGGCGGTTATTCTCGGGTCTAGGGCACAACTGTGTTTACCGGGTGGAGGGGACCAGGTGTGCTGGGGAGGAGAGAGGACCAGAGAGGGAGACGTTCTGGTAATCAAGCCCAGTATCTCAAGTTCCCACAGAGGGCTGGGGTTTTGGCAGCCTGTCCCCCACCTGCCCAGGGTTGGAGAAGCCCAGGAGTTAAGTCCTCACCTGAGTGGTGGAGATAGAAGCAGAAGAGGAGGGGAGGGTGCTGGTGAATGGGGAGCGGCTGAGCCGGGGCAAGGCGGAGGTCCCTGGGGGCCCCAGCAGGCTGGAAGACAGGGGGGTGCTGCAGACAGCTCGCAGCATTCCACCACCGTGGGAGATGGGGTCCTTGTTACTGGTGTAGATGCCTACGTGCACAAGGACACAGAGGGAAGCATACAGAACCCCCAGCCCCTCTAGTCCGGTGGCTAGGGGAGCCCGTTCCCAGGGACACTCCCCTGGATCTGGCCACACACACCAGGTCTGTCCTTCCTGCCAAAAAAGATGTCTCTTCTTGCCTGAGTGGTATCTGCTTGACCTGTCTGCTCATTAGACTGCCTTGCTGGGCCTGGGGAATTCCTCTTTTCTAATAATCCAATCAAAACTTTGTCCTACCGACAATCTGACTCACTCCTACTGCAATCATGCAGAAGATGGGTATGGGCGAGTGTCTTAGATATGACTGTCACTTCCATCCTTTATCTCTGTCCTTTTCCTTCTAAATACATGTTGAAGCCTCTGTCCCATCATTAGACTGGCTGGGCCCTGAGGTGCCCTTCATCCCAAAGGGTCACTAACCTGCCCCTAGCAGGGGGGACTCCAGGCTCAGGCTGGGCAGGCTCCCGGAAGGCCCAAAGGTGCGGGAGGCCAGACCACCCAGGCCAGAGCTGACCAGGGAACCTCCTGAGAAGGGTGAGGCAGCAGTGGCAGTAAAGCCAGCCAGCTGGGCACCAGGCAGGGAGGGGGCGGGTGGGGCCCCAACACCCTCCTCGGTCCGGCTGCCCTTGGGACGGCCTGGCCCATGTCGGCTCCTCTTGCTGGCTTTGTGCTTCTTCTCCTTCAGGCCCGTCTCAGGGGTCTCCTCAGCCGGCGCAGAGGCGGCGCTCAGTGTGGGCATCCGCTTGTGGGTGCCTGCTGAGGTCCCGGACCCTGAGACGTGGGGAGACTTATAGTCCCCAGGAGATGGCGCCCGGGCCCGGCCTGAGCTGGAGGTGGTGGTGGAGAAGCGCATGATGGGCCCAAAGCCAGAGAAGACCACCTTCTGCTCAAAGAGGTCAGCCTTGGGGGGCTCAGGGGCTGAGGGAGAGGGGGGAGCTGAAGGGGTAGGGGCTGTGGGCTTGGAGTACTTGTCCTCCTCTGGCTGTTCCAGCTTGGGGAAGGCAGAGAAGTCAGGGGAGCTCTGCAGGGACGACACTGCACAGAGGGAAAGCGGAGTTACAGCTGGACCCGGGCCCACTCCCTCCCGAAGTGCACTGGTGGGAGAGCGCTCTGGTCAGGGGTGGGGAAGCCTGGTTCCCTGGCTCAGCTCGGCCACGGTCTTTGTGTCTTGGGATGGGCAAGCCCCCCCCCC
>CM052545.1:92880703-92900012 GCA_028533065.1 Trachops cirrhosus | reverse complement strand
AGGGACAAAGGCTGTCCCGTTCCCAGCCTCCTCCAGGAGGCTCACCTGCCCACACTCACCTGCAGGCTGGAAGGGCCCCCCAGAGGAGGAAGAGGAGGAGGAAGAGGAGGAGGAGGTGGAGGTGAAACTGCTCACACCTTTCCCACTGCTCAGCTTCTTCCCCTTGTGACTCAGGCTATGGCTGGAAGACTTTTTCCCCTTTGAGTCCCTGTTGCTCTCAGAGGTCTCCTGAGTGCTGGCCTCGTGGTGGGAGGAAGAGGAAGCTGAGGAGGAGACCTGAAGGAGGGGGTAGAGAGGAAGGCTTGAGACCAGCTATCTGGGCCTGGGTTCACCGTGACTTGGGGGTGGAGCAGGAGCACACAGGACCTGGGGCTGTACTGGGAGAGCCCGGCAGGAGCTTCGAGGAGGACCCTTGGGTAGGGAAACAATGGTGAGAGCCCCTAGTCCTGGGAGGTGGGCGAGCAGCTGTGGGACTTCCGGGTGTGAGGAGCGGCGAGCAGTCTGGACCCAGGGAGCTGCCTGCCCTTCACCTCCGTAGGGGAGTGATACACACAGTCCCAGGGTCTGTACTGATGTCCCTATTTGCTCGCTTGTTTAAGAAATACTCGGGCAGGCCCCAGAGGACTGGGCTTATGCTGTTAAGTGGCATGGGCAGGAAAGAGGGCCGCCCTGGCTGCATCCCGGGGCCTCCAGCCACCCGGCTGACACCCTGTTCCCTGGCCGCTCCGTGCCCTCCTGGGCAACCTGAGCCTACAGTGCCTAGCCCTCTGCCGGGGAGCCTGTTCTTATGCTTCCCGGACAACTTCTCGTCCTTGAAAACCTGGCTCTACGGTCCCCTCTTTCACGAAGCCACCCTGGACACCTGGGATGGAACAGGTCCCTCTGTCCTCGTTTCCTGGCACTGTGTACCCACATCCACCATGTCGACAATTGCCACCCTGTACTGTCCCCATGTCTGGGGTCCCAGTAACCTCTCTGAGGGTGGCAGGGCAGGGGCTGGAGGAAGACGGGCTCTGGCGCGCTCTGCCATTCACTGCCATGTGTGTGTCGCATGGTCTCCCAACCTCGCTGGGCTTCAGGGTCCTTATGGGGCTAATCGTGCCTATTTGGGCAGTCAGGAGGAGCACGATGCTCGATACACAGTGTAGGGTGAAACCTGAAGACTCTGACGGGCCGTGGCTGCTACTGATAACTGCAGAGACAGTGTCTGTGGTGGTGAGGAGTCCAGGCCCTCAGCTCAGACTGCATGAGTTCAAATCTTGACTCCACTGTTTAGTAGCTGTGCACTTTGAGGCAAATTACTTAAGCTCTCTGTACCTCAGTTTCTTCATTTATTAAATGGAGTTCATAAAATACCTACTTCATTGGACTATTTTGAGGTTTAAATGAGCTAATCCCTACACGCCCCGTAGGTGCCCCTGTTCTGGAAGAGAGGCTGGCATGCGGTGACTGAACGAGAGCTTCGAGTTACTGCAGGGAAGGCGCTTTTCGCTTTTCGTCCTGGTGGAGATCAGGTACTCAGTAAACGTGGGCCACGCCAGCAAACGCCGGGGGAGGGGGAGTGGCAGGACCAGAGCCACCCTGCACTGCCCTCCCTGGGGGGAGCCCTTGTCTCCTCTTCCTCTTTGTTCTTTTCAACAGCTGGAGTTCTGAGGGGAGCCAGATGTGGTTCTGGGAGCAAGGGAGGAGAGGGGCTAGGGGGAGGGGTAGCTGAAACGCTGGGGCGGGTGAGGGGGGATGGGCAGAATGCTCCAACTTGTCCAAGGGAATACCCAGCCACTGGGGGAACTCCCAGGCCCTTGGTCTCCACCTGTCAGCAGGTCCCAGGGCAAGGTCAAAGGACAGAGGCGACAAGCTTTTCCAGGTGAGTCCTGGGAAGCAGGACAGGGCGAGGGCTACTGGGGCATCGCCACAGCATCGTGCCCCTGGAAACCGTACCCCTGAGCCTTCTGCTAAGATGCCCAGAGTTCTGCCAACCTCCTCGGGCAGTGGGGGTGAATGCAGCAATAATGGCGACAGGAGGAAGCGGTTTCTCCAGGCCCCTGTCCACCTTCCCTGGGGAGGGCAGGCTGGAAGGAGGGACAGAGAGGGCTGCTCTGGCTTGGATTAGCGACTCCCTGGCCTGCCATTTGCTTATCCAGATGTTGCCCATTTCTGGAGACAGGCCTGACATACCACGCCCCCCCGCTGGGAAGGTGGGTGAGCGGGGTTCAGGGTGTTGTCGGGGGGCCACCACGACTACACTTTCGGTCCCTCTGACGGGCAGAGGAGGGTTTTGGTGAGGTTACAGGCTGTGGGTGTCTTCCTGACATGGGGGTGAGAGGGAAGGGGTCCCCTCTACCCATCTCTGGGGAACGCGCCCCAGAGCTTGGAGCACTGGCCTGAGCGCTGGCCCCACAGACAAGAGCCCGGTGCCGAGGCTCCGAGTCCCGACGGAGGCCGACCTGCACACCTGGCAGCCCACAGGCAGGGGGGTAACGCCTACGCCCCCCCCTGCCCTCCTGGTGGGTTGTGATTGTTGGGGCTTAGGAGCAGAGGGGGTGGAGGTGGGGAGCGCACCTTAGCCTCAAGCTGTGGGTGGTGCCCAGGTCCCGGGCTCACCCCCACCCCTCGCACCTCGCCCCCCTCCCGCGGCTGTGGCCATCCCTCCTGGGTGTGGGTAGCAGTACCTTGTCGGCAGTGGGGACCACAGGTGGGCTGAGGATGCTGGGGGGTGACTCAGGCCGCTTCTTGTGCTTCTGTTTAAGGCGTTCCTTGTCCTTTCGACTCTGGGGAAGGACAGATGACCAGATATTGGTGTTGGGGGGCACTTGGGGTAAAGAGGACATGTGCCCTCGCAGAGTGGACTGCTCTCGGAGATGGGCCCCGGGGACGTCGTCTCCGCCAGTGGAGGGCCCGGGAGGCTGGCTGGACGGGAGTGGCTCGGGCAGGTTCCTCTGAGAGCCAGCAGCCCCTTATCCTCTCTGCCTGCGGACAGCAGCTTGTCCCGTCATCACACCAGTGACACAGCACCACACAGGTGAGCACGCACCTGCTGGGGTGCCCACCGGGGACACGGAGCTGTGCAGGGGGGTGGGAGCCGGCTCTTGGTGACGTGAGGCATGAAGGGACACAGGCACGCACGCTTAAAAAGTGGGCTGACACAAGGCTGGAGTGTGGGGTGTGCAGGGTCATGCGTGGGGGACTTAGGGGACACTCACACCAGGGGGAGGCTGCTGGGGTGCTGGGGGAAACACGTAGACACAGAGAGTCCCGGGGAAGCCAGGTCCTCGCTTCACCCTCTGTGATCCCCATGCGTCACCGTCTCAGCCCCCTCCCAGCCCTCAGTGGCCTCAGAGGAAGGAAGGGGGCAGGCCAAGGCCTTGGGGGCACCTTGTGGTGGGGTCTTGAAAAAGGTGTGAGTTTTCGAGTGTGCGCGGGACAGTGAGAGGGAGAAAATTTTTACCTTCTTCTGCCCCCTCTCATGATGGGAAGGGTGCTTCTCTTGCTGGGTGGATGGTGAGGCTGACCGGCTCCTCCGGCCCGTGATGAAGCCACTGCCACTGCCCCCTGTGCCGCCGCCTCCTCCTCCTGCTCCTCCACCTCCCCCACTGCTGTGCCGGGAGGTCTTCTGGGGAGAGAATCAGGAGGGGTTGCCAGATTCTCCTCTCATTAGCTTAGAAAAAGGTTCTTGAAGAACGTGATCTTGGGGGCTAGTCCCCCGTCCTGCCTGTCACTGAGAGGACCTTGTGTTCTTAACAATGCTCTGCCCCACGGAAGGGCACTCCCTCGGCTTCCCCCGGCTTGGCCAGGGCAGACTTGGCAACAGAGGCCCAGAAGAGACAGGGCTGTTTTGGCGATAGCAAAGCACGCTGGAGGTAGGACTGGGGCCTCGGGCCTCGCTCTCCACCCACCTCTTCGCACGGTGCCCTCTTGGGCCACGGCAGGCAGCCTGAGCCACGGCCTGGGGTAGAGGATGTGCAGGAGACCCTGTGGGAGCCCTGCCTCCTCCGCACTCCACACTGCATCCTCCCCTCCAGACACTGCACCCCAGCCATCAGCCCTTCTCCCTCGTTCCTGCCCCGCCCACCCGAAACACAGTGGTCCCAGAGGACTGCTGCCCTTAAGAAGGGGAAAGGAAACACCCACAGCAAAAACCCAAATGATCCTCACGCTGCCTCTCCTCCCAGCCAGGGGCTGCTCCTTCCTTCCCTTCACCGCTAACAGGCTCCCCACGGTCCGGTCTGGATGGATGGCTTCGCCTATCCCAGACTTGCAGCTGCTCCCTCTAAGGTCACCCACTACCTCCCAGCTGCCAAACCTTGATCTTGGACCTTGTCTGACCCAATTTCGCCCCCGGGCACTGCCTACCCCACCAAGCTCTTAAGACTCTCCGGTTCATGACTCCCTTCACACCTGGTCCCATCCTACTCTGGTGGGCACCTGGGGATTCCAGCCCCAGCCTTATATACCTGAGACTGGCACTGTCACCCTGCCCAGGGGGTCTGACAGCCACCAAACCTAAACTTTCCCACTTGGCACCTCCTGTAAACCAAACCGAGCTCCCTACTTTGTCCTAAGTCGTCCACAAACCCTGAAGCCAAAGCGACCATATAACCTGATATGCATCAGGACACGGTTGGAGGTGAAAGGGGGAACTGGTGACAATTACACCAGGACAACAGACACACACTGGGACTGTCCAGGGTAGCCCAGGACAGACGCTAGCCCCACACAAGCCTGCTGCACCCCTGTCCACAGCTGCCCCAGGCACACAAGCACCCCCGCCTCCACCCAGCACTGAGAGCTTGGATCTGATATACTGCCCCCAACTACTCCTTCTCAGCTGCCCCCCCACAGGCAAGCCTACCTGGCAGAGTCCAGCCTCATCCCTCCATCCCCTCCCCACCCCGCCTCCTGCAGCTGTCCCCTGCTCGCCAGCCTCAGGATCCAGCTTCCCAGTGCCTGCCAGGGTCATCTTCCCTAAAAACAAATCTGATCATGTTACCCTCCCGCTCACAAGCAGCCTTACAAGCCCGCGGCCGGGGGGTGAGGTCCAAGCTGCCATCCCTGTCAGGCAGCAGCCCACCTTTCCAGGACACCCCACAGCTTCTGGAACACGCAGGTCTCTCCACACACATGAGGGAGCACCCCTTTTCCTTGGCTCCCCGAAGCCTGGGTGGAAGGCAGCCCAGCTCTGGCCCTGCCTGAACTTTTTCTGCCTCATCTCCTGCCTCATCCCCACAAAACGAACGCACTGTCCCGCTGCTCCCAGAATTCTCTCTCCCCTCTCAGGACTTGGCCCATTCCGGGCCCTCCGCCTGGGGTTCCTCGCTCTCTGTCTTTGCTTGGCGGGCTCCTGCGGAGCTTTCAACCAAACTGCCCATTCTGAACTTCATACACACTGTAAGATGAGTTACATACTGGGGCGGGTCCTTAGTTTACTCATCTGTAAAATGGGAAAATACAGTACATCTAGTCTTAGGGTTGTTGAGAGGATCATGCAAAATAATCCATGTGAAGAACTTAATACAGAGGCCGGGGCACAGGGAGCCCACCCCTCCATCACATGTTGGCTCTTACTGTTCCCACCTCCATCAGCTGCTGTGCTACCTCCTCCTTGAAGCCTCCCAGACTGACAGGCAGGGTCTGAGCTCTGTCTCCTGGGACGGACTGCTTGGTCTAACTCGGATTCACAGTCCTCGGCTACACTTTTGATTTATTCCTCATTCAGTGAAGAGTTCCTCGAGGGCAGGGACCGGGTTCCTTCCACCTCCGTCTTGTCTGCACGAGGCAGCAGCCTGGCCCAGAGCCCACGCCCTCCACGCCATGCCTGGCTGACCCGCTCACACCCTGGCAGGGGAGACTCACCATCTTGCTGAAGTGGTATTTGCAGTAGCCGCAGTACTTGACATTGTCAACCTCCAGCACTTCTTCCTCACAGAGCAGGCCTGCCATTTGGGCACTGACCGAGAGAGGTCAGCCTGAGAGGGTGCGGCCACAAGCCAGACCAGCCTCCTCCCCGTGACCCTCCCGGACCCCCGCCGGGGCAAAGCCAAGACCATCCAAGGACGGCACTGTCGTGACAACCAAAGACAGAGCAGCCAGGATGAGCCCACTCGGCCGCCCCCCCTGGCAAACCTTGGAGGGGCTGGTACAGCGGGCCTGGGACCCCAGACAACTCTGGAGTGGGAGGTGTGGGGGCAGGCAGGGGTCTCACCAGGTGACATGGAAAGCTTGTCGACATCCGTGGCGGTTACAAGTCATGCAGGCTCCCGAGGCTGCCTTGCTCTCCCGGCCCTGCTCCTCGCAGATGTAACACGTCTGGGGGACACAGCACAATGGTCCCCTCCTCCCTCCCACCTAAGGGGCCCTCACTCCCACCCTCTCCCTGTCAACCTGGGTCAGCGCTAGCCAACAGAACTTCCTGCGATGACGAGAATGTTCTGCACTGCACTGTCCAGCACAGCAGCCATAAGCCACACGGGCTACTGGGCACTGGAGCTGTGGCTGAGAAACTGAATTTTAAATAGTATTTAATTTTAATTACACAGCCACATGTGGCTGCTGGCTACTGTGATGGAGAGCACAGTCCGTGGACAGTGAGCCTCGCGAGGCCAAGGCCGGTGCCTGCCTCACTCACTCTTCTGGCCTCCGACCTGAAGCCCACCCTCCTCCAGGCTGGCTCCTCCTCCTCCCCCAGGCCCCCGCCTAAATGTCCCTTTCCTTCACCATCGCATTTAAAGAAAGCCCCCCACGAAGCAGTCCTTACTTCAGTACCTTGTTTTCTCCATAACCTTACCACAAACTTTATTCACTTTATTTGCCTGTTTATTGGCCGTTACAGTTTCCCCACACAAGACTGTGAGTTCCACGGGGTAGGAAGAACGCCCGTCTCGATCAGTACTGAACGCTATGCGCTTGGTGGCACCTCGCCCCGGGAGTAACACATAGTAGGTGCCTGATGGCACCTCGCCCCAGGCGTAACACATAGTAGGTGACTGGTGGCAACTCGCCCTGGGTGTAACACATAGTAGGCACTCTGTAAAGTGTGTTTAGGATGCGAGCGAACGAACTGCTCGCCAAGGTCTGCCCTCTGGCAGTACCTGAATCCCAGACTGTGAGTGTGCCTGTCAGTGAAAGGTGCCTGCTCACCTCCTGAGTTCCCTGACAGTGTCTGCTGGACAGCATCAAATTACACGGGGTGGAGAGGTGGAGGGACCCAGCGAGGGAGGGGCTGGGGGGAGGACACAGCAGGGGCCGCTGACCTTGTTGAAGCGATCGTGAGGCACGTACTGCAGCACGATGGGCTCCATGGTGAGCACGTTGGCGAACTGCACCTCGGGGATGTAGAGGGCACACACCACGTGGGCCCAACCTGGGGCGGGGCAGGCCGGGGCTGCGACAGAGCCAAGCCGGAGACCCCGACCCGCACTGCCCCACACAGCAGACAGTCCCCTCCTCCGTGTCACTCCCATCAGATTCCAGTGCCAGCCGGGAAAGGGAGATGAAATACACACACCCACACACACCAACACACACGCACTCCTGCCTCCCCAGACCCTGCTCAGGGGACCTTGCTGACCTCAGCAGATGAGGCCTGGAGCTCAGGGCCCGCTCACCTCCATTGTCAGTCCTCTTCAATGCCCCGTCTTTGTGTGGGCACAGCTCACACCTCTGCCAAGGCAAGGGGCACAGGGATGGAGGGGAGCCTTTTCAAAAGGGGGTGGGGATCTGCTGATCTGCCCTTCCCAACACATTCAAAGGATCCCAGGAGGAAACAGGCTGTCTGTGGGGCAATGAGTTGGGTGCAGAGGGAGCAGGACGAGCTGGTAAATGTTGAACGTGGGTGATGGGAACCTAAGGTTCCTTGTAGTATTCCCTCTACTTTTATACAGGTTGGAAATTTTCCGTAATAAAAAGTTCAAACAAACTAGCAAACAAAAATAAAAGGCCCCTTGCCTGAGGTGGGGCAGAGATGAGGGTGAGATGGGGTTGGTGATAGTGCGCAGGAAACAGGAAGTCCTGTGTGACAGTCCCACCCCAGCCACAGGCTCAGAGTCCCCTACCCTAACCAGGGGAGATGCTCAGGTGTATGGGTGGGAGAGGGGAGGGGAGGCTCAAACTCACCACCCTGGCTGCTCGCTCCTGAGATTCACATTTCCGGCAGAACCAGGGTCCGGTTGGCACCTGGACGATGCCATAGCAAGCTGGGGGTGGGGGAGGAGAGTCAGGGAGCAAAACCTGTCAACAGTGGCTTTTCCCAGAGGAACTGGGAAAGTGAGCAGACTCTAAAGGACTAGAGCCACTTCCAGCAGGGGGGGCTGCTCCCCTGTCTGGGGGCTCACTCACTAGCCAGCAGGACCACAAAGAATACCCAACAGCGCACAAGCCGACCTTCAACCACACAACCAAGCACTCCAAGCAGGGGCAGGAAGTCTGAGTCCTTGACCTTAAACTCTACAAGACGCTCCCCCATGCCCTTTTAGGACCTGCTTCCCAACTTCTACCGGAGATCATCAGAACAGAGAAAACTAGAGGGACATTACAACAGTCAAACACGTTTTTTGTTGTTATTGGGGGGGGGGCATTTCTTAAAGGGCCAGTAAGGGAAGAGGCGGAAAAGTTGGGGGTCCAAGGACCTCATCTTCAGCCTCTAACTCTAACAGGGCAGGTCAAAAGTTAAGGCTGAGGACAGGTGCAGTACAGGTAACCTATAGGAGAGTGGCGGGAAGAGCCTACAGAGACAGCATTAAGGGCTGTCCCAGGAAGGGGTGGGGGCAGCTGGCTGTGCCAGACAGGCGGGAGATGCCAGCCTGCACCCTCGGCAAGATTCCTCAAGGAGTTAACTCCCGAACCATGTGCTGCTGGGGGAAACTCCAAACCTCCCTCTTTTCGATTCCGGCCCCCTGCACAATCTTTCTCCTATCGGCAGCTCTTCCTCGGAGGATTTTAGGAGTCCCCTCTCCCCTGGGACCCTTCTCCTCTCTTCCCAATACGCTCCTCCCAGTATCCGGAAGCGGGAGGGGGGATGACTCCCCCTTGACCTCTCCCTCTGGGGGCCGGGACCAAAATAACCGGGCAGGAGGGGACACCTCCAAGGTAAACATTCTCCCAACAGCCCCGACACTGACGATGCGAGGCTTGGATAGTGCACTCATTGCCCCCTAGACTGTCTCCAAACTCCCTCAACTTGGGGTGGGGGGCGCGGAACTGGAACAATAGGCAAGAAAACAATGCCTGACCTGGTCCTCCAGGACAGGGCGGGGGGAGCCCCCGACGCCTCCCAGCCCTTCAGGTGGGGTGGGGGAGGGGCGCCCAAGCCCCAGGAGGTCTCCGGAGGGCGCGGCCGAGGGCGCCCTGCGCACGCCGCCCCTGGGGTCCCGCCGCCCCCCGCGGGCCACCCCCGTACCTTGGTGGACAGCCACGCTGCACGCGTGCCCATCACAGTAGACCAGCGGGTTCTCGGCCCAGCCCCTCTCGTCCGAACATACGCAGCAGCCTCCTACCATCTCCTTCATACTCCCATGAGCTCCCTCCGGGGCTGGGGCGGGTAGCCGGCCGGCGGGGGTCGGGGGTCAGGGGGGGAGGGAGGGAGCGGGGGGCCGCGCGCCTCCTCGCTCCCTCCTCCTCCTCCTCCGCCGCCGCGGCTTCTTTTCTTTGCCTCCTCCTTCCTCCTCCTCGGCGTCCTCCTCCTCCTCCTCTTCGCTCGCTTGGTCTGGCCGCCCCCCCCGCCGTGCTCTCGCCCTCATGCCCCGACGGGCCCCCCCGCCCCCCAACAATGAGACCCGAGCGCCGGGCTCACCCCCTCCGCGCCGCGCGCCCAGCTACCAGGGCCGCCCTGCCGCCGCGCAGCCCGGGCCGGGCGGGGGAGGCGCCGAACGGCACATCGCGGGCGCCCGCCCCGAGCAGCCCGCTCACGCACCGCCCCCCCGGCCTCCCTGCCCCGCCGCGGCAGCCATGGCCGCGCGCCTCCGCTCGCTCGCTCCCGGCCCGCCCGCCGCCCGCCGCCGGGTAAAGTCTTAGGTTCAGGGAACAAAGCCTGGCTTGGTAGGGAGCTTTTCGCTCGCTCGCTCGCTCCACGCGAATTTTCCCTCATTCTTTCTCTTTCTGTAGTTCTTAGTTGGCGCTCCTGAGCCCTCCCTCTGCCAGTCCTTCGCTCTCGGCCCCGGGTCCGATTCTCCAGACTCCTCCAGGTCTTCGTTTCTGCGGCTGTTCTTCAACCCCAAGGAAACTTGGGAGTGGAGAGCAGGGTCAGGGGCGCTAGAAGCTGGAGTGACGTGAGTCGCTCGCCCCTCCGTGTCTGGGGTCTCTTTAGATGGCCGCTTGTGCGCTCTCTCCTCGGAGGTCATTCTGGAGGGTAGACATTCTAACACGCACACGTGAACATTTGTTCATTCAACAAGTATTTATTGAGTGCCGACTTTGTGCTGCCTCTGGGTAGAGCGGTGAACAAAACAGGTATTCCTGCCCTCGGGGAGCTTCCGGTCCAGCTCACAGACACACACATCCGGACGCACACGGACTCTATAACCCTTAGAGCTACACCGAGGCTCTTAGACACACTAATTCCCAGCCTCATCCAGCCACACCACCTGCCCCTCCCAGGGAGATAAAACCTGCAGGTCCAGCCCAGCAGGCGCGCTTAGAGACCCACGCGAGTTAGAGACTCACCCCTACGGACGTAGTTACAGACAAGTTACTCTTGACCCCTAGGCATGCACACAAACACAACACAAAGTCACACACAGCACCCCCCAAAATGAAAGTCCTTGAAATTGAGTTTGGGAAGAAGTGACGGGGGTGTCAGGCCAAAGGCTTCATCTCCAAGATCCATGTGGGCAAGGGGGACGAAATCTGACCCCCCCCGCCCAACTTCCTAAAAACGGGTGGACGCCTGCAGGGACCAAAGGTCACACTCCCTCATTGGGAGGTGGTGTGGCGGAGGAGAGAAGGCAGCTCCGAGAGGCTTCGGCGACACTTCAAAGACCTCTCGGCCGGGGACGCTTCCTGCGGGGGAGGGGCAGACGCACTGTAGAGGGTAAGACCCGCAGGGTACAGAGGATGGAAGAGGTTGCCCCCCCTTCCGCGCACTGCCCCCCTGGCTGACTCTTCCGCCGGGACCGCCTCCTTTTCACCAGCACCTGTTCAACCGGAACATCAAGGGGCCCGGGCCCGCCACCACCCCTCCCTTCGCGTCTATTTAGTACCTTTCATCCGGGAAGGGGTGGGGTGGGTGAATCCCCGCCCTGGAGTGGGGAGTAGAGCGGGGGAGAACTTGTCCTTGACCTGGTCCGCGGCGTCAGGGATTTACTCCCTTAATCCCGGCAAAGCTGGAGTTTAAGACGGTTGGGGAAGCTGAGTTCGGGGCTGCGGCCACCACCTTCCTTTGCTCCTGCAAGGACTCGGGAATTCCGGAGGGCTGCCAGGATGAAGAGGTTCTGCCTAAACGGGAGGGGCGGGAGGAGGCCTGTCTCTGTCGCATCCGTGTTTAGGGGAGGGGGCCGAAAGCCAGGGGATTGTCGGAGGCGGGTCCGAAGTTTGGGATCGTTGCAACGATTGCCACGCGCGAGTATGGTCCGCTTTGTGAACTTCGCTCATACGAAAAGTTAAACAAGACACAGACGGGAAGTCTCAAGAAATTACCTTTACTGACAGGAATAAAACTTAAAGAAAAATAAACGCAAAAATGTCAGGCGTAGCCACTCGCCAGTTTCGGAATATTTGAATATTTGCTTTCGGGACCGACGGCGGCAGAGGTGGCCGCAGTTTCGGGGTTTCGCGGGATGAGGGTCACTCGAAACCCCTTTCGTCCCTGAGTCTAGGTGAGGGCGCCCTGGAGACTGGGGCAGATGAGCCTTTGTCTCCGGTCCTCACCCGGTGCGGGTGCACCGCCTGAAACTTGCGGAAAGAACGCGCTACGATACTTGTGCGTTTAGTAAGTGTTAGGAACACCTTTTCGTTTAATGTTCTCCACATTATTAACACCCCTTTGGGGTGGGTGTTAATATCCCCATTTTATAGATGGAGCAACCAAGGTTCCAGCGGATGAAGTGATTTGCCCAAAGTCACACAGCCTGAAAGAGGCAGAGCCTGTATTTGAATCCAGTCTGTCCCCCGCTAGGGCTGGGGCTCCGCCACCGCTTGTTCGCCGAATGCCTGTGTTGAAACCAGACGTCCGCCCTCCCATCGCTAAAGTTCCTTTCCGAGGTCCTGGGGGAACCCGGCGATACGCGCGCTGAGCTGGATTCGCGTAGAGCACTCCCAAGGCCGAACTGTCAAACTTATTCTCCGGCTTGCAGTACTTTTTTTCTGAGCACTTATTTTGTGCCTGTCCACACACACACACACACACACACACACACACACACACACACACACACACAGAGGCAAGAGCAGGACTTAGCCAACAAGTGGTTCAAATTCATCGTGCCTGGTGTAACTGAGCGCTTATTTGGGGTGTCACGCTGATCCTAGGTGTGCAGTTTTGGGCCAGTGAGTGACTTTACTTTTCCGAGGTTCAGCCTGTCCCTCTTAAATGTGGGCATTAAAGGCTTCTTGAAAGAGCTGTAGGAAAGATTTAACGAAAATCCTTTTGTAAAGCGCTAAAGCATACAGTAGGCGCTCCATCCGTGCTCGCCCCCTCTCCGCCCCTCTAAGCGTGCCAGGACATCGCGTTCCCGCTCCCTCTTCCCGCCTCGGATATCTCGATGTCCCGCGCGACCCGCGGCTAAGGGACTGGGGCAGAGAGAACCAAACAGAAAATTATTTCCGCCCGCTCGGCCCGCCCCGCCCCGCCCCGCCCCGCCCCGCCCGTCCCCGGAGCCAGAAGGGGATTGTGGGGCCGCCGCGGCTGCCGCCGAAGCTGAGTGGGGCGGAAGCGCGCCTCGCGCTGCTTCTCGGGCCCGACCGCGCCGCCCCCTGAACCTCCCGGTCGGGTCCTGCGGGCTGTAGTCGGGGAGGCCCCGGGGCTCGAGGCGGCTGCCGCGGTGCGCGTTTCCACGAAGTCTGGCCCGCGGGTTCCCAGAACAGAGCGGGGGAGGCTGGAGGGTGTTGAGGTTTCGATTCTGCTAGCGGGCCGGGCGCTCGGTTTCGCAGGTCTCAGTAGCCGGAGACGCACCCTCTCATTAGAAAGCCCCGCGCTCCAGGGAAGGGCTGCGCTGACGCCCGTGGATTTTTGTTTCGTTTGCACACCGATTTCTTCAACAAAAGCAAAGCTTCTGACCTTGGGGGTGTCCACTGAGGTTAAGTTACTTTCCTGAAGCAAACCCAGCCAGTAAAAGGCTTAAGGTAGTTTACCTGACCTCTGGGAGAGCCTGGCGTGACCTAATAGGAAGAGGGGGCGGTAGAGTCCGGAAGACCTCCGTTTGAGACCCATCCTCACCACTGACTGGCTTTGACCATGGGTTAGTAATGCTTTCCCTGGGACCCTCGATTTCCTCGTCTCAATGCGGTAGTACCAAACTCGGGGCTGATGTGAGCAGTGACACCGTCAAGTGCCAGGCACGGGGAAGGGTGAGGGTGATTTCCCGGACAAAGGTTATGACTCGGAGGTGGTCTCTCCAGCAGGTCTAGTTGGGGTGCGAGAGTGGGTTTACTGGTTCTTTCCTATACAAGAGGAGGGATGTCAACTTAAAAGAGGAACTAGTGGGAGTGAGGGGATTCCCAGGCATCGGGAGGCCAAATCGTCATGATTATTGTAAATAGTGACTCTGCAGGGCTGGGAAGAAGCACACAGTAGTGCCAAATGCTGCCTGTGTCATTAGCTAGCAGTGTGACACAGTCTTGCTGCCTTGGTTTGCCAATCTGTAAAATGGGAGTAATCGGATCCCCTCCTCCAAGTCCAGCCAGCCAAGGTCCCAGCAGGTGCTTTAAGAGCCGTGAGTAACGCCAGGTAGTCCTTTTAGGGGGCTAAGATGGGTAGAAAGGGAAGCTGTTCATGATGTGAGGTAGCCATCTACCCCAACTTTTTCCAGAGCTACCTGGCATCTAGTTCAAGCCCTGTTCCTAGCTAGCTCTGTGACCTTAGGCAAAGCGATTGTCCTCTCTGGCATTTGATTGGGTGACCAGATCTTGAAATTCCCCTTGGAGTTAACGTTCTGTGGTTGATGACTCTGCTCTTGGGGAAGTTACCAGGCTGAGGGATGACAGATGAATAGCATATTTGCCCTGCTGTGTTCCTCTTTTCCACCAGTTCCTCCTGAAGTCTAATCTTTATTCCCCCTGTTAGGACAGAAATCAGGACAGAAATAGAAAAAGTTGAATGATTTAGTCTTTCAGCAAACCCTTCAATGAATTGCCATGGACAGGCCATAGGGGATGGATACACAGTTACAGCATGTGGGACTGAGGGAGTGACAGACATATAGAGAAATAACTTCAAGATGATAGTTCTATGATAGTTCTAAGAACAATGCTGACACAGGAAGTAACAGTGTTTATGGAGTCAGGGAAGGCCTGAGCTGGAAATAAGTGGGTGAAAGAGGGTCTGCAGGCAAATAGGGAACAGAAGAGCATCCCTGCAGGGAGGGGAGGTGGACAGCATGTTCAAAGGCATGGAGGTGGGAAACAGCAAAAGGTGTGTTGAAGTTAAATAAGAAGGAAGGCATACCACAAGCTTCACTTCGTAAGTGCGTAGGTGAGTGATACGGCCAAACTCCTTACATCCTGCAGCAGGAGCACTATAACTTTCACTGCTCTAACAGTGTGTTGTATTTCGTCCAGCTTTATGTATCTGTGATGAAGGAAAATAAGGCCAGAAGCAGCCTTCAGAAAGGTCTTGAGCATTGTGTCAGCTACGTGGTGGTACGTGGACTAGGGGAGTGGGGTGGCGTGGTGAGAGGATGGCTAGCTATAAGGCAAAAACCAGATTAAGGGGAACTTGGATATTGTGCTTAGGAGTTTGGACTTGTGAGGTCTGTCCAGAAAGTATACGGCCATGCACTATGAAAAAGAGACATTTATTGAAGGAGATACAAGAGACATTGTACATAGGACAATTGACGATTCAGTCCCCTTCAAAGTGGGCACCTTGAGACCTCACACAGTTCTCCCAATCGCCATCGGCTGCCTGCCATATTTTCCTGAATTTCGTGGACGGTCTGAAATCTCTTCCCTTTCAAAGGTGATTTTAGTTTTGGGAAAAGCCAGAAGTCGCAGGGTGCCAGATCTGGGCTGTAGGGGGGCTGAGTCACTTGGGTGATTTGATGTTTTACCTAAAAACTCTTCATGAGACATGATGCGTGAGCAGGCGCATTGTCATGATAAAGCTGCCAATCACCACTGCCCGTAGCTGTGGCCTTCTGAATCATCTGAACAGTTTCCACAGAGGAATGTTCAAGCTTAATGCAAAATTTGATGCAGATTTGTTGCTCTACTTGCTCAGTCATTTTGAATGTAACAGACACACAGTCCACCTGTTCACTCAACAGCGTCTACCGCCCCCACTGACTAGTACAGTGAAGTTGTCATTGTTCACACATGCGCATTCCAGTCCACTCTCCCTGGCTGCCAGGTTACAGCGATGTTGTGCAAACCAGTCTCATCATATTAACAATGGTTGGACTTTTTCTGGACAGACCTCGTAATCCTGAGGGCAGTGGAAGACTAAGGCCTGTTAAGAGTTTTTCATTATTTTTAATCCTTACCCAAGGATATTTTATTATTGATTTCAGAGAGAGAGGGAGAAAGAGAGAGAAGGAAACATCGATGTGAGAGAGATATATTGATCAGTTGCTTCCTGTATGCTCCCAACCAGGGATCGAACCCATGACCTTTGGTGGTACTAGATGATGCTCCAGTCAACTGAACCACCCAGGCAGGGCCTGAGGGCTTTTAAGTAAGCAGTGCATAGCCATATTTGCACATTGATCGTTAAGTATGGGATTGGTTAGGGTTGGGAAGAGGCTAGGGGTTGGGAGATTGGTTAGGACAGCCATTCTCAACCTTTAGTGTGCACAAGAATGCCCTGGGGTTCCTGTTAAAATGCAGATTCTGCCCCAGCTATTGTGGCTGAGTGGGTTGGGCACCACCCCAGGAACCTAAAGGTTGCCAGTTTGATTCCCTATCCGGGCACGTGCCTAGGTTGCAGGCCAGGTCCCTGGTTGGGGGTGTGTGAGAGGCAACTGACTGATGTTTCTCTCCCTCTCTTTATCTCTCCCTCCCTCTCTCTCTAAAAGTAAATAAAAATGCAGATTCTGATTCACTAAGTCTGAGATCTAGTTTTTTAAACAAGCTCTGCTTGAATAGCTAATGGTAGGAGATTTGTAAGGGTGCAGTTGGGAGATGAGTGTTTGACTTTGGCAGAGCAGCGGGGATGAAAGGAAGGTTGGGTAGGAGGATGTCAAGAAGGTGGGATGTTGGCCCTGGCCAGGCACTCAGTTGGTTAGAGCATCATCTCGATACTCCAAGGCTGTGGGTTTGATCCCCAGTCAGGGCACGTATAAGAATCAACCAATGAATGCAAAAATAAATGGAACAAATCAGTGTTTCTCTCTGTGTGTGTTTGTCTCCCTTCCTTTCTCTCTCTCTCTCAAATCAATCAATAAAAAATTTTCAAAATGGGATGTTAAGAGCAGGACCAGGACTACTTGGCAAGGCAAGACCCAGAGGGATTTGCCTTGAGGGATTTGGTGGATGGGCTAGTCTGTCCACTCACCAGCAGAATCCAGGAGTGGGTGGTGGAGGTGGTAATGAACCGCTTCGGACATGCCGACATCAGGCGTCTGTGGAACGAGGTGGGGATGCTCAGGAGGCAGACTGTCGTGTGTGTCTGCATCAGCAGAGAGTCTGGGTTGGAGAGGTCCAGAGCGATGGGGCCAGAAGCTGTCCCGAACAGCAGGAGAGGTCATGTCATGGAAGTCAGAAAGGACGTTTAAGGAGGAGAAAGCGATGCCAGGATCACATGCCATTGAGAGGCCAAGGGAGGAAAGGATTCTGCAAGGAGGAGGTCCCGGGTGACCTCAGTCTGGAAAGCTCCAGGCATGGTTGGGGTGGAGGTAACGAAGCGGGACGAGCAGGAATTGGGAGATGAGAGGGGAGGAGAGAGTGGAGAGTGGCACTAGGGGGATGCAAGGGTCAGTGGGCAAGGGTGGCTGCCAGTGGTGGGGAGGATGACGACAATAGCGCCGTAACAGCCCACTTTTTTTTTTAATCCTCACCTGAGGACATTTTTTTTTTCATTGCTTTTAGAGAGAGAGGAAGGGAGAGAGAAAAACATCGATTGTTTGTCTCCTGTACATGCCCGGACCGGGAACTGGTGCCCAGACCAGGGTGAGCAGCACCTGGCAAGGAGTAGACTTTTCATTGGCATTTGAAAGATGGATGAAGTGTCTGGCATAATTCCTTGCATGCAGTTGATGGCCCCATTTGCTACTTATTCTTTTAAAATACATTTATTGATTTTAGAGAGAGCATAAAATTGATGCGAGAGAGAAACATCTCTGAATAGCATTAGCTATTAGCCTCTCATATGCACCCCGACTGGGGTTTGAACCCACAACCTAGGTATGTGCCCTCACTGGGACTCGAACCCACAACCTTGGTAAGGGAACGATGCTCCAGCCAACTGAGCCACACTGGCCGGGGAAGATAATAACTCCCTTTTAATGAGATCCAATGTGCTAGGGACTCTGCTTAGCATCCAACCTTCTCCTTGCCACAACACTGAGATGGGTTCAATTCTTGTTCCCGTTACACAGGGGAGGAACCGAGCTCGGAGAACACAGCTAGTAGGTGCAGAAGCAGGATCTGCACCTTGCCTTTAACCACAAGGTCAGTCCAGATACTGGGGGCTGGTCTGGGGCTAGTTCAGAGCTCATTATCCCTGTCTCCCCAAGCCTCTCTCTGTCGGACAATACTGCAAATTCACTGTCGTTTATTTAACCCACCACCATTCGCTGACCTCTACGAGCTAGATAATGGGCCAGGCACTGGTGATACAGAATGGATCAAAGTGGGGTGGAGAGGAAAAGCGGGCTGGTAGGCAGGCAAACGGCACCAGACAGTGTGACATGTGTTACAACGGGGGATGGGCCTCGTGCAGAGGGAGCCCTGGAGAAGGAGCTCCAGAGTCTGCCCGGTGAGGCAAGAGCAGATGGGAGGGGAGGGAGCAGGGTACCTCTCATGAGGCCCAGGCTTGACCCCAGGCTCATGAGGTTTTGTGGAAGATGCTGAGGAGATGAACATGTTGCAAAGTTAGCTGTGGCCGCAGCGGGGTTGGCAGTCAGAGGAGTTAAGGTGGAGTACAGAGGGGAGCGACTTCTGAAATTATTGCAAGTGCTAGAGGCAGGGATTTTTCTGTGTTGTACTCGCTGATGTATCTCAAGCGCTGGAATCAGTGTCTGGCACAGAGTTGGTGCTCAGTTAACACTTAGTGAATGAATCAATGAGTGAATTAGATGAACGTTTGAGCTTCTCTGGGAGAG
Source organism: Trachops cirrhosus (assembly GCA_028533065.1). Classification (NCBI taxonomy): domain Eukaryota; kingdom Metazoa; phylum Chordata; class Mammalia; order Chiroptera; family Phyllostomidae; genus Trachops; species Trachops cirrhosus. The sequence goes on along the minus strand of CM052545.1, from coordinate 92,881,608 downwards.
ATGCAGGGGACCTGGACAGGAGTGTCAATGGGGGTGGGGAGGAGAATGGGGAGGGGCTGAAATCAAGAGAAGGGGTAGTTGACAGTTGGTGGTCACGGAGTAGGAGGGCGACTCCCAAGTTTCTGTCTTAAACAAGTTTCTGATTCCTGGAGAAAGGAGGAGGAACAGGATTGGGAGAGAGTTGATGAGTTCAGGGTGGGGCTTGCTGAACTTGAAGTCCAGCGGACGGTCCCAGAGGAGGGTTGGATATGTATATCACTTTAAAAATTGTAAAATGCTTTTGAAGCGTATGTAATAGTCTGTCCACCTCTTCTTCCATATCCTTGATACTCTGAAAAATATTGAGAGACATCTTTGAGCGTCGTCAGCAATCGAGGGTAGCAAGCCCTGGCATGAACCAGGTCACGCTGAGAGGCTTGCAGGTGCAGAGAGCAGAAGGCCGGGGCCCGAGGCCCAGGGAACACCTGCATTGAAGCGCGGGCAGAGGAGAGAAGCCAGGGAAGGAGCATGAGAAGAAGTGTCTAGAGATGGAGGGGGAACCCCAGGGAAGGTGGTGTCACGGAAACCAGGGAGGAGAGAGGGGGAGAGAGGGATGGCCCAGAGGCAGGGGTCTCTGGGAGGGGTGACCAGACCAGCGTGTTGGAGGCGGGTGATGGGGATGCAGCAGGAGGAGAGGAGGACAGTGTGAGTTTAGACAGCCTTCCTGGGGCCTGGGTTGTAAGCTAGAGGGAGACAGGAGAGCAGGGGTGGAGAATGCAGGGTCAGGGGGAGGTGGCCAGGTTTTTAGGACAGTCTCCAGCACGAGGGCTTGGGCGGACCAGAGGCGACCATTCTCCTTCCCCCAGAGAGAAGGGAGGAGGTGAAGGACGGGGACTCGTGTGTGTGTGTGTGTGTGGGGGGGGGGG
>CM052545.1:92849150-92880203 GCA_028533065.1 Trachops cirrhosus | reverse complement strand
GGGGGGCGGGGGGCACTTCTTTGCTTGATAGTGTGTATTTTCTCTTTAAAAAATCTTTTTTGGTTCTTTATCTTTCCAGTTTTTTTTTACTATTGTAAATTGTTTATTAACTAAGAATGTTACAAACATATCACATATTAGCGTTAATGGTGGAACTGGAGAGTGTTGCACCCCCTTCACGCTGCACCGTGAGAACCACCAGTAGTGGGGTGGAACTGGTGGCCCTTTCCAAGGCCGCGGCTCTTTCAGCCAGCAGATGTCAGCCCTCGAACCTCCCCGTGCTTGTGGACCGATCTGGTGATCCACTGGGTGTCAGGATTCCTTCTGATAGCCTCACAAAATGGATCAATGACGATGACCTCAAAGAGTTTGTATGTGGAATCTTCACCCATCCAGTAAGAATCCAGGACTCTCAGAGCCCACAGTGGTGCCCAGCTCTCTCCTCAGCAACAGACCGAAGGCTTCGGGCAAACTTCAGCTGGTTAACACCGTGACGGACAGGCTTGCCGTAGGTCGAGCCCTTAGGAACAGGGTGTTTACGGCCACTACAGCACACATGAATCTGATATGTGACATAACCTTTCTTGACCTTGTATCCCAGCCTGCACGCTTTGTTGGGCCTGGTGGCGCGGTGTGGGGGTCCCTGGGGAATGCAGAGAGCTGGCAGAACTGCCAGCAGCGCTCCCCGAGAAGGAAGCGAACCCCTTTAGGCTGCTTCTTCCTCCACATCTCCTGGATGTGCTTGTAAGCGCCCACCTTGGCTTACCGGATGGCTGCGGCCAGACGGGACGAAGAGCCTCCTCCCACAATCCCTTTTGGGCTCCTGCATTTTTCCAGTTTTATTGAGCTATAACTGACATACAACATTGCGTTAGTTTGAGGCGTACAACATGATGATTTGGTATGTGTACAAGTGCTTAGTGCAATAAGCTAACTTCTGTCACCCTTTTTTTAAAAAAAACTTTTTAATGGCATTATTTGCACAGAATAAAATGTACATATTTTAAGTGAGCAAGTGATAGCTTTTTAAAAAAGATTTTATTTATTTTATTTTTAGAGAGAGGGGAAGTGAGAGAAAAAGAGAGGAAGAGAAAAATCAATCGGTTGCCTCTCATAGGCACCCACGCTCTGACCGGGGACCAAACCTGCAACTCAGGGGTGTGCCCTGCTCTGGATTCGAACTGGCGACCTTTCATTTTGTGGGACACTGCCCAACCAACTGAGCCACACTGGTCAGGGCACAAGTGATGACTTTTTTTTTTTTTTTTTTTTTTTTTAGATTTTACTTATTCATTTCCAGAGAGCAGGGAAGGGAAGGAGAAAGAGAGGGAGAGATACATCAGCGTGTGGCTGTCTCCTGCACCCTCCGGCCCCGGCCCCCAACCCAGGCATGTGCCCTGACTGGGAATGAACCGATGACCCTTTGGTTCGCAGGCCAGCACTCAATCCACTGACCACACCAGCCAGGGCGACTTTTGATAAATACATACAGTCATGTAACCACCACCCCAATAAAGACATAGAACATTTCCATCTCTCCAGAAAGTCCCTTCATACCCCACTGCATTGTCCCAGCCCCAGGGGACACTGACCTGATTTCTGTCACTACAGATTAGGACAGATTCATTTTGCTGGTTCTAGAACTTCAAAAAAGTGCAATCTTACAATATCTTTTTTTGTGTTTGACTTCTCTCACTCAGCACTGTGTTTTCTTTCTGAAACAGGAAGCAAAGCCATTGCTGAGTGGGGGGCCCAGGTGGAGAGCAGGAGAGGGAGCCACTGGGGGCTGGGGGCTGGAGGGGCTGGGCGGGGCTGGGGGACAGCCAGCGACGGGTGCCTCCCAACTGTGGTCTGCGGCAGAAGCAGAGAAAGCAGCCATGCGGGTTGGGACTCAGGTATGAGGCTGTGCTCAGAGCTCTGAGGGTCCTGGGGTGCAGCAGACTTGGTCATGGCAGGGGCGGGGTGGGGGCTGAGGGCTGGAGAATGGTGGGAAGATGAGGAAACCTGGACTCGGAGGTTCACACGGAAGGCCTTCAGGACGATGGTGGGAGTTGGGATCCGATATTCTGGGGTCATGCCTGACTCCTTCTTCTCACCTGATGTCAGTGCCACCACCTCTTCTGTCAAACCGTGTCTGGAATTCTTCCCTCTGTTCACCTTGAACCTTAGCTTTCCTAGGCCAGTCCTCAGCTGGGACCCATCTCTCCTCCCTCTTGTGGATTTTCTTTATCCTGACCAGCAACCTCTCTCTCACTTGCCTCTTTCCCCTCAGCTTCCACGTGGGCCCAGGCCACGTCCGCACAAAAGGCCATCTCCCCTCGCCCTGGCCTGGCAGCTCAGTTGGTTAGAGCATTGTCCCACACACCAAAAGCTTACTCCCCACCCAACCCCTGTCTTCCCCCTGCTCACCCATGCCGCTTGCCTCCCCTGCAGCCTTCTCCATCTCAACTGATGGCAACTCCATCTTTCTAGTTGTTCAACCCAAAATCTGGAAGCATTTCCAGTTCTTCTCCCACATCACTCTGTCAGAGAGTCCTGCCAGTTCTACCTTCATAAATCACGCAGAATCTGATGACTTCCTACCACCTCCACCATCATTCTCTCCCCTGGATTATTGTGGGAGCCTCCTAACTGGTCTCCGTGCCTCCAGCCTTGCCCCTGCCACACAGCGGCCAGAGAGATCCTACTAAACTGCAGCATGGTTGTGTCACCCCTGGGGTCCAAGTCCTCCCAGAGTCCCCACTGCACTCATTGAGAAGCCTAAGTCCTTACAGGGTTCTATGAGGTCCCGTCCAGTCGGCTGCCCCTATCCGTCCGGCCGGATCTGTTCCCCAGGCTCATGCACTGCAGCCATACCGGCTTCCTTGCTGTTTCCTGTGCACACAGGGCTCGCTCCTGCCTTCCCCGTTAGGTTCTCCCCGACCGCACTGTGTAAAACTGCAGCCTGTGCCCTTCCTGCCCACTCCTTACGCTTTTCCAATCTTCCTTCTCCTTTTCCTTTGTCCTATTAACCTTCCACGTTATTCACATATTTATGTCTGTTGTTTATTGTCAGTCTTTCCCCTCTAATGACAGGGCCATGAAGACAAGGATCTCTGTGGATTTTGTCAGTGTTTTCAAGGGCCTAGACCTGTGCCTGGCACATACTAGATGCTCAATAAATACTTACTGAAAGAACTGAAGGAAGGCATTCTGAGCCTCTGTTGTTTCTTTGCTCTGGGCGCTGAGATGTGGGCATGTGATCCAAGCCTTGCCAATCTGATGCCCTTGTGCTCCGCTCTGAGGAGTCAGCAGAACAGAGGCGGGTGGGGTCCCTCTTGGTGGCTTTGCTTGTGGTGCTAGTGGCTGTCGTGTCTGGTGCCATGTTCTGCTAAGAGACTGCTATGCCTTTTGCTTCTTCATCTCCAGCTCCTGGTGATCTCTGCCATTTCTCTGTTTTTGCTAAAAAGCCAGAGTCAGTTTCCTAGACCCCTGACTGGCTCGTTCAGAATCACTAAGGCCAATAACTTTTTGGCCATTGTCCTACTTAACCTATCCATGGCATTTGATCCTATGTCCTCCCTGCACGTCTCACTCTCCCACATTTCTCAGCTGCTTTTGCTGGGGTCCTGTTCCCCGACCACCCCAAAAGGGTCTTTGGGATCCACACGACTCTCCCTGGCAGAGCTCGTACACACCTGAAGTTTCTACCTTGATCAGTGCCTGTGACTTGGTCTTGACTGCTCTCTAGTCCCAGACCTCCTTTTCCAGGGCTTCTCAGGCCACACCCACTTAGATTTGGCTCACTGGGCCCCGAACTGTACTCACCATCTCCCCATCCCGGGACCCGCCCTCCTGCAGAAGCTCCTCATCTTAGTTAATAGCTCCCACTCTCCCGAGACAAAACCTGAGGGTCCGTCTCAGCTCTTTATCTCCTCACTCTTCACCCCTTCTCTGGATCAGCCACCAAGTCTCATAAAACCTGTCTTGCCTATACCTCTTAAGTAAAAAAGTTTCCCTGATTCCTCTAAACACAGTCCTCTTTCAGCCCTAAGCGTCCTTGTAGCTGGCCTTGGCAGCTGCCTCCCCGCTGACCATCTTCCTTATCACTGTATCCTCCAGTGTGGCTCCTGGGACCCAGCTCTTGACCACACTCCTGCCGGGCTTTGACTGGGCGGGTTTCAGGGCTCCGCCCTCTGGCAGCTCTCTATCTGAGAGGGAGCCCACACCCCAGGGACAGGCAGACTCTAGCTGAGAGGACAGACAGCCTACCCACCCTGTGACTGCCGTCTCTGGCCCCCTTGAGCCAGAGAGAGCCCATACAGCTCCAGGTTCACACGAACCTTCTAACACAGAAAACTGGCCTCATCAGAATGAATGCATGAGCGTCCTTGCTTTGAACGGAATGTCAGTGAGGGATAACTTAAGCCAATTATCGAGTCTTGCCGGAAGCCAAATTATAGACATTGTCATGTTATAAACATCATCTCTCAAGAGAGCGGCTTGGAGACATCTGGGCAGCTGGGAGCCTGAGCTCATTATCTTCCCCTCCAACCTGCTGGTCCCCTCCTGCATCCCACCCATGAGTCAGCTTCAGCCAGGGCTGCTGCTTCCCCTCCTCCCCACCGCCACTTGCTTTCAAGTGCCGCTGATTCTGCCTCAAATACCCGTCCACACTTGTGGCCGCTGCCTTCCTGAGGTCTTCACCATCTTTTGCTGGGACCCTGGATGAGTGACTGAAAGAGTCTGAGCCTCCATTCCCTCATCTGTAAACTAGGATTTTTCTTTTAAATACAGTGGAAATTTCACTCAGGTCGAATGTGCCAGACACGGAGCAGAGAGCTGGGCCCGGGCTGAGTGTTCAGGAAATGCTCGTTCCCTGTTCTCCTCCTGCTTCCCCACCCCTTGCCCTTGCCAAGTGTGATCACGTGATTTCCTTCGCATAAAAGTGGTCTGTAATTCCCCGTCCGGCAGGGTGACGTCCACATTTCTTCTCAAGGCCTTTGGCCCTTCGAGTTCTGGTTTCTGCCCTTCGTCCTCACCGCTGTTCAGCCACACTGACCTACGCCATTCATGGATTAAAAGCATAGTCCCCTCGAAGTGTGGTCCCACAGGTTACCTGCAGGTCCTGAAGGGAGAAACTTCTCAGGAAAGGGATCCGCTGTCATCCAGGGGGCCTCCGCATCCTCATTCCGTCGCCAACAGGGGAGCTCAGCCGTGGAGGAAGCAGGGCATCCGTGAAGTGTGCTTGCCAGTCAATCTGAATTTAATCAAGCCTGCAGATCTAATTTCCAGTTTACAGGAAATGCAGGATAAACAACACAACTAGGAAGCAATCAGAGAAATCTAGAAGGTGGGACGCGATATCTGCAATTTACTTCAAATACGTTAGCAATTCAACGACTCAGTGGCGTAGGGGAAAAGTGAGATGTGAGATATATATTATAACCAAATGCAAGTGTGGACCTCATTTAGATCCTGATTGAAACAAACCAAATGCAAAAGAAGCATTTTGGGGAGACGATTAGGGAAATTTGAATATGAGCTGGTTATTAGATGATTTTAAGGAATTATTGCTAATTTTGTAATGCGTGATTATAATATTGCAGTAAGAAAACTTCCTGCCCTGGCTGGTGTAGCTTAGTGGATTAAGCGCGGGCCTGTGAACCAAAAGATCACGGTTCGATTCCCAGTCAGGGCACATGCCTGGGTTGCAGGCCAGTTCCCAGCAGGGAATGCACAGGAAGCAACCATACATTGATATTTCTCTCCCTCTCTCCTTCCCTTTCCCTCTGAAGATAAATAAATAAAATCTTAAAAAAAAAAAGAAAGAAAACTTCCTGAAGTAACTAGCAGATAACAGTCATGAAAACACTAAATCGCTGGAAAATATTCCAGTAAAAATGATAAAAATGATAAAGTGTTAATAATTACCCACCTAGGTAATGGGCATCTGGGGTTCGCTTCACTATTCTCTACTTCTTTTTCAGTTTGAAATGTACATAATAAAAAAAGATTTAAAAATATTATTTATTGATTGATTTTAGAGAGAAACATCGATGTGTTGTTCCATTTATTTATGCAGTTTGTGCATTCATTGGTTGCTTCTTGTATGGGCCCTGACCAGGGATCAAACCCACAACCTTGGCCCCACCGGGTGACGCTGTAACCCACCGAGCTATCTGGCCAGGGCTTAAAATCTCTTTTTAAATATGGATTTGAGTTCCAACCGTATATTCATCACTGAACTGAGGCAAACTCTAATGTGGTCCTTGCCTCCATGAAACACGGAGTGTGGTAGGGGAGAGGTGAGCAGTTGATTAATTACACTAATAGACGCACAGTGACAAGTGAATGAAAATGCTTTGAAGGAAGGTTCGCGGGTCCTGAGGGCGGATAATGATGGCGGCCAGCCCGACCACAGTCGGGAGGGTTGGGAGAGGTTCTCTTCAAGGCAGGGATGGCTCGGTGGAGCTCTAAACAGGTGCTGGCCAGGCACAGGAAAGGGAGGTGGGGAAAGTTCACAGTTGTGTGCTAAGCGGGGAAGAGGAGGGATTGTGTTGCTTTAGTTGCTGAAGGGAGAGAGGACAGTAGCACAGAGGAGGTGGAGGTGAGGAGGCCAGTTGTCTCTCCAGGAGGGCTGTGGGTAAGGCGGTCAGACTTACCTGTGAGCCAAGTTAATGCTTTAGCTCTTCATCCTGAAAGCGATAGGAAGCCATGAAAAGGGTTTGAACAGGGGGCTAACACAATCCTATTTACGGCTCAGGAGGGTAACTTCTGGCTCTGTGGAGGGCATGGCAGGCTGCGGGGGTGCTGCCGGGTGGGCTGGAGTGCAGGCAGAGCAGCAGACGTGGAGTGAGATGCTGAGGCATTGACCGGGAGGTGCCAGGATGACACCCGGGTTTCTGGCTGTGGAAGTGGGCGGATGCAGGAGCCATGCATTGGGCCAGGCTTCCTTGGAAGTGGTCGGCGTGGCGGAGGAGGAGGGTCACTGAAGGTCCGGAGCAGGTTGAGTTTGCTGGGCTTTGGAGATGTCCGAGGTAGGAGCTGAGTGGCGGTGAGGTGTCTTGGTCCGAGCTGAGAGGAGAGGTGTGGGCTGAGCCCCTCGGTGGCCAGATGGTAATCGCGGAGCGGGCACAGGAGGATGCCCAGACAGACATGGGATAAGTTCTGGGCTGAGCCTTTAGGAGCCTCGCAGTTTGGGCTGAGAGGGGGAGAACGAGCCCACGCTGAAGACCGAGGGGGAGCAGAGTGAGGCAGGAGGATACCAGGAAAGCAAGGTGCCTGGAAGGCGGGGGACTAGAGTTTCTGGAAAGAGGAAGTGGCCAGTCATGTGGGATGCTGTCAGGAGGTCAAGGCTGGAGGGCTGACAAGAGCCTGCTGGTTTTAATGAGATGGAAGCCACAGGGACCTCAGCAGGAGCTATTTCAGGGGCGGTGGAGGTGGAAGCAGATGGAAGTGGGCTGAGGAGTACGTGGGAAGTGAGAAAAGGAAGACAGTGTGTAGACAGCTCTTGTGGGAAGCTTGGCTGTGAAGGGGAGGAAAGATGGGGGCTAGAGCCTATGGGGTCAAGGGAAGATTTGGCTTTTTTTTTTTTAACTCCTCACCCAAGGACATACTTATTGATTTTTTTTTGAGAGAGAGAAACATTGATATGAGAGAGAAACACCGATCGGTTGCCTCCTCTATGCACCCCCACCTGGGATTGAACCTGAAACCTAGGTATGTGCCTTGACCAGGAATTGAACCCCCAACCTTTTGGTGTATGGGATGACACTCCAACCAACTGAGCCACACGGCCAGGGCACGGTTTGGCTTTTTAATAGGAGAGACACGAAAGAGAGATAAAGGATGCCTTTGGGAGGACAGATGGGGCGGGACTAATGCCAGGGCATCCTCTCTCCGTAACGAGAGCTGTGGCTGTTGACGGCTGGTAGCTGGTAGCCACAGGACGGGCGCTGGCTTGCCTCTCTTCCTTGCCCATACCGTGTCCTCAGCGGCAGTTCCCCTCTCTGCCTCCTTTGTGTGCTCCTGCTCGTCTTTGAGTCTTTAGAGCCTAAGTGGAAGATTACTCTCCCTGGAAGGACTCCCCTCCTCACCGTCACCCTGCCTGGACCCTGGCCGTTCCTCTGCTGCTGCCTCTCAGATTAGCTGCAGTACCCAGCCTCCCCCACCGGACTCTCTCCATCATTTCTGGTCGTTAGAAATGTGGATACTGACTATTTGATGATGCTAAAGGATGACTGTTAATTCTTTTCAGGTTTGATAATAGCATTGAAGTTATATTTCTTTTTAGAGTCTTTATCTTGTAGAAATACGTACTGAAGTAGTTAGGATTGAAATGATATGATGTCTGGGATTTGTTTCAAGATAATACGGGTTATATTCTGCATCTTCATTGCGGTGGCTACAGGGGTGCATTCAATTGGGGAAACTATTTGAACTGTGCACTTAAAATGGACATTTATTATATTGAAATCATACCTCAGTAAAGTTGGTTTTTTAAAAATTGGAGTAGGGGAGAAAGTGGGTAGGGGTTAGGGTAAAACAAGGTTGGCCAGGAGTTGGTAAGTGTTGAAGCTGGGGGTTGGGTATGTGAAGGCTCCTTATACTCCTCTGCTTACTTTTGAATAGGTTTGAAAATTTCCATAATAAAATGTTTTTTAAAATGAACTTTATATTTTATTTCTCAGTCACAGTTTACATTCAGTGTTATTTTGTATTAGTTTCAGGTGTACAGCATAGTGGTTAGACAATCATATACCTTAGAGAGTGTTCCCCCGATATTTCCAGCATGCCCTTGACACCGTAGGTAGTTATTGCAATATTATTGACGATACATAATAAGACATTTTAATTGCATGAAGGAAGGTGCAAGTTCTGTTTTACAGATGAGGAAACTAAAGCAGAAGTTAAGGAACTTACCCTTAAAGCACACAGCTGGTAAAATGATGACTCAGGAATATGAAGAGACCCATCTGAATCCAGAATGTGAGCTCTTAACCCTGGGTGCCAGTTTCCAGAAGGGCAGAGTGTGGGGGTGGTTAAGGGGCGATGCAGTCCTGTTGGGCGGAACAGAGTCTGGTTTAGGGAATTGTAGAAGCAAGACGGACAAAGACGGCAGTGGCTACAGTGTGGTAGGGCAAGAAATGGCTTCCCTCTCAGATTCATCGTCATGGGGTAGACTTTTGGTTATGACCATGGACTTGGGACCTGGGGTTGAGTCCAGGCTCTGACACTTGCTAGCAGTGTGACCCTGGGCAAATCACTTAACATCTCTGTCCCTCACTCCCCTCATTTATCACATGGATATTAATGGAAATGAAAAATGGGATAGCCAGTTTAGAAAACAGTTGGGCAGTGTCTTCAAAAGTTAGACCTAAATTTACCGTGTGAACTGGAAATTCCACTTTTAACATGAAAACGTGTGTCCACACAAAGCCTTGTATGCAAATGTTCATAAGACTACTACTTACAGTAACTGAAAAGTGGAGACAACCCAAATGTGATTGGATAAACAAACTGCGGTATACCCAGACCGTGGGGTGGTCCTCACCATAAACTGGGACAGACCGCTAGTACGTGCCACAGCAGGAACGGACCTGGAAGACATTACGCTTTTGTGAAAGAAGTCAGATGCAACAGACCACACACATATATGCGAATCCACTTCTATGACGCGCCCAGTAAAGGCAGACCTAGAGGGGAGAGAGTAGATCAGTCACTGGGGCTGGGGGTGGGGATACGGAATCAATGCTAGGAGCAATGAGGACTCTCTTAGGGAATGCTCTAAAGTCGGATTGTGGTGATCATCCCATAACTGTAAATTTAATTAAAATCATTGTATTGGGCACTGAAATTAGGTTATATATGGTATGCAAAATTTAAAAAATATAGTATCTATCTTGTACAATTGTTATGGGGATTAAATAACATAAAGTTCTTAAACCAGAGACTGGAATGTAGTCAGTGCTGTGGACGTTGTTATTGGGCTGGACCTCTGGGCCCAGTTCACTGCTGAGCCTTCCTCCAGGGACAGGGCCACTAGGCAGGTCCTCTGTCCCAGGTTGTTGAATACGGGTCTTTGGGGGAGACTTAGATGGGCCAGGACGTGGAAGGGTTGGCTTTCAGGTCCCTAGTGGCCTATCCTGTGTGCCTTATTCCTGAGGCGTCAGTTGGAACCCAGCATTCAGCCCTGTCCCTTTTTCTGTTATGGGGAGTGGGCTTCCTGAGAAGGGTGCCCTTGCATTCTCATCCCGCTGGCTGAGGACGGGATCGAGTGTCCTCTGCCGTAGGCAACGGGAATTGCAACGGAGGGGCCAGCCGGCTCACGTGCTTCCACCCTCCTGACAATGTTCTGAGGCAGCTACTGTTGTCCCCTTTTCACTGATAGGGACATTGTGCTTCAGAGTGTCCAGGTGACCTGCTCAGGATGGCGCCGCTGGCACCCCAAATCCAAGTGGTCTGAAAACTGAGGCTTGAATACTCTGGGTCCTTTCAGGGGAGAGCACGCTAATTCCTACTGTTTGCAAAGTGCTTCCATGCCACAGGGGGCTTTGCCTGATTCAGGGAAGGGAAAGAAAGGAAAGTGGAGGTGGAGAGAATGCCTCCTCCAGGGAAGGCCTCTCAGTGGTAACAGCCCCGGACAAAGCCCCTAAACTGGTGGCTTTCGGAGTAGGAGAAGGAGGAGGTTATTGACCTGCATCGTCCAGGTTTCTGCAGGTGGGGCCCAAGCCCCCGCCCCAGATGTGGCAGCTGCAAAGAGGCTGCAGTAGAGCTGGACTGAAGCAGATGCCCCTCTGCCCCCCCAGCAGGAGAAAGCAGGCACTGCTGTCTCAGAATAAGAGTTCTCAGCGCTGTCCCCCAGGAGAGACGGCCGTGAAGATCATCATCCTTCCAGAAGCAAGATAGGCAAAGATGGCGGTGGCTGTAGTGTGGCAGGGCAAAGAAATGGCTTCCCTCTCAGATTCATTGTCATGGGGTAGACTTTTGGTTATGACCATGGACTTGGGACCTGGGGTTGAGTTCGGGCTCTGACCTTGCTAGCAGTGTGACCTTGGGCAAATCACTTAACATCTCTGTCCCTCACTTTCCTCATTTATTATTACATGGATATTAATGGAAATGTAAAATGGGATAGCCAGTTAAGAAAAAGTTTGGCAGTTTCTTCAAAAGTTAAACCTAAATTTACCGTGTGAACTGGAAATTCCACTTTTAGCATGAAAACATATGTCCACGCAAAGCCTTATATGAAAATGTTCATAACAGTGTTACTTATAACTGAAACTTTCCTCGTGTGTGGGGAAGGGATGGGGGGGTTGGTATTTGGTGGCACTTAGGAACCCTGACGTCTAGACCAACAGGACCCTAGGAGCTCCCCTCATGCCAGCTGCCCTGGAAACACGTACAAGATGCTAACGGGTGGGAGTTTTGAGCAACAGAACACTCCCCTCCCCCGTTTGTTAAACTCTAGCTCCACCTCGGAGCCTTCACCTCTGGCCTCTGCAAAGGGAGGTGGGGAGGCCGACCTTCCTGATTCCTTTCCTCCCAAATGTTATTTGATGACTTTGTAGGGGGAAAAAAATGTTTCTGTTGTCACAGCCAGGAGAGCCAGGATGCAAACAAACTACATGATTTGTCCCCTTACAGGAAGCTTCTCTTACCCCAGCCCCAGAGTTAGATATTTCTCTCTCTGACTTCCCTCCAGCGTCCTTGCACGCTCTTACTCCAAGCCATCACACCAAACTCTCTTTATATTTCTGAGGATTGGAGGAAGCCATATTCCAACAACCTAATTTTTATCAAGAGAGACGGATTCTGGGGATTCATTCATTCACTTAAAAAATACAGGGTCTGGCAGAAGTAACACCTGCTTGAGTGTGGTCGGTAGGGTAATAATATGGGTGTAATAACTTATTGTTTTAATTTGAACATTTCACCTAAAATGTCATGTGGTGTGCTTAAGTGTGATATTGCTATGTTACGGAGTTACAGGCTTATGATTTTGTAATAAAAAAGGGGCGTTATTTGTGCCGGACCCTGTGTTTATTGAGCACCTATTACGTCTATGCATGATTCTAGACAGTGAAAATGAAGTCCTGATTCAGAACAAGTTCTCATCAGCTCATTTCCAGACAGAAAATAAAGAATAAATACGTTCAGGTTTTCATATCACAGTATGCTATACAGAACCTAAAGAAGCATAAGGAAATAGATCATGCTGTGGGGAGGATTTGGGGGATTTTTATAGGGGTTTCACTTTTTCTTTGCTTTACTTTTTTGGGGGAGATCAGAGTGAGGGTCTGTGTGTCCCCTTCTCTGACCTCCTCAACCCGTTTTCGCAGCTCAGGACTCATAGAGGGCAGAGTCTTGGGATTCAAGGGGGTCTGCCAAGCAAGCCCCTTGGAATTTGGTTAAGAGGTCGTTTAGAAACTGCATTAGAGAAATGAAAACAGGTACTGAGAAAGTCTGTCATCTTTTGTGGTGTAATAATACCCCTCTCCGAATTTGTTTTCCTTTTCCCACCTGGTACACGCTTACTCAATTCCTAACTACTCATTCAACATTTTTTGAGCCCACTGCGTACCAGCCACTGTTCTAAGGGACTGGAACAGAGAGGTAGGGAACATTTTCTGCTTGCATGAGTCCCTGCCATGCAAAGCTTTCAAGCCATCATCGCCTCATTTCATCTTTTCCCTCAACATTGTTTTTGAGATTCATCTATTTTCATTCAAGTAGCCCCAAGAGGGTAGATATGAATATTCCCATTTTACAGATGCGAAAATCGTGACTTTTAACAGAAAAAATGAATTGCTTTGCGACGACTGAATGCCAGGACGTCACCCGGCCACGTGCGGCGTCGCATTTCGCCCCTGGCAGTCCCACCGGCGCAAGCTCCCTCCCTGGTTCCCTCCCTGCGGCGGCCGCGCCAGGTCCACGTGTGTGTGTCTGTGTGCGGAATGGGGACGGGGGCGGTGCCGCCGAAGGGGTGGGGTCCGGGCTAACGTCACAGGCGGTGCCGCCCAATCAGCGGCGGGCTCGCGGCCCCGGCGCTGGTATTGGGGCAGCGAGGGGGCAGTTCTCTATAACGCGGTCTCCGGGAGCCAGCGGGGAAGAAAGAAGCCGAGCGGGCGGAAGGCGCCTTCCCCGCCGCCTGGGCCCGGGCACCGGGTGCCGGGCCCCGAGTCCTTCCCGCTTCCCGCGGTCGCCGGTCGCTTTGTTTCCCCCGCCTCTGCGCTCCGGGCTACTCGAGAGGGGCTCCCGCCGGGTCTGCTTAGGGAACGCGGCGGCAGGAAGGGCGGCCGACCGCGCAGGGACGCGCAGGGACCCAGGAGTCCGGCCGCCGGGAGGGCCGCGTGACGAGATCGAGGCGGGAGTCAGAGCTTCGTGGCCCAAGGGTGCGGGCCGGGGGCGCCCGTGAGCGGAGACCTCCCCGTCGAGGGGGGGCGATGTTCCCCTCGTCCGTGGGTTCTTCGGGCAGCCAGGGCATCCCGCCGCTGGGACCAGGGCCCCCTCAGTGGGCACCCCCCTAGGAGGTTCCATGGAGACTCTGTGCCCCGCTCCCCGCCTCGCAGTGCCGGCGTCCCCGCGAGGGTCGCCCTGCTCCCCCACACCTAGGAAGCCGCGTCTGGGGACCCAGGAGTTCTCTCCGCTGTGCCTGCGTGCCCTTGCCTTTTGCGCCCTTGCCAAACCCCGGGCGTCCTCTTTGGGCCTGGGGCCTGGGGAGCCGGCGCCGCGGGCTCCGTTGCTGCTGGGCCCTCGCGCCTCTCTGTGCACCGGCGGCTGGGCCGCGGATGGCCAGAAACACCTCGCGGGACAGGCCGGGCGGTCCAGCGTTCCGAGCTCCCCGGCCGGCCAGGACGCCGACGCCGCAGTGTGCCGGGGCCGCGGTGAAGAGGAAGAGGGCGGAGGCAGTTTCCCGCACTTAGGCGCTCGCTCCAGCGGACCTCCGGGCCGTTGCCCGGCGCCCCGGATCCCTCGGGAATCTTTGACCAGCTCCGCCTCGGCTCCGCCTCGGCCAGCCCCGGGTCTTGATTCTCAGCTTGGCCCCGCCGCCGCCAGCCCACATCGGGAGCCCGATTCCCGGCCTCCTCCGCCACCTGCGAGCTTCTCCATCGAGCCCGCGGGGCCTGGGACCCTGCCGGAGCCGCCTCTGCGGGGCCGGACGTCTGCAGTCGATGGGACCCACACGCAGGCCGCCCCCGAGGCACCCGCCGCCAGTCCCTCGACGGCCAGCGGAGCTCCGACCGCGCCCGGCAATCTCCGCCAGGAACATTTCGATCGTCTGATCCGCCGGTCGAAACTTTGGTGTTATGCGAAGGGCTTCGCCCTCGACACTCCGAGTTTGCGCAGGGGGCCCGAACGGCCGCCAGCAAAAGGGCCCTCCCGGGGAGCAGCCAAGAAACGCCGACGGCCGGCACCCCCCCAGCGCAGCGTGCAGCTCCGCCGCCCTGCGCCAACGCTTCCCACCACCAGCACCTTCAGCCTCCTCGACTGTTTCCCCTGCCCCCCGGCCCTGGTCGTGGGCGAGGACGGGGATTTAGTGCCAGCATCCTCGCTTCGCCTCCAGGGAGGCGCTAAGCCCCCTCCTGCCCACCCCCTGTGGAGGTGGCAGATGGGGGGGCCCGCTGTCCCTGAGCCCCCTGGCGTCAAATTCTGGGGGATCAACCTGGAGGAACTCTGAGCGTGATACCTCTTCTGCCAAGAGGGAAAAGTTGGGGTCACAGCCAAACTGCTGGCTGGTTTCTCACATTTGCCAGACCTCTTTATGTTTTATGGGTTGTGGACAGAGGGACCTCAAATGACAGTGATCTTCAAGCACCTAACTGGTTGGGATGACACGCCCTCCCCCTCATTCTTTCGAGACGAACTAAGGGCTGGAGTCAGGAGAAGGCTTAACGGAAAAGGACTCAATGACACAGATCCAGCCCCTCCCCTCTGCCTTCTCGGATCGCTGGGGGCAGTGCCTTCACCCCAGGGGGAGTAAAGGAGGTTGCTGCTCGAAGACAAGGCAAAAAAAAAAAAAAAAATGGAGAGACCTTGGTGATGGACAAACCGGTTGTTTCTGTGGGCGAGTCCGGGGATGAGGGGGTTGTAGTGGGGGTGGGGAGGTGATTGGCAGCTCCCTGGGGGCATCCCCCACCCCCACCATCTAGGCCTTTAACCCTTCACTCCCCTCAGGCCTTCCCCTGCACTCCAAGCACTACAGAGCCTTCATGGGGGATGGGGCGGCTTGAGCAAGGGGACTATCACCCCCTTTCTAGGGGCCTCCAAAAACCCTGATTGGCGAGATCTTCAGTCTCAGCCACCAACTTTTCCCTTTTGTCCAGTTTTGGAGTTTCCTTCTTCAGTGTTCCTGTTTGCTTTCAGTTTATAAGGTCTGATGAGTAAAAGAGGACGCCCCTTGATAAACCCACCCCTCCCCCAGTTTACTCCTCATATGAGGAGGAGCAGGGCGGCGGGAACTCCCCCCTCCTAAAGTGCAAGCTTTCCCCGGGGAAGGGGCCAGAGACCGTCCCAGGGAAAGTAATGGAAGGTGGAAGAAATCAACAAAATCAGACCAAACAAGCTGCCTTTCGAGGTCCTCTCCAGCATTTATGGACGTAGAGGGGGAGGCTTGGCTCCATTTGTGGACACCAAACTCAGCCCCTTTAACGGGTAGGCACACAAGACAAGCTGCTTTGGGGGGAGGGGTAAATGTAAGGGCTCTGGGTCTGACCGCACGGTCCAGTGAGGTCTGAAGGGGCAAGGTTTGTGTTTGGGTGGGAGCTGGGCTGAGGTACCTCCAACTTCCCTCCTTAAGGCATTTTGGGAGTTGTCAGGGCCCTGATGGATCCCAAGGGGGCAGGGCCAGGGGATTAGTTTGGAGGTCAGAGGTTCTGTTTTCCGGGAGAGGTTGGGGGAGAGCTGGGCCTGGACCACGCCCTCAGGCTGGGAGGATCCCCTAGAGTAAGGGAGGGGTGGAGTCGCTTTCTTCTCCACCCAGGTGAGGTCAGGGGAGGTTAGCTCTTAGGGAGATTCCGAGTTTAGGTGTGAGGGGGACCTGGGGGTGGAGGATCTGCCCAAGAACATAGGGACCCAGTGACCCTTCTGTCCACACCAGTGAATAATGCCCCTCTTTCCCCCAAAACAGGGTGAGGGAGAAACAATTCCCACATGCGATACTGGGGAAGGACTTGTCTCCTTTTCTGTGAAAATGCTTTGTAAAAAGTTATTGTTTGCACAGAGCAGATTCTTGAGAAAAAACTGTTTTGAACCACAAAAATTCTGTTCGTTTTAAAACCTGTGTCTTTTCATTTTTTTCCTCTGGGGGTGAGGGTGGGGGTGGAGTGGTGGGCGTGGGGTGGGCACTGCTCTCTTTCTCCTCAACATCTGGCCTTTGTGAACCCTGCTGACCTCCCCTCCCCCTTCCAGCTGTGTCGGGGGAGGACGGTGGGAGGGCGGGAGATTGCCTTCCATTCCGAGCTTTGGGGTATCCTTGCCCCACAAGACTGGGGAAGGCAGAGGAAGAAGACATATGAGGGGCGGGGAGAGAGTTGCTGTGAAGAGGGGATGATGTTTGCAAAGACAAATTCAGAAAGGCCAATCCTGTTTTTTTAAAAGCTCCTTGCTTTTAGTAAGGTGGTCTGCGTCAGCTTTGGCCCTTTCGAGCAGCCTGGGCAGGATGGTGTGAGCTTTGGGCGAAGGCGTAAGAGGTGGTGGGTCATCAAATACTCTTTTGGCCTCTCCTTCCCTGAGTAGTGGGCGGTGGGCCCTTAATTAGGCTTCCCTCCTCCTCACTCAAGTGAAAGTATAAACCTCAACCTGGAAAGGGGGTGGCGCTGTGAGTTTTAAAAAAAAACACACACCTTTTGGCCAGACCTGGAACTCCCCTCCCCTCTCCAAGGTTTAATTTGGAGAATCTGGAGGCTGGAAGCATCCCTAGGAACTTTCTGGTCATTTTACATAACAGGGAACTATATTAGTTTCCCAGGACTGCCGGAGCAAATTGCCGCAGACTTGGTGGCTTCGAACAGTAGAAATTTATTCTTTCACAGTGTGGAGGCCAGAAGTCCGAAATTAAGCTGTTGGCAGGGCCGAGGTCTGAAGGCTCCAGGGGAGAATTCCTTCCTCGCCTCCTCCAGCCTCCGGAGGGCCCAGGCGTTTCTCCCGCTGTGGCTGCATCGCCCCCGCCCCTGCCTCCATCCTCGCAGGGCCTTCCCCTCCCCTGTATCTCAAGGGTACTTGTCATTGGATTTAGGGCCCCCCTGGATAATCCAGCTTGATGTTATTTTGACATCCTTCGTTTAATTACATCTGCAAAGACCCTTGTTCCAAATAAGTTCACACTCATGTCTGGAGGGCAGGGAGTGAGGACGCGGACACACCTTTCTGGGCGCCACCGTGCTGCCCGCTGCAGAAACCGAGTCCTGGACAGGAGGCACTTGCCTGTACTTTTTGGAAGAAAACGTGTTCGGGGTTGGTGTGGGGTGCCGCGTCTCTCGGCTGGGGCCACAAGGCTCCCTGAAGTGGAGCAGTCTGGGGGAAAGGGTAGCATTGGATTCTTTGCTTTTCCCAGGCTGACCCCAAGGATGCCGGGATTCCCCTCCCCCAGTACTCACCAACCGGGAAGTGGGGAAGCCCTCCCTCCCTCCCTCCCTGGCTTCCTGGCTGCTCCAGGTCGGGTGTCCCTAGCCCCTGTCCCCAGCTTGTCCGTGTGACTCCTTCCTTCCACCTGCCCGTCTCCCATCCTTCGTGTCCTCTGAAGTTCAAGGCTCTGCCACTGATCACAATGTGTTTTGTGGGATGTGGAGACTGAGGGTCTTAGCTTGTCTGGGTCTCTAAGTTCTCTCACTGGGCTCCTCTCAGAGGGTCTCTTTGTGGGCCTCTGTCTCTTGACGGCTCTGGGGCCCGTGTCTGCCCCTCTTTATCAGGGCCACCTGCGCAACCCTGAGAGTGAAATCTTGTCCCCAAGGTGCCTTGGGGCCACCCAGCCCTGCTCGCCACCACCTCTCTCCTTGGAGCTTCAGCTGCCCCCACACACTCTGCCTCTTGCCTCTCTGGTTTGACTTTTACCCCTGAAACCACTTTTTCAAGGGTCACTCATGACAACCCCCAACC
Organism: Trachops cirrhosus; assembly: GCA_028533065.1. Classification (NCBI taxonomy): domain Eukaryota; kingdom Metazoa; phylum Chordata; class Mammalia; order Chiroptera; family Phyllostomidae; genus Trachops; species Trachops cirrhosus. The sequence goes on along the minus strand of CM052545.1, from coordinate 92,862,125 downwards.
ACAAATCCGGTGGTTGCCTCCCTGCCGTTGTGACCCCTGGATCTCTCCATGTTCTGACCCCCGGATGTCTCCATGACGGACGACACTGCTGTATGCTCACCAAGTTCTCCCAGTTTTCTCTGAGGTCCCTTTCTTGTCTTCTGTGCCTCTCCTTCCTCCTCTGTCCTCAGGAAGCTTTAATAAAAAGGGAGCCCCTGATGTCCGGGGCCTGTCTGTCCTCTGGCCTCACGTCTCCCCTGGTGATTCCTTTTGTTTTCCTCTCTCAAATCTTCAGCTTGCACCTATATAGGTAAGTGACTCCCAGATGACTGTCCCTGCCTCCTCATCCTCCACCCAGCCCCTCTCCCAAACTTTGGTCCCATATGTCCATGTGAATACTGGCAGCTGTGTCTCCACTGCCTGCCCACGTCAGTCCCCCTGGTCACGTCTGTGTTCTGGTCACAGCTCTGCCTTTCTCCCCAAGACTCAGCCTTGAATTCTCACCCAGGTCTCCCATTCGACCCACTGCTATTTCTGAACCTCCCCCTGCTTCTCTCTCTTCCCCTCCCTCTCCCTCTCTCTCTCTCTCTCTCTCTGCCTGAGTACAGTGAACTTGATTGATGGTGCATGACAAGGTAGGGCTCCCTAAGTCCCTGCCCTTCTTCAGAGGGTCAGAGATACCAGGAAATGAGCTTGACAAAGCAGTCGTTGAGGGCAATGCCAGCCCCAGCACCGAAGGTGGAAGAGTGGGCGCCACTGTTAAAGTTGCTGCAGACAAGCTGGTCCTCATTGTGGCCCAGGGTGCCTGCCAGTGCAGCTCACACGAGGGTCTAGTCTGGACTATCGCAGTTTCTGTGCCTCTGTTTTCCTGGTCCCTTCAGGTCAGACGACCTTCTTACTCAGTGGGTCCTGCTTGGCCTGGCATTTAGAGCCCTCTGTGCTGCGGCCCTGACTCTCCTGTCCAACCCATTCCTGTTATTTCACTTTCTACACCGTGTGGCCGATCACACTGGAAGGCCCTTCCTGCCCCAGCCACCCACCCCTTTCTCTACCTTCATTCTCCAAAACCCATTTGAAATGCCGTCTGTTCCACGAAGTATTCTTTGATTTCCATGTTGGATGTGATCATGCCACCTCCAGACCCTCTTTACTCTTTGAGAAGCCCTCTAGACCCCTTCGCTCTGGGGGAGGGGCGGTGGAGTGTGGTGGGCGAATGCAGGCTTTGGGGCCAAACACTCCCGCTCCCCCCACCCCTTCATGGAGAGCCTGGGGAGCTAAGTCAGGCTGCCCTGGGGGGATCCCCTTTCTGACCTAAGCTTTCATTTCGTGTCTTTGGCCTTAACTGAGTCATTGACATGAATGGTTGCTTCAAAATCACACTTTAAATTGTGAAAACATCCCAAGAATACAGTGTCCAGTGCTCCAAGTCCTTCTACATGGTGTTTATATTTTCTTTAAGATAAAAAATTAGGGTATTGATGAGAATTGTTTGTATTTTTTCTTGCACCCCTCCAAGTCATCTTGCATATCCCCATTTTATTTAGGTCCTGGACCCGTATCCTGTCAGAGCAGGCCCCTAACTAACACTTGTGCAATGCAGAGTGCATATTTTAAAGGGCTTATTTAAAGGACTGCACAGGGGCTTGGCCAGTGGCACTCAGCTAGATGCAGTTCCAGAGCTATCCACTAGATGATGCTCTCTGCTAGCACTAGAAGGAGGATGCTGGGCAGGCGAAGGATGGGTGGGGAAGGAATTAATGCTTTGAAGCAATTGAGCATTTCCCAGTGCTGGGTTTGGTGCGAGGGATGTGTAAGCCGTGCTCCTTGCACACAAGGACTTAGTCAGGTGCTTTGCATGTAGTATTTTGCCTTAATTACAATAGATAATTATTATCGTCTCTGTTTAATAGATGAGGAAATGGAGGTTCAGAGAGGTTAATTGATTTGCCTGAGGTCTCCCAGCCAGTGGAGGAGCAGAGTTTAACTCCGGACTGTCTGACTGAGTTTCCCCCTAGTAGCATTTATCATAGTAAACACTTACGTGGCACCCTGTTGGAGCCAGGCGCTGTTCTAAGTGCTTTACGCCTAGTTACTCATCGAGTCCTCAGAGCAATATTAGGAAAAAGGTACTATTATAATCCCCGTTTGTAGATAAGGAATCCGAGGCACAGAGACGCTCCGCCAGCGCAGCTACAGAATAGCAGCTACAGAGTCTGTGCTCTCGGTGACAATACTGCTGCCACATTTCACCAACCCGGCAGCGATCTGTCGCACACCGGAGGCAGCGCCCCGATATTTGGGGGTCACAGAGCTCTGTGCCAGAGACACAGAGACACAGAGCTTACCCTAGAGGGGCCTCTAGTTGCATGGGAAAAGCAGGACATGCAGTCCTCCCTTAGGGTGTGGACTTTCCGCAGATGTGCTGGGTGACTAGCAGAGTGGTTACCCACTCTGGGCTTCAATGTTACTAGCTAAAATCAGGGGGCTCTGCAGCAGGAGGTGACTCTCAGACACAGGAAGATCGCTATCCATGATTGATTGATTGATTATTTAAAAAATCCTCATCCGAGGATATATTTACTGATTTCAGGGAGAAGAGAAGAGAGAGAGAGAAACATTGGTCAGTTGTCTCCTGAGCTCGCCCTGACCAGGGATCAAACATGCAACCTACGTAAGTGCCCTGACCGGGAGTCGAACCTGCAGTGTTTTGGTGTACAGGACTGTGCTCCAACCAGCTGAGCCACCCAGCCAAGGCCCATGATGATTTATTACAAAAATTATAGCATTCAAAAAATAGAGGTGACATTATCTACTTTAAAGTGCACAAAAAGTCCAGCTTGATTAATGTTTACACAGGCACCGCCTGTGTGGCCACCACGCAGGTGTTGGTGGCCAGCGCGCTGGGAGGCTCCGGCAGGCTCACTCCCCCTCGCTCCCTCTGACCTGGCTGCCATGCTGGCTTCTGTCACCACAGGTTCATTCTGCCTGTTTTTGACCTTCGTATAAATAGAAGCTATTTTTCTGGGTCTGGCTTCTTTTGTTCCACCTCATGGATGTGGATTTATCACACTGTTGAGGGTAACAGTAGCTTATTCTTTTCATTACCATGTAGTATTTCATTTTATGAATAATCTGCAATTTACGTAGTCTGCTGATTGATGGTTGGGGCATTTCCAGTTGTCAGCTTTATGTACGAAGCTGCGTGGCACAGTTTTAAAGGAATGGGGAGGAGCAGGGAAGAGAGTTAACATTTACTCAAATGTTAACTGTTCTGGACAATGGGCTGAGGGCTGGAGATGAGAAATGACTGAAACCCTGTACTTCTGTCGCCAAAACCCACAGCTTTGTAAGGAAGAGAGACAAGGGAACAAAGGGTCACAGGACAGCATGACAAGTGGAGATAGGGATCAGGAGGCTGAGAGAACAATGGGGCATGTGGGAGGATCATGGGGGCAGTCAGGGAGGACTTCCCAGAGGAGGAGGTACCTGAGTTGAGTCTTGAAGGGTAGGCAGGAGCTCATGAAGTGATGAAGGCCCAGGAGGTGCTGAGGACAGGGAGGGCAGAGCAAAGGCACTGAGGCTTGAGTGAGTGGGCCTCTTAAACCAGTCACATTGCCTGAAGCACGGGGTGCTTGTGACAAGAGAGGAGGTAGACAGAGGCCAGGTCACAAAGGGTCTTATATATCAGTCTAAGGAGTTTATTCTGAAGGCAGTGGGGAGGTCCCGAGGGACGACTCAGTCAGACCGTGGTGGCCATACACTTTACTTACTATTTGTTCAATAAAGGTTAATGGAGTCCCTACTATGTGCTGGGCCTTGTGCAGGCACTGAGATACGATGGTGAGCAAAACAGGTAGGGTACTGGCCCTCTGGAGCTTGCGGTGTGTGTGTATTGGTGGGGGGTGGGGGGTGATGGTAATCAATAATCAAGCAGCGGAAACAGTGCTGGGAAGGAGTACAAGGGCCTGGGGGCTGGGCCTGGAGCATTTGGCCTAGGTGGGGAGAGCAGAAGAGACTTCTTGGGGTTTGAGAATAGCTTGGAGTGATGACTAGGAATTAACGACAAGGAGAGGGGCGGGAGGAGTGTTCCAGGGAGAGGGGACAGTGTGGACGAGGGGCCCGGTACTGGAGGGAGCAAGGCACATCACAGAGCAGAGCGTGGCAGAGCCTGCAGTCGTGGGGAGAGGGTGGGCAGGGCCTCTTGTTCTGGCAGCACTGGCTTTAAGCAGCGCTGTGACAATCACTGTGGAGAGGATCACTGTGGCATCAGTGTGGACAATGGGCACAAAGGCGGATGTGGGGGAATCCGTAAGGAGACGACCAGGCAAGAGATGCCGGTGGCCTTTGTTGGGAGTGTGGGTGCAGGTGGCGGTGTGGCCGTGGAGTGGAGTGGATTGCAGGTGCAGACGGCCAGATGTGGCGAGGGCTCGGTTTGGGGTTTGAGTGTGAAGGAGGGGGCAGGAGTAAGTCTTGGGAGTCTGGCTTTAGACACCGGGTTGACAATTAGACAGGAAACTCTGTGCTGAGGTTGGGATGTGGGGAGCATCTTGAGTTCAGACTTGGGCATGTACCGTCTGAGGTGCCTTTGCGGCATCCAGGCGGATGTTTGGGTCTGATGCTCAGAGAAGAGGGAGAACCAGAGACGCGCTCGTGTGAGTTGCCTGGGTGTCCGTGGGATGGAGGTTGGGAGGCTGGATGTGGGGCTCGGGGAGACATTATAAGGGAGGAGGAGAAGAGGGCTCAGCACTGGTCCTCGAATCCCTGCATTTCAAAGGAACTTGGTGGGAAGTATTGGGGGGTGGGCGGGGCTGGAAGCTCAGTTTGGATTCTGTAGGAAAGGACCAGGGGGTCTCTGGGAGAAGGAGAGGAGAGGCCTTTATAAAGCAGAATTGCCAGCCTTGGAGTCTGGTGTGAATCCCAGCTTTTGGCCCAGAGTCTGCTGCCTGAGGGCAACCTAGGCTGGAGGCAGGATGCTGGGAGTCATCAGCATGTGAATGGACAAGAAGGACCAGGGGATGTGTGTGGGAGTGAGAAGAGATCCAAGAATAAAGCCCTGAAAGACAGTCACCAAGGTGAGAGGAATGGCCGGGAGGGAGGAGGGACACAGTGGCACTGTGGTGACGACTGCTGGTCGCACACCAAAGTCTGTGTTGCCCTGGCTACCCAGGTAGACTTGCGTCCTGCTTCCCTCGCAGTCAGGGAAGCCAAAGGGCTTTCATTGCCACTAGTGGCCTGCCCAGGAGAAGAGGGGTGGGCCCTTTTCTGCCTGGGCCTTAAGACCCTAAGCATACCCGCGGTGCACTCCCTTTTCCCGGCCTGCGGCTGGAGCCCTGCATGGCTGTCCCCCGGTGCAGCCTAAACTCACGGAGAATGCCCTCGGGGGCAGCGCAGCTCGGCAGGGACCTGGGCCTCCCAATGAGTGTGCAAGCAGAGTTCACCACTGACCTGGGATGTTCACTGGGAACGTGAGAAAGAATGAGACCTCACATTCTTCTTTGTAAATCCTCACCTGAGGACATGCTCATTGATTTTAGAGAGAGAGGAAGGAGCGGGGGGAGAGAGAGAGAGAGAGAGAGAGAGAGAGAGAAATATCAATCGGTTGCCTCCCGCAAGCAGCCGACCCCTCCCATATGAGTCCAGACAGGGGACTGAACCAGGAACCTAGGTATGTGCCCTGACTGGGAATCGAACCTGCCACCTTTTGGTATTCAGGATGACGCTTCAACCAACTGAGCCACTGGCCAGGGCCGAAACCTTACATCCTTTAAGTTGCTGTCGTATTTGGATCTCTTGTTACAGGAGTTCAGCTTATCTAACACAACTTTGCTGCATAACCCAATTAATGTAACTAATCAGTTTAACAAACATTATTAGCCTAACTAGTACAATATGAAATTAAAATACAATATAATAAAAGTTAGCCTAACTAGTATAACTGATCCACTATGAGGAGAACCAAGGGAGGAGCGCACATGAAAACGGATAAAGTGGGGAGCGGTGTTGATGTCGCGCAAAGATCGGATGAAAGAGGGATGAAGAGGGTCCCATGGCCTTGGCAGCTAGGAGGTCACTGGTGACTCCAGGGACCCCCCTTTCAGGGGCGTGGGGTGAAACAGGGGGCAAAGGCGTAGATACAGCCAACTCGCGGGCATCTCTTTTGAGGAACTTGGGTGTGAAGGAAGAAGCGGAGAAGGATCTAGAAGGCGACTCAGGATGAGTACAGTGGGGGAAAGGAAGAGAGAGGGCGTGCGTGAGGCCTATGTGGAGGGGCAGGGCTGGGGCCCAGGTGGACAGGGAGGAACATGGGTGTTCACAAACATGCTCCCACTCACACACATGTATGCATGAACACACACATGAGATAGGAGAGAGTGGGGGGATGGGCGGGTTGGCAGCTGGGGATGCTGGGAGTAGGAGTGCTTTCTAGAGAACTTCCACGTCCTCTGAGAGGGGGAGACCAGGTGAGGGGTACAGCAGGGGGAGGGGAGAGAGTCGGGTGTAAGACCCAGGAGCTCAGGGAACCTGGGAGGATAACTATGCGCAGTTGGGAGCCAGGAACTGGTGGAGGCAGCAAACTTCCTGGGTGGGGGGGCTCTTCCAGCTGAGCTTAGCCGCTGGGGTCCAGGAGCCCGGCAGGCAGGTGGGTGGGCCCAGGGGGTGGGGCCCTGCGGGCAGGGGAAGTCAACGACCACAAGAGTGAGGGTATGAAGCGTGGGTCCAGGGGAGCAAGTGGAAGCCGGGGGTGAGGGGAGGGGGTGGAGGGAGTGGGGAGGGTGCAGTGGCTGCGGTGGGAGAAGCTTGGCCAGGCCCGGGAGAGGGAGGGTGGGCCGTGGAGGCTGCCCAGCTTTCCTGTGTTACTGGGACCCCACGGCTACCCAGGATGGCAGCAGAACTCGGCTTGGAGGGACGTTCTGGGGGTCCAGAGCCAGCGTCTGAAATAGGAGGGGCGTGGGTGGGGCGGCTGGTGACCGTAGCCTTCCCTGGGTGACTTCCTGCAGCACAGGATGGGCTGCTGGGAGGCAGAGGCCAGGGCGCCCCTCTGCCCACCACGTGGACATCAACAGGCAGAATAAACGACGGCCTTTTACATTTACGGCCTTAAGACTGACCATCAAAGCCTTTCCTATTCCCTACCTGTGCTATCAAGTATCTGTTTTAACAGAGGAACCGATGAGAGGGATTTAGATAAAATGCTCAAGGTCCCAGGGTTTGGGCTCCTCACCCCACCTCCTGTCACTACCACAGACCAAGGTCACATGACTTTGAGTTTGGTGCCAGGGCCCCTGCCTCCAGCTTCCCACTTCCTCCTCCGTCAGAGCTGTTGCGGCAGCAGCCGCACCTTCTCTCTCAACACCTTCCAACCCAGGGCCCAGCCAAGCACCACTCAGCCCACGGCAGGCAGCCTGGGAGCTGGCAGCAGCCTGGCTCCCGCCCTCCCCTCTGCAGCCTCCTCTGGCCCCTCCCTTCCTGTCTTCGAATCCCGGAGAGCCGAGCCCACGGGAGCCTCGGCCGTGTCTGGGGTCCACGCTGCAGGCCTTCTTTAGGTCGGGGGCCTTGTGTTTCGTGCCCCATCAGTCCGAGTCCTGGGAACTCCATGTCACCCTGGGCCAAAGTGGGTGTCACCTTACTCCTGTGTGGGTTCCAAGTCAGCCCCCACCCCTGCGGCCACTGTGGGCTCTACCTCACTCTAGGTCAAAGTGGGCTCTAACTCCTTGCGGGCTCCATGATGCTCCAAAGCAATGCGGGCTCCGTCCTAGTTAATTCAAGCCCCCGCACCGGCCTCCATGGCATTCCAGGCCCTGTGAGCTCCGGTTGGTCTGCAGCTCTGTGGACTCTCATGCCGGGCTGCTGTGGGAGCCCGACACTCTGGGCTGGGAGTTCCACGTCAGCGTGGGCCCAGGGAGGGGCCACGTGGCTCTAATTCCTTGACCCATCTTCCTCGGCACCCTGGGCCCCTGGGGACGCCTGTGAGTTCTATGTCCGTGGAGCCCACGTGAGTGAGCTCTGCCTTGCTCTGAATAACTCCCAGGAGACCACACCTGCCCGACGGGGGCCGGTGGACCCGCAGCACTGGCGTTCGCCTGAGACTCTCAGGCCCCATTCAGCTCTCGCTAGAAATGCAGACCCTCGGGCCTCCGCAGCTGTCCTGCGCCAGATCTCCCTGCACTGTTGACAAGCCCCTCATGATGCACACGCATGCTGAGGTTTGGACGACACCCTTGTCAGTAACGTCAGTCTGGGTCAAGGTGGCGCCACCCCTTGCCCTTGCCGTGTGAGCTCTAAGACACCCGGGCCCACATGAGCGCCTGTTAAAGATCCTCCAGCGCCCCGAGGGAGTCGAAGCGGTGTCCCTGTGACTCCCCAGCCTCTGCCTCCTCCTCGCTCACCTTTCTGTGCTTCCTCCCTGAGGCCTTGCCTCTACCCAGCTTTCTCCTCCAAAACCCAGCGCCCAGTCCCCTGCCCTGAGCTGCTGGCCCCCTCCACCCAGAGTCCAAGCACAAAGGGCCTTTGTCATCCCCCACTCTGAGCTCTCTGCTTTGGGGATCCTCCTGACCCTCCCTCCCCCAGCCTCTGCCGACCTCAGGCCACCCCAGCTGGAAGGCTGCTGTGGTAGTTTTCCATCCCTGCTGTTCTCTGCCTCAGACACACGTTGCACGGGCAGATCCGAAGTCTATATCTATATATACTTCTCACCTCCCCGCCCCCGGACGGCGTGCGTCTCCTTTGCCAGGCTGTGGTCGTGCAGTCTGTCGCTCGTTAAGGCTCTGTCTCAGATCCGCGTGTTTAATATTTCATCCAGGAAGCGCTCCTGGCTGGGGCCGGGGAGGTGGTGTGAATCTGACAGCGTGGCAGGCCCCGGAATGGCTGCTCTGGGTGGTGGCGATGGGACTGGAGAACGGTGACGGTGACGCCGCTTCCTGGCTGCTTGTCTGGCTTTAGCATTGGGGTGGGGGTGGGGGGGACATGTCAGGGACCGGCCCCCCCCTCCTGCACAGAGAGCCTCCCTTCCTTGGCACACACGCAGCCATTTAGGAGGGTGAACTCCGACCTGAACTTGTGTGTTCGATTCAATGGCTCCTCCGGGTCTTGGTCATTTCAGTGTCGGGGATTTTCCAGGGGGGAAGAAGCCCTCGGCTCTGTAAGGAAGTGGCGGGTCACCCCACACCCAGGGCAAACCGTGGAGGAGGACAGAGTGGGAGGGAGGAGATGGGCGGAACAGTGGGTCTGGCTGGTGCTCTGTGACCTTGGGCTGTCATTGAGCTCTCCGGTTTCCTGTGAGTGACATGGGAGGGTCATTCGCATCTTTCCCCCTCCCAGGCAGGCTGGAGACCTGAGGTAGTGGCTTTAGTACCAAGCATAGAAGGAGCTCCCCTTTCTTCCAGATATCTGTACAGAACTTCGGGGGCAGGAGGGGGAAAGGAGGGGAAAGATGAGGCTCCGACCGGGGACAGATGGAAAATGTGAAGATGGAAGTGGGGGAGGGGCGTGCAGACAGACACAGGCCTTTCATTCTGACCCTTGGGAGGCATGAAATGCCCGATTGTGCCAGCGTCCAGAGGGTTCCCTGGGGCCTGGAGGTTCGAGGGAGAGGGGCAAGCCCGCTCCATCTCCAGGTCCCTTGGGAACAAGGCTCCCACACATGGCACTGCTGTCTGGCAAGGCTGTGACGGAAAGCGCTTCTCAGGGACGGCAGGACAGGGCATGGCCCCGACGCTGCTCCCCACCCTTTGCCAAGTTTCAGGGCCCGGAGGTTTATCCGCACAGCACTGTACCGTGGTGAGGGGCAGAGGCCGGGATCGGGTGTGTGTGTGCGGGGAGGTGTGCTGTGATCATCCCTCAGCCTGTGACCGGGAAAGCCTCCCGCCCCAGCACTGCCTGCTCCACTGCGGCTCCCAGCTGCTCCTCCCCAGGCGCCAAACTGGGAAGTTCTTCCTGGTGTCTCGTCTCAGTTCTTTCTGCTGCCGCTTCAGGGCAGTGACTCTCCGCTCTGCTGTGTGTGGGTGGATGAGGGGCAGCCCTCCTGCCCTGGGGTCCATTGCCTTTTCTTCCCAGGAAGAGGCGTGTGTTCTGAGTCAGAACCCTGGGGGCCTGGCTTGCCTCGGGGGTCTGTTCATCTGCCCACGTACAGTGGCCTCTGCTGTGGGCATCCCTGGCCCCCACCCAGCCGTAAGGGCCTCCGGACTGCCGTGATTGACAGCACCAAGCTGCGCAGTGCGGCACAGCACAGATCCTTCAGGTGCTGGTGCTGGGGAGCCCTCTGCTCTCTACAAAGTCCCCCGCCATCGAGGCCAGCAAATTATCATTCCTTTTACCCTTGACACTGTTTGTCCGAAGGCTGTCGTGCAGGAGCAGAGCAAAACAAACCCGAGAAAAGTCCAGCTGCTCTGGTGGAAGCCCCGGAGGGGGCCAGGGAGACAAGCCCGCTTTCTCCCTCCTGCCCCTGGGAAGCCTCTCCTGCCCCTCCCGCCATCCCCCAGGGGCTCCTGAAGGACTCCCAGTGCTTGGCAGAGCAGAGTGAGAAAAACCCTGATTTGCAAAATCTAGTTTCTTAACTCCTGGAAGCTGCCAATCAGAGGCTATGGGCAAGGGCAGAGAGAGGAGCGTGAATGACAGTCCCGCAGATGACAACCCGAGGACAAGGGAAAAAGAGGCGGAATGATGAAAAGAGCGCACAGGCAAACGGAAGGCTCAGAGCTGGGCCATTTAGTTTTGGGGTGACCTTGATTGCTCCTCAAGAATCTCTGGGGGCAAAACTGAGTAACAACCTGTGCCCAGAGTGGAGGCCTGGGTGGGTGGGGGGATTAAGTAGAAAGGAATTAAGTGAGAAATTTCAGAAGGACGGCCGCCCGCCATGGTCAAACTGCAGAAGTGTGGAAGAACACGAGGTTCTGGAGATCACCGAGCACGCTGACTCGCCCAAGGAGCCTGTTCTCATCCGGGGTGATTTTGGGCCCCTCGCCCCCACCTCAGGGACGTTTGGTTGTTATTACAGTCGAGGGGGTGCTCCTGGCTAGTGGACAAAGACCAGGGACGCCACTAACCACCCTACAATGCACAGGACGGCCCCCTCCACAATGTCAGTAGCGCAGCGCTGGGGCCGAGAAACCTTGGTGGAGAGTGTAGACAAGGCCGCAGGTTTTACTGCATCTGTTTATTTCCCCCACTGAAATATGTTCTCAGAAATTGGAAGTAATGAGTCTCCTACTTGTCTACCTCATCTGCCTCTGGTTACTTGACAAATATTTGTCAGACAGACGTGTGATTTGATGACTCACCTGGACGTGGCAGGCGGTGCCCTCCTTCTGTCCAGAGCCCCGTCTGCCTTGCGGGGAGGCACCTGCTACTTCTCCAGTTTAGTCAGTAGACACGCCAGGGATCCTGGCCCTGCGCAGCCCTGGGAGAAAGCCTAGGAGGGTCCACCTAACAGTGCCTGAGCAGTTGACCACAAATAACAGATGCTCATTCACAAATCGATTGGCACATCATTTGCATGTTTCTTTGAATATAATTTGCATGTTGCTCCTTTAAAGTCAAAGGCACAGATTCCCCCTCCCCTGCCTTTTCCACCTCTGCTTCTCTCCCCTTTCTTTGCTCACTCTCTGGGGGAACGCCCACCTGTCGGGCCCACATTAGCTTAGTTAGTTTCCCCAGGGCCTACACAAAATTTTGGAAACCTATTCATGGAGAGATGCAAAAAAAAAAAAAAAAAAAGCAGGCCCCCTGCATTCTGCCCCTCCTTCGATGCCTTCTGGTCAAGATCAAGGCCTTTGGTGTCTCACGTGAGTTTCAACATGGCCTCTGCCATTCCACAAGCTACATAATCTTGAGCAAGTTATTTAATCTCTCTGTCCCTCAGTCCCCTTATCTGTGAAATGGGGGCAATGATATTTACCTCATGGAATTACTGTGATGACTCAACTAGAGAATCTGTTAAAGTGCCAGGCAGTTGGTAAGCACCGAGAAATGGTAACTGGGAACTCAGTGTTATTCTCGGTATCTCCGAATTAGCTGTCGCCGGGCAGCACCGCCCTCCCGAACTTCTCTCCCTGCTGCCAGCCGCTCCCTCTTCCCTCCTGAAGCTCCCTTCTGGCCTTGGAGTTGCCACTATCTTCTGGTTTTCCTTCCACCTTGCTGGCCACTCCTTATTCTGATTCCTTGTCTGTCCTACTTCTAAAGTTTGGGCAGCCCCAGGGCTTGGTACCAAGACCCCTTCATCTTTTTGTCTTGGGTGTCCGTGGCTTTCATCCATTTCTCCATTTCTCCAGCTGGGAGACTTATCACAACACCTACGTGATATCTCTCTCCACGTGGATGTCTGTAAGGCATCTCAAAATCAACCTGGTGATTTCAGATCCTTTTCCTCCCCCAGACTTCCCTACTGCAGTAAATGGTACTGTGATTTATCCAGCTGCTTAAGTCCAAAAATCCAGAGTAAGTCTTTGATTCCTCTCTCCCTCACCCCCTGTATTAGTCATCCATTGCTGCGTAACATACTGCTCCCAACACTTAGTGTCTTAAAATAATAAGCATTGATAATCCCACTAATACACGCTGCTTCTCTGAGTCAGGAATCCGGAAGTGACTTGACTGGGCTCAGGGTCTCTCATGAGGGTGCTGTCACTTAAAAGGCTGGCCTGGGCTGGAGGGTCTGCTTCCAAGGGGTCCCTTTCACAGGCCTGTTAGGTTAGTGCTGATGGTTGGCGGGAAACCTGAGTTCCTTGCCAGGTGGATATCATAGAGCTCTTGAGTGTCCTCATAGTATGGCAGCTGGCTTCCCCTGGAGTGAGATCTAAGAGAGGGAGGGAGAGAGAGAGGGAGAGGGAGAGGGCGAGCCGGGAGGGAGCTGCGATGCCTTTTCTGATCTTGCATTGAAAGTCATACACTGTTACCTTCTGTTGGATTCTTTTCCTTAGAAATGAGTCACTAAGCCCAGCCTGCATGCAGGGGGAGGAAATCAAGTTCCATGTTTTGAAGGGAGGAATCTCAAAGAGTTTG
>CM052545.1:92775836-92848650 GCA_028533065.1 Trachops cirrhosus | reverse complement strand
GTTTGTTCCGTTTTTGGTGGGACATCATTGTTTTGCCATGAAGCACACGTTTGTATTTCCTGTGTATGTACCAAGGAGTGGAGTTGCTAGATCGAAAGGCGGGCTCTATTTATCTGTCACAGAAACTGTCAAAGAGTTTTTCAGAGTGACTGTACCAATTTACACTCCCATCAGAAATTTTCAGTTTTAAAAATTTTAGCCGTATTTGTAGCTGTGCATTTGTATCTCGTTGTGGTTGTTATTTGCATTTTCCTGAAGCCTAGTGATTTGAGCACTTTTTCATGTATCTGCTGGATATTTGGATACCCTCTTGGAAAATATGTTGGAGCGTTTTGCTGATATTTTTAAAAACTGGATTTCTGGCCTATTTTTATTAGTAGTAGCTGTTTATGTAGCCTATGATTTGCTTTTTCACCTTTATGGCGTCTTTTGATGAACAGAACTTTTTAATTTGAATGAACCAAATATATCAGTCTTTTACTTTGCATTTAGTGCTTATTGTGTCTGGATTCAGAAATCTGTTTCTACCCCTAGACCATGAAAATATCCTTCTATGACTTTTTCCTAGAAGTTTGTTTTTATCTTTCACACTTAAGTCTATGATCTATCTCAAATGAATTTTGGGGTAGGAGCCAAGATTCCACTATTTCCTATGTGGATATCCAATTATTCTACACCATCATCGCCCCGCCGAGTCGCATCGTTACTGCAGATTAGGTGACGGTGCGCGCGTAGGCCGGTTTCTGGACTCTGATCCGCACTCGCGGTCTGTCTGCCTCTCCCTGAGCTGCGGTAGGTTTGCGTGGATTGCACGTACACAGCCTTCAGAAAAGTCTCGCTCTCCGGGAGTGTGAGTCTTCCCCTTTGCTCTTTTTTCAAGGGTTTCTTGGATAATCTAGTTCCTTTGAATTTTCACGTAAATTTTAGAAACAGTTTGTCGATTTCTACAAGAAACTTTCCAGACTTTTGATTGATGTTGCACTCAATTTATTAAAATTAGGAGAATTGACAACTTAACAATATTAAATATCCTAATTTATTAACATGGTATTGCTCTTTATTTGTCTTCATTTATTTATAGAAATACAATTTAAAAATCTAGGTCGTCTTTAATTTCTCCCAGACTGGGTTTCTAGTTTTCAGTGTAGAAGTTTTACACATCTTTTGTTATTTATATGCTTAGGTATTAGATTTTTTATGTTCTTGCATGTGGTGCTTTTTGTTAATCCTCATTTTCTAATAATTTATTGCTTAATATATAGAAAAACAATTAATTTTGAATATTGATCTTGTATCCAAAGAGCACAATAATTTTACTTATTAATTCTAATAGCTTATCTGCAGATTCTATTATATTTTTTATGTACAAAATCACGCCATTTTCAAATGATTACAGTTTTGCCTTTTCCATTTCAATGTTCCTATTCTTTTCTTGCCTAATCGCACTGACTGAAACCAGTGCATCGTGGACTTTCTTTTTTTTTTAAATTTTTAATTTTAGTTTATTCAGTACAGTTTCTATCCTAGGACTTTCTTGTCTTGTTCTAAGTCTAAGAGAAGAACATTCAGTGTTTTATGATTAAGTATAATGCTAGCTGTAATTTTTTAACTACACGTTTTAATTCTTTAAAACATCCAGTTTATATATAATTGATGTGCTATTTATTAATAATTAAATTTTTATCACGGTCTAACAGAAGACTGTGATAAAAGAAAGAAAACAGAAGAAACGAGATATTTGCTGTAACTTTTCTTTCTTGTAATATCCTTGTCAGGTTTTGGTATCAAGGTTATTCAAGTCTCATAAAATGAGTTGGGAAATATTCTTTTTTTCTCTACTCTCTGAGTTTGTATAAGTGGTATTGTCTCTTCCTTAACCATTTGGAAGAATTCCCCAGTGGAGCCAATGAGGCCTGGAGTTTTCTCCATAGGAAGATTTTAAATGCAGACTTCAGTTTCTTTAACAGGTACAGATCTACCTACTGTGATCTCAAAAGTCAGGACATTTTTGGATCTTCCTGCAACATTTTTGGTACGTTGTGTTTTTTAAATGAATTGCCCATGTTTTATCGATTTTCAAATGTTGAAATAAAGTTGTTTGTAATATCCTCTTATGATTCTTTTAACATCTGTAGGATCTGTAGTGATGCTTCCATTTTTATTCCTACTGTTAATTATTTGTTCATTCTCTCTCATCTTCCTTGCTAGTTTTCTTTTTCTTAAACATTTTTTAAGATTGTATTTTTTAAAATTTTAAAATTTATTTATTTTTAGAGAGGGGAAGGGAGGGAGAAAGAGAGAGGGAGAAGCATCAATGTGTGGTTGCCTCTCACGTGGCCCCCACTGGGGATCTGGCCTGCAACCCAGGCATGTGCCCTGAATGGGAATTGAACCTGCGATGCTTTGGTTCGCAGCCCGCGCTCAATCCACTGAGCTATGCCAGCCAAGGCTTCTTTTTTTTTTTTTAAACAATTTTTAGTGGTCTTTCCAAAGAACCAGTTTTTGGCTTTGTTGACATTATTGAATGTTAATCTTCTATTTTGTTGATTTCTACTCATGTCTTTAATGTTTCCCTCTTTCTGCTTCTTCAGGGAGGAGAGGTTTAATTGCTGTTTTGTTTTTTAAAGTTTCTTTAAATGGATGCTTACATAATTGATTTGTATCCATTCTTCTTTTCTAATACATGAATTTATATCCATAAATTTCTCTTTAAGCATGGTTTTAATTGTATCCCATTATCATTCAGTTCAAAATATTTTATAATTTTTACTGTGGTTTCTTCTTTGGCCTCATGAGTTAGATAGAGGCTTATTATTTAATTTCTAAACATTGGAGATTTTTACAAAAATTTTATTTATTTATTTTTAGAGAGAGGGGAAGGGAGAGAGGAAGAGAGGAAGAGAAACATCAATGTGTGGTTGCCTCTCACGTGGCCCCACTGGGGACCTGGCCTGCAACCCAGGCATGTGCCCTGACTGGGAATTGAACTGGTGACCCTTTGGTTCACAGCCCATGCTCAATCCACTGAGCTATACCACCCAGGGTCATTTGGGGGGATTTTTAGGTTACCTTTTAGTTGCTGATTTCTAGCTCAGTTCAATGAATCCAGTGAGCACACTATGCATGATTTTAGTGATTTAAACTGAAGTCTGTTAAGACTTGTTTTATGGCCCAGCATATGGTCAACTTTGTGAAGTGTCAAAATTGATACTTGAGAAGAATGTCCCTTCTGTGGTTGCTGATTTCCTCATTTTTTTTTAAATAACAGTATTCTATAATTGTCAATTAGGAAAATTGGTTAATTATGTTGTTCAAATCCTCTATTTCTCCACTGATTTTTAAAAGCCACTTGTTCTGTCAGTACTGAAAGAGATGTGTTAAAAATACCCAACTATGATTGGAGATGTCTGTTTCTCCTTTAATTCTGTCAGTTTTGCTTTATATATTTTGAGGTTACATTATTAAATGGCTATAAACTTAGAACTGTTGTGTCTTCCTATTGGGTAAATCCTTATAGCAGCATTGAATGTCCCTCTTTGTTTTTAGTAACACTTTTGACATAAAGTTTATTTTGTCTAATAGAACTACACCAACTTCATTTTGGCTAGCGCTTGCATTGTATCTTTTTTCACCCTTTAATTTTAACTTTTCTGTGTTCTCTTTAGTGTGTGTCTCTTGTAAGCAGCATATCATTGGAGGATCTGATATAGTCTAACATCTTTCTCTTTTTACTGGAGCCTTTAGCCTACTTACATTTCATGTAAATACTAATACAGTTAGGTTTAAATCTACCATATTCTATTTGTTTCCTGTTTGTTCCAGTATTCCCACTGGGGCAAAGGTCTTCAACTCCAGTGTGAAGCTTTGGTTGAAGGAACAGGTTGAAGGGACAGTTTTTGCCGGGTCATCAAAGAAACATGCAGTCTTATCTTGTCCTGATGGAAGATGATGCGTTTTCTGTTGACTAATGGTGGACGCTTTTTGTCAAGTGCTGCTTTCAGCTGGTCTAACTGGGAGTGGTACTTGGAGTTAATCATTGGTCTTCTAGAAGGAGCTCATAATAGAAGCCTCCCTTCCATCCCACCCTGTACACAACGTCACCTTCTGTGGCTGAGGGCCTTCGATGCAGTTGGTAATCGGTCATTTTCGGTTGCCCCACGCTCTCTTCCGTTCCACATTATTGTCAACTATCCACTTTTCATTGCCTGTCACACTTTGTTTTAAAAACGGAATGTTTTCCTTAAGTTTAAGTAGAGAATCGCATGTGGAAATATGGCAAGAAGTTTTTTTTTTCACTTAACTTATGTAGAACTCAAACATCAAAGCAATTAACATAACTAAGCTGGTGCAAATGATTTTCAACTCTTGATTTGGATATTTCGAGTATGTTGGCCATCTCCTGCGTGGTAGAACATTAATTGTTCTCAATGTCTCAATTTGATCGCTGTCAACTTCGACCGGTCTACCCGACTGTGGAGCATCATCCAGTGAGAAACCTCCAGCACGAAACTTCGAGAACCGCTTTGCCAGGTGTGACATGTGACTACAGCACCTTCTCCATTCCCTGCACGAATCTCTTTTTTTGCATTTAGTTACATTTTTACATCTTTCTTGAAATAATAAAGCATAGTATGTGGGAAATGTTGCTTATTTTCTTCCATCTTCAATATTAAAATGTCTATACAAAAATCCACCAATTTTGATGTTTTTAAAAATGCACGCTTATATGACAGCTGCCACAATGCAATCTAACAAAATTGTTTCAAATGAAGTTAAAGATAATGAAGAGATTCTAGAGCCCATCTTATGGGGGGGATGAACTTTTTGGCCTGGAGATACTAATGTGGAAACTGCTAGAATATGGCGGTTGCTAGAATATGGCGGTAATTAAAGCCATAAGAATGTTAGGGAGTGAGAATAGAAGCAGACCTGGAACAAAAACCTGGGGAACATTTTATAGTTGGGTTGAGCCAAGGAGGTTGAGAAAAAGTGGTTTAAGAAGTAAGAAGAGGAAAACCAAGAAAATACAGGGTCCTAGAAGCTGGGAGGAGAGCCTGTTTTAAGAAGGGGGAACTGGGTAAGCAACGTAAGCTGCTGAGAGGTCAGATTCCATACGGGCTGAAATAGCTGTGCCACAGCTTTAGGAAGAGAAGTTTGACGGGTGTGGAGGGCGAGGGGAGGTGTGGCAGCAGGTTGAAGTAGATTGTGGAGTGCGAGGTGAGGAAAGAAGACAAGTTTCGACCACTACACCAGCTGGGGGAGGCTAGTTTCGCTATGGCAATCACCCACACTCGGATCACAGTGGGTTAGAGCAGGGATTGGCAAACTTTCCTATAAAGGGTCAACTGGGAAATATTTCAGGCTTTGCCGGCTGCAGCTCTGGTTGCAACTGCAACTCGGCCATTGTCTGCAGGAATAGCCAGAGACAAGAAGTAAGTAAAAGGGTGTGGCCATGTTCCAACAAAACTGTGTTTACAAAAAAAGCAGGCAACAGGTTGGACGTGGCCTGGAGGCTGCAGTTTGCCGATGAGCCCTGGGTTAAAGAACCCTGGGGGCCGTGAAATGTGCTGCTCGGATTCCTTCGAGGAAGCTGCCGCGGGGAGCACAGCTGATGGACAGCCCCAGCTGCCACCCCTCTGAACGCTTCGCTGTGCTCGTGTTCAGTGTTCAGGGCGTTCTTCTGCGGGGCTGCCCCCAGCCAGTGGCTGAGCATGGCGGGGGCACTAGTGCCGGCCCATCCCTGAGGGACTCTGTACTCTCCCAATGGACAATTTTAACTTGGGGGCTCTCTCCATCGGCCTATCTGAAAGCTCCTTAGAAGTGCTCTGTTGTCTGGGACTCTTTCTGCCCAATCCTCCTTCCTTCTTTCTCGGCTCCCAAGGTGTCAGACTGGTATTGTCTAATGATTTTCTAAAAATCATCTTAGCCCTGGCTGGTGTGGCTCAGTGGATTGAGTGCAGGCTGTGAACCAAAGGGTTGTCAGTTTGATTCCCAGTCAGAGCACATGCCTGGGTTGCAGGCCAAGTCCCCAGTGGGGGCCATGTGAGAGGCAACCACACATTGATGTTTCTCTCCCTCTCTTTCTCCCTCCCTTCCTCTCTCTCTCAAAAAAAATCTTTTAAAAAATAAAAATCATCCTAAATTATAAAAAGCATCTGTGTATATTTTTTTTAAAAAAAGATTTTATTTATTTATTTTTAGAGAGAAGGGAAGGGAGAAAGAGGGAAACATCAATGTGTGGTTGCCTCTTGAGCACCCCCTACTGGGGACCTGGCCCGCAACCCAGGCATGTGCCCTGACTGGGAGTCAAACCAGTGACCCTTTGGTTCACAGGCCCATGCTCAATCCACTGAGCTACACCAGTCAGGGAGTATTTTTTTTTTTTGGTGCTTTTTTAGTGTAACTCTATACTTAGATATTTAATATATCTGAAGTGCATTTTTATATATGTGTTTAACTTAATTTCTTTTCCATAGATAGATAGCCATTTATCCCAGCACTGTCTCCTTTCTTTGCTAGTTTGAAATGCTATTTTTTTATTTTAATTTTTAAAAACTTTTTATTGATTTTTTTTAGAGAAAGAGAGAGAGAAATCTGTTTGTTGTTCCACTTATTTATACATTCATTGGTTGATTCTTGTATGTGCTCTGACCAGGGATCGAGCCTCTGGTATCAGACTCACAAACTTGATGACTCTCTAACCAACTGAACTACCCAGCCAGGTCCTGAAGTGATGTTTTTATCATATGCTAAGTTCCCACTTGGTGGGAGATGGAGATGAGAGATACCTTAAATGGTAAAACTGAACAAGAGAGTGAGGGGGAGAAAAGGATCCAGGGTGGCCACCTGTCTTATTTGGGTGACTGTGTGGAACTGTGAAGACGAAGAGGAGCATGAATAGGGGAGAGGGGTTTGGAGTGGGGAGAAATATGGTTAGGTCAGTCTGAGGGATATTTCGAACTTCGGTGTGCTTATGGATACCAAGAACATATTTAATAGAAATACATGAAAAGCCTTTATATTGCAGTATTCGCTATATGAAAAGGTTTTTGAGACTGCTTCTGGACCATTTGTTCTGTCGATCTGTCTGCCTATTCATTTACTCGGTCACCCTGCAATGTGCGTTAAGTACTGACTAGGTTTGAAGACAAATCTTATTCTTACTATAATGCCAACTCCTTTGTGGTACGCATCAGTGGTAATGCAAGCAATTTCCATCCAGCCCATTCTTATTTTTTAAAACTTTTTTTTTTTTTGCCCTGACTGGTGTGGCTCAGTGGACTGAGTACCAGCCTGCAAACCAAAGGGTTGCTAGTTCGATTCCCGGTCAGGGCACATGCCTGGGTTGTGGGCCGGTGACCAGCGCGGGGTGCACAGCAGGCAACCACACAATGATGTTTCTCTTTCTCTTCCTCCCTTCCCCTCTTTCTAAAAATAAATAAATTAAATCTTTAAATCTT
This sequence comes from Trachops cirrhosus, assembly GCA_028533065.1. Lineage (NCBI taxonomy): Eukaryota > Metazoa > Chordata > Mammalia > Chiroptera > Phyllostomidae > Trachops > Trachops cirrhosus. The sequence goes on along the minus strand of CM052545.1, from coordinate 92,841,190 downwards.
TTTTTAAAAAATTAAAAAAACACATTTTTCCCATATGGTACTCATTTACTCTTCCAGGTGAATTTTAGAATTATCTTTTCTAGTTTCAGTTAGAGAGTTCCATTGGAATTTTAAATGAGTTGGATTTATAGCATAATTTGGAAAGGATTAACAGCCTTACCAAAGCATTCTTCCACTGTTGTGAAATGGCATGCATTTCTCCATTTATTCAGGCCTGCTTGTATATCCCAGGTAAAATGTATTCCTATGTATTTCAGAGCTTCAACTGCTGGTATGAATTAAATAATATTTTTCTAACATTTAAAAATTGGATTTTGTTGCTAAAAAAGACAGCTATTGATTTATCTATGCTTTTATTTTAACCGGCCATTTTATTAAACTTGCTGATAGGATCTATGAGGCTTCAGTTGAATCTTTGACTTTTCTAAGTAGATAATAATATAATCTTCATGTAGTGGTGATTTTGCTGCTTTTTCCAATATCTGTGTCTCATTTCTTTCTCCAGATTACCTCTTTTGTTTTGAGTGTTGTTTCCCGTTGTAGAGCTTTATGGACTAATTGACAAGACATACACTACACACATTTGAAATGTACAAGCTGAGAAGTTCTCACCTGTGAATACGCGCATGAAACCACCGCTGCGTCAGGTAAGGAACCTGCCCACCGCCCCGCAGTCTCCTCCTGTCCTTTTTCATTGCTTGCTCCACCCCCTCCCCTGATTGCTAAGCAACGACCCAGGGGTTGTTGTCTTTTACTCAGGATAGGTTTGCCTTTTTAATAGATATTACATATAGAGAGAGAGAAAACCATACAGTGTATACGCTTTCTCTTTTTTCAATGTTCAGATGTTAATTTAATGTAACAAATGTAGTTGGCTGAAAACAAATCAATAATGCTGAAGTCAGTGACAAAAAGACTGTCCCTCTTGGCCATTTCTAGATTCAATCTGTATTTGTATTTTAACTTTATGATTTTGGGCTTGTGTTTAGGTCTAGGATTCACCTTGAGTTAATTTTTGTATATGGCGTGAGGTATTTTATTTTGTTGCGTATCTGGATGTTTATTTCTTCCAGGATCATTTGTTGAGAAGACTACCTTCTTCTCACTAGACCGATTTTACGTCTTTGTTGAAAATCAATTATGTGTGGGTCTGTTAGAGACTTTCTGTTCTCTCCCCTTGGTCTGTTTGCCAACAGACTCTGTCTTGATTGCTGTAGGTTTCTAATAGTCTTGAAGTTGGGTAGGGTAAATCGTCCAACTTGGTGTTCTCTCTCTCTCTCTCTCTGAATGAGGCAATTGATTAATCCAGCATTTGTTCTAATGCTTCTCATTGGCAGTTGCCACCTGTCTGGGGAGTCTGTCCAGATCTTTCTGTCCCTGAGGTGTGGCAGCTCCCATCTTGGCCCTTGTCCACCATTTTCAGCCCCTCTAGGGCTTGGAGGACCTAGTGGACCGTGCTCTTGCAGCCTTAACTGAGTGGCTGAGTGTGACACTGTTTCTCTTGTGTCCCCCAGACACCTTGGTCATGGGACGCACCGTGCCTGCCTGTGGAATCAGCGCAGGTGCAGAACCAGCTCTCATCGCAGGGAGCAAGCTCCTTACGCTCGGCTACCTTGGGAAGCTAAGCGCTTAGGGAAGGATGAGGCAGAGTGATTAGGCGTTCTGAATCCTGTGTCTGTCCTTAATTAGCTTCATGTCCTTGGGCAAGTCACTTCACTTTGCAGAGCCTCCGATTTCTCACCTGAGACTGGCAGTCTGGTGGGTTGGCGTGGGGCCCTGGAGGCCTGGTCCAGGGTGGAGACAGTGAGAGAGGGTGAAGGCTGGGGAGTCGTTTCTTCGGAACTGGAGCCTGAGCTCTTATCTGCGAGGTGGTGAGAGAGGAAGGCGATGGGCTCTGGGGCAGGCAGGCCTGAATTCCTATCCGACTCACAGGCTGTGGGACCGCAGGGAAGGGACCCACACTTCCCTTTACGTCTTTAGTACTGAAACTTCACTTTCCACGTCGATAAAAAAGGTGCCTACTTCTAGGCTTGTGGTGAGGACTGAGTGAGGCCGTGGTACAAAATACCCCTAGTCGGTGCTAAATAAGCACAACGTCCAGTTGTCTCCTTTACCAGTCTTCCCAGGAGAGTCCCTTCCTACGCAACCCCCACCCCAACCTCGGGCCCTTCAGGCTGGCAAGTGTCCAATACCTGTGCAAGGAATGCGTTTCCCCTATTGGCCCACCCTCCTCCAATCAGGAGAGGTGCCTGGCCAGCAAACCAGAAGGGGTTGTGGTCAGGGTGGCTGGTGGCTCCAGGAGGGCTCTCCCTCCCCTCCCCCTCCGATCCTCCCCCAGGGTAACCCCTCCCTTCCCACCACTGCATGTTCTTTCTGAGCCGTGGCCCTTAGCCTCATAGGCACTTGCACCCCAAGCTTCGTAGCTGGGCGTTCGCCATTGACAGCTCTTTCGCCAGTACTAACCTGACCCTGCCCTGCCCTCCTGCTGCCCTTCCCTTGTCAGCCCTCTACCCTGCCTGGCACACTGGTTGTTGCGTACCCAAAGCACATCCCTGGGCTAAGGACACCCTCCCCCATCTTCTACGCCCAGCAAAGTCCTGCTTCCCATTCAAGCCCCAACTCAGATGCCAGCCGCCTCTTCCATAAAGCTTTCCCAGACCCCTTTCCCCACAGGACTAATTGCTCTTTCCTTGGAGAGTTCCATCCCAGGTTAGTGGAGGCTGGAATGGTGTCCACAAGTCATAGCTGTTCTGCTCCTGCTCCCCTGGGAAGGGGGCAGGCACTGCTGATCTCCGGTCCTGCCTTGCCCAGGCTGCCGGACACTTGCCTGGTGCCGTCCAGGGTCCCCCATGCGCCTCCAGCCTCCGTCTGGGCTCTGAGCCCCAGAGGTAGCAGGTGCGCCCCTCGTTCGGCAGGAAGGCGCTGGCTCCACCCCACGTGGCGGTGTGCAGAGCTATAGTACAGATGGGGATGTCGAAAATATCCGTGACATATTCCAAACTGGCCTACTTTCCTATCACGAGAGAGTCTGAGACTGAGACGGGCGAGGACAAGTGAGATGAGAGTGTGGGACCTGTTCCCACCTCCGTCTTCTTCCTTCCGCTCAGTTGTTAGATAGAAGAGGGATTTGCAGCCTCTCCCAGCAGTCTCCACCCTGTTCTGGGGCTGTGGATGGGGTGCCGGTGGGGAGCGGCAGGGCGCAGAGGGCCTGGGGATGCTGGTGGTGGAACCAAGATGGAGACCTTGGTCCTGCCTTGGGAAGTTCCAGCCGCAGGAGGCAGGGCATTGGAGGTCATCTCACTGGACTTGGGGGCTAAAGGCTTGCAATCAAGTCCTAGTTTAGCTGTGAAGCCTTGACCAAGTTTCTTAACTTCTCTGAGCCTTAGTTTTCCCATCAGCAAAATGGGCTGCTCATAATCCTTGCTTACCTGCCTCAAAACCTTGATTATGGGATTACTTTGAAGACTGTAAAGCTCTGGGCTGCTGCCTTATTAATCCAATTCTCTGCCTTTTCACCTAGGCTAGGATGTGCCCTCACACGGCTAAATGGTCACCTGCTCTAGTCTCTGCTTCCAGCAGGCGTGGCAAGCCCTCCGCCTTTAATCCTAGCTTAATGATCTCTGAGTAGGGAGTCGCTCACCGTCCTTTCCTGGTGCCAGGCCTTCATCATCCCTCCTACACTAGCAGGAAGTTCACACTTGGAGCTAACTTCAGTCTCTCTTGCTGCCATGGAACCTTTGGGTGTTCTCGGCTTGTCTCCTCATTCACACATGAGGTGATTATTATTTTAGTTTCTCCCTTTTCGGGCCAGACAGCCCCTCCTTCCCTCTGTTTCCTAAGGTGGGCAGGGTCTTTGGGGCATTTTTCTAATCGACGAAGCTGGGCTTCTTCTTGCTTTCAGGTTCCTTACCCAATTTTGTATTTTTCCAGGGGCAGGTGAGAAGTCTCTGCCTTAGTTTTCCCAGGTGGCACACCACAGGAAACTAATTGGCCCAAGGGAAAAATAGTTTGCTATGGATTCGCTACTCGGGGCAAAAACAGAAAGAATGGTTCATATTTCAGACACTTATGCAGATGCCCTTTATCCAGCTATTTCACTTCTAGGAATTTATTCTATGGATATGCTCACACTGTGTGAAATAAAGTAACCACCAGGCTCTCTCTGGCTCTGGAAACAGCCTAAATACCCACCAACAGACCTTTCTATGTGTGGAGACAGACGGTCTCCAATTCACATTGTGAGGGGTGCGCTTTAGCTGCCATGTGGGTAAGAGGACACGAAGAAAGCGCTCGTGGGCACAGGGGCAAGCCTGAAAGCCCAAGAACCTGGGAATGGGGGACGCTTCCGGGGCTGGCCCTGCGGGCTGGGGACAGAAGCCGGGGTGGGGAAACTGACTTTCCACAGTTGGAATAGCCCCACCCTAGGGGTCCTAGAATAAGCTGAAGAGGTCAGGGGGGCCCACAGATTCTCGCAGGTGGTCATGTGTATTCATTTGTCTAGGGAGAGGGTGCAGAGTTTTTGTCGGGACCACAAAGGGTTCGGGGTTCCCAAAGGACACAGCCTTGATTGTAGGGCACAGTCATCAAAGGTCTCTCAGTGGGAGGGTCCAGTGGGGCTTCAGAGCAGTGGGGAGCAGCAAATGTGCCTGATCCATCCTGGGGACCTGGGGGGAGGGGATCGTGGGGAGGAAGAGATTGCAGAGCGCTATGGGGAGGAAAACCAGAGGGCTTTTTAAAAACTATGTTTGGAGCAAGCTCAGGGAGGGGAGGGCCTGCCCCTGGGGCGGACTGCGGGTGTTGGCTGGGGTGGGGAGGTGAGCTCCTCGGTGCAGAAGCACACACATCTGTTGCTTCCTTGGGAAGCCGAAACCCGAAAGGGAGCCTCCCTTGGGCTGGAAGCCGGGTGAGGAGAGGCTGCAGGGACGCAGCAGCGTGGGTCCAGAAAACTGCATTCCGGGGTTCTGTGGACACCTTCCCAGGCTCCGGAGCAGATGCCCGGGGCCGCAGGGCGTCAGGAAAGGCCACGACTCAGGCAGGAACCAGCTCCCAGCTCTGAAATCTGTGGTCGACTTGACGAACTCCCTGGAAAACTTCTACTTTCTTACTACTTTTAATTTTTTAATATTTTTATTTAAAAAATATATGGAACGCATCACGAGTTGGCATGTCAGCCTTGCGCAGGGGCCACGCTCACCTTCCCTGTCCCGTTCCGGTGTTTGCGTCTGTGCTGCCGAAGCCGGCACTCGCTGTCAGTTTTAAAAATTGGGGTGAAGTTCACGTTGCGTAGAATTAAAGTGAACAACTCAGTGGCCATTAGTACGTTCACCCTGTGGTGCGACCACCAACTCTATCTAGTTCTAAAACATTTTCACCACCCCAAAAGGACACCCCATAGGCATGAGGCTGTTGCTCCCCACCTCCCCTCCCCTCCAACAATTCTTTATGGATTTACCTATTCGGAATAATTCCTATAAATGGAAGCCACAATATGTGACCCCATGTGTCTGGCTTCTTTCACTTACGTAATGTTTTTGAGGTTCGTCCGTGGTAAGCACGTATCGGTACTTCACTTCTTTATATGGATGAACAATAGTGCATTGTATAGATATATCACAGACTGTTTATGCATCATCCGCTGAAGTCTATGTTTAACTTTTTGGAGAACTGCCAAACGGTTTCCCATAGTTGCTGAACCATTTCCCATTTCCTACCAGCAGTGTACGAGGGGCGGTCCACTTCTGTTATTGAGCGGGTGTGACCTTGGGAGGCGAGGAGATGGCTAGCAGGTGCCTGCATGGGTCAAACAGGTCAAGGCAGTGCCTGCTCTGCTCCCCCGGCTGCTGGCTGCAGTGGCAATGTGTGTGTGTGTGTGTGTGCACGTGCGTGCGCTCCCTTCCTCCCCCCCGCCTGTGGATCAGACCGTGACATCGAGAGCCTCAGAACCAAGCTGGATGGAGTCCTGCAGACGTAGGGCTTGCGGTCCACCCGGGCCCCAGTGGCTCACCGTGTATTCTCTCAGGGAGAAATACGGACTGCCTTCCCCTCCTCCTCCCTGCTCCAGTCCCCTCTCCTCATCTTTCTTCTCGTTTCTTTACCTTTCCTGGGCCTCTCCCTCTTTCCCTCCTTCCTCTGTCCTACCTCCTCTCTTCTCTTCTTTTCTCCTGTGTTTTTGCCCACGTCTTATTTTCTCTTCTTCCCATTTCTGTCCAACCTCCTCGCCCCGCCCCTTCCATCTCTACATTCTTGCTCCAGTCTCCTTATTCCCGTCCACCCCCGCCCCCCGCCCAGAGCACTGAGGCTAAAGTTCCCTCACCAAAGACAATTCTTACATGAAGGCACTGATTGGAAAGGAAGGGGGTAGGGAGCTGCCTGCGTGTTCATGGACTGTATCCATGAGCCCCGCTCCCCACTGAGGTCCTGGTAGGTCATCCCCAAATGAGGTGAGGTGTGGGGAAATCTCTCCCTCACCTTTATTCCCCCCTCCCCCTGGGACACTCGTATCTGCAGCGCCCCAGCACGGTGGCAAGCGGCTGGGGACAAGGAGACCCAGTTCTGGTCATCTCTGTGTGTGTGGATCAGCGACGGGCAAGGTCTGGGCAGAAAGCAGTGGTCAAGGTGCTCATGCGCTTACGGTGCAGGGCGTGGCCTTGGTGGCCTTGGTCTGAGGACGGGCGAGGAGAGGCACCTCCATCTGTGCCGCAGGGCTCTCCGGGACACTCACTGCGCCGGGCCTGCTGCCCCGCACTGAGTGCGCCACCCTGGCAGGCACCGTCCTAAGCCGGGAAGGCAGGAGAAGCCGGCCCCTGCCCCACGGTTCTGGGAGTGCTTTCTGAGCAGCAGCAGCAGCAGCATTTGGGACTTTGTTAGAAACGCAGATTCTCAAGCCTCTCCTCCAACTTACAGCATCAGAAACTTAGGGAGTGGGCCCAACAACCCCAGGTGTAACAGGCCCTCTAGGTGATTCCGACTCTCACTTCAGTGTAAAGCCACTGTCCTGCCCTGGGGCTACTCAGTGCCCCCAGTCTTGGGGGCGTCGAGGGACCTCGCTTGCCGTGAGACAGAGAAGACGGACCTTGCACTCGGAAAATTCCCACTCAGACCGTGGCGTCCAGACTTCTCCCTGCAAGTGCCTGTGCCAGCGCCCCTCCCAGCCAGAAGCGCCAGGATGAGTCTCTTCGGAGGGGCCAACTGCAGACAGGACCCCAGAGACCCGCCCCTTCCACGTTCTGTCTCCACTCTTCAGAGAGTGAGTTTGATGTGCTGATGAGGGCATCAATTATTGAGCATTATTAGCATTCGTTACGATGACAAGCAGGGGCAGAGGGACCACTGGGAGTGAAGGAGGGTCTTCTGAACCCTACTGCCATTTACTTCTCCCGGGTAGCATGGGAGAGGGTGTGGGAGAGGGCGTGGGAGGGGGAGGAGACGAGGCTGTGGGCAGAGAGTGCAGGCCTGCAGCCAAGGGGGGCACCCCCCGCACACCAACTTCTGCCCCCGATGCCAGGCCGCTGCCCTGGCCACTCTCTCCCCAGAACAGGCCCACATCCCAGTCCCCTCATCGCCTTCAGGTTGCTCTAAAAGGAGCTCATGAAACATGCTGGCCTGACAACAGCCCCGCTGGCGGGGTGGGAGGCTCCAAGGTGGCAGGGCGAGCCGTTCAAGGTGTCCAGACAATTCCTACACCCCCCTCTTCCTTGTGCCTGTCCTTAGCGGCCCATGTGCCCCTCTCTGCCCACCCCATCCCCCGTCCCCCTCTTCCTCCCCAGATGTTTGTCCAGGTGTAACCCCTTTTTCCAACTACACCTTGGGGAAGGAGAGGCGAGGCTGCATGTTCTTACCTGGAGGGTGCCCCACATCACCTCGCTCCTGCAGGCCCCCAGCAGCAGGTGAGGAGGCTGGGTGGAGTGACCGAGAAGGGCAAGGTGGGCAGTGCCAGCTGCCCCCTCCCAACGGCGAGCAAAGCCTCAGACACAGGGGAGGAGACGGGCCTGGGGGAGGTTACCTGTTGCACAATGAGAGTGGGGGCGGGGTGGCACCTGAGGCATCTCAGGTGGAGGCAGCTGGCACATTGGTTGTGCTGGGCACCGTGCCAGCTTACATGAGCAATTTTCGTCTCTCAGCTGGAAAAATCATACCTGTGCTGCCCTTGCCCTGGTCAGTCTTTTTCCTGCACCAGGAGCCTCTGCTTCTGCGATCTGATAGGACAGGGAGGAGGCACCTATTTTCCCAGCGCGGGGGGGGGGGTTGTTGGGCAGAGGATCAAGGGGGGCCCAGGGGTCATGATGGTGCCAGGTCCTCTGCCCTGTGGCTGCACTGGAGCCTCGGGGTCTTCGTTCCTGTTCAGGATCTGTATCCTTTCTCACCCCTCCTTGGGACCCTTGGAGGCCACTGTGCTGGCTTGGGTGGGTGTGGACAAAGGAGTTGAAGAGAGAAGGGAGTCAGATGAACTCAGAGCTCTGCAGATGACCAGGGATGTTAAGGATTGTCTTTACAAAGTAAGGTACATAAATAAAAAATATCACCTGGATGGGAGGTAAGCTCCTCACTGTGACGGGGCCCACATGATGCAGGAGGTCAAGTTAGAGTGGGGGAAGATGAGTGCATTGTCCCACTGCCACCTTTGGGACTGTTTCTGATCTCTAAGGGCTGACTCATGGAGTCTCTCCCCCTCGGACCCTGAGGAAGTGGCTTCTTGGCATTTAGGGTAAGGGCAGAAAAAGCTCCATGTGACAGGACAGGCATCTTCCCAGTTGTCATCCGGAGGGTAGTGCTCAGTCCCTGAACTTTGACACAAATGTCTGTCTCAACCCCCAGCCGCATTCCAGACACCCCTCTCCCGTCCACCACACGGTCCGGAGACGCTTGCCAGAGGCTGGTCCCCGCTTCTGGCAGCCCACAAGGTCAGGAGCCGGTGGTGGTGACAGAGCGGAGGCTGGGAGCCTTGGAGTCAGACAGGTCTGGGTTTGAATTTCAGCTTCGCTATTCTTCGGTTGGCTACACCTCTCCAAGCCTCAACTCTTGTCTCTGAAACGGGGCTGAAAATGCCCACTTCTGTAGGGTTGTTGAGAGAATTAAATTAGAGAATATGAATGAAGCATCTGCTGATCCCTTCCTCTTAGGTGCACACAAAGTAGGAGAGGGAAGAGGCCTTGTCTCGTGGGGGCACCTGAGGGAGACGCAAAGGACGGAGGCTTGTGCAGTTGAGCAGGAGGCCGACAGGTCGAGGAGCAGCCGTTCGAGTCCCCACTTTAGAGCTTTGAGAGTCTTGGGAAGTGGTGTCCATGCAGCTGAGGAGAAGCCACCCCTCCCCTTGCCAACCCCTCCCTCACTCAGGGCTGCTGCCTCCCATGCCCGTCCTGGGCAGGCAGCCAGGCAGAGAGCTGGCCAAGTGCCCACTGCACACTCAGAGGCCAAAAGATGGGCACCGTCCAGTTGGCAGAAGGAGAGGCAGCTGGCCCAGGAAGGGAGAAGTCGGGGTGCCGACTGCTGGGGTCGTGTGCCCAACCGGTGTGTCCAAGAAATGCTCTTGGCTGCCCTCCTGAGCTGTCTGGCTGGAGCTGGGAAGGGCCCTGTTCTCCTCTTGCACTGGCCCTGCCACCTAAATTACTGCAGCTGGAGATTAATCTCTAAGGGGCATCAGGGACTTGCCCCTAGCCAGGCATGTGGCTGGCTCAGGGGCAGGCATGGGGGCGGGCAGGAAAGTGGGAGAGCCTAGAATAAGGCTGCAACTGGGTAGAACAGGAAGTGGGGAAACCGGTTTGTCATTTGGGCCTCTTGGGGTGGGGTCTCCTCTGCTGCCTCTCTGCCTGCCTGCCACTCTGCCCGGCCGACTATAGTGAAGAGATGTAATGTGCCCCTTCCTTGCTCATCTGAGCTGGCTTTGGGGATACAGAGTAAAGAAAAGGGGCGGGGGACTTAGCCCACCTTCCCCTCTCCAAGAGAAGTTTGGGAGAGAAGAAACGGGACAGAAAACCGCAGCGACAGAGGGAACAAGCAACCAGGACAGGAGGAGGGGTCAGTGCCGGCTTCAGCTGGAGGAGTCTGTGGGTTCCACAGGCAGGCCAAGGTAAGAGTAAGGTGCCGGTGGGACTAAGGGAGGGGGTGGGAGTAAGGTGAAGGCGGAACAGTGCTGGCCTCTGCAGGCTGAGGTGGTGGTGGCAATGGCGTCGCCAAGGGAGGTGTAAGAGGGGGGCAGGAGCTGAAGCGCCCTCCTTTGGGGTCCGGCTTGAGGGGTGATTTTAGACACACCTCACTACTAACACAGGCCCCTGCAGTTACAGTAGATGCCTGCAGGAGGGGCCGCAACCAGAGCTGGGGGCAAGGAGACAGCCCAGCAGGGGGCGCCGGGGGTCTGGGTCTCGGCGACAGAGCCGCGTCTAACGTGGGGTGGGGGTGGGGGGAGCGTTCAAGCAGAAGCGGAGCAGGGTCCAGACTCTCCCTGCATAAGGCGGCTGTGGCTTTCGGAGGTCACCTTGGCTAACGAGTGCCCCCGTCAGTCCCGCCGCCCCACTTTGCCTCCCTGCCCCGTCCCTTGCCGAATGCTTCTCCATCCCAAGGCGCGCGGGGGCTTGGAGACCGAGAAGTCCGCCAGCCCTGGAGGTGCAGCCCCTCCCCCGAGGCCCTTTCCGGGCCTTGGGTATTTGTCTCTATAGCCGCGAGAGGATAGCTTGGGGTGGAAGAAGCAGGTGGAAGAGGAGGGGAGCGTGAGCGCGCCCCTCTCCCCGGCCCCGCCGCTCGCCGCGGGATCGTGCTGCTCGAGGGCGCGAGGCGCCGCGCCCCCTCCCCTCCCCGCTCCCGCCACCCCAGGCGGCCCTTTGTACGTTCCGGCCACACGCCCGTGCCCGCGCGGCGCGCGCTCCCGCCCGCAGTGACACACCCGCGCCGGTGCGCGCGCGCGTTCACTCACACACACACACACACACACACACACACACACACACTCGCTCTCTTACACTCGGTGACACGCCCGCGCGCGCGCGCGCACCCACACGCCCGGCCGCCGGCGCCCTCCCAGCTGGTCCACCCCGGCGGGGCCCGCGCCCCCGGCCTGCCCGCTTGGCACCGCGCTCCGGGGCTGGGGCCGAGCAAGGAGCCCGCGAGGCAGCAAGAGGGCGAGCGCCAGGCAGGCCGGCCCGGGGGCCCCCGCCCCCCGCGCCCCGCCCGATGGGGAACGCTCCGTCCCAAGGCATGTCCCTGTCTCTCTCCTCCCTAATGTGCCTCCATGCTTAAGTGGAAGGTATTTCTGTTTTCTTTGTGTGTTTTCCCCTCGGCCGGGGGCGGGGGCGGCGGCCGGGTCCGGGAGGCGGCGGCCTGAGGGGCGAGGGATGCTCCGGGCGCAGGTGTGTGGGGGGCAGGGGACCTCGGCGCGCCCAGCTTGGGAGAAGGACACCGGCAAGCGGAGTGCTGGGACCCGAGAGGGGTTCAAGAATTGGCGAGGCTGGAGACCGGGTTGGGAGGGCCTAGTAAGGCCGGGGGAGCGGGCCCGAGGGATTAAAATATAAAGGGGTATAATGTGGAGGGGTGGGGAGAAGAGGAAGGTGGATGGATGGTGAGGACAGTGGGTGAGGGGAGTGGACCATCCGAGGCGGAGGAAGAGAAGGATGAAGGAGGAGGCGAAGGGGATGGAGAAGTGGGGGGAACATCGAAGGTCTCTCCCACAGGTCCCAGAATGGGGTGCGCACACTTGGGTGGCGGTGGTAGGCGCTTTGAGCCGGTCCCCCAGGGAAGGAAGAGGATGACTGCATTCTGGGGTTGTCTGTGTTGCCAGGATACAAGTCTGTATTCCCCACCCCACACCCCATCACCTCGAGGCCCCAGCCCTGGAGACCTCGGAGCCTAGGCAGCAGTTGCAGAAACTGGGGACCCGCTCCCAGCTCAGCTGGTGGGTTGGGAGGGGCCACGAGAGGGAGGGGTTGGGGAGGGGCTATTTGATCTTAAGCCCTCCCCCTGAAGAGGGCAAGGGGAGGGCGCCCCCAGCTGGGCAGAGCGTCTAGGGTTAGTGAAGAGTTAGGGACCGCTGGAGGCTGATGGGCAGAGGGAGGGGCTGGGGATGGGACGCCCCTGGCTCCCTCCCTCCTCCCACGCACCCCCCTGCTACGTCAGAAGCTCCCGGACCAGCTCTGAGTCCTGTCGGTGGGGGCAGCAGGATGCTAGTGGAAGCCGAGGGGGCCGGCCGGGTGCCTCCACCGCTCGGCTGGCAGAGCCCAGCGCGGTGTGTGCGGCTGCTGGTGCGAGCACCCCCGCCCCACCCTTCCCCATGCAGCCCTGGCAGTGCCTCCGGCGCTTTGCCCTGGCCTGGTGGGAGAGGACAGCTGAGGGCAGCTCCCGATCTCCCAGGGAGGAGGCCGGACCGAAGGACCCTGGGGGCCGAAGGGAGCCAGGTGAGCAGGAACAGGGACTGTGCAAGGAGGGGATCCTGGACTGTCTTTCCCTCTCTCCGAATGCTATGCAGCCAGGTCTTGCAGCCCCCAACTTTAAGGGAAGTGGGCTCCCTGAGCTGAGGTTCTTGGATGAAGCCTTTCAGAAGATGTTGGAGCTACTGTTGTTTTGGAAAACAGATGAAAGGCTGGGGCGTGGGGGGCAGCCGACCAGACCTCCAGGCTGGTGGGTCTGAATGTTTCTTGATTTGGGGTTTGAGCCCTTTGGTGGGGGTGGAATTCTGGATATATTGGTCTGTGTGACCTTGAGACAGCTGCTTTGCTGTCTCTGTGCCTCAGTTTCCCTTATTCCCTTCTGTTTCTCTTGCTGATCTTAAAGAATTGATGCATTTGATAGAGACTGTCACTGCAAAAATAATGAGACTGTCATTATTGGTGGCAGCTGTGATGGTGGAGGTTTCTGGCGAGGTTGTGCGTTTGTACATATGTGGAGGGCAGTTATGGTTTACGTGTAAGGGTTTTTGCTGTTTCTGGTCAGTGTTGGGGCCACTGTGGGCAAGTGTCTGGGCCCGACACTCACACAGGGAGGAGGGTTCCGGGCAAGCTGAGAGTTCGGGCAGAGACTTTGCTCATGGGCTGGTGTGCAAGCAAGGGATGGGGGTGAGGGCCATGGGCATAAGGGGGGGGTCCCGAGAATAAGATCGCCCCAACCCAGACTGCCTGGCACCCAGGCACCGCTGGCAGCGAGTGTAAAGGCTTTGCTCTGGCTTCCTGCCACCCCGCCTTGGGGACAAGAGGGTCTTTGTCCAGTGCCCCCCTAGCCCTGCTTCTTCCGCCCTTACCATGACCGCCGGTTATCATGATAACCCTCAGGCCTGGGATGGAGACCTGGTGCCCCATGTGCTCTGGGGATCAGGAAGAAGCAACTGTGGTGCTCAGGCTGTGCCGAGTGGTAAGGGGGTGCTCTCAGGGGAAGTGTCCCTGGGCATGAGACCTGCCCCCACCCCCGGCTTTCTGCTTGCTTCGTTGCCTAATACGGGGATTTTGGGGTCTCCGTGACCTGGTTCCCGCTGGGCTGAAGGTTTCTTAGAGATGTGCAGGGAACAGGGCTGGTGCTGAGATGCAGATTCTCAGGTGCTCTTTCTCTTTTCCTCTCTCTCTCTGGCCAGGGACCCACCCTGGAAAAAGGGTTTAATTAGAACCATTGATTCCTTCTTTGGCTGTGGGCATTGATCTCAATGATGTGGTCAGCACCGGCGGAGTGGGGGCGGCGGCATGGCTGCCATCTGCCCAATGCCAGCCTTGGCTTTCTCTGACAAAACCCAAGTTTAGGAGGGAGAGGATTTTTTGAAGTACCAGGTCTATTTTAGCCGCCCCCCTCCCCCGACCCCTCACTCCAGGTTAGGTCTTGGGGAAAGAAGGCAGATGGGGTTGAGGGTTTGAATGGACCGAGCTGGAGTGTGAGGATCTTCCTGAGCTGTGGGCCTGGGGCTCAGGAACGGAGGGGCAGCTGTTAGTTCGGAGGGGTTCGGCAAGGGGGAGTCAGGAGGCAGTTGATGGGGTCTGTGGGTGTGGGGCAGGCAGAGATTTCAGGGGAAGGATCTGGGGGAAGAATCTAGGGCTTGCCACAAAAGCTTTCCTTTCGAGGAATCCCAAGCACTTATCTCCTCCAAGCCCTGGCAAGGAGATCTTATTTCTTCCTTCGTTTGTGTCCTCGAGACCCAGAGAGGGACAGAAGCTGCCTCTGAGGCCCAGCGGCCCTGGGTTCTGGCCTTCGAGCCTGGCCTGGCCAAGGGACCCCTGCCTAGGCACGGGGACTGAGGGTGAAGCCCCTGGCAGCCTCAGATCTGGGTTCGGAGCTTGGGGGAAGTTGGGGGACGCACTGTGCCCCTCACGCCCTGACTGCCTGCTGTGGGCGGGCCAGTGCAGGCGCCGGCTTCAGGGAGCCACTGAGATGCTCTTTGAAGATTCCCTTGTTGACTTCCTAGGGCCCATTCGAGCAGAGATAATAAAAATCTGGCCGTCAGCGGGTTTGAGGGCTGCACTTGCTTCCCCTTCTTTCATTCCCAGCTCTGAAAAGCGGAGATGAAGGCTTTGGATTTGGCTAGGAAGCTGGTTTGCTCGCCCCGAGGGAGGGAGGGAGGGAGAGCGGGAGGGAGGGAGGTAAAGAGGGAGGATGGGAGGCAGAGGAGGGAGGACTGGTTTCCTGGCAGCCTGGGGAGTCGCTGGGGAGGAGGGCAGAGGGGCAGGGGGCATGGTCCCCAACTCCTGCCAGACAGCCCCAGGCCTCGGTGGGGTTCCTGTGCCCCACATCCAGGCTCCTGCTTTGTCCTTCAGTGCCTCAGTTCTGGAGAGCCCTCCCCTCTCTCCCCCCCTGCACCCCTCTGTGCCCTTCGGTCTCCCACCTCCCTTCCTCACGACCTCCCCTCGCTCTGTCCCTGCTTCTCCTGCTCTGCCTTTCATGCTCTCTCGCCCTTGTCTCCCTCTCTGCTCCTCAGTCTCCTCTTGCCTCTTGCTGTCTGCCCCCTCCCATCTGTCTGTCTTCCTTCCCCCAGCCTAGGTCCTGCTTTCTAGGACTGCCTGGAAGGTGGAGAAGCCAAGTTGTGGGGTGGGGTGGGGGTGGGAGGGCAGCCTCAGCCAAGGAAGGGACGGGCCTGGGTTTATTATGGTCCGTCAGGTGCCATAGTCATTAGAGTCCCCGCCGAAGGGAGCTGCTGAGCACTTAGGGATGTGCCTGTGCACTCAGGGCGTCACTCCTCTCCCCGCACCACAGCGGGCACCTTGCCTTGACATTGGGCTTCAGCCACTCCGGTTCTGCCGCCTGCCACTGCTGCTGGACTGCCGGAGAACCATGCCCGGCCTCTGGCCCCTCACCCACTGCCCCGGTCGTCACTGCACACTGTTCCCCTCCCACACACTACACCGTCTCCGGGCTCAGAGGCAGGAAGGCGGGGATTCTGATAGGCCTTCCTAGAACCCCATCTAGGCCCTGTACCCCCTTTGCCATCTGGGAAACCCCCCATATGACAGACAAGACAGTTATGGAAAGAAAACTGAACTGAGAAAAGACCTCATTAGGTTCCTTGCTTGGTGCCCAAAAGTCTGAATGACCTTGAGCAAGTCCCTTCCTAGGGGGGCCTCTTTTCCTCACCTGCGACAGGAGGAGGTGTGGGCTGGATCATCCCCAAGGTCTCTTCTGACATTCCACCCATGTTGTGTCTCTCTTCTGGATGATTTGCATATGCTTTGCATATATTAATGATGTCTGCTTGAAGGGGGAGGGTGCCACCCACAGGGACCGGAGTCCCACCCACCATTGCCATTCCTTTTGCCCATTGGCCCACGCTTTCCCTGCGTGAATCTCCCAACGGGTGGAAGCTGAGGCCTGAGCATTCTCTGGAGAGGTGAGTCCAGCCTCCCTGTGCTCCAGCCATGCTGGAGGCAGGATGGGGGGAAAGCCCTAGTGACAGGGACTCTTGTCCTCATCCCTTTTGCTTCAAAAGGTCCAAACACAGAAGCCAAGTGGTGTGTAAATCCACTAAAGTCGCCCATGGCTACCATGGGGGTGTGGAACCCCATGAAGCTAACAGAGGGGCTTAAGCGCCTCCCTCCTGCACCAGGAGGCCTGGGGACACCAGGAGCTGGACTGGGTTTAAGAGTCCCTCCTCTGGCTTCAGCTCCCACCCGCAGCCAGGGCAAGTCCTGCCGGCTTGTGCCCCTGCCCGCTTCTGCTCAGCCCCCCGGGGCTCTGGGTGTGTGTGGTTGGAACTTGGACCTGAGAGATGGCCACTGAAGAACTAGATCTTTCCATCTCTGGGTTCTGCCTAGTCAACACACTAAAGATGAGGTCCCATGCCCCCCGCGAGGGTCACAGACATCACCAGGGAGGACCTACTGCTCTCAGTTCTGCCCCACCTCCACTGGCCCAGACTGATCTCGTGAGGACGGTCCCCGGGGCCTCCTCACACCCACCACCTGGCTTGTGCTCTGTCCTCATCTGGCAAAGGCCAGTGCTCTGATTCTAGCCCCCAGTCCCGCCCCAGTTCCCTTCATCCTATAAAACCCATCACATGGGGCAAGATGGGTAAAGGCTGGCACCTCAAGAAGATAATGTGGGGCTACTGAGTAATGGTGGGGGTTTCTGAAGATGAGCAAACATGCTCTCCACCGCCAAGGAGAACTGGGCCTGAGAAATGCAGCAAGAGGGATCAAGGTTAGATTTATTCTTAGGGAGGGACTGTCCCAGGGGAAGATTAGTTTCTGACCATGGAATTGTTGGGAAAATTAAGTGAAATAATAGGTGAAAATGTCCAGCACATTGCCTGGCACATAGTAAACACTCCAGAACTCTGAGATTTAGGATTTTACAGGGGATGAGGAGTTGGGAGGACGATTCCCAGAAGAGTGGTTTCTCCCACACGCAGGCGGCCGCCCCCCCACCACACCCCTCACGCCCCACGCATGCACTGGGCTCAGGGCCGAGCCATCCTGGTACACCCTGCCCTCGTCCTCTCTGCTGCTGGGCAAACAGAGTGTTTGGAGGCCGGGAAACCTGTTCTCCTCCCCCTCCCCCTATCTTTGCACAGGACAGCTGGAGAGAAAGCAGGCCCACGCTGCAGCAGGAGGAATAGAGGTTACATGGGAAGAGCCTCCCGTGGTGGCGTGCAGAGGGTGGCCGTGTGCAGGGTGGCCGCTCCAGGGCGGGGAGCTCCCATGGTGTTCTCTGCATCTTCTACCTCAGTGAGAGGCGTGTGCAAGCGTGAGTGGGGCAGGGGCAGGGAGCTGGCTGGCCGACCTGTGAGATGGCCGGAGGAGCTTGGCAGATCCGGTTTAACCTCTTGTGGCTGCTGTGATTGGCAGAGTTCAGGGGGCCATGATGGAGGGGTTCAGAGCTGCTGGGGGGAAAGGGGGACTGGGAAGTCATTCTTCGATCCCCAAGGGCAGAGAAGTGAAGGACAACGTAAAGAGAAAGCGCTGGACTGGTGTCAGCTTGTCTACCTCCTCTACTGCTGTGTGACCTGGGGCAAGTTATTTGCCCCCTCTGGTCTTCAGTGTCCTTGATGTGAGGAAAGAGTGTGGAATTAGAGAATCTCTAAGGCCCCTTCCAGCTGCCATAGGCTCTACCCACCTCCTCTCCCCTGAGATAACGCATGCCTGTCCACACAGACGGTGGGAAGGATATTCCCCAGCTCCAGCGAAACCAGGAAAAACAGAGATTTGGCCCAAGGGAATACTGGCACGCGCGCACACATGTGAGCACACACCTTACAAACGGGCCCTCGTGTTCCAAAGGCGTACCTCGTTCAACTCTGTCCTCTCAGCCTGGAGGATAGACAAAGGAGTGGCTATAGGGTTCAGCTATCATGTAAATCATAAACTCCTTTTCCTCCCACCCCTGCAGAACTACCTTGCCACACTCCATTCCAGCCAGGGATTATAATCCAGTCCATGTTTTCTCCCACCAAGGCACCTCCAGCTGGTGGCTCATCTCCCGGACAACCTCTCCCTGGTTCCTGGTAGCCTCAGCCACTTGGCCCAGTTGCCTGCATGTCCCGGTGTGGAGTGAGCCTGGGAAGCAGTTGGGTTTTCAGATGCCTGCCTTCTACACCTCTGCAAATATCCTCATGCCTGGACACTGGCTTCTTTTTCATCCCAGCCACAGAACATGCTAGAGACCCAGACCCAAGGACACACGGGGGGATAGGGGGGCAAACCCAGAGACCCCACAGAGTGGCCCTAGCTAGAGAGGTTTGTACAGAGCATAGGAGGTGGAGTGGGGTGTTCCACACCCCCCAGGACGTGTGATAATTGCAGACACAGGAGGCATCTGTAGCATCACCCCAGGCACTGACATCTGCCTCATTGGAGAAGAATTAACGATCCCAGCTCACTGGGAGGCGTTCTCCCAGCTCGTTGGGAGGCATTCTGGGGCTCACTGGAGCCCTTGCAGCCTTGCTCAGCCTCTCTGCCTGCTCTCTGGGGCTGGTCCCTGCCTACTCTGTCCCCGCTCTGTGGCCAGGCCGGCCTGATGAACCCCCATTCTTGTCCCAGCCTCCTAAGTTGGAAGATAGGGCTCTGAGGGAAAGTGAGGGCTCTTAGGACTTGCCAGTGCCCGGACTTGTAGCCTGGGAGCTCAGGGGATTTTTGGATGTTAAAACAAGAAGCCCCTGAGGGGCTTCCTGAGCCTCTTCTGTGATGGAGGCGGGGAAGCAGGAAGGCGGCTCCTGGAGAGAACCAGAAGTCAAGTAAGGATGAAGCTTGGGAAATCCTGGGCCCAGTTCTCCGGAACCTAAGTTCTCACCTCCTTCCCCAGGCCCTTCCCTGGTCCATCAGCAGCTCAGGGTTAGAATCTTTTGCCTCTCACCCCTAGGATGAGGCAGAAGGATACTGAAGCGAAGCCTTCTCTTCCACTTATGGTCCTTAAGAAATAGTTTATACTGGAGCATGGGATGGAAAGAGGTTAGACTTTAGGCAGAACTTTCCAGAGGGCACTGAATGGGAAATAGCCAAGATGGGAGAATGGATAGGACACCGTTTTGCTCACTGGTCAAGAGCTCAGGTTCTGGGGTCAGACAGGTCTGGGCTCACATCCCGGCATTGACTTGCTGTGTGATTTCGGGCAGATACTTCACCTCTCTGAAGCTCAGTGTTCCCATCTGTAAATTGGGACTGGTAACCATGGATTCCTCACCGGGTGGGTACCAGGATTAAATGGAGTAATACAGGCTGAGTTCCTGGCTCATCATAAGCCTTCGATAAGTAGTCATTTCTTGGTCTTCATCGTTTTCTCTGGCCAGTTGAATGATTGAATGGGAGACCATTCTCTCTGGAGGAAGGGGCTTATGTGAGAAAACCTCTTTCGTCTTTTTTCACACTCAGATTTGAGTTTTAGATCTCAGCCTATCTGGGGCTATGCCCCCGGAGCCGCCACTTACGGCTGGTGGTGGAAAGGAAACTGTCCCTCCCGGGTCTTCGCTCCCCCTACCCTGTGGCCCTTTGTCTGTGCCCCACCCCCCAACCCAGCGCCTCCCCCGGGAAGCCCCCTGGGCCAGGCACGTCAGTGAGCATCCCTGATTTCTCCCCCTAGTCAATGTCCCAGCATCTGGATACGACAGTTGTTTCTCCTTGGGGTGCCTGTGTCGTGGGTAATCGGTGAGAAAACTGGAACCGTGAGACTGGCAGGGGGCTCTGTGAGCACTTGCCGCCGGACGTGATGTGGGCATGGATGGTTCTGAGCCAGCCAAGGGAGGGCGGTGCCCTGGAGGGTGCCGGGGCCGCAGTGTCCCTGGGCAGGAACGGTCTCGGGGCTGCATGCCGCAGGATGAGAGGCAGTAGACGGGTACAGTAGCCCCCCATTCCCTATGGAGGGTACATTCCGAGATCTCCAGTGGGTGCCTGAGATTTCAGATAGTACCAACCCTACATATGTTATGTTTTTTTCCTACTTATGCATACCTATGATAGAGTTTCATTCATCATGAGTCACAGTAAGAGATGAACCATAATCACTAATAATAGAACAATATACTGTGATAAAAGTTATGTGAGTGACTGTGGGGTCATTATTAAGTAAAATAAGGGTTACTTGAGCACAGGCACTGTGACACGGTGACAGCAGATCTAATGAGCGAGACGGCCACTAACGGGTGGGACAGTAGAAAAACTGGATAAAGAGGTGGTTCACGTCTTAGGTGGGACGGAGCAGGAAGGTGAGAGATTTCACCCTGCGACTTAGGACGGCTCACAATTTAACGCTCATGAGTTGTGTATTTCTGGAATTTTCCACAGAATATTTTTGGGCTGCAGTTGACCAGGGGTAACCGAAACTGCAGAAAATGAAACCGTGCGTAAAGGGTGACTCCTGCAGCCCCAGGGAGAGGGAGCAGAGTGAGAAGGGCTTCCCTGCAGGGGAGGAAGGGCAGCCATGATGGACGGCTGGGGGAGGTCTGTCCCGCAGTTTGAGGGCGGTGAGTACAGAGCAGGAGTGAGACGCAGGGCGGCAGGCAGCTGAGGGCAGGGGCGCCTTTGCCCGCATGGCCCCCGCCACAGTGAGTGTGTGGATGCTCGTTGGGTGCGGAATGTCTGTTTCCTCTGCTGCAGTCAGGGGAGGGGCCTTCCTCAGTGGTAGGAGCTGATCCGAGTAGATGGGGGTCTCTTGGCTAGAAGAGGGTTGTCAGCAGAGCAATGGTGGCAGTCCCCTCTGACTCTGAACTCACCCACCTTCCGGAAATGGGTGACAGGTTTGGGAGGCAGAGGAGCCCTCCGAGGTGCTGTCATTTAGGATCTTGGGTGGGAACCGCAGGAAAGAGTCTGCCCTGTTTCTGGGAAGAGAACCAGGCCTGTAGGCCGTCTGTCCTGGGGACCTCATTCTGGGTACCCCATGTTTTCTGTGTTGTCCTGCTGTCTGTCCTCCTGTCTGTCTCCCACCAGTGTCCCTGCCCCTTCAGTCCCTGTTCTTCCTCCAACCCCCAGTCGCCATCCTGCCTGCCCCCAGCCCCAATGACTGCTCAATGGACAGCTCCTAAGGCTCTGCCTTGCTGTCCCTGTCCCCTCCTCCCATGGCCCATGGCCCAAGGCCCCTGCCCAGCCTAGCCCACTTTGGGAGCCCTGCCCCAGCCCCTCGCTCTCTCCAATTCCTCTTCCCCAGCTCTGGGCATTCATTCACGACTTTCCTCCTTTCCTGTCCCTCACCCAGGGCTCCAGCGTGCAGCGGGAGGGAAGCCTCCAGGACTCTGTTCCCTCTGTTTAAAGTCTCCAGGTTGGTAAGCCAGGAGGGAGGCCTCCCCCACCATTCCACTCCCACTGCTCCCCAACCAGATGCCCCTCCCCAGCCTAGAGGGCCAGAAATGGGGGAGGGGGCCATCCCTGGTGGGCCCAGACTTTTGCCAGGGGAGGGAACAGCAGAGACCTGACTCTGGGGAGGGCACCTTGCCTGGCAGAGAATGCGTCTGTCTGCATGGGTGTGCATGTGAGTTAGCGTGCGTGCGCAAGCCCGTGTGCATGTGCGTGTGTGCTGGCGGCACAGCTTCTGTGTAACCGGGGAGGGTGGAGGAGACAGGAGCTTTCTGCTGCGGGGACTGGTGGCCTTGGGGGAGGGGACCCTTCTCATGGGGGGAAAGAAGTCCATGGTCCAGCCATGGCAAGAAGGTGGGGGATGGAAGAGGATGGGACCACATCCAACCTCAATACAGCTTTGTTTATATATATAGACCCTTGTAAACCTGAGACCTCGTTTCCTTTATTCAGCCATTTGTTCACTCCTTCATGTATGCATCCACTCATTCATTCAGAACAGATGTGTTGAATACCTCCTCCGTGCTGTCCCTGGGCTGGGCTCAGAGTCCGACAGTGACCGAGACAGGTGGACCCGTAGAGCTTCAGGGGTTGTCTGATTCACCAGCTGTGGGGCCTGGGGCTGGCGCCTGGCCAGCTGACTGTAGAGTGCCTGCCTGTCCCAGGGCCGTGCCTCTGTGTCCACCGATGTCCCTATCTGCCACTGCTCTTTCTGCTGGCAGCTGGTCTGTACTTTATGTCCTTGTAGAGTGACCCTTGGCCCAATGGCACCCCTCTCAGTGCGCTCCCCCAAGCAAGCAGTGACCAAGGCCCCCTACCAAGTCCCCGGTGACCCTGGGGACTATGGGAAGCATTGTTGGGCCAGGGCTGAGGCCACTTCAGCGGGCCTCGGGGAGCCCAAGCTGGGGGAGGAAAAATGGGCAGGGTGCCCACCCCCCGACTTCTGTGCCCCTGACTGGCAACTTGGGGTTCTGACTTGAGAGTCAGCCTGACCTGGGTTCCACACCTCATTTACGCAACTTCCTAGCTGTGTGTGGCCTAGGGCAAACCACTTTCCCTTTCTGAGCCTCCGTGTTCTTGCCGGCAAGATGGTGCAAGAACACCTACCAGGCATGTTAAGAGAAAACGAAAAGCAGTAGCTGGTCCAGAGCCTGGCCCACAGGGGGCGCTGCCCTACAGCAGGTTCCCTTTCTGTCCCCCCCCACCCCTGCCCTGTTCTGGGCTTGGGCAGGCCATGCCCTGGGGACTGTCTGGGGACTAACCCTGCCCCCACCTAGGGAGAGGGGCTGCAGAATCCCGGTCCTGGCTGCTTGGGCCTCCGTGTCCTCTAGCCCCTCTCCAGCTCCCTGAAAGATGCACTAGCCCCAGTCCGGGTCGGCGGCCTGGGGAGGCAGCTCTCTTTGCCACTGTGGCTGCTGCCGTCTTGATGGCTTTTTAATAACTTTGCTCAGAGACAAAATGCAGAGCGCTCGTTTGTCTGCCTCTTAATTAAAATTACCGTTTTCCTAAAAGAGCTATGGCGCTGCTCCCTTCCCTCCCCCACCCTCCACTGTTGCCAGGAGAAGGCAGGGGTGACCAGAGACCGCAGTCCTCCCCCCCTGCCCTGTCCGAGTCTTGAAGGCCACTTCTGCCTTCCCCACACAGACGGCAAAGGGGTCCTGAGGAGTGAGCTCGGGGCAGAGCATGGCTGGGGCGGGGCCCGAATGCTCCCCTCTTTCACTCACCCCCTTCTGGAATGCTTCCAGAGGCAGGGAGCTCAGTATCTTTCAAGACTTACTTTCTACATCCGTGAAGAGGGCGAGCAACCCCATCCTGCTTTAAAACCCAGAGTGGAATGCGACGTGGGTGGGTTTGGAGAAGCGGTGCGGGGTTGTTGGAGTGACACGGGGGTGGGGGTGGGGCAGCGTCAAGGAGGTGGAGGTGGACACAGTGGGGCCAGCGCCTCAACGCTGGCTGGCTCGGCTGGGGTTAGAAGAGACCCCTGAGCTCCCTCTGCGGGCTCTGAGAGAGAAGGGCTTGGGGGTGGAGGGGGGAAAAGTCATCCCTGATAATAATGCAAATAGTAACGACCCATATGTGTGAGCCATATGTGCTGCGTTAGGCTCCGTCCATGTGTTAATTCATTTTATCCTCACGACTGTCCTGTGAGCTCCATGCTCTTGTCTCATTTTGCGGGGAGGAGACAGGCCGGAGGGGTGAGGTAACACGCTCAAGGTCACACAGACGCCGGGTCGTGGCAGCCTCAGCCCCTCCCCCTCCCTCTGTTTCGCCGTCCGCCTGCCTTAGGCCCAGTCTCAGTACCGCACGCTGTGTGCAGAGGGGCGCGCCTTTGCCTCGCTCGCTTCAGCGCTCCCGCAGGCAGGCTTCCTCTGTGGTTCACGCCGCTGAAACCGAACTCAGGTCCATCTCCATCTTCCTCCCTAACCCCATTGCTGGTTCAGCTCAGAGGTGGGGGCGGGGTGGGGAGGGGGGCTGGAGGTTAGAGAGTTCCGTCCGCAGACCTCCTTTCGTTCTGGCAGAGTTCCATTCCGCCTGGGAAAAAGACCCATGCAGACAGGGAAACCACTCGGTGGCTTAGTTGTGACAGCTGCTTGGTTGTGAGACAAGGGGAGGTGGTCTTATAGCATAGCTCCACCAGTAAGACCACCTAGGAAAGCACTCTGGAAGGTTCTGGAGAAGCAGGAGGCGCTGAAGCCTGGGGCCTGGAGGTCTAACACTGGGAGGGACATCCTGAGGCATCATTGACCCCGTCAGCTCCCTTCAGGCCTGGCCTTTCCCTCCGTGAGCCTCTGCTGCTGTGATTCTTCTTCCGCCGGCACCTCCCTTTGTCACCTCCCAGCCTGCCCTCCCTTCGCCAGCACCTCCCTGAAGCGCCCCTCCCGGGCCACCTCTGATTGGTCCCTCTGAACTTCCACGCACCGTCAAATCTCTCGTGGCCATTGGTTCTGGACAAACAGCCTACTAATCCACTTTACTCTTAGGGGCAGCAAGCTTGGTGCCTTCAGGGGCAGGACACAGGGAAGTTGTGGGTGAGGACAATAGTGAGGACTGCAGTGAGGAGAAGAACACAGGGGCTCCTTAAAGGCATGAAACCTGCAAGAGAACAGAACAAAAGAAAACACCTCCAGCCAAACAAGATGCCTGTGTCTCAATGTGACCTGTGTGTGATTCTCAGGAAACTGTGATTGATGTATCTTGGCATCCTCACAGTGCCCAGCACACAGTGTTTGTGTACCACTTGTTTGCTGAGTGAATATATGATCGTACCTGTGCCAGGCACTGCGCTAGATACGTTACATATTTATTTCTACCCATCTTCCTAAAGCAGACACTGGTTTTCCCATTTTGCTGTTAGGAAACTGATGGCCAGAGGAGTAAAATGACTTGCTCAAGGTCACCTGTATGAGAAGTGGCCAAGGCAAGATTTGAGCCTTGGCTTGCTGTGTCCTTCCCGCGCTGTTTGGTCATGGGTGTGTGTACATGTGACACATGACACATGCATTCAGTGCCCACCCTGGGTAATGGAGGCTAGTGGCCTCGCAGTTCACATGCACTGCATGCCTTGTGGGTAGGCAGGGCTGAAGGAGATGAGGGCCGCAGAGTCAGCGAGGGAGTTGGCACCCCTCACTCCAGTGCACCCCTCCTCCCTCAGCTCCGGTCCCATCCCAGCAGCCTGGCGATGGCAGCGCGGTGACAGGTGCCGAGCTGCGGAGATAAGAGCATTGCTGATTCCCCTGTAATTACTGTCTGATGAGATGCCAGAATTAGCCACTGTGCAAGCATGGGATCCAGACACACAGTTGGGGCGCAGTTAGGGGAGCAGCTAGGAGTGGGGGAGCCTCTCATTCCAGGCCTGGGGCCCTGTGGCAGCAGGGCAGGGTCAGCCCCGGGAGAAGGAAGTAGGCTGGCAGGGAGGAAGCACTGTGTGGTTAATATGCATCAGATATTATCTTGTGGGCTGTGGTTTTCCAGTATTCAAAGTGTGGCTGGGCTATACCCCTGAGGTGTCTGGCTGCTGGACAGGGCCTCCAGGGCCTCAGGCCACGAACCAGAGAATTGCAGGCAAAGCAGCCTGCGCCCTCAGACTCCTGGGCACACCCTTTGGCGCCTGGAGCTTGCATCTGCCTTGCTGGGGCGGTGAGGGGCATGGTCATTAGGAAGAGGCTAAGACCTAGAGCAGACACCTTGAATCTTTGAATCACTTTAGCAAGGTCAGGTGCTGAGGGCAGGTGGAAGTGCCTGGAAGGAGCGGGCAGCTTCAGCTGACCTTGCCAGGAGAGTCACCCGTCCCAGACGGGAGGAGTCTAGTTGGCCCCCGAGGCCTGAGGTCATGGGAGGCCGGAGAGTGAGGAGCAGGAGGCAGAGAAGGAACGTTCTGGTCCCGGAGGAGGGCTGCATGTGCCCTGGGCATTTCTTTTCCCTGGCACGTACGCAGGGGGCAGGAGGAGGGCTGGTGGGGATGGGAGCTGGAAGGGGTCATTTGGGCTGCTCAGACCTCATTGGACCATTGGAGTAGTTCTGAAGGCCACCAGCTGAGAGGGGTGGTGACAACGTGGGGCTCACCCAACAGAGGGCAGTGCGGATGGCTGGGGAGGGGCAGTAGCCAGGCCACACAGAGAGTGGCCGAGGCGTTGGGCTCAGGAAAGAGCATTTGGGTCCAGGTCCCTCCATCCCCTTCAAAGGAAGAAGTTGTGTCCCTGGGTCCTTGTGAGAGCCATGAACTCAGACTCTGGATGTAAGGAAGGAGGAGCCCCACAAGGTGGACGTAATGAGGTCTCTGTTCTCGGAGGTGCCCAAGCGCTGACCGCATGGCGTTCCTGAACAGCGAGGACTTGCAGTTCTCCTGTCTCGGCACAGCCTGTGGCAGGGGCTGGGAAGACTGCGCCCAGCGAAGGTGTGAGAAGAGGGCTGGGGAAGGGTTGGTACCCCAGAGGTTCTTTCGGGACTGTGCCACCCGGTCCCCCCCTGGGCTTCGGTGGCCCTGGGGCAGCTCTGCTCCCTGCCTGTCCTCTGCCTTCTCAGCAATGCCCTGGAGAAGAGTCCCTTTGGCTCTTTCAGACCTCAAAGAGGATGGGGTTGAGGGTCTCCATCTTCTCTGGGGAAGAGAGCTGCTGGATAGATGGAGGAGACGCAAGGGGCTCTGGCGAGATGGCTTGGAGGAAGACTCAGGGATGCCTTGGAGGAAGACTCAGCATCTTCCTCAGGGGCCACAGGGTGTAGGGAAAGAAGGGGAATCTGAGCTGAGGACCCCTGAGATCAGGCTCAACTTTGACTTTGGACAAGTCACCCCTTCCTGAACCTCCGCTTCCTCACCTGTAGAATGGGGGAGAGCAGCCACCCAAGGCGACTCCGAATTGAATGATACCGGCTGTCTGAGCCCTGTAGACTGCTGTGACTGGGGTGGGGGGAGCGTGGGTCAAGTCTTTTTCAGATAGATGGAAGGGGAGACTGTGTGTTTCTCCCCTGCCTTCCAGCCTGTGCTCCACCTTCCTGTGTCCTGGGAAGGTTCTGGTTGGACAAGAACAGAGAGAACTTCTGAGAGATGCCCCCGGTTTCTGGTCGGGCTTCCCAGGTCAGCCTGCGCCCAGTGGTTGGCAGAAAACTCGCTGAGTCTCCTGCCTTCTCCGAGCTCCAGGCTGCCTTCCTCCTGCTTCCTCCAGTCTCTCGTGGCACTAACCTTGACGTCTACATTCTTGGTTGGCTTGCTGGGCAGTAGAGTAATTAACGCACGAGAGGGCTGAGCCCTGTCATTCACCCTGCGGCAGCAGGTGGAAGCAGGTCAGAGGCCCCCGGCCCCTCGCCCTGGTGCGAGGCTGAGCACCTGCAGAGGCAGGCCTCGGGCTGGGTGTGCAGGCCCGAGAGGAGCATCTCAGTCCTTGGTGCAGCCTTGTTGTTGAACATTGGTCAGAATGAACTGGCCTTGAGGTCACTAGGCCCATCCATCTGTTTCGAGACAGAATGTAAGCACTTCCGCAAGGAAAGTCTGACGTTGACAGAGCAGGAGAGGGGCCGAGGAAGTCGCCTTCCCGGGCAGGTGCAGCTGGACCCAGGGTGCGCAAATGGGGTCCCTGCTGTCTTATATTGCGAGCTGGAGGTGCGCTGACCTGGCACTTGATGGGGTTCCCATACGCACTGCAGTCTCTCAGGGGGTCTTAAATGTGCATGGCATGTGTGCGTGGGCACAGCACCTTGTCTGTCCTTGTGGCTTCTGAGATGGCAGAGAGGTGAGTGAGGGCGGCGTCTGTGCGGCAACCCCAGTCCTCCCGGGCCCAGGTGTGCCCCGTTGATGCCCCTGGGGGCTGTAGGTGAGGCGGTTTGTGGCTGTGCGTCTGTAGGCGAGCATGTGCTGGGCACGTGCCACAGTGCCCGAGTGTGACCATAGAAGTGTGAGCAAGCAGAAGTATGAGCCACTGAGCGTGCGCTTGGAATCCGGGGGCAGCACGACCCCGATCATGCTGGCGACCGAGGGAGCTGCCTGGGTGCTGGCAGAGAAAAGACCTCCGAGGGAGAGCCTGGCGCCAGGCGGGGTGGTGGCACTGAGGGGGCCATGAAGGGGTCTCGCCAGGCGGAGGCCCTGGGTGACTACTGGGCAGTGACAGACCCCCCTGCGGTGAGTCGGGGTGATGGGTGGGGCTTCTCCCCCTCGCTTCCAACAGATTGGGGTCTCTTCTCACGGGAACCAGATGACTCCCTTTGGGCAGGTTTTAGGGGCACGGTAAAGGTCCCTTGCTCACACCCACTGCCCCGGCCTCCGAACCCTGAGGCTGGACCATCCCTTGGGAGAGAAGTCTCTCTGGAAGCCCCAGGAGTGGTGGCAGGGCTGGGAGGACGGACGGGCGCCTACCTCCCGCTCTGCCCACCCCTGCGTTTGCGCCTTTCCTTCCTCCAGGCCTGCGTTCCTCTCTGCTGCCTCTCCAAGGAGGTGCGTGGCTGACAGGCCACCACCCCCGGGCGCGTGACGGTGGACACTCCATGTGCGAGTCCGCCTGTTAATGCAGGGGCGCCATGTGGGCACGTGAGCCACTTCCAGCTTCCCCAGCAAAGGCTTCAGACCTTGGGGTCTGACAGGGTCCCCTCTGCATCTCCGCCCCTCCCTTCTCGGGGAAGCCAATCAGCCAGAGCTTCCTTAGCAGCTAAAAATCAAAACCCTACAGCCCTGCCTCTGGTGACAACGTTCTGACAGTGGAGTGAAAGGCAGTCAGGCAGCTGGGGAAGTCAGGGAGGGACTGTCCCCCACTCACTCCCTGTGCCGGCGCCTCTGTGCCGCGCACGACCCGTGTGCCTGTCTGGGTGTTACAAGCTCTGAAAACAAAAACAAAAACCAAATGAGAGGCCCGCCATGCTCGTCAGTGGCAGAGCTGGGTTTGAACGGAGCTTTCTCACCCCCGGTCCAGCGATTTTTGGTAGTGCCATAGCCTTGCTGGGTAGGGAGGCTGGGGTGCGGGGAGAAGAGGGATTGTCCAGCTGAAATTCTGGCCAAGGGGCTGGCTTGTTGGCTATTTTGCAAGGACGGGGGTCAGGACACCACACAGGGACCCTAATTGCTGAGCGGTGAGCTTCCTACCGGCTGGGGTGGGCACCTGGGGTGTGGCTGGGCTGACACACAGCTCTTCTTTCTTTGGGGCCCAAGGGTCTGGGGCACATTTTCCACCTCACTGCTGATTCTTCCTAAGGAGGTTGTTAGGCGGTGCCCTCTGGGGGCCTGCCGCCTGGAGGGGGGCTCCCTTGGCAATTGCTTTCTGGGAAGTGGCCTAGTGGGGTGGAAAAATCCTTGTGCCTGGGCGCCGGGACGCCCGGGTTCTGGTTCTGGTTTTGCCTCCAGCTCCTGTATGACCCGGTCAGGTTTGCTCTGTGTCTCAGCTTCCTTCCTGTGGAAGGCGTGTAGCTGGAGGGAGAGCAGAGCATGGCTTTCAAGATGGAGAGAGGTGAGCAGAACAGTCTCGAGACATCACTCTTCCCAGCCTCAGATTTGAGAGCTGAGGGGTTAGAGGGCCGCTGTGCTGTGTGTCCTGGGGACTGGGCAGTGGGGGGTCAGGGGGCGCAGGGACTGCACAGCCATGCGGAGCCAGGGCCGCTGGTGGAGACGGTACTGAGGCCAAGCCTCACTCCTGAGCTGGCCTGTGGGTCTCTGCACCTCTCTCAGGTCTGTCCTGCAAGACCCCCAGTCTGGTTGGGGTGGCACCTCTGTCATCAAAGAGGCCCTCGTCTGAGGGAGCTTCCAATCGGATGAGGTAACAGGGGCTCGCCCCACAGCCCCTCAGAGAGGAGGCACAGGCCCTGCCCTGAGCAACTGCCTCGACTGCGGGGCAGACAGGGCTCGGCCCTGGGTGAGCCCTAGTCTGATGGGGGAAGCATGGGCCCTGCCCTGGGCTGTGCCCAGTTTGAGGGAAGAGGCTCCGCCCTGGGGGCGCTCCCTCTGAGCAAGTGGACAGAATCAGCAGGAGGAGTCAGCCCAGGGATGGGTGAGAATGAAATGCAGGCGGAGGCAGCATCTGGCTGGGACAGTGTCCGCCCCTCCCCCAGGGCACTCAGCACTCGCCCCCCTCAAATTCTCTCTCCCTGGGGAAAGCCCCAGGAGACCCAGCCCTCCTCCTGGCACCGCCCCCCCTGCAGGCCATGCCACAGCTCCTCCTAGGCAGGTGAGCCCCCCTCCCCCAGCCCTGACAACGTCCTTTAATTAGATTCCAACTCGTTTACCAACTAAGTGGCCTTCTGTGGGTTTTAAATCTGTGCAAATTGGTTTGTATTTTTCTGCCTGCGTGAAGCTGTGACTGGCAGTGCCCTGCGGTCTCCCCTGCCTCCTGGCTCCCTCTGGGCTCCGCTGTCCCAGCCCCACGGCCCACCTGAGTCTGGATGCCCAGCTTCCCTGGGGGCTGGCAGGTAGCAGGGCTCCCTGGGCATGGGGGTGGAAGAGACCAGGGGGTTGCGGGCCGTAGTCCCAGTCTTCCTCTTCTCCTGTCACTCAACCTCCCTGGTCCTCGGTTTCCCTTGCTGTCCTGCGAGGAGAATCCGCCTGCCCCAGGCCCTTCACAGTGGCTCTGTAGAGTAGCGCCGGGTGCTGGGGAGGGGGCATCCTGCGTGTCACCAGCCAAGGCTCACCCTGCTTCTGACACCCTTTTGCCTTGCCTGCCTTCCCCCTGACTACTGTAGCGCCCAGGGAGTGGTCCCTCTTGGGGGAAATGGGTTCCATCTGGCCTCTTCCCACTTCTGTGCCCTCCCTCTCACACTTTGCGGGGAGGGGAGCTGGCCTTCCCTGGGGACCCAGTGATGACAACTTGCCTGGCCTTGCCTCCTCAGTGTCCCTGCTGTCAGTTACCAGGAAGTCACCTTTATTGTCTAACCATCTCCTCCGTGTTTTTAAGTCAGTGCCCTTTCCTCCCAGGCCTCCCTGCCATGGGTTCCCCTTCCACATCCTTTCTGTCTTCCCTTCCAGCCCAGACAGGTTCTCCTGAGGTGGCCGACATTCAGGGGAGGCGGTGCTGGGTTGGTGGGGAATGTGCAAACACGGGGGGCAGGAGTGGGGGGTCTCTGGCCCCCGCTCTGAGCCAGGAGCTGGACGTGAAGCCCTGTCCCTAATTCTCAGTCCAGCTGCCTCCTCCTCTCTGATTACCCTCCCCCACAGCCCGCCCCCACCTCTGCGGCTCTGGTTGGAGTGACAGGGAGGCTCAACAGGGCGCTGGGCATTAGCAGTTTGGGGGATATTACACAGGAATGTTTACAGAAAGGCAATTGCCCGGAAAATGACTTTGGTTGCTGTGGTATGGGGCGGAAAAGATAGTCGTACTTAGCAAACAGACACACTGGGCTTCTGCTCCGAGGACCACAGACGGACAGGGACGGAGGGGCGTGGGTACACGGAGCCCAGAACCGGGGGCACCCACAGGCAGACAGACCTATGCCTTCACCGGGGGTCGGGCAGGGGATGATCCCCTCACCTGATCCACGTGCCCTGAGTCTCTGCCAATCTTGACCTTTGGACTCTGGCCTCTGACCTCCCAGGAAGGTACACTTCATGACTGCCGCAGGCGCCCAGCAGGATGAAGTTGTCAGGCACAATCGATGGTGGCAGTCGCCTCGGGGCTCCTCCTGGGTGATTTGGGCTCCGCTTGCTTTGGCTGCAGACAGTGGGACTGGGGGAGCCTCGAGCCGCAAGTGCCTGTGCTCGGGCAGGCACTGTGGGGTCTGAGCCGGGGCCTCCCCCTTCCGCAGTGCCCACACACCCCTCCCTCTGCTCTGCCTGCGGCCTGGCCAGGCCCTGTGGGCATCCTGAGCTCGTGCCTAGCCCCCACCTCTGCCCAGGCAGGGACACACCTGTGAGGCCTCTCAGCTCCCCAAGGGAGGGACCTTGACCAGCCTCCCAGTCTCCAGGGAGAGGGAGACAGGGACCTGAACTCCAGGTCCTGAGCTGCTTGGGGCCCTCACAACAGGGGCCCCAGAATCCTTTTCTCTCTCCAGTAGCTTGTGGCTCTGCTCTTCCCTCTCCTTCCTCCCCTCCCTCTCTCTCCTTTTTCTCCCTCCCCCTCTCTTCTCCACATTCTCTTCCTTTGAAGATGATGTCATGTGTGAACATTGCCCACCGGCAGCCAGAGTAAATGGTGACATCTGGGTAAATATGCCAGGTGGGGATGGGCTTGATGGCTTACCAGACGGTGTCACTAAAACTTAGGGAATCTTAATTCTCATCATGAGTTACAGTGATCTCATGTAAAAGAATGCAGTGGAGGATAAAAATAAATCAGGCTCATAAATAAACGTGGAATTTGGAATTGGTGGAACAAATAACAATGTCGCCCTCTTCCCAAGCATCTGCGCCTTTATCCGTAGCTGGCCACTGGGGGGAGCCCACCTCCTCCTGGTCACCCCTGCCTAGGCGTTCCCTTCCCCAATGCCCAGGCTGGGAGGGTTGAGCTGAGGATGACCAGCGCGCCCCTTCCCCACCCTTCCCTTCCCTTCCCCTTATTCTGAGCTGGGTTTCACCAGTCCTGGGCATCTTCCCTGTAGCTTGAATCTCTGACTCGAAAATTTATGGATGGCTTTGCACACTGCAGGTCTTTGGAAAGAGGGCCAACCCCCCAGCCCCAACTTATTTCTCAGGCTGCCCCAGCCCCTGTCCCTCAGAGGCCTCCAGTCTCAACACTCTGCTCCTTCCCCAGTGCACCCCAGCTCTGCTCCCCTTCCAGGGCCTCCCAAACCTTCCCCTTCCCTCGGAGCTCCCTGCCTCTGCCTCTCCACCCAAGTTCTTCATTCCTCGGTCCCTGCCCCAGCAGAACCCAGGAGGACCCAGTAGAGCCCTGCTTACCCTCTCAAGGCCTCCTTGGCACCCCGCCCCACCACACCCCTGCCCGGATGTCTCCCTCACTGCCCCCTGCCATTCAACAGGAAGCATCGATCTGCTCAGGGCGGCTGCTTGCTGGATTGGAATCGATCTCCCGGGCTTTCCACTGGGCTGCTCAGCCCAGGGAGGGTCTGGGAGGCTGTGAGGACTGGGGGTGGCTGGAGCGGGCTCTGGGGTAATGAAATGGGAAGGCTGTCCTGCTAAGGCTCAACAGCTCTGTGCCAGGAATATCTTTAATTCAAACCCATGTACGTTCCCCTCCATGGTCTTGTCTGCCCCTCACGCAGTGCCCTCAGGCAGGATTTAGGGTAACACCCCCATTTTACAGATTTGTGCCTTTAGGCTCCCAGAGGGAGAGAATTGTCGGCAGACTGGATGAGTAAATGAATGGCTAACCCGGGGTCCCTCAGGGAAGGAGCTAACTCCACATCCGGGGTGTCCCCGGCCTGGCTTTTTTCCTAGCAGCGCTCTGACTTCTGGTGGCTGGGCCGACTCAACAAGACAAATTCTCGTCCGAGTCCTGGAGCTCCCATGGGCCTCCTTCTCCTAAGGGTGACAGGGTGGCCCCCCAACCCAGAAGTGCAGGCCCCTGCTCCCAGGCCACTGTGGCCCTGCAGAAAGGAGGGGGAAATGCACAGGGCAGGGAGCTCGGACCCTGGGTTGTGCAGGGGCCTCACCTCTTTCCCAGCCTAGTTTCTGGGTTTGTCAAATAAAGCCAAGGATCTGAAAGGTTCTTAAACAGACTCTAAAGCTTTTCAAATCAAAGCCCCTCCTTCCCACCCCCTCCTCAGAGACAGCTGTTGTACCCCCTGCCTCCTCCCCTCTCTCTGACCCTCCCCAGAACCCAGCTTCTGCCTGGTCCCTGACCCTCCCTTCTACCAATGCCTGGGCACCGAGGGGCGAGTCCTGACCTCGAGGAGGCGGGGGGAGCTCGTCCTTGCTCAGTCTCTGCTCAGGCCTGCTCAGCAGCCCCTTCTCCCCTGCTGCTGCCCACGTGACAGTTTTAGGACCACAGCCACCAACGGGCTGCACGCAAACACACATCCGCTGTCCCCACCGCTGCTTCCCCTCTGCCCTGCCCACTGCCTGCTCTGGTAGCCTGGACCCCTCCCTTCCAGCCCTGCCTCGGCCCCTTGAGTCAGCCTGGGAGAGCCTGCGTGACCCTGGACCTTGCCACAGTCCCTGACTGTCTCAGGCGGGCACACTGTCCAACCCCAGACACCCTGAGGTCCCCCTCAGGTGCCAGGGAAGGAAGTGCTGGCAGGGAGGGCCGAGGAGACTTGGAGACCTGTCCCAGTCAACGCATCTGTGTGTCCAGAGCTCTGGGAGGGTGAGACACGCCTGGCTGGCTGGCATAAGGGAGAGGACCCTCGGGCTCGGCAGGGCTCCAGGGCTCCAGGGCTCCAGCAGCAAGGCCGTGGGCAGGATCCGCCCCTGCCTGGGCAGCGAGAGGGCTGCGGAGTGTCCGGGGCCCTTGGCCACAGCTCCTCACGGGCAGGTACTGGGTCCCCGTGAAGAGGGCCACCGGGTTCCCAGCTTCGCTCGGCCAGGAGCCGCCTGCAGGGGTTTCCTCCCTGCGAGGCGACCTTCACGTGGGATTAACTGGGTGTGCATTTCGTTAGCTCACGTCGAACTTACGTAAATGTACTTGAGCCCTGACCAGTGTGGCTCAGTTGGTTTGGACATTGTCCCGCAAAGCAAAAGGTCTCCGGTTCGATTCCTAGTCAGGGCACGTGCCTGGGTTGTGGGTTCGGGCCTGGGTCGGGGTACAGAGGAAACCGATCAATGTTTCTCTTTTTCCCTCCCTTCTCTGCTCTCTGAATGAATGAATGAATGAATGAACGTACTTGAAAGGAGCCTTATCTCTCTGCTACCCCAAGGAATGATATCCACGAAATCAGTGGTTGGACCTTTGAGTTGGGTTTTTTCTAATCCTTCTGAAAGTAAAGATATAACTATTAAACTGTTTTTAAAAAATGCTTCTCCCAAAGTGTTCTCTGTACATCTGGACCTCACTTTGGAAGCACAACAGAGGGTGGTGACCGTGGTGAGAGGGACAGATGCCTGGGGGGACAAGGAGGGAGCGACCCCAGGGCCAGGGGCAGCAGCAGGTAAACAAGGAAGAGTGCCTAGTGCGGGGGACGCGGGGTGGGGTATGGGTGCCAGTGCTCCATCAGTAAACGATTGCCACCTTTCGGGAAAGTGCGGTGGGAGGGGCAGGGGTCAGGTCTGGCCTCCACCCCTCACTGTGGCCTTGGACGTGTCACTGGACTTCTCTGACCTTGGTGGCCCCATCTCCAAATGGGGCCACAGCAGCACCCCCTGACAGGGCTCCCGGGAGGCCCATAGGCCGTGACAATGACCTAGAGACAGACCCTCGGTAGCTGCGGAACTCCGTGTGTACAGAAGCAGTTTTTCCCTTGGTCTTGGTGGGAGGGGCTGGGCCCTCCTGGGCTCCGTCCCCCAGATCTACACGCCTCAGCTGCAGCCCGGGAGGGGGTGTGTGTGTGTGTGTGTGCATGTGCATGTTGGGTGAGGGGTGGCTTTTCCTCCAAAGTGGCTACATTTCCACTTTCCCACCCAGATAGGCAGGAGACGACCGTGGCCTGATGAGCAGTGGATGTGTGGAGAGGGGGCTGGTGAGGGGCTGGGCTGGATGGAGCCTGGCCGGGCCCCAGAACCTCAGCCTTCTCCTCTTTTGCCCCAGTTGGCCCTTCGAGTCAGCCCCTGGGTGGGGGAGGTGCATGGGTCTACCGCAGTACCTGACACCCCAGACCTAGGCTACATGTGGGGGCTGCTGTTTGAGGATGGTGGACTGTCGGGGCCAGGGGGTGCTCAGGGAAGCCTGCGTTTGTCTCCCTGTGGGGGTGACTTCTGGGGATGGGGGAGGGCAATCTGTTTGATGCTTAGGAATATGGCTGAGGTAAGCCTCAGCAACTCCTGTGGCCTCCTGGAACACGCTAGAGTCACTGCTGCCTGCTGGGCCATGGGGAGGTCAACACTGAGACTGGGTGGGGGGGTGGGAAACAGTAGGGCTGGGCCTGGGGAGTGCAGGAGCTCAGGGCCCTCGGGCCTGTGGGGAAGGGAGGGAGGCAGAGTTCTGCATGGGGACCTCAACCCCCGGCCTTCTCTTTTTTCGCTTCTGTACTGTCCTTTGTCCCCTGTGCGTCCCTTATAGGTCTTGAACTTGTGTGTGTGTATGGGAGGGGAGACCACAACAAAGGAGGGGAGGGTCCTGGAGGGTCCCGGAAGGAAGGCTTGATCTGTTCTGTCTGCCTTTTTCCCCCTTTGAGTTTGTTCCAAGTCCATCTCTCACTGTTTTCTCTGTGCCCAGTCTCCTGTCCGTCCATCTGTCTGTCTCTGGGTAGGGAGGGGAGAGAGGGTCCCACACCCCAGTCCCTGGGCCAACATCTCCTTGGGAAGCCCTGACTGTGACCTTTGACTTTGTACCCCGCCCCCCACGTCTCCTAGTCCCGGCCC
This sequence comes from Trachops cirrhosus, assembly GCA_028533065.1. NCBI lineage: Eukaryota > Metazoa > Chordata > Mammalia > Chiroptera > Phyllostomidae > Trachops > Trachops cirrhosus. Next base: position 92,805,205 of record CM052545.1, on the reverse strand, counting down.
TTTCTAAGCTGATCCCCAGCCTTCAGGACAAGGGTGTCCTGGACGTGCCAGTCCGAGAGGAGGTGGGCCTCTGCCTCTCCTTACAGGATGCTCCGGAAAGGAAGACGGTGTAGGCTCCTTTGTACAGCTTTTAGGAAGCATCTAAAAAGGAAACTCCCCTCCCCTCACCTAGTCAAACCAGCATTAGGAAGGAGGGAGGGGATGTGTGGCTAGATAGGTGTCCAGGACCCCAGCTTCCAAACCTTCTTCGTCCTCAAAGGACAGCACCTCGCGTGCAGCTACCCCTGCAAACCCACCGCAGAAGCGCAAGGAGCTGGACCCCGCCCCCCGTTCTCCACCCTCCGCCGCTCCAGGCTCACTGTCCACCCCAGCCCCGCTTCAGCTCCTCCTGTCCGCTAGATGGGGGCGGGCCTCGCCGGCCTCACCCCGGCGCCCCTCTGCTATTCCCAGGCCCAGCCCGCCCCTCCCCCAAGTGACCCCGACGGGGTTGGGCCGCCCCAGGCCGGGCGCGCAGTGACCCCGCCGTGTCCCCTCTCCCCTCTCGCAGATCCGGAGCGGAGCAGCCCCCCCATGCTGTCTGCAGATGATGCCGAGTACCCGCGAGAGTACCGGACCCTGGGGGGCGGGGGCGGAGGGGGCGGCGGGGGCCGGCGCTTCTCTAACGTGGGGCTGGTGCACACATCGGAGCGCCGGCACACGGTGATCGCGGCCCAGAGCTTGGAGGCGCTCAGCGGGCTCCAGAAGGCGGACGCCGACCGCAAGCGCGATGCCTTCATGGACCACCTGAAGAGCAAGTACCCCCAGCACGCCCTGGCCCTTCGCGGTCAGCAGGACAGGATGCGGGAGCAGGTGAGTGGGGGCCGGCTGCAGGCTGGGGCTGGGGTGAAGGCGACAGGCGGGCCGGGCCGGCTGACAGGGGAGGGGTCTGACCGCATGCTCCCCTGCCCCCAGGCTCATTCCGACTCTGAAGGTTCTGAGGAGCGTCTGGGGCAGAGAGGGAAGGACTGGAGAGTTGGGCAGTTACCTTGGTTGGCCTTTTCTGGAGCCTGGGGAGGGAGGGGACGGGGTCTCAGCCTCCGGACCTCCGCCTGCAGTCCTGGAATTTGGAGCACGGGATTGGGCGGAGAGAGCCCAGCCTCTGACTCAAGCTCTTGGACTGGGCAGAGGGGCAGGAAGGCTGCCTTGGAGGAAGAGGGGCATCTTGAGGACTGACTGTTCTGACTCTGAGGGTCCATCCAGAGGTGGAGTTGAGACGTTGAGACTTGGGGTTGGTGCCTCTGTGATGTGGCGGTGTGAGAACCTCGGTATGCTGGACTTGATGTGCCCCCAGCCCCTGCACGGACAGAGCCCTGGACTCCTGGGACCTCACCTCCTCCTCTCCCATCCTTTTCCCAAAACTCTCTGTGTAACTAGAATCCACCCCTCGTGTACCTTGGTTTCTCTCCTGCCATCAGCGAGGCTTAAAGGGGAGTTGGGGCTCCTGCCTCTGGTCGAGGGCCTGTCTTGTCTCCTGCTTTATGGAGGGAGGGGGACGTTCCCCTTGTCAACCTCTCCCGGATCCTTGGGTTCCTGGATGCATCTGTCCATCCAAGGATGACCTTCTTGTCTGTAGGAAAGTTCTTTCCAGGAACTAGCCTTCTGCTTACAGTCCCTCATTGGTGAGGGGTACCCTGATGGCTGCTGAGACTCAGGTGTTGTCTACCCTGGAAGAAGGGACCAAGAGAAGGGTGGTCCATCCCATCAGCATCCTTTCAATTGAGTCTCGGGGTGTCAGCCCCTGCTCCCATGCCCGTCTTGCTCTGTCCCCCCTTCCCAGGTACTGCTGGGTGTGGCTGGGGAAGGGGAAGAGTGTTCCTACGCAATCCTCACTGCAGGGAATGGGGACGCATTGACTCATTTCTGGTACCTTATCTGCCCCCTGATGTCACACCCTGTTATGTCTGGATTTTACTTCTTCCCAGCTCCAGAGTTCTCCTCGGAGCAGTCGGGAGACTGGGATAAGGGAGAGATGACGGAGATATGGCCCCTACTCTCAGGGACCCCCCCTCTATGGGTTCCCTCTGTGTGCTCTGGCTTGGGAGGAGGAAGCGGGGACAGTTGTGACCTAGATGGGGTGAAAGGATGGTTAAAGACAAATATGAGGAGCCAATCAGTTGGGAGAGGGTTTGGGGGAGGCGAGGTCAGATGGGCAGGCCTGGTCAGGAAAAGCTTCCTGGAGGAGGAGGTGCCTAACCTACGCTTAGAAGGATGGAAAAGGACTGCTGAGGCATAAAGAGAGAGAGTGTTGTTTTAGAAGGTGTTGGGAAGGGGAGGGGAGCACAGGCTGGAGCATGGTTGGTTTGGGGCTGGCACAGAGGTCCACTGGCTGGCCCAGAAGGCTCAGGGTGAGCGGGAGGTGAGGGGGCAGACTAGAACGTGGGGCCAGAGGTGGTGGCTAGAAGGGCTGTGGTTGTTTTCCACGCTGAAGAGGAGGGGGCAGAAGAGGGGCTGGAGGCAGGAGGAGGAGCAGGAAGAGTGTGTCCTGGAGGACAAAGGGAAAGGCCTGGGCGGTTGGAGGGAAGACCGAACAAGACTTGTTTGCTGCCTGGCGCCAGGAGGCAAAGACAGAAAAACCTGGGTGACGGAGAGAGTTGGTGCCTTGGGGAGAAATGAGAGAGTTGGGTGGGAGACAGGAACACGCGAGAGGAGTTTGAGGAGGGGAAGGGTAGTCACAGGATGTCCGCTGCACACCATTTGTGCAGCCCGGGGCTCTAAAGGGACCAGAGCTTCGGAGAGGGGTTGAGCACCATCAAATCAGAGTGGAAGTGGGACCTGGTGCGTAGCATGGCCACCAAGGCAGAATGGGGTCTGCGAGGGCAGAGGGCCCGTGACAGTCGGGGAGGGGGACCAGGAACAGCTCTGCCTCCGAGGGAGAGGAGCAAGGCTCCGCAGGAGGGGTGGGGGAGAAAGGGCGTTGGGACTGGCCAGGATCGGTGGGTCCACGGCGGGGTGAGGGCCCGTTTCTCGGGGTGCGGTGAGGAAATGGCCAGTTTCGGAGGAGACTGGAGGTGGTCAGGGAACAGGACCCTTGGCTGCAGACCTGCCTGGGGAGGTTTGGCCAGAAAAAGACAGAGACGGCCAAGGCGGTGGCCACAGGGGCAGCAGGGCCATGGGAGACAACGAGGGCGTGTCTGAGGGCTTCCTGCGTGTCTGGCACGTTCTTCGGCATGGAGTAGGCATCAGCAAATACTTAATAAATGAATCAAAGCACAGCCACTCACTACCAAATTCATCTTTACTCATCGGCTCACTGGTTCCCTCCCGTAGAGTGTAAGTGGTAGGACCCGCAGCGGGCTCTCTTGCCACGGAGTGCTGCGTGCCTAAGCGCAGTGACGGCTCAGTAAATATGTGTGGGGTGAGTGGATGAGTGACTGAAGATTCGGGGGGCTGGGGGCACGGAGAGGGCCGTGGGGAAGAGCCCTGGAGGAGTCAGAAGGTGATGGGCTTTGAGCCTCAGCAGCAGGGTGGCCTTGCGGTGGGAGAGGAGTCGTGTCTTCTGAGATGGCAGGGAAGGACAGTGCGGCAGGGGAAGGGGCCCGTGGGGGCGAGGACCCCGCAGATGGTTTTCACCGCTGTGAAGCAGGAAGGGACATCTTCAGTGAGGGGGCAACGAAGAACTGGAGGAGGAGAGAAGTGGGGAGCGGCTCCTTGGCGGAGTGTACAGGGAGGTGGTCGAGAAATGAAGGACAGGACCTAGGAGTATCTGATGGGGAAGCTTTTCCCCTGGGCTCAGGCAGCCCCAAGTCTGACAGGAGAGAAAAACCTGCAGAAACAGACCAAGGGCTCTAGTTAGAGACCCAGCCTCCCTAAGGGGCTAGCCAGTGTTTCCGGTCCCTCGGAGGTGTGAAAGAATGCCCCTCCCTGCCCATCACAGCCCCCCAGCGGCTCCTGCCCGCTCCCCCTAATGGGGTGTCCCCCGCTTCGCACACACAGGTTGGCGGCTGGACCGTGGACCCCGTGTGCCTTCTCAGCTCCCTCTGCTCCCACCTCCATGGCGACTCCGCCCCCTCCGGGGCTGGCCAGCCGGCCCAGGTGAGTCACCCACCTCCACCCCAACCCCAAACCCTTGTCGGAGTTTGGCTTTGGGGAGGATTATTTTTTGGAGGGGGGATATCCAGGACTTTTATTTTGCATCCCATTTTCATCCCCCTGGTTGCCTAATTCCTACCACTCCCTCCCCAAACCTGTAGCAAGGTTTGGCTTTGGGGAAGGAATTTTTTGAGGGGGAATACTCAGGTTTTAAAAAAAAATTTTTTTGGTGTGTGTTCTTTTCTCCTTTAAACAGGAGCCCCTCCCCCACCCTCACCCCATTGGTTTTCAGGAATCTCTTATGCCCTGAACTTAATTTCGCCCCTCTGCAGACCATCTCATCCCCCTCTCCCCACCCCACCCTTCCATTTCTGAGCAGACCCAGCCTTCCCTGATGTCTTACCACTAGGAAGTTCTTCATGATGTCTCTCTCCCACCCTTCTTGCTATGTTCAAGGCTTAGTTTCAAAATGTTAAGAAGACGTTGGCATCTGGCTATTTGTTCTGAAGTTGTTTCCTGCTTCCCCACCCAGCCTCATTTTCCCTGATGGGAAGATGGAGCTTATCTCAGACAGGGGCACACCTGGACGGGGCTTGGGCTCCCAGCTCAGGCCAGGACTCTGCCGTGGGAAAGTAAGAGACACCCGAGGCCCAAACGGGGAGGAGGGGTCAGGGAGTCAGTGTTACTTGGAGGAAGGGCAGCCCCGAGGGGGTCTCGACTCGGTGGTCGGCTACAGCAGGCTTAGGAGGTGCAGGGTCAGAGCAGCCGGTGGTTAGTGTGGGTGCCTGCTTCACTTCTTCACACACCTGGCTTCTCTTGGGGAGAGGCGGCAAGCCTTGACCTTTTATAAGAAGTAGAAAAAAAAGGTGTCAGCCTAGGGAAGGACCAGTCTCCAAAGCGCCAGAGCTTTAGCGGAGTGAACTCAGGTCTAGCAACAGATGGGCGTGGCGTGGCATGGCGTGGCATCACTCACAGGGCGTCCCCCCTTCCTTTCCCAGCCTTCTGCCCCATCTTGACTGAACTTCTTGGAACAAGATGTGTCTGCCCCCCAGACTGGATAGCAAGTGGGTCAGACTTGTCCCAATTGGCCAAGTGCATGGGAAGGCCAAAACGGGGCTGGAACAGGGGTGGTGAGGAGGCAGGGGACAGGTGCACTGTGCCTGAGGCATGCAGAGGCCTCTCTGGATGGAGTGTCTTGGGGTTAGATAAGGCTAGGGTGATGAAGAGGAGTGAGGCTGGACTTGACAAGGGGTTCGAGGCCTGCCCACATGTGCTCTGATGGACAAAGGAGAGTTTGAAGGGACCCTCGCCTCACAACCTTGGAATTACTGAGAGAAGTGGCTGTGCACAGCACTGGGTCATCACTTGATACTCAGTGCTTACCAAACACTTCCCATTGCCCATGGCTGAGCAGGAGGCTCCTCTTTGCACAGTGCGGGACCAGAGATGTTCAGCAAGTGCCAGAGTCACACAGCAGAGCAGGATCAGAAGCCATCAAGGAAACAGGCGAGCCAGGCCGCCCACGCTTGGCTGAGAGTTGGGTCATGGTGGGACTAGCAGGGCAATGGTGCGGAGCGGACCGGTGGGTAGAGGATGTGAGCTCTCGCGGTGGAGGGTTAGGGGACAAGACACTCTCCTGCCCCCACCCTACACATGATCTTTGGAGATGGGGGCCTGGAGAGGACCCTGGGAAGGGAGCAGAGGCTAGATTCCAAACCGCAGCCCCTCCCCCGCTTCCACTAGGCTGTCTAACCTCCCTCCTTCTTTCTGCAACCCGAGTCCTGGGCTTAGGGCCGGCGTATCGGGTGACCGCGGCGACGCAGCCAGTAGCCTCTGCCGCTCCTCGGCGGGGCTGCGCCCGCGGGGCCGCGCCGGGGGAGGGGGCCGGAGAGAGGATGTGCACGGCGGCGCGCCGCGCTGCGCCGCGCCAGGTGGAGTCGTGGTTACCGAGGAGACCGGGGCCCGGGCCCGCTCGGCGGCGGCTCTCGCATTGCAGCAAAGGGCACCGGCAGCCGCGGCGGGCGGCTGCGGAGGTGGCCGGGGGAGGGGAGAGCCCGGGCGGGTGGGAGTAGGGGCCACTCTCCCTCCCCTGCCTGACGCGGGACCTGGGGCTCGGGGGATACACCTGTGGCCGCAGGTAAGGGGGAGCGGAGCGGCTGCGGGGGTCCGGGTCGCAGGCTCAGGCTCTGCGGGGAGCCGGGGCATGGAGATGGGAGGGCTGCTCAGCGCTCCGAGGGGTGGGGGGGGCGCGCAGGCCTTTGCGGTTCCAGATCCCTGAGAAACGCCCCCTTCACTCCCACACCGCGTTCGCGGTCTCCCGCGTGGGCCGGGCCCCCACCCCGAAATGCGGTGGGCGACCCCTCCTCCAACCTCGGAAAGTCATGACCTTCCGGGGTACGTCCTAGTCCCCCGCGTCGCTCAGGTCCCGCAACTCCCCTCCCCCAACGCACACACTGCACTGGAAAGGGGTAGGAGGTGAGAGCGCCAGGAAGCACACCTGGGGGAGTCGCGCATGTGCCTGGCGGTGGGAGGTGGCGGCCTCGAGATGCGTTACGTAGCTCCAGCCTAGGAGGGCGGGTGTTTACGTGGACGCGTGTTCACAGGAGTTGAGAGGTGGGTGTGTGCGCCGGTGAACGAGGAGCCGCGGTATTAAAGAGCAGGGGTGCGACCTCCCCGGAGGATGCGTCATAGGGGCTCGAGGTCAAGAGGGGTCATGCACCTGCCTAGCCTGAGGGGGCATCTGCCCAGGAAGAGTGGGGACCTCAGCTGTCTAGCTGGGGTAAGGTTCCCAGGGGGCAGAACCTCACCCTCTCAGGGAGCAGCCTTGAGAGGGACCAGCTGCAGGGGGTGGGGAAGAACACCACTAAAGGTCCCTAGGGTGGGGGAGGAAGGGAGTAAACTCCTCAACCCCCAGAGGGAAGAGGCTGTTCCCTTTTCTCTCCAGGGAGTTTGAGGACTCTCTGGCCTTGCTTCCTTGGGTCTCAGAGTAGCTCCTCCTCCCCCATTTCTGAAAGCCTTTTCCCTGGAGAGTGGACAGAGGGCTTCCATCTTACCCTCGTTGAACATCTGACATTTTCCCTGGCCCCTGTAAGATTCTTCCCTACCGTGGTTACCCTTTATTTTGCTTTCTCGGTGTCTGATGGGAAGGGGAGACCCCTTCTTGACTGGAGGGACCAAGACAGCCTTGCCCAGGTACTGGAGGTTTTGGCTTGAGCTGGAGCGCCAGACCCCTCCTGGGCCCTTCCTCACCTTGATGGGAGGGGCAGGGGCAGGGGCGGTGGGTGCTGGGAAATTCTTAGGGAAGCCTTCCCAGAAGGCTGAGCAGAGCTGGGTGCCAGGAGATGGAGAGAGTGGTGCTGGCTCAGGGCGTTCAGAGATGTCCCCCTCCTCCCATTTTCTTGGCATTAATTCCTGGTCAAATATTTGTTGAGGGCCTGCTGGGCACCAGGCGCTGTGGCGGGCATGGCGGGAGGGGCAGACAACAACCAAGAAAGGGGTGAGGAGGTAAAGGGTGCTGGAGGTTGGACGGGGAGAGCCCCGTCTCAGTGAACAAGAGAGGAGCCCTCTGCTGTGCCATCCAAAGCTGTCCCATGGGTTTAACACCCTGGAAAAAGGCAGAGACAGGGGGTGGATGGCATCCCCATGGACCTCTCCCAGGCTTCCTCCTCGAAGGTCACTGAGTTGCCAGGAGACTGTCTCATTCCTGGTGGGTCCAGCATAAAATAGGGTCATTCTTCCCACTTTCCAAAGAGGAGGGTGGGCCGGATTCACTGAGGGCTCTGTCCAGGCCAGCGCCCGAAGGCCCAGGCCTATGATTGCAGCCTCAATCCAAGTTCACCAAGCACAGACGAAGTGACCCTCCCATCTTTACCCTCTATTGGGGTTTGGCTGGCCTTTCTGGTGGCACTGATGCCGCCCAGTCCTTTGCCCTGGTCCCTGCTTGGAACCCCTCCCTTGTAGGTCTGACTGCCCCATGGACGTGCCAGTCTTGGGACCCCGAGGCAGGCCCTCGAGGGCATAGCCAGTATGGCTGTGGACAGGCCCCATCCCTGACCCCCTCCTGGAAGCATGAGGTGGACCCCAGCCATCTCACGGACTAACTGGATGTGTGGGCTTCGGGGGCTGGGTGGGGGTGGGGCACCTTCTGCCACTTTTGAATCAGGGGTGCACCTACCTGACATGTGGTGTGTGGGACATCATAGGCATGGGACTTTGGCTGAGGCGGCCAGAGGCTCCTATCCTAGCTAGTGGGGCAAAGGAGGGACGAGACCTTCTCTTTGTACGCTTGTCTACTGCGTTGGGTGTTTCTACATCTAGTGTGTGTGTTCGTACGTGTGAGTGGGTCTCCTTGGCCCTCTGTGTTTCTGTGACTCTCTGGGGGACATTTGAAGGGAATGACTGGGGCTGGGGCCTCTGCGTCTCTACATGGAGTGGCGCCTGCAGTGGTGTGTGTGAGCGAGTTAGGGCCTTGTAGGGGCTGCGTGTCTGTGCAGGAGTGGGGGTGGCCCACCTCCGAATATCTCCCTCTCTGAGTGTGTTTGTTCCTGGGGCGGTTCTCTCCAAGTGCTCGTGTCCTTTTGTGGGTGTGTTTTGTCGCTTTGGGTATGCCTATGGTGATGTCCTCGTCAAGGATGTCTAGGAGTCAGTGCGTGGGCTCGGCGTGGTGCTGGGGCTGTGGGTGGCCTGAGCGTACACAGGGTGATGGTGGCGGTGAATGAGAGACAGCAGCCTTCTCTGCAGAGCTGTCCGTCACCACGGGCGCTGCAGACATGACTCTCATCATAAACCTGCCAGTGCCCTCTGCCTGGCTCTGCCTGGCCCCCACGTGTCCACTCCCTCTGTCGCCCCTCCCCTTCCCAAGGCCGCAGGCAGCTGTGGCAAGAGCCTGTCACTTCAGCCCTGTGCCCCCCTCCCCTTGGCATTTGTGGGCACCCCTGGCACCCGTGGGGGTGGCACGTGTCCATAGATTGTTCCAGGCACTGGCTGGGGCACAGACTTTGTTGTCCCCTTTCCCTGCCTGCCATGTTACAATACTATTTTTTGCATCTCTGAGATCCAATGCCAGAAGGAGAGTTGGGGATTGTAGCTCAGGCTGGGTAGATAGGAGTGGCCCTGGAGAGTGAACCAATTTACCCCCACCCTGGCCCGGCGTCACCCCCCATCCTAAAAAGCCTCCATTCCAGCCCTTGTCCAACTCCTCTTTGTCACTGAAGCGTTCAAGTGGCCCAAGATGCCCCGGTGTTGGGTTCTTCTCCCACTGGGGACCCTCAGTGTCCCTCTCCTCTGCCAGTGGCTCTGAGGCTCTGGGAGTCTTGTTTGCTGGTGCCAGGCACCCCAGGGCCAGGCCATCTGCTGCCTCTTGTCTTCCCGCTGAGGCTGGCACCGGTCAGCAGGGTGCCCTCAGCTTTGCCAAGAATCAGTCAGCCCCCCCGGGCCACTCCTTCCTGCCCTCAGCAATCCAAAAGGGCTTTCTGGCCTCCAGGGGAGGCCAGGTGTCCCCAGGTCACTGTGGATGAGGAGGGACCTGAGCCCCCTCCCCCCATGCTAGGTGTGCAAAGAGCCCCGCTCCCTCCTCTCTCCGGCCCCAGGGTGTTGCCCACGCTCTCACTCTCCCCCAGCCCCTCTGCTGCCCGAGGCTCCCCCCCCATTGCCCAGGGCTGTGAGGTGGCTGACACCTGCCCACCTTTCTCTGTGACCCGGGTTGATCATGTAAATGGGCCTTCCTGCCCTGGCCTTGGTCTCAGGCCTCCCTCGTCCACTGCCTGCCCCACCAGCTCTCCCGGGGCCAGCTCTAACCCCTCTGTGCTTCACTCACATACTTTCTGCTCATCCCACCTGCTAAGTCTATAGAAGTTTGCTCGGCATTTAAGCCCACTCCTCAGGCCCCAGCCCCCTTTCTGCAGCCTAATCTCCTACTTCCCAGACCCTGTACCCCAGCCAAACGGGACAACTGACTATTCCCGCTACACACACTCCACTCGCCTGCCCCAGGGCACTTGCCCACGCTTTCCCCTCCTCGGCTTGCCTTTACCCAATCCGAGCTGCTCATTTTTCAAGAGCTAGCTTAAATGCCACCTCTTCCGGGAAGTTTCTCCTGGCCTGCCACAACCAGATGCCATTTCTCTGGCCCCACAGCTCTGATTCATTTCTGCCACAGTCTCCTGGGTTCCCTGTATCACCGTCATTGGTGCCTTTTCCCACCTGTGACTTTCTGAGGACAGTCACTGTGACTGGAATGCGTGGCTTGTAAATATCTGGAGTGGATCTCCCCACCCCCACCCCCGGAGCCTGCTCAGGGCCATCCCGGGTCTCCGCAGACTACGGGATGTACCAGGCAGACCTTCCTTCCTGCCTCCGGGAGGGTGGGGGGCCCCTGAGGGCCCCTGTCCCAGGGCCTGGTGCTGAGCTCCAAAGGTCTCTAACCCACCCCTGCCCCTTCGCTCCCCACCCAACCCCTCGTAACCATCTCTTCTCTTGTTTCCATCAGCAGCCAAACTACTGGAGTTTCAAGGTCAGTGCGAGCTGCTTCTGCTTCCGTGTGCTGCATGTGCTCTCCTGCCCGACCTCTCCCTGCACACGCTTTGCACAGGGGTGTGCGGCTGCACGGGCCCCTCTGGTGCGGGCGGAGGGCCTTGGGGCTGCAGGCTGTGGCTGCTGCTTTGAGAGAGTCTGGGTTTGCCTGCCAGGGGCTTGTGCACCCAGCGTGGGAGTTCTGGCCACCCCTGCTGGGGATCCGAGTTGCGGATACTCAGGCTTTCCCAGGCCACGACTGCTGGCTCTGAGGCAGGGGCCTGGATCCCCTGATCTTGTTGAGGGCCCCGTTCTCTGAACTCAGATCCTAGAACTTCATCTTCCAGAAAGGCCTTGGGACCGTGATGGGTCCCTCATCCTGTTCTGATTTTCCACTATGGGGAGCTGGTCAATGCCAGGCAAGAGACTCACAGCCCTGCACCCCTAAACCTGCTGCCTGGGTGGAGGGCTAAGCTAAGCTCAGGGACGGGGGCCTTCCTGCCTCCTCTGGGGAGTCTGGACTATCTATAGCCAAGGAGCTGTGTGCCCCTCAAGGGCATCCTACGGACCCCTGGGGGAGCACCTTGGGGCGCCTCCGCCATCTTCCTCAGCACCCAGGCCCAGAGCTGAGCCAAGTGAGACTGCTGCTTGTGTCCTGCGGTCTCTGGCCCCTCAAGTCCCAAGCATCATGACAGGGGCTGGGAGGTATCCATCCCAGACTCCCCAGTGTCATCTTGCAGCAAGCGTGTTGTTTGCATGCATTCTCCCACAGAGAAGACGTCCTTGCATCAGAGAATCATGGCATCAGGCATAGCCTTTCTGGGGGAGGCAGTAGAGTGGAGTGGTTTAATTCGAGAGCCACACCACCTGGCGGTAATTCCAGTCTGCTACTAACTAGCTGGGTGGCCTGAGCGAGTTACGTAAGCCCGGGCCCGGTTCTGCTCTGTGGAAGGACACAGCAATATCTGCATCAGAGAGCTGCTCTAAGGAGGGAAGAAACGAGAGGCTGCGGGTCCCGAGCACCGCGCCCGGCTCATAGGGAGCCCTCCGTGGCGGCTCCCATCATCCGCCTCTGGAATCACAGAGGCTGACTTGATTCCCAAATCAGAATCGTTGTGGGGACTTGTCACAATCTTGAACCCCAGGCCCCACACCCCAGGGATTCTGATTCAGGAAATGTGGGGCCCTGGAAAGTGTCTTTGAAAGCCCCCAAATGATTCTGCCCCCAGTCCGTGGAGTGTTCGGGAACCTCCGAGCCCAGTCTGTGGCCCCACTCAAGGTTCCCTCTGTCTGATCTCAGACCAGGAGTCGTCGGCTCCCTGGGACGCCTCCAGTGACAGGTGCTCGCTGCTGCCCCTGGCAGCCCCTTTTCTACCTTTGGGAAGCTCTGCCTGCATCACTGTTTTGTTTTCTCGCCATCTCCCTCCTAATCGGGAAGTCCTCCTACATGTTACGATTTTCTATGCCCTGTCGTCTCACCCCAGGGATGGAGAGAATTGAAAACAGGCTTTCTCTCTTCTCAAGAGGGTTTCCTACAAAGGCTGTGGGACTAGACAGGTGGCCAGGATGGAGACAGGATGGTGGCCATGGGGCAGGGAATGTGGGCATCTCTTCCCCCAGACCCCCGGTGCAGGGTCCTGCCTTCGCAGGAGTCAGCAGTCCCTAGGATGCCCGCCTCGGGCCCTTCATTCTGGCCACTGTCCCATCTTCTCACTGGAAGCCCACCTGTGCCCCCCAGAGTGGCCACATCCTGCTCTTCATCCCTGCTGGCAGCTCATTCTGCCTTAACTCTGTAGCCCCTCATCCACATCAGCCTGGCAACCACTGACCTTCCAGTTGCTTGGCAACCCCATCGCCACCACACCAGACTGGTTTCCCACATTGCCTCAGGGCTGAGGTGAGAGAGAAGGTCACAGTCTGGCACTGGTGGTGGGCCCAGACCTGAGCTGTGTGGTCCAAAGTCTGGGAGCGGGCATCCTCCTGTCCCCCTCCCCGCCCAGTTCCTACACCGCCTCCCTCCTCCCCAGACCCATGCCCGCCCATGGCCAGGGCATCGCACTTGAGGCTGGACACCCCCTGAGGTCCCCAAGTCTGTCCTTCCACATCCCTGAGCCCTTGAGGCCACTTTGGGGACAGCTGGGCACATTGCGCATCAGAGGAAGATGCTCTCTCTTTTCGAGAGTGCTAATCCAATTGGAACATTAAATTGAGTTAATATGAAGATGGAGATTAATTACGGGTTAATCAGGATTTGGGGAAGGAGAGAGCCGGGAAGAGAATAAATGTTTCCTTTTTAGAGGTATTTTTACTGTTTCTTTTTTAACAATTATAAAAGTGACATTCTGATTGTGCAAAGTTTGCCCAGCAGAAAAATGTGTAAGGTGACAACAGAGTGCTCGCTTCGGCAGCCCGTGCACTAACATCGGAACGATGCAGAGGAGGCTCGCAGGCCCCTGGGCAGGGCTGGCACGCAGACTCGTGAAAAAGAGAAGCCGTCTCAACCCTGAGACAACCAATGTTAATGGTTTTGGGTGATTTGCTGTTTAAAATGGGCAATTAATTTTATACAAAAATAGAATTGGGCAACGTGATTTTTCCTGATAATATATGTACGTAATACTTATATGCATATGTAATCTATATATGTACACAATGTACATACCACAGAATGATGTAGATCTGGTTCATGGTCTTTCTCTCTTAAATAAATGAGTTTCTGACGACAACCAGGTTTGTGGGGAGGGGCCAGGGCAGAGTGGCAGGAGCTGTGGTTGAGCGGCAGCCTTAGCCTTCAGCCAAAAATAGGCTCTTAAAGTGCAAGAGAGACCGTGGTGACTCCTTCCCCACGGAGAGAGTAATCAAACTGTCGCCTGGGTCGGGAATGGTCGCTGGGTGACACCCTTCCCTGGCCCCAGCCAGATATTGCCCTCATCTGTAGTTTTGGCACGAGAGGCTGCCGTGGCGGGTGCCAGGGCGGTGTTTTGGGAGGCTAGCTCGGTGGCCGTGTGGCGGCATGTGCCTTGCAGGGGGGCGCTAAGGCCTAGCAGTTAATGTCATGTGTATATGTGGATCACACTGGCTTAGCATGTGCATTGCATGTAATAGGCAGGCCATCTGTGTGAAACTGGGGCCCAGCTGGCTTTGAGGGGTTTGGGATGGTTTTCCCAGTTAGCCTAAGTCAAGGGCGCTGTGCCCAGCTCTGTGAGGACCCACACCCACAATGCCAGAGCTGGGATCCTGGGGTCCCTAGCTCTCTTGGCGTTTTCCCTGGGCCCTGCCTCCTGCCCCCAACCCAACCCTCTGAACTCCGAGAAGGATAAATTCGCTGCTCACCAATCTGTCGCTTAATTAATGTCTGGAACTAATGCCCCAATTTGCTCAACGATTCTGCTGCTCACCTCAGTGACAAATTTATGTTGTTGTTCTTTGGAAGCTTAAAATAGCAGGTGTGCCCATGGCTCCCGCTCAGATGGTTTCTTGTCTGACTTCCCAGGGTGCCTGAGTCCTTTGCCCACTCCTTACCTGCTGGGTACCCCAGGGAGGCCAAGGCCCCAAGAGGTGGGGAACTCTCCTGCAGCCACACAGCCAAGTCTGGAATCCAGGAGACCCTCCTGTGTGTGTGTCTGTCGCTGGCTAGTGGGAGCTCCCAGGGCCCGGATGGCGCAGCGGGCGGAGCGGGCAGAGCGAAGGGCTCGGCTCCATTCCTTCCATCCGCCTTGCCTCTGCAGACCCGCAGCTCACGCCACACTCAGGGAACCCAGCCCGGGCTGGCAGACCAGGCGGCCAAGCTGTCCTACGCCTCAGCTGAGTCGCTGGAGACCATGTCGGAGGCCGAGCTGCCTCTGGGCTTCAGTAGGATGAACCGCTTCCGACAGAGCCTGCCCCTCTCCCGCTCAGCCAGCCAGACCAAGCTGCGCTCACCAGGTACTGCAAGCCTGTCCACCCTCCTTCTGGCCACTGGCTCCTCCCCCTGCTCTGCTTGCCCTGTAACACTCTTCATCCGCTTCACCATTCCGTCTTCTACAACCATCCTTCTGGAAGCCTCTGCCTCCCTTCCCCATCTCCCACCCCCCAGCAATCTCCTCCCTGCCCCCAGCCTTTTCCTCCTCAGTGTCTCTTCCCAGTCCTCCTCCTTCCCTCTCCCCGCTCACCTCTCCATCATCTCTTCCACCCCTCTCCCCTTCATCAAGGACCCCCCCCTCAGTTTCTGCCCCACCTGCTCCTGCCCCCAGTTCCATTTCCTCACCCAGGCTCCAGCCTGCCTGGGGTCAAGGAGGTGGCTTCCGAGGTCGGCAGCATGAGGAGTTCCTGGGTGCATCTGCACTCTGGAGCAGCGTCGGGTCTCAGACCCTGCCTCTGCGGGACCGGTGCGGCTGCGGAAGCCCCCCCTTGCTCTCCCGGCCAGCGGCAGCGTCGACGTGGTGGTAGTGGTGGTGGTGGTGGTGGCAGTGGCGGCCGCGGCGCCAGTGACAGGGTCTCCTTCGCAGGGGTGCTGTTCCTGCAGTTCGGGGAAGAAACTCGGCGGGTGCACATCACGCACGAGGTCAGCAGCCTGGACACGCTGCACGCACTCATCGCGCACATGTTCCCGCAGAAGCTCACCATGGGCATGCTTAAGTCGCCCAACACCGCCATCCTCATCAAAGACGAGGCTCGCAACGTCTTCTATGAGCTGGAGGATGTCCGGTGGGCGTGGCCCCGAGGGGGGTGGAATGCGTGGGCTTTTGTGTACTCCTCCTCTGTGGGGGGCTTGATTATGCAGGCCATTCCCCAGCCCCCTCCTGACCCAACCCCGGTCCTTCCTTTTTCCTCCCGGAGCCTTACCGCCCCGCCCCCTTCCTCGGTCATCTCAGCCCCACCCCCTTCCCTCTAAATCGTCCTCCTCTGCTGGTTCTGGTAGTCTTGAGCTGACCTGAAACTGGCCGTGGGGCCGAGGAAGTGGACAGGGTGGAGGCTGCTGGGTGTGTGTGTTGGTGGCAGGTAGCCTGAGGCTTGAGATCCACAGAGCAGGGAGTTAGAGGGGGGTTGGGGCTCCTTGCCCCTCTTGCCATCCCTCTTCCCTCCACCTGGAGTAGCTGCAGCTCCTCAACACAGGGCAGAGGGATGGTGACCCTCTGACCCTCCCCCCGCCCTCTAGGGACATCCAGGACCGCAGTATTATCAAGATCTATAGGAAGGAGCCGCTTTACGCCGCTTTCCCTGGCTCACACCTCACCAACGGGGATCTCCGGGTATGGCTGGGGGTGCCCAGGGATTGGGGAGGCTGGGCAGATAGGGCCTGGGAGCATAGTAACTTGTCAGCAAGGACCAGGCCCAACTTTGGAGAAGAAAACTTAGAGGCTGAAGCAGAACGGGCCTCCATTAATGGCGGGGTCATGGATTTCTCCAACCCACCTCTAGATATTCCAGACGACTCTTCCAGGAACCACTCTTCCCCGTTGGGCTTCCCCACTCGTCACCGTAGGGTGGGCTGTGGGCTGCCCCTCTGGGCTTCTTCATTTGCCGCTT
The DNA here is from genome assembly GCA_028533065.1 of Trachops cirrhosus. Lineage (NCBI taxonomy): Eukaryota > Metazoa > Chordata > Mammalia > Chiroptera > Phyllostomidae > Trachops > Trachops cirrhosus. Next base: position 92,789,119 of record CM052545.1, on the reverse strand, counting down.
CTTCCTGCATTCTGAGAGCCCTGCAGGGAGAGGGGCCCATGATACAGCCGGAGCGAGGGAAGGCAGAGAACAGAAGGGGCTTTCTAAGTGTCGGGGGGAGGCTGCTGGCTCCTCAAGCAAGGGAGCCTCTTTGTGACCAGCCCTATGGGGATCCGGGTCTGTCTTCTGCACAGAGAGAGATGGTGTACGCGTCGAGGGAGTCGTCGCCCACGCGGCGCCTCAACAACCTGTCGCCCGCACCGCACCTGGCGTCCGGCTCGCCGCCGCCGGGGCTGCAGTCCGGGCTGCCGTCGGGGCTGCCGTCAGGCTCCCCGTCGCGCTCGCGCCTGTCCTACGCCGGGGGGCGCCCGCCCTCCTATGCGGGCAGCCCGGTGCACCACGCGGCCGAGCGGCTGGGAGGCGCCCCCGCCGCGCAGGGCGTCAGCCCCAGCCCCAGCGCCATCCTGGAGCGGCGCGACGTGAAGCCGGACGAGGACCTGGCGAACAAGGCGGGCGGCATGGTGCTGGTGAAGGGCGAGGGCCTGTACGCCGACCCCTACGGGCTGCTCCACGAGGGCCGCCTGAGCCTGGCCGCGGCCGCCGGCGACCCGTTCGCCTACCCGGGTGCCGGCGGCCTCTACAAGCGCGGCTCGGTGCGCTCGCTCAGCACCTACTCGGCCGCCGCGCTGCAGTCCGACCTGGAGGACTCCCTGTACAAGGCGGCGGGCGGCGGCCCTCTCTACGGGGACGGCTATGGCTTCCGCCTGCCGCCCTCGTCGCCGCAGAAGCTGGCCGACGTGGCAGCGCCACCCGGAGGCCCCCCGCCGCCTCACAGTCCCTACTCCGGGCCGCCCAGTCGCGGCTCACCGGTGCGCCAATCCTTCCGAAAGGACTCGGGCTCCTCCGTCTTCGCAGAGAGCCCCGGAGGCAAAACCCGCAGCACCGGGGGCTCCTCCACGGCCGGAGTCCCCCCTTCTGAGCTCTTCCCCGGGCCCGGGGAGCGTCCGCTCGTTGGGTTCGGGCCGCCTGTGCCAGCGAAGGACACAGAGACCAGGTGAGGGACGATCAGGAGGCCTCAGGGCCGGCGGGGGTGGTGGGGGTGGAGAGGGGGCACCACAGACTTTGTGGCAGGGTTGTTGTGTCCTGGGCTCTGAGACCCCGGAGTCCTTTGTGGACCCGAAGTAGCCTAGTGGGGTCACCAGGGTATCTTGAATGAGGCAGGCAAGGCGATGGAAAGATGGACATGGTATTTTCCTTCTGTTTGCGAGACCTTAGGGGTAACAAAAGGGCCCCAGACAAGGATTCTGGAAACCTGGGTTTACACCAGTTCCCTGAACCTGTTTCCCTCACCAAGCCCCGGGCTGAACCTCTTTAGTGCCTTTCTCGCCCGGACAGAACTTGCAGCTGAGAGCTGTCCAGCACAGGGCCTGCTGAAGTCCACCGGGTGGGGGTGCTGGCAAGAAATAGGGCTGGGCAGAGAGAGAGAGAGAGAGAGGCACATTCACGTAGGTAGCCTCCCCTTTGGGGAGCTCTTGCCCATCATTCAGCTCCTTCCTAAAGATGCAAGGCTGGAGGAGGTGGCCAGGGCACTGACCTGCCCCCTTCTGCCCTCGGGCAGTGCTGCTGAGAGGTAAGAAGTGATTTACATCCACACAGGTCTTTTGTGGGTTGTGTGCCTGGCAGTGCACTGGGTACTGTCAACACCAAGTTGGGCAAACCGGGTTCTGCCCTGTTTAGTGGGGGAGACATTGAAAAATCCTTGTACTTCCTTTGGGAGGGTGTACAAGGACCCCTCTAGACTGCTGGGGGCTCTGGGGTGGCTTCAGAGAAGAGGTAGGGCGGAGGGTGTACCAGGCAAGGGGAAGACATGTGTCAGTGCTGAGACGAAAGGGCGGGGCCCAGTAGGGAGCCAGTGATGAGGGATGAGGCTGCAGAGCGAGGGGGTGCCTGTCGGATGGAGACGGGTTTACCAGTGTTATATGGGGGGGGGTCAGCTGTGGACTTGATATTAGGTGTTGGGACCCTTTGAATTGTCTGTGTAATGGGGGGCTGGCCAGGAGGGATCCAATGCCTAGAAAAGGGTTTGCTCAAAGCCACCATCCTCCCCAGGGAGCGCATGGAGGCCATGGAGAAGCAGATTGCCAGCCTCACAGGCCTGGTGCAGAGTGCCCTACTACGAGGTTCGGAGCCCGAGACCCCCAGGTGAGCACTTCTCCCAGCTCCAATCAGGGCCTGTGGCTGGGGCAAGAGGAAGGGAACGTGGGTCGCGGGAGCCCTGGGCTCAGCTCTGCCAGTGTGACTCTGGGTGCGGGTGCCTTCCCTTCTCTGGGTCTCCATCCTGAGATCAGGGGGCTGGAGACTCGTGGACCCTCTGAGTGCCATCTTTTCCCTGTGTCACAGTGAGAAGATCGAAGGCTCCAATGGAGCAGCCACGCCCTCTGCACGTGAGTGACCTTCCCGCCTCCTCCACAGGTCCTCAAACTCTGCAAGCCTCCGATTCCCAGTCTGTAAAGTGGGGGTTAAACAATAGCTATATCGCTGGGCTTGAAAGGATGAATGAGTAGCCACCTCAGCCCAAGATGGCTTTGCCCTGGCCCCCCCATAGGAAGGCTGACTACCATCTGGGACAGGGAGTTAGAGTCACATGCCTCTGTCGCTACTGTATGTGAAGGACCTTGCCCCAACCCTTCCAAGGATCCTGATTTGTTCTCCTATCCTTGTGGTCCCTCTGCAGCCTGCGGGTCAGGTGGCCGGAGCAGCGGGGCCACCCCGGTGTCCGGCCCTCCCCCACCCTCAGCCAGCAGCACACCTGCGGGACAGCCCAGTGCCATCAGCCGTCTGCAGATGCAGCTGCACCTGCGTGGCCTCCAGAACAGCACCAGTGACCTGCGCGGCCAGCTTCAGCAATTGCGGAAGCTCCAGGTACCGCTCCCTCCAGGACCTCTCCCCTGCCCCGCCCCCTCAGGACCCACCCATTTGCTCCGAAACTTATTCCCACAAGCCCCGCCCCATCCCCTACTCGCTCAACCGAGCCCAGAGCCCTTCACTGGGCCCCTCTCCGAATGCTTTCTCCCCTTTCCCTCTCTCAAGTTCCTGCCCTCCTCGCTGACTTTTTGTGTCCCCTTCACCAAGACTGTACCCCTCACTGGGGTCCCCGTCACTGAGCCCTCCTTCCCTTTCCCTGAATCTTCACCGCTCTCCTGGAAACCCCCGTTCACCTCACTGAGCCGCCTCCTCCTGTCAGTACTCAGGGAAATCCCAGTTCCTTCCAGCCCTGCATTCCCTTCCCCTCCCTTGGGCGGAAGCCCTTTCCCCAGGTCCCGTCGGCTCCCCCGCCCTGCCCCGCCTGGCAGATGGTCCCCCCAGTGAGGAGCCTGGCATCACTGTGCCCGCTCCTCCAGAGGGCCCTAGAGCCCGTCAGGTGAGACTAATGAGCAGAGACAGGCTGGAGGGGGGCAGAGAGTTGCCATCTGGGCAACGGATAAGATCTCACCCACACCCACCATTGCCCCAACTTGGCCTTAGAATTGGGTTCGAAGATTAAGTTGGTCTTCTCGCCCAGCCACGGAAACTCGATCAAACCCCAGAGCTTGAGTCCATCGAAACCTTGGCCATGCAGAAGCATGGTCGGCAGGGCCCTACATACGGCCACTCGTTGTCCCCCAAATGTCCCGTTCTCCTTGCCTTTCTGTTTCCCCAGCTCAGTAACCTTGTCCTCCGCCCCCTCACCATCCCACCCCTTCGCTGCTGCTCACTTCACAGTCATGCAGCCGCACCTTCTGCATGGGCCAACTCAGCACTCTTCCCTGCCCTATCCCCATGCCGTTCTCCTCCTGCCTCTGTTCCCCAGAACTTAGCTCTCGGCTTCTGCCCCCCACCATCCCACCCTTTCGCTGCTGCTCTCGGCCACAGCCGAGCAGCTGCATCTGCTGTGGAGCACGCCCGGCATTGGGCTGTCCTCTGCCTGCCTCCTCCCGGCCCTTTCCCTGATGCGCGCCTCCATCCCCTCCCACCCCGGTCCATCGGTCCATCTGCATTCGGCAGCTACAAAACCTGGAGTCGTTGCGCGCGCTCCTGAAGGGCACGGAGGCGGAGCTGAGCATGCGCGTGTCGGAGGCAGCGCGGCGGCACGAAGACCCGCTGCAGCGACAGCGCACCCTGGTGGAGGAGGAGCGGCTGCGCTACCTCAACGACGAGGAGCTCATTACCCAGCAGCTCAAGTGAGGCTGGGCCCCGCAGCGGAGGGAGGGCTGGGGCTGGGGGTGCGGCCAGAGTGGCTCACAGCCTGGTTTCACTGGGAGGCACAGCTCCTCCTGTCCTTCTGAATCACAGGTGACGTTGGTCTGTTCTGAAGCCTGATTTCCTTCTGTGTGGCCTGATTTCTCTGTGACCCACAGAACTTTGACCCTCTGGCACAATTCCTGACTTCTTTTTTTCTGGCTTGATGCCTGCGTTTGCTATGGTCTTTCTTCCTAATGGCCCACAGTCTGGAGACTCCGTGGCCTGCAGCCTTGCTTTCATGTGGCCAGCTGCCTGATTTCACTCTGCCCTCTCTCTGTCTGCTTTCATTCTGGCCTGTGACCTGTGTAAAATGATCCTCTGGCAGAGTATTCAGGTGGAGAATTCAGGTGCTGCCAGCTTGGTCAGCTTGGTGCTGACCAGCCGCAGTTGGCTGCACTCCAGCCCCCTAATTTCTGAGACCAGGTATAGCCAAGGAAAAACCCTCCTCCTGTCCTGCTACCCCTGTAGCTTTTCCAGGAGGAATGAAGAATAGAGAACACCCCACGCCCAAATGCTTAGACATGGAAGGGTTAACAGAAGAAGATAGTCCTTTGAACCAAATTTAGCAAATAGCTGTCTGGCCAAGATTCGATTGTCTGGCACCACTGAAGGAAGAAGCTGCCTTTAAGGAAGAAGCTGCTTTTCGATGTTGGTCCACTGTGTGAACACCCCCCCACCCCCGCCCCAACTGTAGCCTTCCAGCGTCAGAGTCAGAGGCCCTGCTGCTTTCTCCGGCCTCCCTCCTGGTGACACAGGGCCTAAGGGGACCTGAGGTCCAGTTCCAGCACTGAGAGGCTGTGTGACCAGGGCAGCTTCTGTCCTCTGTGCTGCGACTTCCTCATCTGTGCCCAGTATTAAGATTTTTGCAGTTCCTTCCAGAGAGGGCTGGGGTTCCATTGGCCAGTGACTCAGGGAGCCAGGAGAGGCTGCTCAGAGGAGCCCGGCTTCCTCACCAACTCACATTTGATTGTACCTCTTGCAAGGAGCTCCTTGAGAACTGCCCCTGCTCCTCAGCCTTGAGGCCACACGGCCTGGTGGTGCATGTGCCAAGATCCTCATGACCCCTCGTAGCTGAGATGAAATAAGGGGTCATCTCACTTAGAGAAGAGCTGGCTGCAGCTACTCCATCGATCAAGGTGTGAAAACTTAGTGACGACTCCTGTGAGATCTCCAAGTAGACAGGCAGCTGCCATCCCCCCAACCCAGGGAATTCTATTACCTGATTTTTCTGTCCTCTCCTTGCCCCTTTTCACTTAGCATGTAGGAGCTGGGTTGGAATTTTCAAAGGGGACTTTATTGAGACATTAAAGGAAAATAAAAGGAAGTATAAAAACACCGAGGCAGGAGAAATGAAAGGACAGATTTATGCTTTTGTCATAAGAGTGTCTGGTCCTCAGCTTTCCGCGCCCTTGGTTCCCTAGGAACACGCAGACTCACTCCCCCTGCTGTGTTGCTCAGAGCGCTCACTTGAGAGAGCTCGGGGGACAATAGATTGCTTTTGGTAGGATTTTCCACCCACTTTGAAGGGGGCTTTTTGAGGTGGGGCCTGGACTGGGCTACACACCAGCCCTGCATTGGTTCCAGCTTGGCCATGCGGGCCCTCCCTGCCGGCTCCCATCGCCTGCCCGGCATTAGGTGGCCCAACAGGCCCCGTCTTACCCTTGCACGTTTGCTCTGCGCCTTCTTGCCCTGGCACCTTGCGTGAAGTTAAGACCAATGCTCTGCTTCATTCAGCTTGGTTCACTCACCTGTACTTACAGCCAGGCACTTGATCTGTGTGTAGACGTTGCCCTTGGGGGTAGCCTCTGCTGACCGAGACCTTTTGGGCTCTGGAGGCTAACTTGTCCTCACCCAGGGCCGGCTTTGTAGACATGTGACCAGCGCAGTAACACGGGCCCCGTGCTCATGAGGGCCCCAGGCCTGGTTTAGTGCTGTGCTGCCACTGCCTTGGAATTCTTAATGTTCTAACTAGGGTTCATTTTGCATGGGGCCCTGCAGATTATACAGCAGGTTTGTCCCTCCCCTCCCCTCTCGGCACCTCCAGGAATAAACCTGGGTCTGCAAAGCCTGACCACTTTCTGATCCCAGTATCTAGACGTGGACTGGTCAGGGACTCACGTGCAGAGCCTGGCCAAGTCAGGGTCTCAAAATCAAGGTGGTAATTGAGCCTAAGGTTGCAGGGGTAGTTTATTCTGCCTGAGAGTTGCAGCGTTGCCTTCTCCTAAAGGTTTACCCATGTCCTCCTTTACGTGAAGGTCTCTTCCTGCTCACGGCGGCTTGTGGGAGTGACTGTTTTACAACACTGGTGAGCCTGAGCCAAGCAGGTGCCACGCAAAGCAGAGCGGAGTTATTCTTTCCCCAGTGAATATTGTTGAGCCTTTTTCTTCTAAAAGTCTCTTTGTAAATTTTACTGATTGATTGATTGAGTTTAGAGAGAGAGAGAAACAGCGATTTGTTGTTCCACTTATTTATGCATTCATCGGTTGCTTCTTGCATGTGCTCTGACTGGGGATCAAACCTACAACCTTGGCGTATTGGGATGACTCTCTGACCAAAACTATCTGGCCAGGACAAGCCTCTTTTTTCTTTTTTTTTCAATACTTTATTTATTTATTTTTAGAGAGGGGAAGGGATGGGAAAGAGAGGGAGAGAAACATCAATGTGTGGTTGCCTCTCACGCCCCACCCACTGGGACCTGGCCTGCAACCCAGGCATGTGCCTGACTGGGAATCAAACCAGTGACCCTTTGGTTTCCAGGCTGGTGCTCAATCCACTGAGCCACACCAGTCAGGGCTTTTTTTTATTTTTAATGCCAAAGCCAGTTGTGTTAGTTAAGACGGCTAATTAGTTACTTAGGGTTGCTGCTATAATAACTTGTATAATGGTTCAAAAATTATAGATGTACCTTTCTTTCTCATGGGACAGCATTGGTGGGTTAGTGGAATAGCCCTCCTCTATGTAGTCATTCAGGGACCTGGGCTCCCGGAGGTTTGGCCATCTACCGTATGTGCCAGATCGCCCACAGGGTCATTGCCTTTCAACCAGCAGGAAGGGGCGAAGAGCATGGAAGAGCTTATATGGAAGGTTTGCATGGGCCAGGCCTGGAAACAGCATGTGCCCCTTTCATTTATGTTTCACTGGCTAAACTTCAGTCGGATGGCCGCTTGGAGCTGCTGGGGAGGCTGGGCCGTGCAGTCTGGTGTCCGAGCTGCTGTCTGGGTGCGGACTGGAGGTACCAACGGTTCCCACTCACAGAATTTGTCGTGAGGATTAACTAGGGCAGCGATTTCAGCCGGTGCGCCACAAGGGGCACGTTGACGAGCCACAAGAATTTTTAAATCATGCAATAAACTGACCTTTTCCCCCCTTAGACTGTCAAATAAAAAAGTCAACATCCAACACAACAATAGCCATCTGATGCGAATGAATCAAAATTAGATCTATTTTTTTTGTCAGACCAGCAAAAAATATATTTTTGGTGTACCGCAGAATTTTGGTAAGGAGTTCGCGTGTGCCATGAGATGAAAAAGGTTGAAAATCGCTGAAATAAAGTCATGAAAGGGAAGGACTAAAGTGGTTCCGGCTGCCAAGCCCTCTGCTGCTCCTTTGGCAGAAGGAGAATCAGAAGATGCAAGTTATAGGGACAGAGATTTGAGCTGATGTGGCTAAAGATCAGAGCTTCAAAAGGGGACCCAGGGCCCCTGTTAGGGAACTCTTCTGAAGTCTCCTCTCTGAGGTTTGCATTTCCGATTTCACTTGGGCATGTGACCTGATGGATGGCTTTTAATTTTGATCTGATGGTGACCTTGACACTGGGCGCACGATACGTACAGGACGTGGGGGCTCTTACACTGGTCGTGCGGAGTCACGGGGTTGTCTCCTTGGCTCCAGTCCGGTCACTTCATCCACTGGTTGGATGAAGAGGTAGAAGGCGTGCTGATGGGACTTGCTGAGGACACAGAGCTTCGAGGGGGAGCCGATCTGTTGGACGGTAGAACTGAGCTTCAGAACCTGTTCCCGCCTGGAGGGCTGAGCCGACACCCAGCAGACGGGACCTGACGGGAGTGCATGCGATGCCCTGCATGTGGGTCGGGGACATCGGGGACATTGGGGACATCGGGGACATCGGGGACTCGAGGACGGAGCTGAGATGACCTGCCCGGGCAGCAGTTCTTGCTTTCTTCCTTTCTGTTTCCTGTTTTCCTTTTTAGAGGTCTCATCAAGATCAGCGGCTCTGTCTTTCTCTCAATCATTCATTCCACAATTATTTACCAGGCAGCTATTCTGCTGCAGGCACGCTGCCAGGTGCTGTGCGTGAGAGATGACTCTGCAAGGCCTGGCTCCTGCCTGCCGGCCCGGTGCTTTGGATGCGGAGGTTGAGGCCTGGCAGGAGTAGGTAGCTCGCCCAAGGTCTCTCTGCGGGCACGGGCAGAGCTGGGGCTGGAACTTGGATCTGTTTGACCCTGAGTCAGATTTCCAACTCTCACCCTGTTGCCCTTCTCGAGTGCCTGGAGGGCTTTGGATTTGACCCTCAGAACGATGGGATCCATCTAGGGTTCAACACAGTGCGGGGGGACTTGGTCTGATTTACATTTTAGAAAGATGTGGGGTTTAAAAACGATAGATGCACATCATAAGCCAGTTGAAAATCAAAAGCGCTTTTGTCCTCAAAGGAAGAGGCTGAGTGTCTGGCCCATTTGAGAAAAGGTAGGTGGACACTGCGGTGTTGCCCTGAAAGAAAAGAGAGCCCTCCGGGGCATGTGCTGCTGCCTCTGCTCTCTGAAAGGCTGCCAAGCCCTCTGCTGCTCCTTTGGCAGGAGGAGAATCAGAAGATGCAAGTTATAGGGACAGAGATTTGAGCTGATGTGGCTAAAGATCAGAGCTTCAAAAGGGGACCCAGGGCCCCCGTTAGGGAACTCTTCTGAAGTCTCCTCTCTGAGGTTTGGCATTTCCGATTTCACTTGGGCATGTGGCCTGATGGATGGCTTTTAATTTTGATCTGATGGTGACTGGATTTCTTTCCAGCTGCCCAATTTCAGGGGGCTGGGCTGGGGCCAGAGGGGCTGAGAGGGTCTCTCTGTGGCTGCAGTGACCTGGAGAAGTCGGTGGAGAAGATCCAGAGGGATGTCTCCCACAACCACCGGCTGGTGCCCGGGCCTGAGCTGGAGGAGAAGGCGCTGGTGCTGAAACAGCTCGGGGAGACGCTGACGGAGCTCAAGGGTGAGCCTGGGGGCCAGTGAACGTGGCCCGTGACCCAGGTGGGAGTCCCTGCCGTGCCCCCGCCACCACCCCAGGCGCTGCCCTTTCCGCCGCCCATTCTCCCAGGCCTCTGAGCTGCTCCCCGCTCAGCTCACTGCTTGTGGTCCCCTCAGCTCACTTCCCAGGCCTACAGAGCAAGATGCGGGTAGTGCTGCGCGTGGAGGTGGAGGCTGTGAAGTTTCTGAAGGAGGAGCCACAGCGCCTGGACGGGCTACTCAAGCGCTGCCGTGGGGTCACGGACATGCTGGCCCAGATCCGAAGGTCATTCTTTCCCTGACCTCTGGTTTTCCACGGGGTCACGTGATGGGCCCAGATTGATAGATCAGCCCGACCCCTTATCCTGACTCCCCTAAAGGTCACTGGCGTGACAACTGGAGTTACGCCTCAACTCTGACTTGCTATAGGCTTGGCTGTCCCTAATGCTGAGGGCGGTTGCTCCTCCCCAGGCCCTTGCTTCTGTCCTGCAAGATCCCAGAGCCCTCCTTCCACCCCGCCTCCCTCAGGCCAGGCTTCCCTTCTGCAGGGCCACCACCCCGCTGGTCTCACAGCTGCTCCTAACTCTTCCAACCCCAGGCAAGTGGACGAGGGGGTGTGGCCACCCCCCAACAACCTCCTGAATCAGTCCCCCAAGAAGGTGACAGCCGAGACCGACTTCAACAAAAGCTTGGACTTTGAATTGCCGCCCCCCAGCCCTCCGCTAAACCTCCATGAGCTGAGTGGGCCACCTGAGGGAGCCCCTTCTACCCCCAAGGGGGGCAACCCCACCAAAGGCCCGGACGTGCCTGGCAAGAGAAGCGTAGACAAGGCTGTGTGTGTTGAGGTACTGGGCCCAGGACGGGGGGTCAGCTGGGCTCACGTGTTCTCACCACCGTGCTAGGTTGGAAGTGCCCACGCATCATGGCTATTTTTCCCTGGGGGAAGAGGAAGTCTCAGAAGCATATTAAGAATGACATTTGTCCTGCTAGACAGAAAAGCATATTACAAAGTTATAATGCTTGAGGCAATGTGGTGTTTGCATAAGAATAGACTATGTGGTCAATGAAAGAAAAGAAAATGTCCCCAAACAGGCCTAACTGTATCAAGAGAGCCGTGTATAAAACAGCGGCATTCCAGACTCACGGAGAAAGCGTGTAGTATTTAAGAAGTCCAAGGGTCCTCGGGAGCTGGACCAAATGTGGGGCTTCCTCTCCCATTCCTTGCATGTGTGGCTGGGGGAAGGGGCTGAGGCCCCAAAGGTCCAGGAGTAGGTCAGCCACTGCAGTCCTGACTCTCGCCCCCTCCTCTCAAGGCTGCCGAGAGGGACTGGGAGGAGAAGCGGGCAGCTCTGACCCAATATAGCGCCAAGGACATCAATCGGCTGCTGGAGGAGACACAGGCAGAGCTACTGAAGGCCATCCCGGACCTGGACTGTGCGAGCAAGGCCCACCCAGGCCTGGCCCCCACCCCTGACCACAAGCCCCCGAAAGTCCCCCACAGCCAGAAGGCAGCCCCCCGAGCGGAGCCCAGTGGAAGGAGGGGCTCAGGTATGGGGGAAGGTAGGGGTGGGTGAGGAGCACAGAGGAGGGGAGGTGCCCCATCTACAGGAGCTTTCAGGTTGATGGGGGGCGGGGGGCAGGTTCGAGTGAGGACCTCTGTGGTCAGGCTGCTGGAGAAGGGAGGCGCTGGGACATCAGCAGCCTGACCCTCAGCCACTGCAGGGAGACCCAGAGGCTGGGCTAGAGCTGGACTCCGTCAGGGCCTCTTCCCACTGCCCTGACTGCGGCTGAGAGGACCTCGCAGGGAAGAGAGGCAGGTCCAGGCAGAGAGCCATCCTTCCGCATCTCGGCCCCAGAACGTGCCCTGAACCCCCTGCCTGTGAGCTCACAGGTCAGGCAGGAATCCGAACCGGAAATGGCATCATTCATTCATTCATTCATTCATTCATTCCTGCCACACATATTTGCTAAGCACCTACTGTGCACTAGGCACTGGGAATAAGGGATAAGACGCTGCTTGCTTTTAAGCAGTTTAAAATTTAATGAGGGAATAATACTAACTTATGTGTTTATCAAGCACTTATGTGACAAGAACTGCCCCAAATGGTTTCCATATATTAATTCTTACAATTTCATGACCGCCCCGGGAGGCAGTCACAGTAGTCCTTCCGGTTTCTCAGATGGCGGCACTGAGCTCGGCGTGGTCATGTGACCTGCCCCAGGCCACAGCTAGTGTGTAAACCAGACGTAGGATGAGGTGCTAAATGCCGTGTGGGGGTGAGCTTTGCTGTCCAGCAATCTCAGAGGAGGCCCTGGGAGGGCAGGAAGGGCTTCCCATCGGAGGGCACTTTCCACTGGAGTCTTGAAACCGAGTAGGTGCTTCCCTGGGCGAGGAAACAGCAATGCGCAGACGCCTGGAGGTAGGTGTTCGGCGACGCCCAGCAGGGCCCAGGCAAGGGAGCAGCCAGCAGAGCCGCGGCCGAAACACTGGCAGGCGCGCAGGGTGCTGGGCCAAGGAGCCTGGATGTGTTCTGGGTAACGGGGAGCCGCTGAGGATGAAAGGCAGAGGAGCGTCAGGTCTGAGCGACTTTTCTGCGGGTTGCCCTGGGAACAGCCCCGGCTGCCGGGAGAACTGGGGGAAGGGAGAACCTGGTGGGCAGGGTCCTGCTCTTGCAATAGTTACTTTCTCTCTTGATGGGAAAAGGATGCAGATCCACGCTCGGGCAGGGGCTGAGGGGCAGGTAGAAAAGAGATGAATTACAGCAGCATTTCTCAAACTTGAATGTGCCCCTGAAATCACCAGGGGATCGGTCGAAATTTGGTTTCTGGTCCAGCAGCTCTGGGTGGGGCCTGAGCTTCTGCATTCCTAACAAGCTCCCCGGAGCTGCCAGGGCTGCTGGCCCATGGCCCACACTTTGAGTAGGGAGGGGTGAGAGTGCTGTAAGAGGCGGAGTGGCAGGGTTTGGGGCTCGATTGCAGGGGGAGTTCAGAGAGGAGGAGGAGGGAGCCTATGTCCTTTCCCCCGAGCCTCCCCCTCCCCTCCTCCCTGGAAGAGGAAGCAAGGGTTGCCCCCTTGGGGTCAGATGTGGCTCACAGACTCCAGGGTTACAGGTTCCCTGACCTCCAGCTCCTTGGCTGCCTGCAGATGAGCTGACGGTGCCCCGATACCGCACGGAGAAGCCCTCTAAGTCGCCCCCACCTCCCCCTCCCCGCCGGAGCTTCCCCTCTTCCCACGGCCTGACCACCACACGCACCGGAGAGGTTGTGGTCACCAGCAAGAAGGACTCGGCTTTCATCAAGGTACCGCCCCCACCTTGGGCAGGGGATGAGGAAGTAGAGTTGGGGGGGATGCCTGAAGTGACCTCTGCAGATCCTCTGGGCGGTCCTCTCTCTGAGGAAGTAGAAGGAAAGACGGGCGCTGGCCAGTGGTGGCTCTGCTTCTGATTTGGGCTTCCACCGTGGGAAGGGGCCATTCTGGAAGGATGAGGAGCTAGGGCAGGTGGGAGGCGGTCTGGAACCCAGGGAGCCCAGGAGGTGAGCTGGTGTGGAGGCGCGGCAGAGCCTGGTCTTGACGGGGGGCCTGGGCCTTGCAGAAGGCCGAGTCCGAGGAGCTGGAGGTGCAGAAACCCCAAGTGAAGCTGCGTCGGACGGTGTCCGAGGTGGCCCGCCCGGCCTCCACGCCACCCATCATGGCCTCTGCCATCAAGGACGAGGACGATGAGGACCGCATCATCGCAGAGCTGGAGGTGGGTCGGGGCGCGACCGGCCCCCCGAGTCATCAGCCAGACC
>CM052545.1:92594581-92775336 GCA_028533065.1 Trachops cirrhosus | reverse complement strand
AGTGCCGAGGGTTCCTGTGTGGTTTCCCTCCCACTGTAACCCTGTTCCTCTTCCTGCAGAGTGGCGGTGGCAGTGTGCCACCCATGAAGGTGGTGACTCCAGGGGCCTCTAGGCTGAAGGCGGCCCCGGGCCAGCCAGGCAGCCCTGACAAAGGCAAGCACGGCAAGCAGAGGGCTGAGTACATGAGGATCCAGGCCCAGCAGCAGGTAAGGTGGGCGCTAGGGGAACGGGACTGGCCCCATGCAGCCCGCCCCCACCCCTGAAGTGCCGTGTGCTCCTCCCCCCTGCCATTGTGCCCACCCACTGTCCAGAGAGACCCTCCCTGCCAGGGCTGCCCCACCAGCCCCCTTGAGCAGTCTCCCCTCTCCTCCCCCTAAGCCCAGTGCTCTGGATCTGGTTTAGAGCGTGTGTCCTCAACCAGGCCCCTCCCCGTTACAAGGCTCCTCCCCAGTTGCTTCTGCAGGAGGGGGAACGAGTAGACTCCCGTTCCCACCAGCCCCAAAGACTATATGTCCCTTCGAAGGCCTGGCCTGCCCTGGGGGTGGGAGGGGACTTACATACCTCTTCACCTTCTGCCACGCCCCTCCTCTCCCTGCTTCCTTCTCTCCACTCTCAGTCCCGCCTGCTCTTTGGGGCTCCGCTCTCGTTTCAGCTCCTCTCTCAGCTCCTAGGCCGTCTCGCAGCTGAGGGAGAAACCAACTTGCGTCTGCTTTGCAGGCCCGTGTTGGGTGTCAGTGTGTTCCCGCTGACACTCCACGGGAGGGTGAGAAAAGAGAGAGACTTTGACCCCCAGATGGGGCAGGAGCAGCCGGAGTGCTTCACCCCCTTTCAGATTTGAGTAGCAGGTTGGGGTACAATGTTGATCACCTCATCGTGGGTGTTTCCGCCTGGCGGTCCGCGTGTGGCTGGGTCAGAGGTGCAGGGTGGCCCCTGGGCCTCGATGCTGCGTGACCTTTAGGGCACTGTTCGGTTCAGCGCATATTTCTCAGCAGCTCCCGTATGTCCGGCCCCCATGCTGGGTGCTGGGGTGGGGGTCAGGGCTGTGAAATGTCCAGATGCTGCCCGTGAAGAATGTTCTAGGCTCAGAGGCAGGACGTTAGAAGTGAGTAAGTCTGGCACCCTCCTTTACAGAGAGGAGGAAAGCGACTTCCCCAGGGTGCAGAGCAAAGTGGATCGCAGCCAGGACTGGGACGCAGGCGTCCCAAAGCTTCCCAGCCCATGGCCTGGGACAGCCCTGGGCACGCAGGTCCTGCCTCCTGCTGGTCCCCTGGAAATTCCAGCGGAGATGAGCCCTCCACTCCGCCCACCCCCTGACCAGCCTCTCCTCACTTCCTGCTGGTCCACTGTCCTCCTCATGGGTCTCCCAGCACAGCTGCAAACCCCATCCCTGAGTCTTTTTCCTGCTACCGCCCTGGAAGACTTCCACCTGTCCTGTCCAGGCTGGTCCCTCCTTTGTGTCCCAAACGGCAGCTGATGCTCGTGGTGTGTTCACTTGTGCCCGACACACGTTGTGTCCTTTCGCACTCACCACTCCGAGGGAGGTCCTTATCATTCCCATTTGGTGGACGGCGAAACCGAGGCTTTATGTGAGATCACACAGCTGGCAAGTCGTGGAGCGGGATTCAAATCCAGAGTGCCTGACACCCTCCCCCAAAATGCATTTGCTGCATCCTCTTCATCAGACCCCCCCCCCCGTCATTATGATCCACCATCTGCTGCCCCGACTCCCAGCTTCCCCAGCACATGCCTCCTGGTGCATCGCCCTCTCTCCTGCCCACCAGTCACCTCCGTCGAGGCCACGCCCTCTCCTTCACCCCTCGGCCCCCTCTGCCTCCCCTCCAGCCTGCCTCACCACTGGACTGGCTAGGTCTCCAGAGGCCTCCAGCTGTATCCCCCACCTCTTTGCAGCAGGAGCAGCATATTACGTCCCCCTTCCCCTGCAGCATACACCCCAGGGGCTGTGTCGACCCCCCATTCCTTGATGTCTACTCCTCCGTTGCCAGCCCTCACCCCTCCGTCCTGCCTTCTCTCTGGCCGGTTCTCCTCTGTCCCCTCCTCTCCTCACATCAGGAGGCCTGCTTCCTCCTAGGCCTCTTTTCTCCTCACACCGCATGCATGCGCCTCTCCTCGGGCACCAGGTGGTCCCTGCCCCGGTCTCTGTTCTGAGCTCAAGCCCGACAGCTGCTTTCCCCTCAGGAAGTGTCACCTACCCGCAGGTGTCCACCCACGCTTGGGCATCTCCAGGAGCCCCTCCTCCCTCCCCTCGTCTCCCTCATGGACATCATGGTTCTCTCTTCACACTTCCGCCTCTGGTCTCGCTATGGCTTTCGCGTTCACTTTTCTAGGGCCTTTCTTTAACAAAGCATCTTCTTTCTAATACATAATACATATTCCATGTGAACATTTTTTACAGAGGCGGGGAAAGGATTCACCTCATGCCCCGCTACCTAAATGCAGGCTCTTCGGCGCTCTCCCTGGGACTTCTGTCTCCTTCAGCCTGTTTCCCAGCCCCGTGGGGTGGGAGGGGTGTTTGTAAAATGCAGATGTGGTGACTCACACCCCCAGCTTGGAACCCGTGCGGGCCGGTAGGACAAGGAAATAGACAGCCCTCCCCTGCTGCTCAGGGCACTTCATGACAGCCGGGCTCCCTCCCCTGCCCACACCCTCCCCTCGCCACCCTGGGTCACCTGGTCCTCTGTCCTCCAGGCTGGGACACCGCTCCACACCCAGTCAGTCTGCGACCTGGGCCCTTGTCCTCTGCTCTCTGCACGCTCCTTCCTCATCTGTACCACAGGGACAAAAACCCAGCAGGGGGTTCCGAGGTCACAGAACGCTGGGTGTGGGACAGCACTTTGAAAGCCACCAAGTGCTCTCCAAAGGGAGGGAGTCACCACCATCCTTGGTCGCACTGTGCATGTGTCAAGGGCAGGGCAGAGGCTTCTTCCCCATCACATAGTTCAAACACTTGGGGCTCCAAGCGGTCTTTGACAGCGATGGGGGAGGGAAACAGAAGTGCCAGGACTAGAGACACAGAAATTGGGGGCCAAGGATGGGAGTTTTGAGATGGTGCAACAGTGCCTGGTACTACAGGCATGATTTGGGAAAGTATCTTGGGGTTGTGCTCAGGACCTAAGCATGGCACGGCAGCCAGGAGATTGGTGGGCGCCTCCTGGGTCTCCTCCAGTGGCTCAGATGGAGGGACCGTAATGAAGGGCCCACCCAGAGAGTCAGGGGGAAACACAGGGATGCTGAGGGCCCAGGGACTAGTGAAAGCAGGAAGCTGGGCCTCCCTGGGGAGGGGGGGCAGGGAGGCACAGAGTTTAGGGAGCCCAGTCTGAGCTGGGCAGCAGGAGCTATGGTTACGGAGGGCGGGGCTACTGCCAGCAACTTGACACCAAGGAGGGAGGTGGTAGGGAAGAAACGTCACCGGCTCTCTGTCCACCCTGCCATAATCTCATTCACTGGCCAAACCCAACCAGAAGCTAGTCAGCAAAGGCCTGGGGGTGGGCTGGGGGGTCAGCGAGCCAAGGCACAGAGCAGGGCAGGACTTGGATTGGGAGGTGGGCATTGGAGAGGCAGATAGAAAATAATCGGTACACATTCCATGTACCAAGTTTACGTGTCTTACTTAATCCTCATAACAACTTCGTACGTGCTTAATCTGATTTGTCCCTGCTAACCCCTCAGCACCCACAGCAGTGCCTGGCCCCCTTGGGCACTCAGGAAACAGTTATTGGGCAGGTGAATGAAGAGATGAAGGGATTTGCCACGGGTCAGACCCGAACCAGATGGAAACAGACAAAGCAGACCTGAAGGGTTACAGTCACATAACAATGAGTAGTAATCGCTCCCGTTCATCGTGTCCTGGGCGCAGGCACTGGCCCCACGCTCTGTGTTGCGTCATCTCGTGTGACTCTGATGCTGTGGGGACTGTTTTCCCTGCCTGGCTGGTGAGGACAGGAAGGCTCCAGAGAGACTCTGCTTAGGGTCACGTGGTGAGGAAGTGGCAGAGCTGGGACTTCAGTCATAGACTTATCAGGACCCACCCACCAAGGGCTGGGAGAAGCCCCGTGTCTCCTGACAGTCCGGTGCCTGGTTCAGGTAGATAGCACGAAGGAAGGGCTCGTGGGCCTGGGGGAGGGAGGTGGCCCTGGGAACGGCCCTGGAGGAGGTGCCAGCAGGGTCTGCTGCATCGGGACGATTACTCCTGTATGGAAATCTGTGTGTCATAGTGTGGAGGGACAGGTCAGCACGCTGAGGGCGTAGAGGGGGTGCTAACCTCTGACCCACGGGAAGAGGAAGGATGCTGGGCTCAGGCCTCTGGGCCCCAGCTAAGGGTCCCGGTCTCCCCCCGCTGAAAGCTGAACATTTATGAGATTTCTGCCCCACCACAAAGGGGACAAAGCTCTGCTTCTCCAGACATAATTAAGAGCAACAGGAGAGAACTGGCTGGTGAAATGCCAGTGGCAGGAACCTGCAGAGACAGCAGCTGTGTCACCTGAGCGTTCTGAGTAGCACGGGGCAGGGTCACAGGCACAGATGGACACGGGGCTGCCTCAGCTTTAGGAAAGTGGATTTTGGCTGATGCCGTGGCCAGACTCCTGGGAGGGAAGATGGCCTGAGAGAATTGTACCAAACAGATGCTCACGGAGCAACCGGAGCAACCGGAGCAACCGTAAGAGGTCTCCGTGAAGAAGGCGGCGTTGGGGGGAGGGCCGTTTATGGGGACTCGCCCAGCGCTGGCGTTTGCAGGCCTTGCACTGGCCATGGCAGGAGGGGGCACCGCCTGGGTGAGGGCACCTCACCTGAGCTAATGCAGGAGTCAGGCGGAGGCCCAAGTGGGGGGGGGCAGGTGTTTTAAAGACCAAAGTGCGGAATGGACAGAGGCTTTTAACAAGTGTTCAAGTGAAGGAACTGAAAACGCTTTTAACTAGAGGTGGGCTGAGAACAAAGAGGACAGCCGGGAGGGAATCAAACAGCCGGGATGTGAGATGTGAGGGGACATGGGGAGGAAGCGGAGGGACCTCGACTCTCCCACCTGGCTTTGGGAGAAAGAACTGGAAAGAGGAAAGGGTGGGAGGGGAGGGGCAGGACAGGAGCTTAAGGTAAGCGACCGGGAGTAAGAGAGCTCTTGGTTGCCTTTAAATGTGTTTTCTCCGGGGCGTCGGTACTGGGACTGGAACACAGGGACAGCGGGAGCCCTTCTGAGTAGGGAGCGCCTGGCCGCAGTCGAGAGGAGAGGGTGGAAGACCCATGGGGAACTTGCCTTGATTTTCCTAAAGGGGGCAGTGTAAGCAGCTGCAGTGTGGCGAGCAAACCGGGCCGAGTCTCTGTGCAGTGGGGAAGAAAAATGGCCACCAGCAACGAGGGCGCGTTCAAGTCAGCGGTCAGGCTGCATGCCAGCTCATTTCCCTTCCCGGCGGCTGGGGCCACGGTCTGGCTTTCCCCCTGCATGGCATCTGATAGAGCTGACCCAGCAGCTGGCTGATCGTGTAGGTCGTGGGAAACCTGCTGACCCGGCCCAGACCTAACTGCAGGAGGCCTCTGGCGATGGGCCACAGCATTCTCTTTCCAGTCCTCTTCCTTTCTGTCTTTTTTTTAAAAAAGATTTTATGTATTTACTTTTAGAGAGAGAGGTTGGGAGAGAAAAAGAGGGAGAGAAACGTCCACGTGTGGTTGCCTCTCACGCGCCCCCTGCTGGGGACCTGGCCGTAGGCATGTGCCTGGGGAATCCAACCAGCCACCCTCTGCTTGGCAGGTCGGCGCTCAATCCACTGAGCCACACCAGCCGGGGCTGCCTTTTTTTTAATCCTCGCCCAATGATATGTTCACTGACTTTTATAGAGAGAGGAAACGGGGAGAGACAGACAGACAGACATTGATGTGAGAGCGAAACATCGATCCATTGCTTCCCCTATGCACCCTGACGGGGAATCAAACCCACAACCTTTGGGTGTTTGGGACGACACTCCAACCAACTGAGCCACCTGGCCAGGGCCCTTTCTGCCTTTTTTTTTTTTTTAATTAATACGGTTCGCTTATCACACTAGTAGCTAAGTAAGGCCAGGAGGGACAGGGAGTAAACCCGGCTGTGTAGCCCTGACCCAGCGGATCTCAAAGTTCAGCGTGCAGCAGGACCACCTGGGGCACCTGCCTAACATGCGGGCTCCTGAGCCCACACCGGAGGTGGATCCTGGAGCAGGCCCGGGAATCTGCATTTGTGACCTGTCGTTCCCTTGAGGCGAGGCAGATGGCTCTGGAGCGATACAGACCTGCAGAGAGAGAGATGCTAGAGGTGGGAAGGGACTGGACTGTTTCTGACTCTCAGCGTGGCCTGGTGCTCGCAAGGCTTGTCACCGGGGAGTGAGCTCCCTGACTCACAGGGCCCGGCTGGAAGCTGAAGAAACAGCGACACAGGGCGAAGCTGGGAGGGAGGCGCCATGCAGGGAGCGCCTCTTCCTCCAGGGCGGGGGTGGGGAGGTTCTGCAGAGAGCGGCTCCCCAGGGAGGACAAGCTCACTCCTCCTGGGCCACCACAACACCTTCTGCTTAGAACCAGCCTCCTGCTGAGTGGGGTGGGAAGGGACCCTGGCTGGGCTGCTGCCCAGCGGGGACTAAGAGCCCACCTACTCCCTCCCTGCTCCGAGGGCACGCGCTTCTGTGGTGGCTAATGTTCCATTTCTTCCTTCCTCTCCTGTCCCCTCCCCCACGCCCCATCTCCCTGTCCGCTGGCCCTGGCGCGTCCCCCTTGTGCTTCTCTGGCCTCTCTCTTCCACCTTCTCTCTTTCCTGTCAGTAACCTCGGACCCACATTCCCACCCTGGTGGTCCCCAGGCCCTTCGGGCCAGCTCTGCCCCTGCTGTGGCCCGCTCCCCTGTCTCAAGGGGGCCACTCTCTTCAGATGCCCCTCTGGGTTTCTTCCTTTTGCAGTTAATTTGCTCTTGGATATGTGCAGGTTTTTCATTTTTTAAGGCTTCGGCTGGGGGCCAGCATGCGGGCCCTCCCTTCCTCTCTCTGACCCCGGACCGCTGTTTTTTTCCAGGCCACTAAACCGTCTAGAGAGACGAGCGGGTCGAGCGAGACCTCAAGCCCAGTCTCAGAAAAGCCCTCGGCCTCCAGAACCTCTATCCCTGTATTGACTTCGTTTGGGGCGAGGAATTCTTCCATCTCCTTCTAGAAGCCCCCTCACACCTCCACCCCAGCCCGACCCCTCCCTGACCCCCGCCATTTATCTCCCTACACTTCCTTTCATCCCCCATCCCCCTGCATTCTCCAGACCCTCCAAAGGGTTGCCACAGGTGTGGCCCTTCTCACTTCTCTCTACTCATTCCCTGTTGGTGGTTTTTCTTTTTTTTTTAATGATTCATTTTTAATCATCTTTCTCTTTTTTTTTTAAAAAAAAAGAGCAAAACAGTGAAACTGAGAACCAAAACACACCACCTTCCTTTGATTTCCTGGTCCAAAATGGCCCACTTCTATCATCCTCCCTCCCTTTTCTCTTTCTCCACTCTTCTGTCCAAGTCCATGCTGAAGTTCCTGTACCCTCCCCCTCCTCTCCCACCTCCCCTCCCCCCAACTTCCCAAGAGCACTCCAAACGAACTCTGAGCCACGGAGACTTGGAGCAGCGAGATGTCTCCTCCCCTTCCTTGGAAACCTTCCTGGAGGAAGACCTGGACATTGGACCCACCCCACCATCGGGCTGGAAACGGGACGCAGGCAGACTCGGGCCCTGGAGGCGGCCCACCCGTGTGCTGCAAGCTCGGGACCAGATGACAGAACGTGGCTGCCTCTTTGCTCCCTTCCACCTGTGCCCTGGTGGGCCTGGAGTTGAGAGTTTTGGGCTGGGAGGGGGCCTTAGAGGTTGAGGGGCCTCAGAGGTCTGTGAGCCCGTTGAGTCTGTGTCTTGGAGGGGAGATGGCTTCCTGGGACCCCCTTCCTGTGATGAGGGGCCACCGGCCTGTGCCGAGGCGGGGAAGGGGCCCTTTTGGACCACGGGCTGTGGACGGTGGTTGAGCAGACAGCCTGACCCTGGGGACACTGCCTTGGGAGAGGGCAGCCTAGAGGAGGGGTATTTGATACTTTTCGTTTCTTAATTTAGCACTTTAAATGACATTAACTTATTTAATGGGGGTGGGCAGGGCAAGAATGAAGGGCCTAGATAATTCTGAGGCCTGGAGGGTGGGAAGGGTCTGGTTGTAAGGGAAATGGGGGCACACGGAGGAGGTTGATGGGCGGCAGTGAGGACGGCTCTGACCCCAGGGGCACGGCGGCTTGACCTTCAACCGTCCTCTCTTGAGATTTGAGGGTTTTCAGGGAAGGGGCGAGACACACAGTTTTTAATGAGGAGCTGGTGATCTCTGGGGAGATCCTTGCCGGTCCCTGAGGCCTGACCGGTTGGCCAGAGCCCCCGACCTGGGACACCCGCCTTGTGGAAGCTGTCCACAGGGCGGCTAGGGGCCAGGTCCTGAGATGGGAGGGAGAAACCAATTCTGGTTCTCTGCCCTGGCCCCCCAGAGGGCAGAGGGGCCAGCAGGGAGATTCCGTGGGTGGGGAAGGAGGAGGAGGATGGCGGGAATCCCCGGGGAGCAGGGTGCCTATTTGGAGCACAAAGCGGGTAAGCACAGGGGAGGCGGGCTGGGGTTAATCTCCCTTAGGAAGCACAGAAGGAAGGAGCCTCGGGAGGGGCCTCCTAGACCCCGGAACCTGGTGGGAAGGTCCTGTCTTCCGGAGAGCCTGGGGGAGCTGCAGAGGGTTGGGGGAGGGAGGGAAAATTGGGTTGTGTTTCTTCATTTCTCTCTCTTTTTTTTTTGTTTTGCTTTTGTTGGTTCATCCTTGTTTTCTAGCTTTGAATCATTTTTGTACAAAGGCAAGTCAGCCTTTTTGAAAAAGAACAAAAGAAGAGGAAAAAAATCCCTCCTGAAAAAAAAAAAACCCTGGAAAACAGAAAAAAAGGACCTCATAAATGATGCAATTACTTCTAATTGCAGGCAACTCTTTACATTTAAGTGAAGTGTCTTAACATTTTATATTGTTTTAAAAATATATTTACATATTATATATATAATATACGTAATATAAATATATATAAATATTTAAAAAAGAAAAAAAAAAGAAAACCACTCTCTCCCTGGCCGCTGTTTTGGCGGGGGAGGGGGGCTGGAGGATGGGCACATCGGCCTGGCTTCTGTGGTCCAGCGACAAGGTTTGGTTTGATTTGGCTGTACAGAGACCCTCTGACTTGGGAGGGGAGGGGGGAGTGGTGCCCCCTCCTCCCTCCACTCCATTACTCTCTGCTTGCTACTCTCACTTGCTCCCGCCCTCAGCCATGTGACCTGAATGTGTGTCCCACCGTCATTGTCTTGAGTTGAATGTCCCTTTGTGGGGGGAGAGGGAAGTGGGGGGAGTGTCCATCCACGAGGGGGCAGACGGAGGGAACCCTGGGCCCACCCCACGTGCTCACGTGGAGCCCAGTGGGATTCGCAGAACTTTCTTTCACTTTGGCTCCTGCACATTACGGGTTGAGAGGCGTTTGTGTGGAACTGTGTGCAGCCTGTGTATGTGTGTGTGTGCGTGCACACCGGCACAAGTCCGCTTACCCACGTGCACGGAGAAGCATGTGTGTGCATGGGTGTGACCTCCCGCACCCGTGCTCAGGGAGGTGTGTGCACATCTGTGTATAACCCATTTGGGCATCAGCACGTGCCCACCTGCACGTTGGTGGAGAAGAGCTTTGCGTGTGAGAATGCACAGAATGTGTGTATGCAGAGGTGTGTGGCTTTGAGAGACTTGAGTGTGTGGGCCGCACACGTGTGGACGTAGGGGTGCATGTGACCTGCGCATGAGTGTGCAAATGCGTGTAGACCCAGGTGTGTGGAAGTGCCTCTGGGTGTGCTCCATCATCCCTGCACCACTTGCTCCGGCCGCCCTCCCGAGCCCCCATCCCCACGGCCCTCGCAAAGCCCGCAGCACGTCAACGCCTCCCCAGCTGCATGCGCCTCGCTGCTCTGTCCATCAGTGTGTGCTTGACCAAGAGAAAACTGAATCGTCTGGGGGGACCCTTGTACCTGGTCCCCCCAGCCCCCGCCCACTGTGCTGTGTAACTCGCATGGGGCTTTCTCTCCTGCCCCTTCCACAATATGCTGTTTCCCCAGGAGCCTTAGGCTCTGAGAGGGGTCCCAGGCGGGGCCCCCCGGGCGAGCCCTGGCTCCACACCCCGCCCGGTCCACCCCGTAGGGCCCGTGTCGGTGTAGCAGTGATGGCTTCTGTGGATATTCTGTGACCTCTGTCAGTGTGATTTGACAATTTCTAAATGGAAAAGGGTTGCTGTGTTTTCTCTGTCTCTCTCTTTTTTAATGTCCTTTTTCTTCTCCCCACTTCCCTGCTCTCTTTCCTTTTTGGTTTTTCTAGCCGAGTGTTTGGGGCTTAAATAAAACTTGTTTCTTTTTCCTCTCCTGGATCTCTTTCCTATAGGCTGCTGTCTCATTATTTCTCAGCTTCACCTTGGAAGGTGCTGGGATGGATGGGGCAGAGGATGGGGATCCTAGGCAGCCCGGCAGCTTAGCAGGCAAGGCTCAGGGCAGGAGGGGCAGAAACCCCCGTAGGGCCTCTGCTGCCCCCAAGGGCTCTGCAAACCAACATCATGGGGATGCTGGAGAGGAACCCCACTACCTTGTGAGTGCTGGCTCTCCCCTAGGTGACTCAGCACCGTCAGTGAGGTCGCTGCTGGCATTAGTTAACGCTTGGGAGGGACACAGCCAAAGACCTTAGGTGTGTGGCTCAGAGTCACACAACTAGTACGATGCAGTCAGGACTTGAGTCCAGCTCTGCCTGGCCCCAAAACCTAGTGCTTTCCCCCCAAAACCAAGTAGGGTCTGACTACCTCCAGGAGTCCCCAGGGTTGGGTCTCCGCCTCCTGCCCTTTGCGGGGGGGGGGGGGTGACCCTCCGTGGTGTCCGTTCATCCTTTCAAGAGCAGCAGCTTTCAAGACTTTTTTTAAAAAACTGTAGCTCATGGTAAGAAATACATTTTTCATCTCAACAATTTTGACATGTGCACACACAAACACCCATATATTTAGTGAAACAGCGTTTATACGGTGCACTCTGGTTTTCTCTCTTAAATTCTAAACACCTGAGTCACAACCCGCTAAATTGATTTCATGACCTTGCAGTGGGTCAAAACCCACAGTTTGGAGCATACTGCCTGCAGCCCCCATCGTGCTGATTGCCGCTTCCTCCCCCAGCAGGGCCTCCTGGCCTCACTCACCCCATGGTCGCCTCTGAAACTGAAAGACCCCCGAAGGAGATTCATACTTGGTTCTCCTTGGGTAGGGACCTGGGCCCTGACCCTGTAAGCTGCCGGGACCCTTCCAGGTCAGCACATCAGAGTCCAGCCTGCCCTACCCCTGAGTGGGCTGGATGTCCTGAGGGGGCTTTTTAGGTTTTCCTGGAATTCTGAAGGCTCTGTCATTGTTCCAGCATGTTCTAACGGTCCTTGAGGCTGCCCTTCTAGGCACTCTGTTGCTTGGCTGAGGCCTGGGGTGTTACTGGCTTTCCTCTACCTTCACCCCAAACACCAGCCCTTCTATCCTGGGAGGTGATGACAGTTACCTGAGTCTGCCACAGGAAAGGGGGCCTACCGCGACTGTGGTAGTGAGTAGTGGAGACCATCTCCGAGAGGGTAACCAAGCCCTGGGGTCACATTTGAATGGAGGCTTTAAGCACAAGTGTCTACATGGGAGCTGGTGGCTGAGTGTCCCAAGCAGAAGAGCCCCCGGTGAGAAGTCATTTGTGGCCTCTAGAAAATGAATGAAACCCAGGGAGAGTGATGGGGGAAAGAGGGCATGCCCCGAGCTCACAGCATTGGGCGGAAGCCCTGTCACGGGAGGTGTTGCAGGGTGGGGGTGGGTACAGTGAGAAAGGTGGGTTTCGTGGAGCTGTGCGAAGCGTTTGGAAGGTTTCAGGTAAGAGAGTGACATGGTCTGATACTGTTTCAGAAGTTAGCTCTGGACGCCGTGGAGAAGAGATGGGCCGGGGTGAGGAGGGAACGCAGACCCCGCCTTCGAGGGCGGGTCCGCTGGTGGCCGCCCTACTCAAAGCAAACAAAAGAGCTTTGTTTGTGGACACTTGCGACACTCATCACTAGCACCCACTGAGCGTTTGCCTGGTCCTCACCACACGGTGGTAGGTGTGATCACCTTCGTTTTACTGGTGGGGAAGGCGGACCGAGCAAAGTCAGGGTCTGACCGACCGCAGGCTGGCCCAGCAGCTGGACCCTGAGTGACAGGAGGAAAGGGAGAGGCCTCACAGCCGGACCCCCGGGGAGGCCCTCAGCCTCTCTCCCGCGCGGTCCGCGCATCCCGCCACCACCGGTTGTAGGCCTGTCGACACGGTTTCGTGATTATCGCTTTATGCAGTTGCCTTTTAAAGACAAAAAAAGAAAGGAACGACAAATAAAAATGTTTACACTGCCTTTCACACTCCCTGTGTAGTGCTTCTTACTGGCGTTCTTTCTTTCTTTGTGTGGATCCAAGTTACCGCCTCCTGTACTTTCACTTCAGCTTGTTGCCTCCCTTTCGTGTTTTTTTTTTTTTTTTTATTTTATTTATTTATTTTCAGAGAGGGGAAGGGAGGGAGAAGGAGAGAGAGAGAAACATCAATGTGTGGTTGCCTCTCATGTGGTCCTCACCGGGGACCTGGCCTGCAACCCAGGCATGTGCCGTGACTGGGAATCGAACCTACGATGCTTTGGTTCGCAGCCCGCGCTCAATCCACTGAGCTACTCCAGCCAGGGCTCGTGTTTCTTTTTTTTTAAGGTTTTATTTATTTTAGAGAGATGGGGAAGGGAGGGAGAAAGAGAGGGAGTGAAACATCGATGTGTGGTTGCTCCTGGCACACCCCATACTGGGGATATAGCCCGCAACCCAGGCCTGTGCCCTGACTGGGAATCAAACCGGCGACGCTCTGGTTCGCAGGCCTGCGCTCAGCCCACTGAGCCACACCAGCCAGGGCTCTTTGGTGTTTCTTAAAGGGCAGGTCTACCGACAACAAATTCTCTGTTTTTCTTTACTGAAGACGTCTTCATTTCACCTTTATTTTTGAAGGAGAGTGGAAGGAGAGCACGGGGATTGGATTCATTCTCTCATCCAAAGCCTAGTACGACCCACGGAAGGTGGCCCCTTGGGCGGGTATGTCTTTCCTCCGGGCTTAGATTTATCCTGCCCCCACCACTCAGTAACCGTGTGACCCCGGACAAGCGATGCCACCTCTCTGTGACTTAGTCTCCTCACACGTGAAATGGAGATGACGATGGTGTGGAGCTCCAGTGTGATGGAAGATGGACTTACTACCTGGGAAGCCCTCAGGGTGGAGGTGCCCACGGCAACACCAGCTCCTAATTAGCATCTGCCAACAAAAACCACCTTTGGGGCCCAGGTGGGGGAAGGAGGGGCATTCAGCAGGCGATCTCTTCCCAGCTCCTGGGCCCCTCCTTGATTCTCTTTGATGGCTGTCACCTGCTTTCCCTACAGGCGGATAAGAGGCTCATCAAAGGCGGCCTGGGAGCTGGCGGGTGAAACTACAGCGCCGAGATGGAGGAGACCGGTCCCGTGCTATATGTTTGTGCACATGAGTAAGAACAGGCAAACCCTATAGTGTCCTCTGGGGACACTGTCAGGACCCAGGGTGCCTATGATGACAGCGGGCTAGGATGGGTCCGTGACCAGGCCTCACCCATGCCTCCTGCCTTCTGGCCAGCACCTCTGGACCATTCTGAAGGTCCGGGCAGGCCTGAGAAGGAAGGTGCCCGTGGACCTGCCTGGCTGCTGTGGGAACACGGAGCAAGTGCACGGAAACTTTCCGTGCAATGAGGGTCACCTGCCCTCCCATCCTGTATCTTGTGCCCTGTCACTGCTCATACCAGTCTCCCAGGACAGGACCCCTATGAGAGTACCAGGAGGCAGAGCTTTGCCTCCACTCTGCCACCCCTGGTCCAGCCCCAGCTGCCCTCCTTTCGTGAGCCAGAGACCTCACGCTCCCACCACCTTCTCAACCCCGCTCTGGCCCCCTCCTCCCTCCAGAACAAGTGAGACATCTGACTCATGCCTCAAGGAAGGCCATTTATTTCCAAGATATAGACTATACTTTTAAGACAGGACTTTTCAGAAGCAGGGTATCTTAGTTGTCGCCTAGAGAGGTGTGCCCAAGACACAGTGGAAGGAGACATGCTGATGTGGGGTCCGAGGCTTTTGCAACACTGTTACAACACTTTAAATGAGCAAAACATCTTTAAAAATCCTTATAAATTCTTTATAATATGTTACACATTTAGAGACAATATTTACAATAAAAGGGAGGGGCAAGGAGAAATCTACTTTACAGCAAATCTTTGCATAAATCAAGAGGACTGATAGACGTGGCAGTAGGGTTCACAGCCCCACGTGGGCGTCCCTGGAATGAGTGAGGGCGAGCGTGGGAGGCCTGCAGATAGGAGGTCTATTTACAATGGGGGGGAGGAGAGGGGCCGGGTTTGGCCCATCCTGAAGGAACAGCCCAGCTCAGACCCCATAAATCAGTGTGTGTGTGTGTGTGTGTGTGTGTGTGTGTGTGAGTGTGTGTGAGAGAGAGAGGCTGAGACCAAGGATGCTTTACTACTCCCCCCTTACCCACCGAGTGCAGGTGTGTGTGTGTGTGTTGGGGGGTGTGTGCCTGAGCTGTGGAAGAAGCCAGCACACCTGTAAGAACAAAGAGAGTGGTAAGGGAAGTCTAGTTGGGGGCGGGGACACTGGACCCTCCCTAAACTGTCTGGGGGATGGGCAGCTCCACGTGGTCAAAGCGCAGCGGGGAGGGAGGCATGATGTAGAGCAGGGGTTAGGGTTAGGGGACTGGTGCCGTTCAGTGGCCCGTTAGGCATCGGACCACAGAACAGGAGGTGAGAGGCTGGCAAGCTAGCCAAGCTTCTGATTACCCCCTGAGCTCCGCCTCCTGTCTCCTCCCCTGCCCACCCCCCTCCACCCGGTCGGTGGAAAAATTTTCTTCCACGAAACCAGTCCCTTGTGCCAAAAAGGTTGGGGACCGCTGATTTAGAGTTTGCCAAAAGGTTGATAGGGGAGTGAACCTGGTGAAAGGCTCAGCCTTACCTCTGTGGAGTGGCCCCAACCCCCCCCCTGAAAATCAGCAGGAGGGAAGGATCCCTGTGTGGGCCAAAGGCAGGGAGCCCTGGTGGGCGTGGGGGTGGAGACAAAGGAAGCAGGGGTGGCAGGGGTGGCTACTGGGAACACATTTGCACAGTGACTACACACAATTGCATACACAGCCCCCCTCCCGTGGACACCACTCTACCTCCGCTCCCTAGACGTACAAACGAAATCCCCACACATTAGCTAGGAGCTAGGCGCTAATGGGGGTGGGGGCAGAGGAAGGAAGCGAAGAACCAGCATCACGCAGTGTCTTTCCTTTAGTCTTAGACTAGGGGTTTCCTATCCACACCCCACAGCCAACAGGGTCTTTAAGTGCAGACACAGAAGGGCCCACTCTTGTCATCTACCCGGGGGACACAGACCCCCAGCAGCCTCTCCCCTCTCCTTACCACTAGTCCCCTCCCTCCCATTCACATTCTGCCCACGCCCTATCAATTCCGGCACATAAACTGGAGACATGGCCTCGGTGCCCGATGCGCCAGGGGCAGCAGGAGAGGGGGTGCAAGCCAGAGGAGATGCCTGTTTCCCAAGGGACTCTGAGTGGGAGCCGAGTGGCGCGGGGAGGGAAGGGTAAGGGGCTGGTCACAGACACTGATGGAGGCGGGAGGCTGCCGAGCGGCGCGGGGGCTGGCTCTGCAGGGCCCCGGGGTCCCCGGGCGCAGGCGGCAGTGAGGCTGAGGAAGACGGAGCCCGCGCCTTGGTGGACTCGAGGCTGCTGAGACCAGAGTCCTTGTTGTCACTGTGCACCCGAGGGCCCGGAGCATCCGGAGTACACCCTCCGCTTAGCTCCTTCCACTCGTTGAAGTTGAGGTCGGTCAGAGGGCTCTGTACCACCACGGTGTGGCGGCGCCAGCTGCTCCGGCGCCGCCGCGTCTCGGGTGACAGCGGCCGACGAAGCCGTACTGCCAGCATGTCGTCTGCGGTGCCGCGCAGGCGCAACCTCAGCGCCTCGAGGCGCGAGGGCCGCGCGCCCAGCGCTGCCACTGCCGCGGCCGCTGGGGGGCGCAGCGACTCCTGGCTGCTGGACGAGGCCGAGCCGGAGGGCTCCGCTGCGCGGGGACCTCCGCGCCCCGCGCCCGCGCCTTCGCCGTCAGGGCGGTTCCGGGCCAGGCGGCGCCGCGCTAGGGTGTCGCAGGGTATCAGATGGTGCGAGGTGAAGGAGGGACGGCGCGCCAGGCGCCCCCCGGGGCCTGCGCCTCCCTCCGTGTCTGTCTCCACGTGGCTCAGCTCGCTGCGCTCGTCGTCTGCCTCGTCCCCAGCGCCCGCCCGCCGGCTGCCGGCGCCAGAGCACACACTGCGGTCCATGGTGGACAGCGTGGAGTAGCCCGAGACGATGGAGCGCGTGTCCGCGGCCAGCCGCTCCTCCCGCGCCGGGGGGCTGAGGCGCCCGGAGGCTTCTGGGGCGGGGGCGCCCGGCAGCTGCCCCTCTGGCTGGTCCTGGGAACCCGGCACCGTTGTCACCGCTCCGGGCTTGTGTGCCTCCTGCTCCGAGTCGTCGTCCGTGCTGCTGCCCAGCCCCCGGGCCTCCCGCCGCTTCTTCCTCTTGCGGTTGACAGCCGAGATGAAGGAGATCGCCAGCATCTCCCGAGCGTAGGGCTCCTTCTTGGGGGCCCACGTGCCCTGGGCAGAGACAGGTCAGTATTCAGGAGGCGTCCAGACTTGCGCCAGCGCTGCCCATTCACCCAGCCCCAGTCAGGAGGGCCTGAGCGCCCTCCACATTCCCATCCGGACACCTCCACACTATGGCACCCAGTCTCAACAGGTCCAAGCCCAGCCCCAGCACCCCTACCAGCATCATAAACCGTTTCTCCCCGACCACTGTCCAAGCTGGAGTGTTACTATACCTCCAGAGACTAACCCTCCTGCCTTCCCCCTACCCTGGAGCGTCCTCCGCAGCCCTTCCGGCCTTAATCCAGACTCTCAGCTCTTTCCTGCGAGCCAAGGGCTGGTCTAGCACCTCTGCCACCTCTCCAGGCCTCTGTTCTCAGCCCACTCTCTTCTCTCTTTGTGTTGCCTGGGAAACAACACTTCCTGAACATCCCTGCTTCCCACTGCCCCATCTCACACCAAACTCCATTTGAGCTCCAGAACTCTTTTTCCAGCTCCGAATCAGTGTCTACCACGGTGTCTGCAGGGACCCAAAACTCACCCATCTGGAACCACATACGCTCCATACCCTGGCCACAAACCACCTCCTTAAAGTGATCTCTGAGCCCTCCCTCTCCCCTTCTCTCCATTCTCCTGAAATGACTCCCAAAGCCAGCTCATCCTCATCCTCCACTGAGGCTCTCACTTGGACTTTTCTAAGTCTTTCCTCTCTTAATAGGACTCCCTGCCTCCACCCCAGGCACCCCAGTCCCTTCTCCACTGGAGCAATCAGTCCTTATCAGTCCTTCCAAGGGAAGGCTGGACTCTCCCGAACCCCACCCCCACCACGGCAGGGGCTCAGGGCCCTTCACAACCCATTCCCAGCTTGCCCAGCCTAGTGCCCTCCCTGTCCTAACCCTGACCCAAACCAGGCTTCACTCCGGCAGTGCTGACCTACCAACCCTTCCCTCAATATGACTTGCACTTCAACACTGGCAGACTTAGTTCCCCTCCCCCCCCCCACAGCTACCCTGTTTGCTGGATGAGTTCCTACTCCCCCTACCTGGCTCAGCTCAAACATGGCACCCCCTGTGCAGCAACCTCGCAGCCTCTCCTTTGGCTGAGCTGGTAAATCACGTCTCTGCCCCATAGCCCTTTGAAGATGCATTTACACCAGCTCGTCTCACATCAGAATAGCTTTGCTTCCACATCCTCTATATCAAACTCTGCGTTCTCTGGGAGCAAGTAAGGTCTGTGGCTTATGTTTGCATCCATGACTCCTAGCACATAGTAAGTGCTCAATAAACGTTAAGTGACTGAACAAATGGGTGAGTGGAGTTCCCTCAACATAGGAAGCCCTGTAGAGGCAGATGTTGGGACTGGTCCCCCTGCTGGGCTGGAATGACCTGCTCCTGGACACCTCCTCGTGGGCCACCTCCTGTTTCAGCCACAGTGTAAGGACAAATGGAGACACAGAGGTCCCTGCTGTGGCCACCGCATCCCGTGCACTTTCTCTCACATCGGTTAGTTCTAAGGAAGCCAGAGCACATCAGGAATTCAGGATCCACAGGCACGTGGCCCCAGGTCATGGCTGCCCACACTGCCCGGCTCCAGAAGGCACCCCTGGCCTTCTGCGACATGGCAGCACTGCTGTGACCCATCTGAGGCTCGTGGTGGCTGGTGCTGCCTTCTGTCCTGGCCACGCTCTCTGAGAGCCTTGAGAGGCCCTAAGGACCATCTGACCAACTGACCTTCTCATCCCAACTAGTTACAGAAGTAATAGGTCTGAATGGTCACTTCCAGTGAATGCAGAGGTCAGTAGGTTCACATAAAGGCCAAGGGGCCAGGGCAGGAGAGGCTATGGGAAACAGCGGGCTAATAGGTACAGTGGGCAGAAGGCACAAAGAGCTAGATTCAGGTCACTATAATGAACTTGCTCCCTGCCACAGAAGTCTTGGGATGGAGTGAGCTCCCCATCACCACAGGTATGCAGGCAGAGGCTTTATGGAGAAGTTACAGGGGACCTGTGCTGACTAGAGCAGGCTTCCTTCTCTCCAGTGCATTCATCAGGCACAGTGGGCTCGCGGGGACCTGGCCAGGGCTTGGAGACCCAGACAGAAATGAGCTCAGTTTAAGCAGCAATATTTAAATGATTTCACCGACCACTATAGACAGAATTGTGCCGTCCCTCAAATCTATATATTGAAGCCCTAACCCCCAATGTAATTAGATTTAGAAGAGGCCACGAGGGTGGGGACCTTACGGTCACATCAGTGCTCTT
Source organism: Trachops cirrhosus (assembly GCA_028533065.1). Lineage (NCBI taxonomy): Eukaryota > Metazoa > Chordata > Mammalia > Chiroptera > Phyllostomidae > Trachops > Trachops cirrhosus. The sequence continues at coordinate 92,756,273 of CM052545.1, read as the reverse complement.
GTAAGAAAAGACACCACAGAGCTCTCCTGCTCCCTCCGTGCCGTCTGAGGACACAGGGAGAAGGCAGCCATCCACAGAGGTTCACACCAGGCACTGACCGTGCCAACCCCTTGATCTGGGATCCAGCCTCCAGAACTGTGAGAAAATAAAGTTCTGTTGCTTAAGCCGCCCAGCCCGCGGCATTTTGTACGGTAGCCTGAGCTGAGACACACCACTGCCCACCGCAGGTGTGCTCGCCTGACTGGTTCTGTCTCGGGTGGGCGGCGGGGTGGGGGCGGGCAGGCTGGGGCAGACGAGAGACTGGCTGTGAGATCCGGTTCAAAGAACCAGCTCTGGTTTTTATTGATTTTCTCAATTGTTTTCAGTTGCATTGATTTCTGCTCTTATCTTGATTATTTCCTTCCTTCTACTTGCTTTGGGCTCTCCGCAGCCCTTAAACATAGTATTATGGGACGTATTTATTGTTCACTCCATTTACGGGGATAAATATTGGCCACAATTTACAGATGAGGAAGCTGAGGGTCAGAAAGAGGTCGAGTAACTTGCCCAGTGCCCCAAAGCTACCAAGTGGCGGAGCCAGAACACGGGCCCAGGACTGTCTTTGCTTCTAACCGATGAGCAACGCCGCCTCCCAAGCCAGACCCTTCACTACAGCAGACGCCTCACTGCCAAGGCGAGCGACCCCTCAGTTTATCTCGGACCTCAGTGTTTCCTACCCTCCTTCCCCGTGACCATCAACTTTCCTCAGGGTCCCGCTGCAATTCCGCCAACTCCCTTGACCAGCAAGTGAAGTGGGCTGGCTTATATAGGGATGAAGCCTTCGGAATTGCCCTGGGACTTACCTTGGACTTGGTTGAACTACAGGTAGTAGAATCTGTTGGTGAAAACAGAAAGAAAAATGAAAGTTGGCTGGGGCAAGAGCAGGCTGAGACTTGTGAGCACATTCCCCTCTCTCTCTTCAAAGGCTTCAGGGGCCGGGGAGTTCAGAAACCCGAGCTCTCCCTGGGCCCTGGGAGCACCTGGGCCTCTGAGGTCATTTCCCGTGGGATAGGGAGGGGGCAGAGAATGATGTCAGCCACCACTTCCGTTTGAGGCAGGAAGTGACATCAGGCAGCCAGCCACCAAACCCTCATTTGCCCAGAAATAAGGGCAAGGAAGGCTTTTTGGGGGGGCTAGTTCCTCTCCCCGCTCCTATTCCTGTTAACTCTGGGCACGAGATAAAACGGCCAGTATCGGATGCAGTCCACAAACCACAACAGTGAGACACAGCAAATCACAGATGCTCTGGAGAAATGGAGACCACAGTGCACAGAGAGGGGGGCGTGGCGTCCTGCCACATTCACCCTCACCCCCCACTTTCAGGACGTGAGGAGGAAGAGGACCAGGTGGATGGATGAGCGATGGAATACGGGGCAGGCATGGAGCAGGTGGACACAGGAGAGACAGTGGCCTGAGGACTCGAGTCTTAACAGGTTCCGCCTCCAGACTTGAGGTCCGTCCGCCCACCCGTGTGGGGCAAGGCCCTAGTTCATAACCCGAGTTATGAAGGAGAGTAAAATCGTTACCACCTCAGTCGGACTCGGGTCCCACTCCCTTCATATCACTGGGGTGGAGAAGGAACCAGAAACAAGTCCTGGCGGTGTCTTCTCCAGAACTGGGGATCCCAGGACCTCCGGGGTCCGACGGGGCAGCGGGCAGGTGCGGTTAATCCACACTCACTGGCAAGCAAGTTAGACGCCTCAGCCCCAGCCCGCCCCGCACGGTGAGAAGAGCAGATGTGCTGACCACACGGCGACACACCACGGGGCAGGGGGCGGCGGCGGGTGATTAGAAGAGACGGGGGCTCCTCTCTGCCATCCCCGCCCCATACCCTCCGGGCCCCTCCCCAGCCTGCCTCTGCCACGAGGGGCGCTGTGACATGCCTCCCTCAGAGAAAGGACCAGTCAAAATACTAAGGGCAGGTCACCCACGGGGTGCGGGGAGTTCGTGGCCTGAGCCAAGAAGGGACCCGGCATTTCTTGGTCTCTGGGCTACTCTGCTATGAGAAGCCAGAGGCCTGGACATAGGCTGAATGGCCGGGGGATCTGGTTTCAGAAGCAGAAAGAGCCAGTCCTCGAAGGTAACTGAGGCGGGAGCTACAGCAATGGAGGCTTCTGAAAAGGGATGTCACTGGTGCCCAGAAAGGCTGGGTCCTGCTACCAGCCGGGCCTCCCCCTGCCCGGAGAGCCAGAGCTGGCTGGCTCGGCACAGAGAGAAGGCCGCGGGGGTGGGGTTGCCGATCTGCAGGAGGGCAGCCCCGGGCAGTGCCCGGCCTTCTCGGCCAGAGGGACAGGATCTGGCCCTGGCCAGCTGCCTCCTTCCTCCTGAGAAGGGGCTCTCGGATGGGATGGGGGTTGCTAACAGGCTTGGGTAGCTGGCATGTCAGGGAGAGGCCCTCACAGCACAGACGTCTCTGCTTGCCCCCCACACCTGCCCGGCCTTCTTCTAATCACCCGCCACTGTTAGTGACCGAGGACGCGACGCCACACTGTACCCTTTAAATCTCCAATAGGTCCGCTGGAGGAGGGGGAGGGAGGGGAAGAGAGGGAGCAGGGTCCAGGGCAAGGGGGGAGAGCACAGGGAGAAGAGGGAGGAGGGATGGAGGGGTGTGAGGAGAAAAGGAAGAAAAATTAAAAAGAGGAACATGCCCGGAAGGACACAGCCCATGAGAAATAAAAAAGCTCAGGAAAGAAACCAGGAGGGCGAACAGAGTCCTACCCAGACCTGGGGCGGGGGCAGCCGAGCAGATGGGAGTGGGGGCACAGGCAAGCTGGACCCGCCCAGGGAGGGAGAAGGCCCTGCCACAGCCCCTTCTCAGTGGTGGGGCAGGGAGAGGCCCTGCTGCGGGGGGCGGGCGGAGGGGCAGGGAAGCTGGGCATCTGGCCCGGCATCTGGGACCCTCAGGAACGCAGAGCCCACCCGTACCCCCACCCCTTCCCAGGACCCCGCACTCACCTGAGCCCGCGTCGCCAGGGGGCACTGTCCTGCCAATGTTGGGCAGGAGATACTCAATGTTGGGCACTGACTGAGGCTCCTTGTCATCCACGGGGGTCTGCAAACAGAGGGAGGGTCAGCCAGCACGCCCTCGGATGGCTGGACGGTGGGGCCTGCAGAACGGGGCGCCCTGAAGACAGGGCGCGTGTCTCCTCCCTCAGCCCGGGGCTCACGGGGCAGTGACTGTCGCCCCCACCAGTCGGGCTCTTTGGAGGGCAGGTGCTCCGTGTCTCTTCTGTGCCTTCCCCACCCCTTGACTGAACCCCAAAGTCCCGAGCTGCTCCCACAGCCGAAGGCCGGGGCCGTGTTCCCCAGCAGACCGCAGCTTCCTAAAACCCATGTCCTCCGCAAACACTGGACGGCGGGGTCTGCCTTTGCTGCCGGGCTCCACTGCCTGGGAGGAGGCCTCTGTCTCCCCACGCAGACCGAGGACTCCTGGAGGATGCCTCTCCCGTCAGCTTGGAGGCTCCTGAGGGGAGGGGCTCTCTTTCCTCCAACAGACTGGGGGTGCCTCGAGGACAGGGACCTTCCCCTGCTTGAGTCTTGCTTCTCCCCCACCCCCAGCTTGGGGTGCGGGCCCACCTCAGACCAGACCCGCCCGCCTGGCCCCTGCACCACTTACTCGCTCTCCCTTGTCCTCGTCCTCACTGAAGAACCAGTCTGACTGCAGAGGAGACAAAAGGAAGTGATGGAATCAGCGTGGGAGGGGCCGAGGGGAGACAGGGAGGCACGTGCTCCCAACCTGCTCAGCCCAGGGGACCACGCAGGCGCCTCCGGAACGGAAGGGGAGGGGCGCCAACAGGCCAGGACCCCCCTTCCCGACAAGCCCCAGGCTGGCCTAGTTGCCGAGAGGTCCCAGAGGGACGTTGATGGACCCTGGAACCCAACCCCACGGGCGATAAGAAACCCTCGAGGAAAGAAAAGACTGTGCCCCAGTACGGGAGGGAGCTGCATGCACCCCACACGGGCCGGGCTCCCCTCTTACACCAGGGGCGGCACACTGCGCCCAGAAAAGGGAAGCGCCTGGAAGGGGGTGTTAGGACAAGGGGCGGGCGGGCAGGAGGTTTCTCATGAATGCCAAACAGGAGAGAAATTAAAGGAAAAAACTCCACTCTTAAATATATTTTGTGAAATTTGAGAATCTTGAAGAGAAAACTAAAAGTTTTTCTAAAAAACAAAAACAGGCTGCTTACAAACGAACGAGCACCAGCTACAACTAGAACTTTCAGCGGCAACAGACCCACTAAGAGAAGGAGGTAATTACTCCAACGTAATGCTGGACGGCAGATGCAGGATTTTGAACCTAGAATTTTATGCCCTGTTAAAGTCTTGTTAAAGTTCGAGTGTGAAATAAAGCTGTTCTAAGACCTCAGAAGGAGCTACACAAAGACTCTCTTAACTGAGTACAGGAGCAAGTAAAGAAATGAATCCAGGGCTGAGCAATAAGCTTCGAGAAGGATGGATGGGAGAGTGGAACGGTCCATCGTTATCGGCCCAGAATGGTACATACACACCCACAACGTGCAGCCACGACAACCCGGAACTCAGACTCAGAGGGAGAAACCAGGGGCAGGTGAGGGGACACTGAGGCGCGTGGCTCTGGGTGCGGCGGAAAGAAGATGTGGATACTAGTAAGCTCTAGAAACTGATAGTAAAAACGAAACATAAGCATGGGCTTTATAATTGTATAATTGAACGTTAAGTATGGGTTTTATGAATTGTATGATTTTCATGTTAAAAAAAAAAAACATCAGTACAGCCAAAGCCAGGTAAGACAGACCAAAATAAATGAATGAAATGAAACGGCCCCGGCCAGTGTAGCTCAGCTGGTTGGGCATCATCCTGCAAACTGAAAGGTCGCCTGTTCGATTCCCGGTCAGGGCACATGCCTGGGTTGCAGGTTTGGTCCCTGGTCAAGGAGTGTTTGGAAGTCAACTGATGGATGTTTCTCCCTCTCATCAATGTTTCTCTCTCTCTCTGTCTCCCTCCCCCTTCCCCCTCTCTAAAATAAAAATAAAAAAAATAATAAAATGAAATGAAAATGTGGTAAATAGAAAAAGAAAAGACAGGACATTTAGGGTAACAGAAATAAGTCCTAACAATACAAAATTTACAATAAAGTATACGAGCTAAGCTCACTGATTGAAAGTTAAAACACACAGAGACTATTACACACCACTGGGGATATGCATCTATTTAAAAATAAGTGCAGGAGGTGGGTTGGAAGGACACACACTAATCTGTAGAGTGAGTACGTATAGGAGGGGAGGCAGGTGGGCTCGGGAATGAAGGGGGAAACAATTCTGACCATGTGCTGAGAACCTGTTATTATTGGTCACAGCCAGGCATGTGACTTACTCAGACAAGAGGCACGGAAGAAAAACAAGAGAGAGACGAGAGCGGGAAGAGGGAGAGAGTTTAAGAAAGACCTGGCGTCGGTCATCTCGGGCTCAACTTCACCTCAGGCAAGTGACCTCTCTGAGACCGTTTACGTCATCTGTAAAATGGGCGCAATGGTGGCAGTGTCTACGTCTAGAACTGGTGAGAACGAAAACGGAATACCGTGTGGCTATCACCAAAAACATAAGAACAAGTGCTGGTGAGGACGCAGAGAAAAGGGAACCCTTGCGCCTCGTTGGCGGGAATGCAAATCGGGGCAACCACTATGGAAAGCAGCAGGGAGGTTCCCCGAACAATTAAAAACAGGACCGCCATAGGGCCCGGCAGTTCCACTCCCGGGTATCTGGAGAAAACAAGAACACTAACTCAAAGCGACACGTGCAGCCCCGTGGTCCCCGTGGCGTCACTCACGACAGCCTAGGCGTCTGTAGGTGGGGGAATGGGCGAAGAAGGTGAAACGGAACGCAGGGCCCGGCACAAATCACGCCCCTTCTTTATTACACAATCATAAGCATGTAATTCTGTAATGTAACAATAGCACACTCGAGCACACCATATGAATTTTAGGCGAAATGTTCAAATTAAAACTGTAAATTATCGCACCCATATCGTCACCCCGCCAACCGCACTCAAACGGGCCTCACTTCTGCTGGACCCTGTATTGTCCAGCCGTTAAAAAGAAGGAAAACTTGCCACCTGCGACAACAGGTTTGAGAGCATCGTGCCAAGTGAAATAAGTCAGACAAAGACAAACACTGGATGATCGCACTTAAGTGTGGAGTAAAAATCGTGAAAAAAGCCCCAAACCCGAGTTCACAGACACGGACACGCTGCCGGTAGCCCAGGGTGAGGGATGGGCGGGGGTGCGACGGTGAAGGGGGTCCGAGGGACAAACTGGCAGTCAGTTGGACGCTGGTCCCGGGAACGGGACGCACAGCACGGCGGCGACAGTGACAGCACCGCACTGTGTGCTGGAGAGCGCTTAGAGATGAGACCTGGGAGTCCGCGCCCCAGGAAAGTGAGCGTGCGGCTGTGCACGGTGCCGACGTCAGCTGGGCTCCTGTGCTGGGCACTGCACCTCACGCACGAGTACAGAATCGCTGTGCTGCAGACCCAGCACAGCTCGACTTTTAAAAAGTGACCCAAAAATGAAACACCGTATGTAAAACACATTGTTAGCGCACAATAAATGGCTATTATTAAATGTAATATGTAAATTAGTGTGAATATGTAAAGATATAAAAGTTATTAAAAAGAATAGCGGTTATTATTAAAGGTGCTGTCCCGAGAGAGAGGCTGACCACAGGGAGCCCTAACAAGCCAGCCTTTGACCTGGGTTTGAGAGCCCCCAAACACGCCCTGGGGACCCCGAAGTCTACGGAGGCCTCCGGACGGCCCACACTTCTCTGGAGGAGCTCATGCTCATGCTCACGCTCGTGCGTGCCACCCCGCTTTTGCACACGCAGTTGCCTCTGCCTAGAGCTCTCTCTCCCTTCTCTGCCTGGCGAAAGGCCTCGTGGGCTTTTAAGACCTTTCAAGAACTCCCTGGCTGCCAACACAGCCCTGTGCCCAGGGCCTTACGCATGTGGGGCTTCCCCGGGCACAGCCCAGAGCATGAAGAAGGGACGTCACTTCAGGGTCGGGTGAGTTCCATCCATCTCAGTGTCCCCAGTACCTGCAGGTCTCGGGCATGGAATGATGACAATGGTGACAGCTAACTCTCACGTAACCCACACAAGCTGCCAGGCACCACTTTAAGTGCTCTACAGACATTAACTCACGCAACCCTCACCATAGCCCTGAGAGGCAGGTACTGCTATCATTATCTCCACTTTACAGATGAGGAAACCGAGGAACGAAGACGGTAATACCTCGTCCAAGGCCACACAGAATATATGGAGCAGAGCCAGGGCTGGCGTCGCAGCCAGTGCCCTCGCCTGATTCACCAGTGGTGCTCGACGGGGGGGATTTGGTCCCCCTACGGGGCACGCGGCAAAGTCTGGAAACGTGTTCCATGGTCGCAACAGGAGGAACGCCCCGACAGCTAACCACAGACGCTGCTACACCCCCATGTCACACAGGGCAGCCGCCCACAGCGAGGAATGATCTGACCCCAAAGGTCACCGGTGCCAAGGTTGAAAAATGCCCGTGTACACAGAGTAGGTATCGCTGCGTTTGCTGAGTGAGTAACTGAAGAAATGCCCCGGCAAGGTCTCTGAGCCCCAGTTGGCTTGGTAAACACGTACGAGCTGGCTGGGACTGGCCGCCGAGAGCCGAATGCCTGGGTTTGCTCATCTCTGCTCTGACACCGTCTTGCTAAGCAACGCTGGGCAAGTCCCTGTGCTCTTCACACCCCAGCGTCCACGCTCAGTGCAGTGTGAGGGCGGGTCTGCTGCCTTAAGGCCACTTCCAGCTCTGTTGTCCCCGCGTTTTGCGGATGACAGGAGTCCCAGGCACGGCAGGCCGGCCAGGTGATGGCCATGTCTAGAACTCCCAGTAGGAAGTCATGTCACCCACTAAGTCCAACCGTCCTCTGACTGGCCAGGCCTCACAGCCAGAGCAGCTCTGCGCAGGGGCAACCCCAGCCTGGACCCAGGACTACACGGACCCTGACTACACGGACCCTGACTACACGGACCCAGGACTACACAGACCCTGACTACATGGACCCAGGACTACATGGACCCAGGACTACATGGACCCTGACTACATGGACCCAGGACTACATGGACCCTGACTACACGGACCCAGGACTACACGGACCCTGACTACACGGACCCCCAGCTATACAGCCTTGGATTGGACAGAGCCCTGTACACCTGTGGGGGCTGCGTGGCCATGGGCCTGCAGAAGGGGCAGCTCGTTCCCTCAACAACCATCCAGGGCTGATCATGTCCAAGTGCCAAGGAGGCAGAAGCTGGAGGGTCATCAGCTCAGCTTCCAGGAATGACCCCCTGGGTGGAAAAGCCCAGACGGGCATAGCCTCAGTAGCAATTCATTCACCCATCCACCCACTCACCCCGAAAACACTGAGTGCTTGCTATGCACCTGGTACTAGGCTTGTCGTAGGGAATACGCCTATGAAGGGGGCAGGCGTGCCCACCTCCCCCACCCTGCCCGGAGTTGGGGCTGCCGTTGGCTGGGGACTCCCCTCAAGGCTCTTGGGGAGAGTAAGTAGACATACTTTGGGCTTCCTTTCTCCCCGGAAGCTATTGGTTCTGACACCCCAGCTGACCACAGGCCTCAAGTTTCTAGGCACTTCTCCAGGAGAGTTTCTCTCCATGGAACCAGCCTCCCTCGCATCCCTACCACTGCCCCCCCTGCCCCCCGCCCACCCAGCACACACTGTGGAGGCTGCGGGGGCCTCCCTGTTGGGTTGGACAACTGAATTTTCCCCCGATCAAGGCCTCATCAGGATCCCTGACGCTGCCTGGTGGCCCAGCCTCCCTGGAATGGGTGTCCGGGCTTGTCATCCCAATTTTAAGGCGAGAACGGGTCTCGCTGTTCCCTCCTATGGCTCAGAGTCCTCATGCGCAGTGAAGGAGAGACACAAACAGGCAAGGCAAGTCAGCATGACCAAAGTTGGCCCCACGGGCCCACTTCACTGACCCTGGCCAGCCCGCCTCGCTCTAGGACAGACGAGGAATCCGCCCTCCCGGGAGGTAGGGAGGGAAGCACAGGCTTTGGTCAGAGAGGCCCAGGCTAAAGTCCTGGGGCTGCCATTTATTAGCTGTGTGACCTTGAGCGAGTCACCTTGCTCTCCCAACCCTGCCTGACTTTTGCCAGGTAAGCGGAGCTCGGTCCGGTTTCCTCATCTGTAAGGTGATCTAGTTTCCCTTCCCTAAAGTCTGTGTGAGGTGGGGGAGGCTAAGGCCCCTTCCCTTCCTCTGACTGGCTGCCAGTCGTATTTCTCCTTGCAGGAGGGGGTCTGGTTCTGCCCTCTGCGGGCTGCACCGCAGGCTGCACCAACATTTGGAAATAGGTTAAGCGTTCATAAAAAAAAAAAAAAAAAAAATCCTTGAGCCCCCAGAAGGGGGCACTGCTGCTCTGGGTTTGGCTCTGGAAGACAAAGGCCTCCTGCGCCCTCTGTTGGCCACTCTCGGTTCTCATTCCTTCCTGGACAATAAGAATCCTCAGAAACACAGGCCTCTGCCGCCTCCAAGCAGCCAAGAGAAGGGAGGTGACCAGCCCACCATACACAGAGCACAGTGCAGGATCCTGGCGCAGGCCATGTCTTTCCCTGCCCCATCCGCTCCTGCCCTGCCCCGGGCATCACCATTTCCTCCCTGAAGCCTCAGTGGGTCCCCTAGCTCAGAGGCTCCGCCCTTGCGCCTGTCGGCCGGGTTCTGCCAGGACGCCTCTCCTGGGGGTCAGCTTCTGAAGGCACCCCTGCACTCACCTCGGCTCTGCAAGCCAGCAGCACCTCCCTGACATTCCTCCTCCCTCTGACTCTCACACACGTGTGGAAACTCAGAGGCCTCCAGTCTCTCCACTGGGGACTCAGGGAATCCCGGAACAGCAGGGATTCTAGGATCCATTCCTGGTCGGCCTTGAAGGGCATTCACCATCCCAGCAGCATTTTCTTAAGCCGCCTCACCCTTCCCTGTGCACACCCACCCAGGCGAGCAGAAGAGAGGTGCCCAGGGGGACACCGCCCAGCCTGGGCAGCTACTCACATGCTGGATCAGCGTCTCCACGATCTTGTACCGATCAGGCATGTGGGTCACCATGTCCGCCATGTTGTCCTCAGAGGTCCTCACCAGCGTCGGCCCAAAGACCAGGGCCAGGTTCCGGGGCTCCATCTGGGCAGTGGGGGACGTGGGTCAGTGTCAATGACCCTGTGAGCCTGACTCCAGTCCCCCAGGTCTCCCTCACTCTGGGCCCCTGAGGCCCCTGTCCGGACGGCATCCTGAGCTGTCCCTGGCTTAGGGGCTGAACACCTTGCACGGGCACGGAGGTGCCTGGTGAGTAGAGCAGAAGCCAGATTTCAGCCCCACCCACCCCCAGGCCTGACAGCCATGGGCAGTGTCCAGTCTACACGCGCCTTCTGTGCTAGCGATGGGAGGTGCTGGGGTTGGGGCCACCGGAAGTTCCGGGGTGTTTCAGGACCAGGAGAAACCCTACAGCTCCCCTCATTTTCCCCACTGCAAAACCAGAAGATGTAAGAGGTCTGATTCGGGAAATGCAGTGCAAGAAATTCCAGCTAAATCAGAGGGTAGATTTTCAGTAGCCACAGGGGAGCTGTGGCTCTGGGCCCCTGGAAGACCCTCAGAAACGTAAGAGACGGTTCCCAGGGAGAGGCACTGGCCAGGAGGAGGGCGCGCCTAGAGGGCTGGAGAGTGTCTGACCCAGAGGAGCTCAGAACATTCTGAGGAGGACCCAGGCACGCCTCCTTCACCCCCACGCCACACCGGAGCCCCCACCCACCTTGTTTTTCTCCGAGTGGTCAGCGATGGTCTTCAGATGGCTCACGAGGAATTTCAGTGTTTCATAGTAGTGTCCTGGAAGGTCCCGGATCTGGGCGGGAGAGAGAAGGGGCATGGGACCGGGCTGTCATGGCTTCCCCTGTCCCTCACGCCCCAAAGGGGCTCTCACTGCCATATCTAAGGGGCTCTGGAATCCGCCCTCTAACTGCCCCCCTTGTAGAGATGGAGAAGCTGAAGCCTGCAGTGGAGGAGGGCTTCCCAAGGTCACAGGGGGACTGGTGGCGCTGGACTCTGGGCCCCCAGGGACGGTGGGGCTCTCCCCACCCAGTCCACCGTCTGCCTAACAGCATCCCTTCCCTCACCAGCTTCCGCAGCGTCTTCATTCGTTCCCTCGAGTCTTCAATGCGATTGGCTTCGATGAAGTCGTTGTATTTGTCTGAAACATACCAAAGAACCTTCAGGGAAGTGGGAGGCAGTCCCTTCTCCCACCCTGGGGCTGAGAAGTTCCGGGCTGAAGGTCAAGGAGGCCTATGCTGCTCCAGTTTTGAAGGGCTCCGTGGCCTTGCGTTCACGTGACCAAACCCGCCCGAGTTGCGCTTAGGCGTGTGCACCTCCCCCGGGGCAGCCAAGGTGCACGCGTGTGGGAAGATGAGGCCTGAGCTGCACGTGAATATTGGAAAAGGGGTCCCTACACCGGTCTCCAGGACGAGGACACCACGAGGTCAGGAGAGAAAGTTACTTGGAAAGAGGGAAGGGCTTTCCAGTCTCCATTCAGCGCGCCCCACCTGGGTTGGGATGCCCCCAACTCCCTTCAGAAGTCCACGGGGACCTTTTAAAGTGGAACGTGGCAAGTTTGCTCTGAGACCCGTCTGGAGGAGTAAAGGCACAAGGGCAGCCAACGGTATGTTTTAGAGGAAGAACGGCGAGGGAGGGTTCGCCCTACCAGACACTCAAACACACAGCGGCAGCACAGCTGCAGCAGTGGGACTGGTAGGGAAGGCTGACCAAGGGCAGGGACAGAAAGGAGGAGACAGGCCGCGTGGATCTGTACTGTGTGACAGGGCAGCCCTTCAAATCGGTGTGGAGGGATGGTGGCGTCAATAAATGCCCTGGGACAATTAGCTATCTTAATGGGGACGAATCCATATCTAGCTCACATAATGCACATTTAATTGCATTACAGAGTCAAATATAAAAGTTATTAAAGCACTGAAAAATTAGAAAATGGTTTCAACACCATAAAGCCTTCTTAACCATGAGAGGCGGAACCCATGAAAGATGAACAGCTTCGACTACACTTAAGGTAATTGTTTTTAATTTCTCTACTGAAAAGTTCAAAGGCAAATGGCAGACCAGAGCAACTATTTGCAAAAACTAACAAAGGATTGATAACTGTAATATATAAGAGCTTGTCTCCTACAAATCAGTGTGCGAAAAGACAGCCAACCCAACCCAACAGAAAAATGGGCGCATAGTCTGAACAGGCAAGTACAGGGGAAATAGAAAGGACCAATAAACAAATGAAAAGACAGTTAATCTCTTCCAAGTAATGAGGGAAATGAAAATGAAAACAGTAAAGAGATGCCATTTCCCCTATCCAATTAGTAAAAGTTTAAAATATTAATAACATCCAAAGTTGATGGTGGGGGGGTGTGCACTAGGGCCCATTTCTCACAGTGCCACCTGACATTAGCTTTCAGAAATGTTTACCAGGGAAGGGATTAAGATGTGCAAATTGCCAGTTATAAAAGCAGGCACGGGATGTAAATTATAGCACAGGGAATATAGTCAATAATATTGTAAAACTAGGTATGGTGTCAGATGGGTACTAGACTTAGGAGGGTGATCATTTCATAAGTTATATAGGTGTCTAATCACTATGTTGTACAGCAGAAAGTCATATAATCTTGAAGTTAACTGTAATTAAAAATTAAAAACTATTTTTTAAAATGTTTACCACGACTTTGACCTAGCAATTCTACATGTAGAAATCTCCCTCGAGGACACTGATCCAAATGTACAGGGATACACACAAGGAAAGTCATTGCAACACGTTTTGTACAGCAAAAATGTGGAGGCAACTAAATATCCACCAATAGGGGAGTGATTAGACAAATTATAGTCTATACAGACTACAAAATACTATGTGGTTGATTTAAAAGAAGAATGGGCCCTGGCTGGTATGGCTGAGTGCTAGCCTACAAGCGTAAGGGTCCTGAGTTCGATTCCTGGTTAGGGCACATGCCTGGGTTGTGAGCCAAGTCCCCAGTAGGGGGCGTGCAAGAGGCAACCACACATTAATGTTTCTCTCCCTCTCTTTCTCCCTCCCTTCCCCTCTCTCTAAAAATAAATAAATAAATATCTTTTCAAAGACACTATTTAGCCCTGGCTGGTATGGCTCAGTGGATTGAGCGCCAGCCTGTGAACCAAAGGGTCACCAGTTCGATTCCCAGTCAGGGCACATGCCTGGGTTGCAGGCCAGGTCCCCAGTAGGAGGTACGTGAGAAGCAACCACACAGTGATGTTTCTCTCCCTCTCTTTCTCCCTCCTTTCCCCTCTCTCTAAAAATAAATAAAAAAAATATTTTTAAAAATGATCTAAAAGAAGAGTGGTTCTTTCCCCACCACTGTGGAGATATGCGGAGGCTTGGGTGCATTCAAGATTCGGCTGCACCCATCACCCACCGCCGTGACTGAGGGAGGCACTGCTGCTGGAAGTGTCAGGACGTTAATACTGTTTTACAAGAGGGGAGGAAGACTACTCTCACCCACGACGGGCTAGTGCATGGAGTTCGAGAAGCTGCCAAGCCTTAGACAAGCACTGAGCCCACTTTCATGTGCTTGCATCCAACTGTGATGAGTGTCAAGTTGGTGGAGGCCCTGAGCTCCAAACCGACCTAAGTAAGGTGACGACAGCCAGAAACGAAGGGACTGGCTGGGGCTCTGTAAAATCGACAGCAAGGGAAAACCCTGTAAAGTGGCTGGCTGCAGGTGTGTGGTGGTGAAGGACGATGGTGAAGAGTCTCAGGCCAAGGATGTCATCAAGGAGAACTTCCAACGTAAGACATGAACCAAATAAACTTGGCTTTTGTTTCTCAAAAAAAATAAAAATAAATAAAAGAATGAGGTGGAGGTGGAGCTCTTCGTACTGACACGAATGAATCTCAGAACTACAAGCCTCCTTTCGCTCAGAACCGCGCAGCCCGTGGCGTGCAGCACCGCGCTCGCACTGGCTCCTGAGAGCCGGCTGTGCTCGTCTCCTCCCAGCTCCACGTTGCTGGCAGCGTCTCGGTAGCCTGCCATCCGCCACGGTGGGAGTATTTATACCACGGAAATTAGGAAACACTACAGGCCAAGGCTCTTTTTTTCTCAGAGAGTAGGGGGTTAAACATCCGCCGGCACAGCACTGACTGCGCATGCGTCTCTGCTGTGTGCGTCCGCGGGTCTGGGAGGAAACCTGACAGGCTGCTGACAGGCAGCCCTGCACATGGTCACAGCTGGGCTCCGGAGCCAGCTACCTGGGGCCTAGTGCGGGCTCCGACGCTCACCACCTGTGAGACCTTGGGCGAGTCCTTTAACCTGTCTGTGCCTCGCTTTCCCCATCTGTGAAGTGGAGATCATAGTGCCTACCTCCTGGAGTTGTAGGGAGGAGTAGTGCTTGGCACATAGGAAATGCTCGGAAAATGTCCGTATAACTTTGGGAGATGGACTAGGAGAATGGCAGGGACCTTTGTGTGTGTACTACCCAAGTTTTACAAGCATGTGTTTCCTTTGTATTAAAGCAACCCCCCCCCCAATAAAGCCAACACACCCAATTTAAAAAGTGGTCAGGATGTCCCGCCTCCTCCCATCCTCCACTTCCACCCCCTACTCACCATCAGTGAAAAGAGGTTCAGGTAGCTTTCGGAAGAAGGACTTGAGCAGGCTGCTGATCACGTTGAGGTCTTGCCAGCGCTGGAGAGAGTGCAAAGATGTCAGGCCACAGGGAGGCCCGGCCCAGGTGCCGAAACCCCCGTGCCCCAGCCCAGTGCCCATGCCTCCATGCTAGTCCAGCCCTCGAGCCGAGCCCAGCCCAGTCCAGCCCAGGCCCTCCCTGGGATCCACTTACACCTAGCTCTGCCCAGGGATCTCTTGAGCTAAGTAGACTCACCAGGGGCAGCGGAACAGAGTCCCCAGCTAGGTCCTAGCCCCCTGCCCACCTGGCCCCAGTCCTTCCCTGCCCCAGCCAGCCCACTGAGCTCCAACATTTGTCCACCCACAGAAAGTGTCGGGTGCCTTCTCTGACACCTGTAAGGGTCAGAAGTGAGCAGAACCCACCCCCTCACGAGCCTGCCCACTGGGCCTCCTTTATGCCGACTCAGGGCCCGCTCCTGCTTCCCAGTGCTCCCCACTGAGCACAGGGTCGTCCTTGACACCTCTCTCCTTATTTCTGACACTTAAAAAGTCTAAGTCTAGCTCCCCACAGACATTGGGCCTCTGGAACCATTTCGTTTTTCACGACTAGGGGGTGCTACTGGCATCTGGCGGATAGAGGCCAAGGATGTTGCTAATCCTCCTCCAATTAACAGGACAACCTCCTACAACAAAGAATTATTCTGTCCAAAGTGTCACAGTTGAGAAAACCCTGATCTAAATAAAGGGTTGCTGAATACATGAACAATAGGGTCGTTTCCCCTTCTGCCCACCAGGGGGCACCATCACCCAGCACAAAGGCTAGAAAAACAACCTTGATGGGAACTCAGAGGAACTCCAGTGGAGAGAACAAGAAAGACACACAACAAAGACACACAGCTTGACGATTTACACAAAGACACACAGCACAATAATATACAAAATCATTACAATGAATCCACAGCTTAATGCCCAACCATCCCACAAGTACTAACCTCCCACAGCCTAAAGAGGGGTTAGATTCACCCCACACACAAAGCTTAACTTCCGTCACTGTACCACCCCCCCACCACCACCAACAAATGACACCACTGACACCTCAGGCAAAACCACACACCCAAAACACCCAACACGCCACCACTGCTAGGCCCTCTTCTCCCCGGCCTAGGCCCCCTGACGTGCTTCAGCGCATACCCACCCCACCCAGTGCGGTGGCTGCCCACCTCCCTCCGTTGCCTCCTGGCCCTGACATGTGAGCCTTCTCCTGTCCCAGCTGCCAAACCCAAGGCCTTGCCCTTGTTTCTTGACCCTTCCTATGTGCAAGTATCCACCCCTCAGCCCCTGCCTCCTGGGCGCTCCCTCTGCTTCTGCCCACGCAGAGCCTGGCCCTTGCGCTCCTGGCGCCCACCCTCCCCCCAGACGGCAGCTCCCTCCAGCGTCTCACCTCCAGGCCCCAGCATGGCCCCTGCCCACGGTCAGTCCACTCTTGGTCTGGTATTGGATTGCGCCATCCGCCCTCTATGGGTGACTCATCATCACCCCAAATCCAATGGGGCCACTACCTGCCACAGCCTCCCTCTCCTGTCCTACTTCCCAGGAACAGATACTACCAGCCCTCAGCGCAAACTTTTGACTCTTCTTGTCCCTCCTCTTCCCTCTCATGCAGCCAACTCACCCATCCTCCTTATTCTAAGACCACTGAGTCCACTTCCTATATGCCGGCAATTTCCTCCCTAGAAGCCCTGCTCTGGGCCTTCCTCATTCACGCCCATTAGGTGTGAGCTGAAGCAGTGCTCGTTCCCAAACCCCACTCGCATTTACGCCTCCCCGGCCGAAGATCCATCGAAGGCGTCCCGCTGTCCATTGGATCGGGTCGAAGGCTTCAGAGGAGCCATCCAAAGCCCTCTGTCCCCTGCCCTGGTCTCACCCTCCCCACTGTGAAGCCCAGGAAGGGAGGGAGGGCCCATTCTCTGTCCCAACACTCAGACCCTTCTCTGGGATTTTAGAAAATGCCATCGTGCCCTGCCTGGACCGCCTTCCGGTCCACCCGCCACCACCCCATTCGTCCTGCAAATACTCAAACACTTAAGCCTGCCATCTGCTGCAGCCCTCGGCATCCTCTCCTCCCTCATCACGCAGTCTGGTTCTTGTTGAGAGATCAGCCTTTTCTCTTGCCCACAATCTCACACACGCTGGTGTGGTCTCCCCATTCCCCTCCCAAGGGCAGGAAGGCTGCCGTGTGTCACATGAGGCTACATGGCGTGTGACTCATGGGATTCCACCGCCCAGATGCATGGTTTCCCAGAACCTCCTTTTCAGCAGAGCCTCTTTTGTCAAATAGAATCATACCAGAAAACCCAATTGTACACAAAAATCGAATACATCAGGGCTGTCCTAGTTCAAGCACGGATCGGGGGTCCTGAGTCAGCCCTGGCCTCCCAGAGCACCTGGAAACCAGCGTGAGAGCCACTGGTCCTGCTGAAAACTCGAGTGTAACTGTCATATTCGTGAGCTGGTCTCGTCTCCTGTGACGAGCCTCTTCTCTCCCCACCTTGCAGCCCCCACAACGCTGGCCGCTCCTGAGAACACCGTGTGCTTCCCTTCTTCTAAGCCAGCGGCCCACAAACCGCGGCCCCTAGGCCAGACCCACCCAGCGGCCAGCGTTTTCAGAGTCCCTGGGCTACGGATGGAGTTTACATTCTTAAAGGACTGTGAAAAAGAAGAGGAGAAAGGTATGCAACAGAGGCTGTAGGTAACAAAGCCCAGAATATTCACGACCTGGCCTTTACAGAGAAGGCACAGTATGTTGACTGGTGTTGAACCGGACTTCACGCCTCCGCCTAGGCCGTTTCCTCAGTCCGGAACGCCCTTACTTGGCTGTCGCTGGCTTTCAGGGAACTCTGCTCATCTTTAAGGGACAAAACCCTGTTGCCACTGAGCCTCTGTCTTGGGGCTTCCTAGGCCCTGACTGCAACCATTTGTTCAACATCAGTTGGGGCGATGCCCATCCCCAGGGCTGGCTTGCAGGGGCAAGCCCCGTCTTGCCCATCTCGGTGCCCAGGGCACGATGAACACAACAGCCACACTCACGCCAGCTTGGCCCCTCCCCCACAGCCCCCCCACGCCCACCTCGTCCTGCAGGTTGATGTCACTGGGCCCGCGGTTAAGCTGCTCCTGCAGGCTGCACACCACTGCGTTGTTGCCCGGCACTCGGTAAATGCCCGTGGACTCCAGCCCTCGTGCCTCCACGATGCGACAGCATGCGGCCACGATCAGGGGGACGTGCTGGGGGAACGGGCAGGATGGAGTGTCAGGGATGGTGAGAGCTGCCTTCTCCAGCAGTGGGCCAGGGAAGGTGGGGAGGCCAAGACGGGGGCAGCACAAGGCCCAGCTGCTGCCAGGGCCCTATAAGAGGACACAGGGCCCTTGCTGCCTCCAGTCTACAAGGTAGAAAGAACGCCTAAGGCTCGCCCAGGTCTGAGAAGGGGCACTGGCCAGGGGTCAGGGACTCTGGGCTCTGCCTCAGTCCTGCTGCTCCCTCTCTGGGCTTCCCCAGCTGTGTCTGTAAGATGAGGGGGACAGCTGCTTCCAAAGCCCCTTGCAGCTCTCTCTCCCCCTTCCCGTGCCTGCTCTGCAGTGTGGCAGAGACCCACCTGGTTCTCTGTGGCTGGCTGGCACTCCTCCAACCGGACCCCAAATGCCCTGGGGGCTGCCTTCTTATTCTTCTTGATGATGTTAATGCCCCAGGGACTTTTGGGGGCAGCACCACTGTCATCTGTGGGGGTGGGGCAGAAAACACCAGGATGAATTGAGCCCGGGGAGGGCCAGCAACCACCTTCACCCTCCATGTTTGCACACGTTTGCACACGTTTGGACATGTGGGGACTCTGCAGAGAAGCCATCGGGATGCTGAGGGCTGATGGAAAATTAAATACCAGCTGTGAAGGCCAAAGGGATAGGGGTGTTTACCCTGGAGAAGAGAGGCCTCTGAACTATGTAAGGACTCCTGTCAGGCCTCCAGGGCTAACACAACGAGGTGGGAGCCATGGATTCTGGGTCAACCAAAGGAAGAACTTTCTAACAGTCAAAAGTGTGTGAAGATGGAAAAGGCTGCTTCCTGAGAGGACGAGCTTTCTGTCCCTGAAGGGACACAGCAGAGATTATCTAGCAGGGAAGTTTCAGAAGGAAATCAGGCTCCAGACCCTTCCAGGCCTGAGACTCTGAGAGCCCCAGACCCTCACAGGCGTACACACATGGGCAGATACACCGCGATGACTCTGGCACATGCCCACAGACACACACGCACACTCACGAGCCCTCTGCTCCCTCACAGACCCAGAGCTGACCGCCACCTCCCACCCGCATGCACACCGCCCCCTCAGCAGCCACATCCTACCCTTGCTCCCTGCAGGCTGGTCCTGTGTCCTGAGGCCACGGGCCACGCTCGGTTTGAGGAACTCAGACTTGAGCCCCCCCAGGCCTCGAGAGCCTTTTGGGGAGGAGTCAGCTTTGGGCCCAGAGCTATGGCTGCATAGAAAAAGGGGGGAAGAAGGAGTCTTCATCTGGGTGACTCAGCATGTCACCTGCCCTGCCCTCCCGCCACTTTGGATCTGTCCCCCCCCCAGTTGAACCCTTGAGATGCCCTTCTGGGGACTCCCACCCTCCCTACCCCCGGCAGAGGGCAACTCCCAGGGGAGTGCTCCCCCACCCCAGCCAGGACCGCTCCGTGAGTGCGGCGCTCACCTCACTTTTCGATAATCATTAAGCTTCTTGCTGATCAGAGCTTGGTTGGCACAGCCGGGGTCCTGCAGGAGGAGGAAGAGAGAGCAGATGTGGTCAGGCCCGCAGCCAGCCCATGCCAGGACCCATCCCTGGCCCCGGCTTCCCCTCGCCTCCATCTGCCAGCTGGAGGGCACAGACCCTGGGGCGAGAAAGGCCAGGGCTGGATTCCTGAGCAACCCCCCACCAGCCGCGTGACCTCGGATAATGCTCTGAGCCTCAGTCTCCTCAGCGGTAACATGGGAGGGGTAACATGGCAACCTCAGGGTGTGGGTGCAGAACGAGGCACCCAGCACCCATCGCAGCCCTGCCCAGGCATGAGAGAGGTGCTCCATGAGGAGCAGTGATCGAGATGAGGGTGACTTGGGACCCCTGACCGTGCCCGGCTGGGGACAGCCCAGCCAGGCCTCCCAGAGCAGGGGCCCAGGTGCTGTCCTCCTCGAGGTGAGGAAAGATGCCGTCCCAGGAGGGGCAGCCCCGGTGCAGTGAGAGGGCGCGCCCTCAGCGGAGGGTCTGCAGCCCTGTCCCCACAGTCAGAGCAGGGGCCCCACAGCACTCTGTGCAGGTAAATCGAGATACTTCCGTGCGGGCGCCTGGCCGAGGAGGGGGCCAGTCCAGGCGGGAACCCTAGCCCAGGCCCCCGGCGTGCAGCCGCCTAGGAAGGGGCGCCATGTTTTCGATTCTCCCGAAGTCCCTGCCAAAGCCTTGGCTCGGTCCCTGCTGCCTGCTGCCAAAGGCCAAGCCTCTTGGCCTCCTCCCAAGGTCAATGTGTTCATGTCCCTGCAGACAGGCCAGCCCTGTCAGAAGGGCCAGCCCCAGTCCTGGCACAGGGGCACCTCGTGCCGTGACACACACCGTAGGAAACACACGCACCGGCAAGCCTGCAGCCAGGAGCTGAGGCTGGCCTGGAGCTGACCTCGCCGTGCCCGAGCCTTTAATCGTAAAATAATTAATAATAATAATAATAATTATTATTATTACTATCATTCCCACGGGTATTTTTGCTACTGCCAGTGAGGGCACACTAAAGATGCCAAGTACTCTGTGAGGCACTGTGTTTTCTCTCCGCACCAAACCCTAGGTGGGTATGGTGGGTGCCGACCCACTTTATGGAGAGGGAACTGAGGCTCAGAGTGATGCAAGGAGGCCCGCGGCAGGTGGGAGGTGGCCCTGGGTTGCGCCCCGGCCTCCCTGGCCCGGCGGGGGCGCTGGGCGGGGGCTGGGCGGGGGCTGGGCGGGGCCCTCACCTCGCCCTCGGCCCTGCTGTGCTCTCGGATAGCTCTGATCCAGCCCAGCATGTCATCCCGGTCCTCAGCCTGAAAGAGATATTCACAGAAGTCAGCGGTGGTCAGCCGGAACACGTGCCTCCTCTTGGTCTCGCTGTAGGAGATGTCCACCAGGCAGGAGCCGATGCAGACGGGCGCCGCCTCGTCCTCACCTGCGACGGCCGCCGCCCCCGCCGCTGCCGGCCCGGGCTCCCGCCGCTCCTTGCTCAGCGAGAGGGAGCGCGCCCGCAGCACGGCGTACACCCGCTTCCACTGGCGCAGGCCGCCGCCCACTTTCTGCAGGGAGACAGGAGGAGGAGGGGGGAGAGACAGGAGGAGGAGGGTGTGAGAGGCCAGGCCTGCCTCCCGCCCCAGAGCCCAGGGAGGAGGCCGGTAGGAAGCTGTAGACAGTGGACACCTCGTTGCCCACCGGGAGGCCCCTGCTTCACTCCCTCGGTGGGAACCTGGGGCAGCCCCCTGCCCACAGTTTTCCAACTCTCTCAGCCTCTCACCTGCCTGGACACACCTACCCATCGTTCTCAGTCCCCCCCAGGGAGTCCACAACCTTCTCTTTAAAGACCAGCATCCACACTCGCCGCCTTGGCAATGCCCCAGAGAACCACCAGGGGCCCTGGGAAGGTAATACGCCCTGCCCGGCAGGAGCCGCCTCACCTCAAATCCTGACAAAGCCATTCCTAGTCCACACACGCTCCCTTCACAGCAAAACTGGTCCAGGGTGTCAACCACGCTTGCTCTCCTCGTTTCTTTGCCTCTCACTCAAAACTCCACACAGCACCCCTTCCCGGGAAGCCACTCCCGGGCCCTTCTGTGCCGTTTCCTTAGCCTCTCCGAAGCCTTTGGCCATGCCTTCAAACCCTCTTCAAACCTTCCCTTAGCAGCTGGGACCCCACGACCCCTGGTTTTCCTCCTAATTCCACTGGTTCCTTCTCAAGCCTCCTCCACTAGTTACCTCCTCTGCACCAGTGGTTCTCAACAGCGGCCGATCGCCCCCAGGCATTTGTCTGGAGACATTTGGTGGTCACCCCTGGGGCAGTGCTATGGCATCTAGTGGGTGCAGGCTAAGGATGCTGATAAACTGCCCCGATGCTCAGGACGCCCCACAACACAGAATCGTCTGGCCCCCCGGGGCGTCAACAGAGAGGAGGCTGGGACACCGCCCTGAAGGATGGGGGCTGCAGAACCCTGTGCTGGGCTCCCCTCTCCCTGCACGCTTCCCCCCATGGCGCCACCTGGCACCACCTGCCTGCTCATGGTGATGCCCAGGGTACCCCAGGCTCCCCAGCCCCTGTCCCCCGTGCAGCATCTCCACGGGCACAGCCCACAGGCCCTGCTCAGTATGGAGCTCTCGATCCACCGGGTCCCCAGAAACCTGAAGTTTGCCCTTGACTCCTCCCTTCGATATCCAACCTGTCAGAAAGTCACTTCAGCTTCCCAAACGTCACCTGCTACCACCTTGTCCACACCATCAACCTCTCTTGCCTGGACAACCGCACAAACCGGCCCAGTCTCCACTCTGGCCTCCTCCAAGCCGTTCTCCACCCAGCAGCGGTGGCCACGATTTAAAAATGTAGCCGAGATCACGTCTCTCCCCTGCTTAGCACCTCTCACGGGTTCCCGCCATCCTGCAACCAAATCTAAGGACTTGGTCATTTGGTCCTCCCTCTCCAAACCCACCTCCTCTCCCTCCTTCCTCCCCGCTCAAGCCACAGGGCCTTCTGCAGGGCCAAGCCACGCCCACCCTTTCGAGGCCTTTGCAGTAGATGGTCCTTCTGCCTGGAGCCCCTTCTCTCACTTCCTGTGGCTGCTCCCTTCGCCCTTCAGGTCTGAGCTCAAATGTCACCAGCACCCTCTCCTCGGCCAGGCCCTCTCTCACCATTTTCCCCTGTAGGGAACCCTCCCTCCGACTTAAAGGCAACCCCATTCCCTGGGTGCTTACTGCCACCCCAGGTGATGCGGGTGATGGAGTTCCCCATTTAGACTAAGATCCTGAGGGCAGGAAGCTTAACTCTCCCCTCAGTCCGCACCCCAGATCCTAGAGCCACAGTAAGTGCTCATCGGTGTTGATTGTACAAGTGGCTGAGTCAGCCCGGAGCACCCTGAGGGCAGGGGCTCCATCTCAGGCCCAGAGCTCCTTCCCTCTGGCTGGTGGCCCACCTGCTACTCCGCACTCAGCACGCGCCTCTACCCTCAGAGCAGACCGGGTGGGCACGGCAAGCCTGCCTACCGCCGCAGAACTGGGGATCCGGGCAGGGGACAGCAGGACCCTCCAGGAGAACTTTAATGTCAGAGTGAGGTGGTAGCAAGGGTGCCCCTTTGAGACCGAACCAGCTGGGTGACCTTGGGCAAGCCCAGCCCCTCACCTGGCATCAGTGTTCCCTGCTGCTAAAACCTAGCTTGTTTCCGAGGTCGCATCCAGCTCAAGTGCTGGGTCTGTGGCTGCAGGGACGTGTCACATCCTCCCTCCCTCTCCCATAGTCAATGTCTCTGAAAGAGACTGAGGGATGAGGGGGTCACCCAGGAGAGGCTGGACTCGTGGGGGACAGACAGCGCCTGGCCGGCAATCAGGACCCCGATCAGACCAGGGGCTCTAAGCTGACCTGATGACCCCTCTCCTGACTCCCAGGCCATGGCACCGAGGGGGCGAGTGAAATCAGACTCTAGCCAAGATGGGAGTGGGAGGCCCTGTCCACCAGAGCTGGGCAGAGAGAGGGGAGGGACCGGGTCCTCTCCCTGCCCCGGAAACACAGTGGCCGGGCTTCC
The DNA here is from genome assembly GCA_028533065.1 of Trachops cirrhosus. Lineage (NCBI taxonomy): Eukaryota > Metazoa > Chordata > Mammalia > Chiroptera > Phyllostomidae > Trachops > Trachops cirrhosus. Next base: position 92,732,699 of record CM052545.1, on the reverse strand, counting down.
AGGGACCGCCTAGAGCTGGGGCACGAGCTACCTGCCGGGCAGGAGGAGCCGTTCTCAAAGGCCCTTCAAGGGACCCAAATGTTGGGCCAAAAGGGTTTGTCGGCCCCTGGCTCCCTTCCTGAGCCTCCTAGGCCACACCTCCCGGTCACCTGCCATCTTGCTGGCTCTCCTCGTTGGCCTCCATCCCCCCACCCTTCCTTTCAAGGTGCAGCCTGTCTCTGGCCCTCTCCTTCCGCGCACCTGAACCCTGGCTGGCCTCACACACCCTGATGGACGAGTGGCCTCTATGGGGGGCCTCCAACTTGAGTGCCGTACCCTCAGCACCTTGGTCTCCAGGACACCTCCACCCCTGGGCTCCACAAGGGCTCAAGGGAACCTCTTCCCTTCCTTTCCCCAAATCTGTCCCTCCAGGACCGTGGCTCAGGGGACCCACCACCTTACAGCCCAAGCAAGGACCCCAGGGACCAGCGTTTTCTCCCCCATCCTCCCTCACCTTCCGGCCATCAGCAAGCCCAGGCCTTTCTTCCCCTTGAATCTCTCTAAGTCGTCCCTTCTCCTCAGCCCCACGCCACAGTCTTGGTCAGGGCCTGCACCCTTGCGCACCTGGACAACAGCGGTGGCATTGCCTCCTCCTGTCACAGGCGCTGCACTCGCCTCCCGGGCCCATACCCCCACGACCCCACTCCCATTTAAAGCCCTCGCCCTGAGTGAAAAAGCCCCCTGTGCAGGCGCCCAAGTCCCCGCCTCGGCTCCCACCTCTTGGCCTGGCTCCCAGCTACCGGGCACTCCCTCCCCACCCTTCCCCAGGCAGCCAGGAGGGCAACCCCGTCCTCACCTACTGGGTGCCATTGCCCAGGACGCCGCCATCACAGCAGCCAGGCACCAGAAACTGTTACGCAACTGAGCTATTTCTGCTCGTCAGGAGCCCCGGCAGGGCAGGACTGGCCTGGCTCCCTCATCACGAAATCCCCAGAACCTCAGCTGAGAATCAGGGCGGGCCACGCCCTCAGCCATTACCCGCAGGCTGGGGGCGGGCGCAGAGGAGCCAGCCCTGCCTGGACAGCCGTCTCACTTCACCCCCGGCCCCTGGAGAAGAATGACATTGTCCCCATCCTACAGATCAGAGAGGTGGGGCTCAGAAGCTAAGAGACCTTATGCCCAGAGCCTACGCTTGATAAGTGGCTGGGCAGGAATTCTAAGTCTGTCTGACTTCAGAGCTTATGATCGTTCCAGGTCCAAGACCCCTAGAAAGCAGGCGGGAACATTCGGGTAAAAGTGGGAAGCAGAATAGCGCTGCCCCGTGCCAGGCACCGAGTAAACCCATCTCGTCCAATCTCCAACAACAGACGTGCGACTAAGGATCATTATCAGGTCCATTGACAGAGGAGGAAACTGAGTCCTGGGCCGGTGAGCCACCCAAGCTTCCCCGGCAATTCGTGCTGCAGCCAAGAGGCGAGTCCAGGTCGTGATAACAGCGCAGCTTTGCCTGCGCTGCTCAGCGGCACAGCGCAGGGCTGCCTCTCCTCCCTCCGCCTCGGCCACGGCGCCGGCCTGGCACGGAGGTTCAGTCGCCCAGGCCAGGGGCCTCAGCGCCTGCCCTTCGGGCCCTCCACCCCCGGGCCCCAGCCCCCTCCGTCTCTCACCTGGGTCTCTGCGGCAGCTCTCACCCGGTCCTCTGGCCTCCGCTTTGGCGCTAATGCACTCCCCAGGCAGCCACAGGAAATAGGCCCTAGGGCTTTCAGTTGCTCTCAGGACAAAGACTAAACCATTTGCTGGCTTTGAAAAGGCTGACCTCTGTTTTCTTTGGGGGCCTCGGCCCCCCTGAGAGAATCACCCTGGCCTTGCGCCCTCATCTTCCATGAGCCCTAGCGGCCATTTTTGGGGTGACCTGCCAACCAAGGGCTGGTTTTGTCAGAATTCCAAGCACAACTTGATCAGATCCGCTCTGCAGAACCGACCTCTTTTTCATGCGTGCTTCAGGTCCCCCAGAAGTTCTTCCTAGCATCTAACTTCTACCCGTCCTGCTACAGCCTCAGCTGCTTCTCTTTGGCTCCAGAGACTGCAGGGTAAGGAGCTGGAGAGTTCTTCTGGGTTCAGCTTCCATCCACCTTCGCCTCATTCCACCAGCCATCTTACCTTGCCCTTCTTGGTGAGGACCTGCTTATAGTACAACCAGCCTTCTCTCCTGATATCGCTGAAGGTTGCGTCCGAGAGGTCAGAGGTGGAGTGTCGCTTAGAAGCAGTGTCGGCGTCCTCGGAGGTGCCCCAGCTGTCCAAGGACTGCGACAAGACCACAGAGGACAACTTGAGGCGGCTCCCAGAGTGCCAGCGTCTCAGGGGCCCCACGCAGCCCTCATGGCCACAGGCGCCTGGCGTACGCCTGCGCCGTGCTCCGCTGTGCCGTGGGGCCTCGTGGCCTCGCTTGCCCTCCCTGGACCTCTGGGTCGAGGTCATGAGACAGAGGTACTGGGGAAGCCAGAAAGGAGGAAAGGCTCTGATCTGCAGACCACGGGTCTTGCCACGCCAGGGAAGCCCACGGAGAGCCTCGCTTAACGTTATAGACTTGAAGGAATTAAGAAAACAGAGGAAATGATTGTCTTAACACCGAGTTAAATAAACAGAGGAAGTCGGAACATAAACAAAGACTGAATCAGTGGAGCAGGTAGTCATGTCCACAAAGGGTTAAACGGAGGAAGTGACAGTGTCAGCAGGACTCCAGCCACGGAGGTGACATGTCCAGGGAGAGTTAGGTCAGCAGAGGAAGTTAGAAGGAGTAAGCCCGGTGACAGTGTCGTCGAGGTGTTACACAAACCAAAGATACTGGGAGTGTAAAATCGAGACGGCTCTTACTGCCCGTCCACCGTCAGGGAGGTGAGGCCACTGCAGAACTGACCCGCTGTTTCCCCAGGCCCCGAGGCCGGGACCCCCAACCCGTGTGCCCCCACTCCTTCCCAGTGGCCTGGCCCCTGGAGACACCACTTCAACACCGGCCAAGTGTGTGCCCTGCGCAGGCGCCGTGTTAGGCCCCACGGAGACCAAGCAGCGAACAAACCAGATAAAACCCCCGTCCGCGTGGAGCTTACGTTCTGCTGGGAGGCAGGCGGGGAAGGAGGCGGATGAGTGAATTACAGAACGTGAGGAGCGCTCAGGAGGAAAACAAAGCGGTGAGGGGAGGCATGAAGTGTCGGGGGCGGGGGGAGGCCTAAAAACACCCGACAAAAGTGAAAAAAGCGAGTCCTGTGGTCGGGGCAGGGAGCCGTGGAAGGGGCATTCCAGTGAGGGAGCGGCGGGCACAAAGGCCTGGGCTGGGGGGCGCATGGCGTCTGAAGTGACGACACAGCCCACGGAGGGGGGTGGGTCATGCGGTGCCGGAGTCCAGCCCCAGCAGGTCCAGGGGTACCCAGAGGAAGGGACGGCCTCGGCGGAAGAATGACACAAGAGATGCAGTTTCAAGCTTGTTGGCCTGGCATCTCTCCGCCTGGCAAGTGGCACCCAAACAGGGACTCGAACCTACGACCCTGGGATTAAGAGTCTCATGTTCTACTCCCAGCAATGCGGCCGACACAGGGGCGAGTGGGTGCGGGGAGAAAGGAGAGGGCAGGAAGCGAAGGAGCCCATTTTAGATGACAGAGGTCATAGGCCTGGACCCCGCGCCAAGGCCCTGCCCAGCACTCTGACACCCTGACCCCCCACACATACACACGCCACTCACCCCGTCGGTGAAGAAGCTGCGAAGCATCCGCAAGCTGGGCACTCGGTTGGGCAGACGCCTGGGGAGCAAGGACCAAGAGTGAGGCGCGTGGAAAGCAGCGCTAGGGCCTGAACCGCCACCCACCCCTGGAGCCCCCAGGCTTGAAGGCCTTCTAGGGAGGGCTGGTTGCTGTGGGGTGTGGAGGAAGGACCCCAGGGCTGGGAGCCGCTGTGCTGGACCCGACCGCGTCCTCACCGAAGAGCCTTGCCCTCGTCCCGGAAGGCGTTGAGCCCGTCGTCGCAGGACTTGGAGCGCTCCGTGGTGATGGCCAGCAGGTAGGAGGAGCGCCGGCGGCTGGCCTTGATGCTGCCTGCGAAACCCCCGCCGGAGGCCACAGGGTCAGTGGGGCCGCGGGCCAGGGGCTTCCCCGGGGGCTTCCCCAGCAGCCCTCCAGTCTGGGCAGGGCCGGGAGGAGCTGAGCCAGCCAGGAGAGGTCAGACACAGGGGAGCAGACCCAGCAGAGACTGTGGGGACCGGACAGCAAGGGGGAGGGTGGGGCGGGGGTGTGGGTGTGGGGAGCACTCACTGCAGTCCCGGGAGTAATGGCGGCCGAGGGCAAAGGTGAAGGTTGGGGAGGATGGGCTGGTGCCCAGGACAGGAGCCGAGTTCATGGCACTGGAGACCACAGCAGAGGCGGGGACGTGCTTGGCTTGTAGGTCAATGCTGGGGCTCGTGGGCTCATCTGTGAGAATGGAGGGAATGGTGGGTGAAGGTGGCCGAAAGCTGAGCCTGCTCGTCCCTCACCCCCAGACTTGCCTCCAGGCCCAGCCCACATCCCCACAGCCCCTCAACTCTCCAGCGTCCTGCTGGCAACATACCTACGGCCAAGGGTATCCCACCAACCAGACCGTGGCCTGGAGGCGGGGCCCCTGCCTCCCCCATCACACCAGGGGCACCAGGCAAGGGGTTCAGCCAATCTCTTAGACCAGGCTCCAGGGGGCAGGGACTGTGTCTCCCCCACCAGACTGGGAGCCTCTGAGGATAAGGACCACCTCCTGCGTTAGCTGGGGGCTCCTGAGGGCAGGAGCTGTGTCTCCCCCTCAGACGGGGCGTACTTTGAAATTAAAGATTTTACCTCCACGTCAGACTAGAAGCTTACTAAGACTGTGCCTGCCCACTCACCCCGAAGCACTGAAGGCCGGCTGCGGGCAGCCAGGACTGGTTCTCCCCTCCCACGGCTGCACTACAGTGAGCGACCATTTCTCGGCCCCTGGCCGCCAGCCCCATGACCCTTCACCCCGTCTTTCTCCCAAGCCCCCAGCCCCAGCCCAGCCCATCCTGCTCCGTCACGGGTGCCTAATTCAGCAAAGCCTAAACCTTTTCCTGCCCCACTCCCTCTCCTTCCCAAATGCAGGTGCGGCCTCAGCCTCCAGCGAGGCAAGAAACCTGGGAATCGCCCAGCTTCTCCACTCCCTTGCCTTTCTCTTATCCAACATCCATTCCAGAGGCAACAAGCTTTCAGTTTTCCGTCTGCTCTCAGGATCAAGTACAAACTCCCTAGAGTCTGACAAGCCCCCTCCAGACCCGTTCTGATGACCTGGAAAGGCCTTCTGCCCATATTACTTCAGTCCTTGCATATTCCAGTCTCTCTCCCTGAACTCTCTCCCCCTAGTTAACTCCTTCTCCCCCTTCAAGGTTTAGCCAAAATCTGCTTTCTCCAAGGTTCTCTCCTTGGCCACCATGCCCTGGTCTAGGCTATGTGGTCCTTCTCTGTCTCCTAGAGCTCCCTGTCCGCCCATCACACACCCACCCCACGGGACTGCTCTTGCCTGGTCATATGTCCCTCTGGTGGGCCACACGCTCCAGGAGAGCACGGGGCCTGGCACCGTGCCCGACACAAACACTTGTCGGATGGATGGAAGGTTGGAGGGTGGATGGAAAGAACAAAGAGTGGAAGGAACAAAGGAAAGATAGAAGGATGGAAAGACTGATGGGAAAATGCAAAGGGAGAAAGAACGGAACAAAGGAAGGAGGGAAGAAGGAAAAGAAGGAAGGAAAAATGGATGGATGGATGGATGGATGGATGGAGAAACAGTTTGATTCCATCAGCACTCAACCCGACGTGTTGCCCATGGTGGCAGGTGGGTGGAGTACAACAGGGCACAACCAGGTCTCCCAAGGCAGCCTCGTGCACCGTCACTCACCAATGAAGGGGATGGAAGCCAGGGAGTCTTCTGTAGTGGCCAAAGGGGCCATCTTCCTGCCCAGGCGTTCCCCTCGCCCACTGGTCTCTGGGTCTGAGGACTCGTCACCAAACCCACGGTTCATCTGCTTTGCAGGGGGCAGCTGGACCTTGCGGCCTGTTGGAGGCTTCTGCCTCAGCACCACCTCGTCTCGATGATCCTCGATGGGCGGCTCCAGGGCCCGGGAGCTGGGTTCCGGCTGGATAACCCTGGGTGGTTCGGAGGCCTCTGGTAGGAACGGTGCAGAGGACTGGGCCAAGTTGAAGGTGGGAAGCCCCCCGAAGGGTGAGTCCCGGTAGGAGAGTGCATGCAGGAGGCCAGTCCGGCGCTGGAATGATGGGCTGTAGCTCCGGTACCCGATGTACCCCATGTCGTCCAGGCCCTGCAGACCAGGCAGGGGCGGGGCCTGGGGTCCGGGCAGGTCCCTGGATGGGCAGGCAGGGGTGCGGGCAGATGGATGCTGGGAAGCCCAGCCGCAGCGCTCGAAGTGAGGTGACACCAGTGCCCCTGGCCCCAGTGCCTCAGCTGAGTGGGTGGCCCGGCTCAGGTAGTCGTCTGAGCGAGCTCGGTGCCAGCCCTCCTGGCCCAACTGGCTCAAGGCACCCTGGGAGGTGGAGCAGGGCCATGGGTGGTGGGTAGTCATGTCCTCCAACCGGTCCTGGGAGGCACTGCGGGCCCGAGGGGGCATGGCAGGGCACCGTCTCTCCCCCGCCCTGCGGGGGACCTGGTTCGACAGCCAGTGTGACAAGGCCTGCTGGCACTCCAGTCTGCTGGGGGGCACCCGGCTGCCAGGCTCCGGGAAGGCACGAGGTGTTCGGGGCTCTGAGGGAAGGCGGGGGAAGGCACCAGGGCTGGGGCGGGGCTGGCTCATCCCCAAGGAAGGGTTGTCCAAATGGGCGCGGGCAGCAGATGGGATGCGGGTTCCCGGGTCACTCCAGGCAGCGGGACTCCGGGGGTCACTGGGCAGTGCTGAGAGGGGCTCAGGCACCATTGCAGCCCAGGCGGAGACCCGGGCTGGCGGGGCATAGGTCTTCCGAGGGTAGCAGATTGGGGGTGGCTCTGGGATGCTCCGGGCCTCTCCAGAATATGGCTCGTTCCCCTTCAGGTAGGCGTCCTGGGAGTAGGCCTGGCGGGGGACAGAAGCAAGTGAGCTGGGCTGGGCAGGCCCCATAGGGCAGGGCTACGGTAGCCTTGGGAGCTCAGGACGACAGAGACAGGGGTTGAACGGAGAGGACCAAGGAGGGGGAGTCCTGAGTAGTGGGAGTAGGAGGGTACGCTCCAAAGAGGGTAGGGTAGGGGACAGAAACAAGAGGCCTGCGAGAGTCACACACACACACACACACACACACACACACACTGGAGAAAGGGCCAGGATTCCTCTAGGACTTCTGACAAGGACTGCCTTTAGCCACAAACATTCCAACATCTGTTTTCCGGGGTCCTCCCCCCACACTGGCCTCAGCTGCCTCCCTGCTTCCTCGCGTCCAGCAGTGCCCACAGCCCCTCAGGCAGAGCTGGGAAATCCCACCAGAGACAGGTCAAGGTGGCAGATGACAGAGAAGGAAGCCGGCTGAGGGGTGTGTCTAAGGGGAGGCTGGAATGCCCAGCTGTCCCACCATTCCCTGGATGGGGAGGGGGTGGGCAGACAGGGGGCCTGGCTCTGGGGCCCCTGGAGTGAGGAGGAACTAGCCCGCCTCCTGCTTCCTCGGGGGTCAGGTTGGGGGAGGGGCCAGACTGGCTGAGGGGCCTTGGGCCACCTTCTGCCACCGGAGGCCTGGAATTTGGCTCTGGGAGCTGAGGCTGACGCTGCATTGCTGAGGAGTGACAGGGCCAGTGCCCAGGCCAGCCAAAAAAGGAGGCAGCCCCCAGGGACAGCGGCCCTGCCCTAGCCTGGCCCTTGATGGGGTGCCTGGGGGTCTATCTCAGGGTGAAGTACTAAAGGGTGGGAGAGTGAAACCAAACACACCCACCCACACACACATACCCCACAGGAGACAGGAAAATACACACCCAGAGCCACACATACATAGCGAAACACAATCACACACACACACAAATACACACACAAATAACTACACCTCCAGTCCCGGGCACACACATCATGTGATGAAAATGAGCTAAACCACACCCCCGCACACTCAGCCCCCCTGGGCCAACACAGCCGGCCGGGGACGCACATACCTCTCTTTCCTGCCATCCTGCCGGCTCTCGGGCTCCCCGCAATCACACCAGTGGCGGCAGCATCCCGCCGGCCTCCACCCTCCCCCGCCCCCGCTAACCCCCCTGACCACTGCACCAGCCCTGGCCTCCGTTGCCCCCCACCCCCAGTCTGCCCTCCCTGCGGCTGCCTTTGGCCCCCGCCAGCTCTTTCAGCCGGCGGGAGGAGGAGGGAGGAAAGGATGGGTGTGGAGGGCCCTCGCAGCGTCGGCGGTGGCGTCAGCGGCTGCCTCGGCCCCATTGGCCTCCAGCCTTGGCTCCCAACCACAGGAATGCCTGGGCCCCACCCTCTGGCCGACAGGGATGGGGGTGCCAGCGGAGGCCCCCAAATGCTGACATCTGGGCCCGCCCCCCCCAGCCTGGGTAGCAGAGTTCCAGGCCGCCTCCCTCCGCGTTTCGTGACCCCCTCCAGCTGAAGAGGGAGTGGGGGGACAAGCCCCAGGTTCTGCCCTGTCACCCCGTCCCATAGCTTGCCCGGCCTCAGCCTGGGTGTGTGTGGGCAGGGCCTTTGAGACTTTGGGGGAGCCATGCACCTCTCTGGACCCTCACCCTTGCCTCCCCCTCGCCAGGAAGGGCAAGGGGGCAGTTGAGGTCAGGGGGAGGAGGTTCCCGGAGGGGCACGACGCCAAGCAGGGCACTATGATTACAGTGATTACGCGATCACGTCCAGGGCAGAAGCCAGCACAGCGGCTCTCAGGGCCTCCTGGGCCTGGCACTCGGCCTCCCCTGGGGGGCAGCGCAGTGACCTTGGGGGCGAGTCAGCTGGCATCCGGCTGTGACCCCTGAGACCAGGGCACTGGGCACCGGACCGAGAGAACTGCCTCGGGCTCCGGGGCAGGGCTGGGAGCGGGGCCCAGAGAGAGACAGCGTGTGCATGTGTGTGCACAGCGTGTGGTGCAGACACGTACACATGTGATGCATGCACCACCCATGGCGTGTGCTGGGCCCAACGCTGAGGGCCTGCGGGGGAGGCGAGTTTGCATGGCCCAACGCGGCTGTGGGCGGTCTGGTCGCCGTGATGTTGGGGGCTGCGGGCGCCCGTGTTGGGCTGGAGATATGGTGTTTGGGGGCGCTCCTGTTGTGACGACAGCGAGTGTTCACAGGTGGTAGTGAGAAGCTCAAGGACCTGCGTTGTGATACACGGGACGTGTGCTGTGCTGTGCTGGGGGAGCGGAGACCCCGAGGGCTGTGTGGCGCTGTGTGGCGTTTGCGTGGTCGTGGTGCCCGTGCGCAGCGCTGAGAGGTTGTGTGTGTGCAGGCGTGTGCCTGCTGTGGTGTGTCTGTGTGCCGCGTACGAGAGAGTGCTGAGGGGTTCCGTCGTGTGGCTGTGTGGCTGGCGTGCTCTGCCTGTGGATGGAGTAGTGAATGGTGTGTCGTGTGAACTAGAGCACACGACAGGAGGGTAGGGCGTGCTGTGCGTGTGTGCACAGCTACAGGAGACACACTCTCTTGGGGCTGGGAGAAGGTGTGGGCAACAGGCTTCTCACGGGAGCCAACGAGAACGTGCCAGTCTGGCAGGGCCCGCTGGGTCACCCTCCTTCCAGACGCCCTGGCAGGAATCCTGTCTGCCAGGGCTGGTGCCTCCCCTCCCCCAACACACCAGCCCTGAATGAAGCAACAACCAGTCCCAGCCCAGGGCCTGGCACCCCTGATTGGGCAATGCCAGGCAGGTGCTGCCCCCCACTCTCTTCTCTACCTCCCACAGGGGCAGACGCAGGAGGGAGGCCCGCGGTGGAAGGCTATATCCTGTCCCCTGGGCCCCAGGGGTCCCCTACCTCAGAGCACAGGGCAGGACTCACCAGCTGGAGGATGTCCTCGTCCTTGGGCATGATGGAGAGCTCCAGAGTATCATCGCTACAGAGACAGGGCAGGGGGTCAGGCCCGGCTGAGGCAACAGGGTCTGGGGGAACAGGGATCCTGGTCTCCAGGGCACCCCCAGGGCCGAGGGGAAGGGTGTGCAGGGACTCAGTGACCGGGCAGGAGCTGTTATGGGAGAGGGAGGCAGGGCGCGCTCACCTGTTCTGGATCAGAGCTATGACCTGGGAGTAGGTCTTCCCAATGACGCTCTCCCCATTCACCTTCACCAGCCGATCTCCTGGGGACAAGGGGCAGGGGCAGGGCTAAGTGTGAGCAGGCCAAGGTACGTCAGCGGACCCAGCTGAGAACCCCGGTACCCAGAATGGATGTTATCAGGTGACAGCAGCCTCCCTAACACCTGGATCCAAAATCCCAGCTAACCAGAGGGTAGGGAGAAGAGGCTCAGAGGGGTGCAATGAGCTTGCTAACTGGGACAGCTCACCTGTGCGAAGCCCCGCCCTGTGGGCAGGGCCCTCATCCTTCACATTCTTGACGAAGATGGTATCCATGGGCTCCAGGCGGTGCCGGGGGGAGGGTCCTGGTGGGCATCAGCCAGGTTAGCTGGGGGGGACCTGCTGAAGGTCACACCCATGCACAGCTACACACACTCAGAGAATAACCACACTCACACGGACACAAACAGAGCCCCACGTGTTCAAAGGGGCACAGGTGCACAGGACGAGACAGGAAGACACGCTCCTGGGAGCAACAAAACCCACACAGGTGCAGAGCGGCTCCTTACACACCCCAGCATTGTGCTGGGAAGCAGACCAGAAAAGGCAGAGAGACGTGGTTCTTCCCCTTCTCAGCTCCTTGTCTAGTGGGACACACACACACACACACACACAAGTCACAAGGCAGAGGCAAGGGTAACATAAAAGAGGCCGTATCAAGCGTTGCAGATACACCAGCAGGGAGAGACACTCCCACACGCGGAGAATGCCCACACCCACAGACCAGGGGAGGCTGCGGGAAGGCCCTGAAGCGCACAGAGACCCAGCTCCCCCACCTCTGACATCACACTGTGCCCAGCGATACTCTTCTGCTACCCTCTCCCTCGGAGAAATGGCCTGTTCTAGTCAGCGGGCTCCTCCCTCACCACAGGCCTCTGTGACAAGGACGCAGAACGACAGTGTCCCTGTGGCTTCCCAGCAGAAACCCCAGGGGCAGAGAAGGAAGGAGGCTGCTGGTGCCAGGAGCTCTGCCTTGAGTACCCTGGGGAGCCTGGGTGCAAGTCAGGGATCCTTTGAAATAGCCAGGGTGACAGCCAGGGGCTGCAGGCTCATCTCCACAAGGACAGCCCTTGATGGGCTGCCCCCGCCACAGCCCCAGGCCCAGCAGCCCTTGGGTGCCTCAGTCCAGGCTGGGAGTAACTCCAGGGTGCGGGCCAGGTCTCGGAAACCCCTCTGCTCCTGGGGTGCCACCTCTAGTGTGAAACGGAAAGGCCCAGAGGGAGACCAATGGGAGGGAAGACAGGGGAGGTAGACAGAGCGTGAGCAGATGTCCAGAGTGGCCACACAGAGAACAGCAAGGATGGACAACAGTTGAGGCTGAGGGGCACAGCGAAATCCAAGCTGACTTGGGGGAGAGGGAGAGAAACAGAAGCTGGAGGACGAACCCCAGCTCAGGCCCAGCCCCTGGGGCCCACCCCTCGCCACCCCTTACCTCCTCCTCGGCCTCCATTCTCTTCCTCCTGCAGGGGACAGAGAGATGGGTGTTGGCCCTCGGTCCAGCCCTCAGCAGCACGGAGGGGGGCCCGGCTCCACCTGGGCGGGCCCCTTCAATCTCCCTCACCCAACGGCCTACCCCCTTATCTTCTCCAAATGGCCCTGTGCCTGGAGGGGGCAGGAGGGGGTCTACGGGGACATCAAGTCCCAGGCAGGATTTCCCAATGACATGAGCTCTCTCTCATGCCGATCCCACCACATCAACATCGCAGCCGTCCGAAAGCCCCCAGTCTGGTGGGGGACCCATGACCCTTCCCTTGGGGAGCCAGAAACAAACATACTAACACAGAGAGAGAGAGAGAGAACCCGGACAGAGATAAGCAGGCATGACAAGTGCAAACAGGGGCTATCAGTTCTTGGAGAATGGGAGGGGAAGGCCTGATTAGTGTCCCTCTGGGGGAGGGGCTTTTAGAAGGCTGGGAGAAGGCCTTCTGGGTGAGGGGCGTGGAGTCGGAAATAAGCAAAGGTATGTAGGATGGCATCAGCGGAGGCGGAGAAGAAAGAAAGTCAACACCAGCAGGCCACAGAAGTCAGACTGAAGCGTTCAAGTTTGAAATGAGAGACAGAGGGAGCCAGTGACGGTTCTTGAGTAGGAGCGAGTGGTTGTGCAAATACCAGTTGGAAGAGGCATCGAGGTGCAGGGCTAAGAAGCTGAGTCAAGGGGACCCATTAGGGAGGCCTCTGGGGTCACCCTGGTGAGGGGGCGGGCGCTGGATGTGGGGAGGAAACAGAAATGAAAGCCGAAGGTCAGAGAGACAAAAGGGGCTCATAGGATGTGGCACTTGAGAGCAGGAGCTGACCTTCGGTGTCATCGTGTCTAACCCTCTCCACAGATCATCCGTGTTACAGAGGACTTGTCCAGGGCCACTCAGAGACTCAGTAGCAGAGCCATGGCTGGAAGCCAAGACTCTGGCACACCAGCCAGGACAGAAAGGCCTCTGGGCGCTGCTCTGGGGAGTCGCTCTGCCCCGGCCCTCCCGCGTGGGGTGCGTGCCTGCTGATAGGAGCTGACAGCGCTGGGAGCGGGCGGCAGAGGCCGACAGATGCACTCAGATGGCTGAGCTCCCTGCAGGCTCCCAGGCCCCGGGCGGGTTCCGGAAAGGGAATGGAGCCTGTCCCTGGCTTACTCTGCCCTGGAGTCTGCTGGCGCCCCGTGTGAGCTAGGTCTCTCGGAGACAGGTCCACCGCCCAGCCGGGGCCACTCAGACTGCTTTTGCCCTTGTCACCCCTCAGCAGGGACCCCTGAGAGAAGTTGGCAGGGGCCAGGAAGGAGGGGCATTCTGGAAAAGGAGGGAAGAAAGGACTGAAGGCTCCAGGGAACTAGGGGGTGGTGTCCGTGGGCATCGAGGGGCAGGGCAGTGCCCCCCTCACACCATCAGTCCCCACTTACACTCAGAAGCATAACTGCAGCCAGTGAAAATTGTGTGTGCAGCCCCTGTCCCAGACTCAGACATGGCGAGGAGAGTTGCACAGCCATGTACATGTGATGGGTATTCACAGACACCAATATGCACACGTGTGTGTGCATGACCAGCACACCATACACACACATGTGCCCACAAAGAGCCGTGCAAGTGTGCAAACACAGGCAGTGAAATCCAATGCCTCGGTTCTCTGGCAGGTGGGACCACATTCTCCAAGGGGGAGACCCCAACAGCTGTGCAGGCTGGTTGGTGCCAGCCCTGCGGGAAGGGGAGAAACGGGCTCATTGACTCCAAAATAAATTCTTCTCGCCCTGGCTGGTGTGGCCCAGTGGATTGAGCACCAGTCTGCAAACCGAAGGGTCGCCAGTTCCATTCCCAGTCAGGGCACATGCCTGGATTGCAGGCCAGGTCCCCAGTAGGGGCATATGAGAGGCAACCACATATTAATGTTTCTCTCCCTCTCCTTCTCCCTCCCTTCCCCTCTCTCTAAAAATAAATAAATAAAATATTTTAAATATATATATACAAAACAAATCTTTCTCCTGGGAGACTTGGAGAAGAGAGCAGGGCTCTCCTGGGGAGCCCTGGTTCTTGCCCAGGGCCCCCCATGCCTTCCTGCATAACTGCCTCACTTTCAGGACCCCCTCCTCCCGAGCTGACTCTGTGGGTTGGGCTGAGCCACCCTGGTTCCTGGCCTCAGAGAACTTGACATTATATGAGAGCTGGGAGGGCCCTTAAGGGTCAAGTAGAGAAATGCCCGCGGGTTGCAGCAGGAAAAATGAAGCCCAGGGACCACAGTGAGCTGGGGGTTGTACCAGGGCTAGAAGCCAGGCCTCCTCCACCCCAGCCCAGAGTTGTTCCCAGCACGCAGAGCGAGGTCGGCCTGGGCCTGGGTGCTCTGGGAGGGGTTCCCAGGGTGCGTTAGGACAGACCCTCTGAGAGCTCAGGCTGAGAGGGAGCAACAAACCCCACTCAGAAGTGGCCAGTGGACAAGGGGTCCCGGGACTGCGTCTCTCCCAGCAGGTTGTTTCCCTTCCAGAGACTGCAAGTCTCAGGTGTGAGCTGGCATTCCGGCTCCCCACCTCCAGGTCTCCTGCACTGAACCAACCCCCCCCCCCACACCCCCGCCTTCACCTGAGAAGCTGAAAATGACCCGGGCCACAGAAAAAGGACTGTGAGGAAGGGGACAGTACAAAGTGATCCCCTCTCCCCCGTCGAGGCGTCCTCAGGATGGGCCGGGCCACTGGCGCCCTGGGCGTACGTACCTTCAGGCCGCAGTGCACGGCGGACTCAGGCGGGTACACGATGAAGTGGCGCAGGGTGAAGCCAAAGCCGTCCTGGGGACTTTTGCGCAGCAGCAGCGTCCGGGTCCCCTGCCAGGGGAGGGGGCGCCCAGGAGCGAACCCATCTCTCGGGCCCAGTGGCAGCTGTAGAAGCACAGGGAGACGGGTGAGTGGCCACGCGGCCCACGGTCCCGAGTCTGCGGGCCACGCCTGCAGCCCAGAGGACCCGGGAGGGTGGGGTCCTTGGGGCTCCAGGCACCCTCCTCTGCCTTTCCTTCCTCTCTCGCCCTCCTCAGCCCAAAAGCTTCTTCCTCCTCTCTTTCCTCTCAATTCCCTCATGACCCCTTTGCCTCTGAGAAAATAACGCCATGCAGTGAGCCAGGTGGTGGCCCGGCTCGGTTCACCAGACACTCGCCGAGCACCTGCCACGTGCCGGGCACTGGACACGCGGGGCCGGCTGCTGTCTGGGCTCATTCCCGCCGCCGCACACTCTCATGCACGCACACAGACGCACGCGTAGGCAGATGTAGACACCTCCACACGCACACAGAACACACCGCAAGACCCAGACAGGCACACTCATGTGCAAAACGCACACACGCAGATGAGTTCACACATGCACTCATGTGGACGCGCAGACATGGGTACAGACAGTTGCACATAATCAGTCTCACACACAGCACAAGCCACACATATAAACATACACGGGCACGGACAGACTGGCCCACACACATGTCCTCCAGGAGCCGCAGCTGGAACAAGTGGGGGACCAAGAGCCACGAGGGAGTTGACTGGACATCGGACGACCGAAGAGACTTCCTGCGGCTCAGGGGCCCAGCCCGGCGGCCTGGCTGGCTCACAGTGACTAAGGGAGGACCCGGGTGGGGGCGGGGGCACTTCGCTGCCCCCTGCTCCCGCCGCCGGCCCGCTGGGATACTTGGGATTGCCCAGGATGGCGTGGCAGAGGGTGTCTGAAGACAAGGGTGTGGGGACACACAGGACTTTCTGGGGCCTGAGGGAGAAGAGGATGGACAGTGTCTGAGGGAAGGCTCCCTGCTCGGACACAGAGAGAGAAAGCGAGTGACGGGGGGTGGGGGGTGTCAGAAGGCGTGTTCCCGGGGAGGCGGCGGGCAGCCTGGAGAAGACGGGAGCCCGGGGCCGCACGCCTGGTGTAAAGCCGGGAGGGCTCCCTCGGGGGCTCTTCAACCCCCGCTCAGGGCAGCCTCACCCAACAACCCTCAGAGGACAAGAAGCTCCTTCCTCTCCCCCTAAACTGCCCTCAACCCCCTCGTTCCTCCTTGGCACTGGAAAGAAAGGCGAGGCTGGGTGCAGAGGGAAGAAGACTACTGGCTCTGGGGTGAGGAGCTCCCCCTTTCCTCTTAAGTGCCCCTTTCCTCCCCATCTAATAGCTGGAGAAAGCTCAAATCTGCCACTCGAATGTACCGATACAAGAAGTTCCATCATATTTCCATCCAGCCTCCTGTTCATACATCTGGTGGAAGGAAGCCTGCTACGCTAGGGAATTCGACACGGGCTTGGGAAGAGTACACGGGAATGTGGCAGAGGCAACAGCCTCGCTTCGGGGGACGCAGCCGGGTGGGCGATGCGAGGAGGACGCGCAGCTCCGGGCCGAGGTGACCATGTCGGCCTGCAGGTCTGGCAGACTGCCCAGAGGCGGTTGTGGGCTCTCTGTCCTTGCAAGGGTTCAAGCAAAAGCGGCAGGGCCCCCAGTCCACAGGGCTTAGCTGGGATTCTGGCACAGGGTCCGAGGCCCGGCGATGCCCTCCAGTTCCTTCCACCTGTGGTGACAGCCCGGACTCTCCCACTTCAACCTGAAGTCCCATGGGAGTCCAGAGGAGAAAATTCTCCGGGAATTCTGCTGAGGGCTGAAATCCCTCGGATTTCCTATCCCTGCTGACCTGGCAATGAACTGACCAGGGACAAGAGAGGGCCTCGGGAGACCCTCCTCTGCCCGCTCCTCCCAGAAGCCCCAGCTCCTCCCCAGTGGGGCAGCCGCCCCTGCACACCCTCCGCCCAGGCTCCGAGCTGAGGCTGTTTGCAGGGACCATTGTTTTGCTGGTGTCCTGGATTAAGGTTTAAGCCACCAGCTGCCCCAGTGACGAGAAGTGGTTGGGACAGGTCCCCGCATGCCCCCCACACCTCCCCCAGCACACATCCTGCCTGGAGCTGCCAGCTGCCTGGGGGTGCCACCCTCTGGAGGTGCCCGCCTGTAACCCAGGGTGGTAGGCATGCCTTTTCTCAGGCCCCCTCCTCACCCAGGCACTGCTGGCGCCCCCAACCTTATCTCAGTCTCTCCCTTTTCCTTCTCTCCAGTTTCCCTTCCCCCATCCTTTCCAACTAGGCTTTTGAGGATGTCAGGGTGGCGATCCCCTGGCCACAGCTACCACACTCTTGCCTGAAGTGGGGACACCACGGCCCCCATCAACAGCCCGCCCTGGCGGCCCCGCTGTAGGAAGCTCCCTTCCTTAGGTTTAGCCTCAATCCCTCTATGCTGTTATACACGCTTGTCCCCTCTCCTCCCCTCCATCCGACCAGGGACAATGCTGGGTCGTGCTCTTACTTCGCTGGGGAACAAGGTGATAGAAGCAGAAACAGAGAAGGAGCCAGCAATGAGAACTAGATTGGGAAGGGGTGCAGCCCCCACATCCCCAACTCTGCTCCCTGAGGTTGGAACAGAGACAAGGGGGTGCAGAAGGAGAGGCTTGGAGGACACAGGGACACACCTGATTAATGCTGTCCTGCCCCAGATCTGTTTCCAAAAGCTCCCACCCTCGTGTCAGGAAGGAAAGGGACATCCAGAAACACCAGCAGATTCTAGGAGAAGGGCAGCGGCCCCGGGGCCACAAGTTAGACACAGCCGGACACGCGGTGAGCCGGCAACACCAGGAACGAGACCCCAGGAGTCCTGCTCCTCCCCCGGGAGCAGAAAGAGGCCATTGCAGGGAGCACAACGTTCACGCTGGGCAGGGTGCCCACTGTGACTCACGCCCTGCCAGCCCGGTCGATCCCCGACATCAGAAGCACTGTCCCCACCTCCCCATTCCTGCCCTGTTTGTTAGTCCTCACCCGAAGATCGCTCACTACCTGCTGCGGCCCGTTCTGCCACCTCGGTCTCCTCTGCCCACTAGAAAACCCTTGTGCGCCCTGGGCCCCGTCCACTACCAAGGGGAGAGCACAGTGGTGCCCACAGCACCATTTGGTGGTGCTCCTGCCTGCCTCTGGCTCAAGGTCCCTGCCGGCCCAAACTCCCCAGGATTCCAGATGCCCCAGCATCTCTTCAAATAACCCAGGTCTCCTCTGTGCTTCTGCTGTTTGTGAACCAGTAGGCTAGAGCTCCCTGGAGGGCCTCACCCAGACTAGGGTTTGTCACCCAGCACCCCTGGGAAAGCTCTCAGCCACAATCCTACCACCCTCCCCGGCAGTTCTCCAGCTCCTCACTCACTCCCCACTCTGGGGCATTAGTCCCAGAATGCAGGGCACACGTGGCTCAAAGATCCCAGGGAGTTGGTGGTCCAGTACCCGCGTCCCCACCTCCCCACAAGGCCTGCCCAGGCCCCTGCCCCCGGCCCCCACTCCCTCAGCGCTCACCCTGGCCCACCGCGACCCGGGCGCTTGGCGGTCGCTGTGACTGAGGTAGGGCAGCCAGAGGCAGCGCGGCTCCGGGGCGCTGCAGTCCACACCGACGGCGCGCTCCCAGCGCCAGCCCCCGGCCCCCGCGCGCTCCAAGCGCAACATAGCGCTGCCCACCAGCGCCGCCGCAGGTGGGGGCCCCCGGTCCCGCCGGCTGTCCCGGCCCCATCGCGCCGCCGGGGGCCCGGCTTCCGGAGCAGGGCGCGCGGCGCGGGGGACCACGGCCACTCCTCGGCGCCCCGCGGGCGGCGTCCTGGGCCTTCCTGGCGGCAGACGGGCCCCAGGGGTCCCCGCCCGCCCCCCAGAGCCGCGGGCCCCGGGCCCGGGGGCCCCGAAGGGACGGCCGGCCCGCGCAGAGGACGGCAGGACGGCTGGAGCGTCTCCGCGCCTCCCGCTCCACTCCGCTGAAGGCGCGGAGCCCGGACACGCCGGCGAGTCGCGCAGAGCAGACACCTCCCCCTCCGGGGCGGCCCCTTTCCAGGGCCGCCCCAGCCCACACACTCACACACACTCACACACGCACACACAGCGCCCTTGCACAGGCACACATGTACAGAGCCCCTTCGCCCTCCCACCCACACAAAAACTCACCCCCTAGGAGCCCTGTACACACCGCACCCGGCTTCCTGCGCCCAGAGAAACACACATTCACATGTGCACACATGTCCTTCACATGGATGCATGCACATAAACACACCCTACCCACCCAGTACACACCTACCCCACACACACATCCACACACTCCACACCCTCCCAGCCATGCACACTTGCTCACTCACTCTCCCTCTTCCACGTACCCCACAGAAACACACACACATCAGCACACTATTACCCTCACACGCACACCGTGTGTGGACTCCATGCTGTACGCACACACACTCTGGACACCTCCCGTACGTGCATGGTCCACATGTCCTGCGGAGACACATGTGCACGCATACCCACGATGGCCTGAAAGATTGCCAGACACTCCCCACACTACCACCCACCCGCTCCACGCACCCCACAGAGAGACTCACAGCCCGCACAAGGGCAGGCAGATGACATGCCCGCACCGCCCAGCACCCCCGCTCCACACGCACACACTGCCTGGCACCCACACCAGAGGCACCCTAAGGCTACAGGTGCAGTCCCCACCATCGCTGTGGGGAAGTGTGACCGCCCCTTCCCCAGGACCCACCACCCATTCACTCTGCCCAGAGGGGCCAATGCCGCACGGACAATGGGCTCCAAGCTGGCCCCCGCCCCACGCCCAGCCTGTGAGTCAGGCAGGAAGCCCAAGTGGACGGCAGACCCTGCTCTCCTCCCCTTCCTGGCCGTCTCCCTCCCCAGGCCCCTTCCCGGGTGGGGCTGGCAGAGGTCTGGGCTGGTAGGTATGTGCTCATCAGCACCACCATTTCTATCCCACTCGACTGTTCACAAACTGTGTTTCTCGCCACAGCCCCTCGCTGTGGCCTGGGGCCACCGCTGTGATCCGGTTTTCGGACGAGGAAACTGAGGCCCAGGAGCACCCGTCTTGTCATGGCATCACTGGGACTCCAAGCCCAGAACCCCTCACTCCAACCTTGGATCTGATTCCCAGATTCTAGCCAGCAGCCAGGAAAGGGAGGCTGGGGTTGGGGTAGGGGAGGCAGCTCCAGCCAAACCCTGCTCCCAGATCTGGAAGGTTTGGGGGACAGAATCCTAGCACTGGGCCCTCGCTGGAGGCACCCAAAGGGAGAACCTAGCAGAAGGGTTGGCTCCCTCCTCCCATCCAAGGAAGGACAGCCCTGTGGGTTGTAGGGGAGTGTCGTGGAGGGGCCCAGAGAGGAGAGGGGTCCTAGCAGCAGAGGGAGGAACAGAGGACCCTAGGGGTGGGCAGGAGTGAGGGAGAGAGAAGGAAGGGAGGAGGCAGGGTGAGGGTGAGGCATGTGGGGGCCAGGGAGCAGTTTTGTTCTCCTGTTTCCTGTTTGCTGCTTGCAGGGCCCCCTGTGCAGGAGCCGGACCCCCACCCCCACCCTGCCGGAAGCCAGACGGGAAGAGGGAGGCTGCCACCAGCGCTGAGTCAGGAGGGCCTAGGAGCAGAGCGGGAAAGGACCGCGGTCAAGGGAGCAGAACTCATGACGTCTCCGTCAGCACCCTCCGCTGTTCCTCAGTCACTAGAAAACCAGAGACTCGGGGCCGGCCCCCTCCCGCCGGAAGCACCAAGATGTCCTCAGCCATGTCAGACCCTGGCCCCAAGCGGAGGGCAATGGCCACGGGGATGTCCTCAGAGTCTGGCCTGCTCTCCCAGCAAGCAGTCTGTAAGTCCTTCCAGATACCTAACTAACTTCCTTTCCTCTTGCTGTAAGTCCAGTCCCTGGTTCTCAGGAAATGGAGTGACTCTCCCCACTCATGCCCCAGGGAGCCTCTCAAGGCCAGCAGGTGCTGCTGTGTGTCTGGACCAACCCCTGGGGGTTCCGTGTCCAGGGATGCACATACCTGGGAAGTGATGAGCCATAGATGATGTCTATTTCCTGCCCTCTCACTGGGCAGGGGCAGCAGGCCCAGCAAAGAAGGTAACAGCCTGGCCCAACACAAACCCATACCTTCCCCACCCCTCCCCCGAGCCCCAGCTGCTTCTACAGGGGTATCAGGAAGGGGGTGTACACAGTAGGGTCCAAGGTTGCACGTAGTTTGAATAAATGACCCTCCAGGCCTGGGGAGCCTCTCGACCCCCTCCCCCATTTCCTCTGGGAAAGGAATGTGGGGTGGGCCCCAGAGGGTGGGGGGGAGGGGGCCAAGGGCTGGGAAATACCAGGCGTAGCTGAGATTCTATTCCAAGCCTTCCTGTCTAGTGTGAGTCCTCCTTCCCTACACCCTCCCCAGCTTCCTCCCCCCAAATCAGGAATTACCCAGCTGAGCAGTCCCTCCCATCATCCTCTAGTTTGACCAGCTTGCAAAATCCATTCACCCTTATCTTCCAGGGGTTCTCGGGACAGGTCTTGGGAGCTGCACCCTCAAGGGGAGGGCATCCAGTTTTCTTCTCTCCAAACAACATAACCATCCTTTACTATTTCAAAGCACTTTCACCTTATCTCATTTGACCCTTACCCTAAGAATTGGATGTCCAGAGATTATTTTTATACCCATTTTTCGGATGTAGAAACTGGGGCTCGAAGAGGACAAGTGACTGGTTCAAAGCCTCACCTTTACTAAGCTGGGACCAGATTCCAGGGTTTTAAAGCCTAAGACAGATCTTTTTTCCACTTTCCTCTTGTTTATCCTTTCAACAATCACTTCTTGAGTGTGTGCTGTGGGCCAGGTGCTGTGCCAGGGCCTGGGGCACCTTGCAGAATAAGACCAGTGCAGACCTCGTCCTCAGGACACTTAGAGTTCTGTTAGCATGCCAGGTCCCGAAACCCTTAGGGGTCTCCAAGTTCCAGGTTCAAGCCCGAGCCTGCTCCTTTCACCCAGAACAAAAGGAGGCTCTCACTTGTCAGGGGTTCGGGCCTCTTATCCCTGGGAGGAAACAGCTTGTTTGAGGGTGGGGCCAGAGCGCTTGAACCAGAGGGTGGCCCAGGCTAGAGGAGCAGAGGCCGCAGGGGCCAGCCCGACAGCCAGGAGCCGGGGCAGAGGAGAGTCCTGGGGCCCGAGGGTCCGGGGGCGGGAGGAGGAAGAACACTGCTGCCTCCGAGGGGCGAGTGGTTCAGGAAGTGAGAGAGAGGGGCTTGGGGTGGACTCTCCTGCCTTTCCTTCTTCTGGCTTTCCTCCCAGAAAGTAGGCCCCAAACCACAAGAACTAGGCTCCCCACCCCAAGAGAATGACCTGGCATTTAGGAAGCTTCAGCTGGGCCCACACATCCACCCATCCCCGCACACCACCAAACGCAGACCTGTAACTACCCCACAGCCTCCCCCCAGACACAGCACACGCACCGCCAGCCCTGTCCATCCCAGGCATGCGGGCAATGCGATACCCAAGGCATCTCGCCCGCCCGCGCCTGGGCCTCTGACCCTTGCCCCAGTCTCCTCATTCAAGGGCAGCTGCCCCCTCGGTCCTCCTCCACCCTTTTGCCCCATTCAGATGCCTGGTTCCCAGCACCAGTTGTGTACAGCCCTGACGTGCCCCAACATGCCGAGCTGGTGAGCCGGCCCAGCAAGCTTGCATTTCCCCAACACCCTCCATGTGCAGATAACCCCTAGTCACTGGGAGCCTGGGGACCCCAAGTTTGGTATGGCCCCGTGGCAGGGTGTGGTTCAAGAGTCGCTCCAGACTCATGCTTCCCCTCCCCCCTTCCCATCCAGGGCCAACCTTGCTCTGAGTTGAGGTGGTTGTGATGCTCCCCTCCCCTCGTTAAACAGGACCAGAGCCAGGGACGGCTGGGGGAGGGGAGGAGGAAGCACTTTCGATGTCAGAAATCCCAGTGTCATCTCCAGGAGGGACCAGCATGATCCCAAGTAGCACAGAACCCCTGGTTCTTCTGTGGCAGCATGGCCCAGGGGTGAGCTCACCACGAGCTCTGGAGTTCCTCCCACTTTCTGGCTGTGAGACCAAGCCTAGCCACTCAATCTCTCTGAGCCTTGGTTCCTCACCAGTAAAGTGAGAATGGCACTAACTTCCACCTCATTGGTTGTTGGGAGAATTAAGTAAATTAAAGAAAGTCCTTAGCATAGGCCCTAGGCACATAGTAGAGATTCAATAAATGCAAGGGTTTTTTTGTTGTTGTTCTTCTTCTTTTTTCTTTTCCTTCAAAAAAATCTTTTATTGAAGTTTTATTGTAATTAACGTACAACATTATGTTAGTTTCAGATGTACAACATAGTAATTCCAGATGCGTGCATCTCGAAATGAGCACTGCAGTGATCTGGTTAACATCCGTCGTCAGCCATCGTTACGGAATTTTTTTGTTGTTGTGATGAAAACTTCTAGGATCTACTCTCTTAGCAATTTCAAATATGTAATACAGTATTACTAACTATAGTTGCCACGCTGTGCATTACATCCCGTGACTTCTTTTAGAACTAGAAGTTTGGAACTTTTGACATTTGGCCACGCCCCCAACACCCCCTACCCGACCCCATCCACCCCCCTCACCCCCGTCAACCCCCCTCCCTCACCTCTGGCAATGACCAATCTGTCCTCTGTGAGCTTGGTGGGGTTTTGGTCTGGTTGTTTGCTGGTTGGTTTGTTTTTTAGGATTCCACATATAAGTGAGATCATACGGTATTTGTCTTTTTCGGTCTGACTTATTTCACTTAACATAATGCCCTCAAGGTTAATGCAAGCTGTTTTGATTGCCTTTTGGATTTTCGCACTTTCACAGGCCCAGCCACGCTCACAATGAGACACGCGAACAACTCAGCCACGTGTGCACAAAGACACAGTGACACACACGGACACTTAGGGGGGTCTACACAGGGCCAGACACACCCACTGACATAGGGGTTGCCACCTCCCTCTGCCAGCCCCCTACAGGCTCCTGCACACCCCAGCTCCCCCCACAAGCAGGGAGGAATCTTCAGGAGCCCCCCTTCCACAGCAGGACTTGGACAGGCCCAGAGCCTCGTCCTGTAGGTTCTTTGGGAGCGGGGAAGGAGTGGGAGACGTGAGACCCCGGGAGGCGGCCTGCTCCTGGCAGGCAAGGAATTGGCAAAAGTGCCAGGCTGGCAGGACCTTTCCCAGCAGGACAGCCATTCCCTCCTGGGGGAGGGGAGAGGAAAGACGAGCATCTTTCCTCATGGTGGGAAATGAGCACTTGCAGAAAAGGGTGAGTCTGGAGCCAGCCGCAAAGTAAACAGCGGGGCCATCGCCTAGGCAACTGCAGGCCGTGTGGGACTGGGCCCACCACAAGCCCTCTCCAACCCCCTGATTTACTCCACTCAGCAGCCCCTTGATGTCTCAATGTGAGCCCTCCACGTACCGCTTCTGGTCTCTGGGCCAGTCTGGGACTCCCCAAAAGGAAGGGCCTGTGCCTCCTCCACCAGAATGAGAGCTCCCTGACAGCGGGGTTCATTTTTTGTTTGTGTGTTTCTTTGTTTTTGCCCCACATCGATCCAGGGTCTCCCAGAGGTGACGGCCTGGGTCTTTCCCCTCAGATCGGAGACTGCTCAAGGTCATGACCTGAGTCTCCCCCATCAGACTGAGAGCCTCACAAGGATAACAGCTACTGAAGTTTCCGAAATAAATTTGTGCTCTCAGAGTGCTTGGTACATAGTAAGCTCTCAGCAATTATTTGTGAATGGCGAGAACGTGGAGAAATTGGATCCCTAGTGCATGGCTGGTGGGAATGCAAAAATAATGCCCTTGCTATGAAAAAAAGTACGGCGGGTCCTCAGGAAATGAAACAGCAATTCCACTGCGGGCTCTGTACCCAAAAGATGGGAAAGCAGGCACTCAAAGAGATACGTGCACACCCGTGGTCATAGCACCATTATTCACAAGCCAAAAGGTGGAAACGATCCAAATGCCCATCAACAGGTGCATGGGTAAACAAAAGGCGGTATACACACACAATGGAACTTTATTCGGTCTTAAAAAGGAAGGGAGTTCTGACACATGCTGTGACATAGATGAAACTTGAGGACATTATGCTAAGTGAAATAAGCCAGACACGAAAGGACAAATATTGTACAATTCTACTTAAGTGAGATAACTAGATTCAGAGAGATAAAAAAATAGAACGGTGGCTGCCGAGGGCTGGGGCACTGGGACATGTAAGTTACTGTTTAACGGGTTAGGGTTTCAGCTCGGGGAGATGCACACGTTCTGGGGGTGTTTGGTGGGGATCGTTGCACCACTACGTGAATGTATTCAACGCCACTGAACTGTACGCTTGAAAAACAGTACATTTTGCCCTGGCCAGTGAGGCTCACTCGGTTGGAGCATCATCCCGTAACCAAAGGGTTGTGGGTTCAATCCCTGGTCCAGGCGCGTACCAGGAGGCAACCAGTTGGTACTTCTCTCTTGCATCGATGTTCCTCTCTCTCCCTTCCTCTTTCTCTAAAATCAATGAAAAAATGTCCTCAGGTGAGGATTAAACAAATGGTTTTTAAACAGTAGATTTTATGTTATGTATATTTTACTGCAATAAAAAAATGGCAAGATCAGAATTCAAATGGAAAAAAGTGTTGTTGAAAGAAGGTGAAACAAATGAACAGGTAGGTCTCCCCCGGGGCCCAGAGGTAGGCCCACCCACAGAGATGGTCCAGGACAGCTGGGCACTTCCTGCCTGGAGGACCTTCCCCCCACTCTCTCCACTGTGCCTTCTCAGACCCCCTATTGCCATCTTTGGGGGCCCCAGTACTCCCTACACAGGGTGAGCTTTCAGGCTGCTGGGGAGTCTGAACCTTGATGCAGCAGGTCCTTGGCATTGATGAGGACCTGCCACCTAGCAGAGGCTGAACTGGTAGAGGCACAAACTCGGGGGATGCCATATCCCACGGTGTCGGGACCTCGGAAGAGTTTCCCATCAAAAGCTGGGCTAAGTGTGGGGCTCTCCCCTCCTGAGGGCTGACCCCACACAGAATACACGCCTATTCCAAGCCTACAGAACACCCTTAACATACACACATACAAGGGTGTGCACACAGAGGCAAGGTTCTATTCTCACATGCTCTCCCGTGCACACACTGCAAGAAAAACATGAAGGATAAACACTGAAGGATAAACAGTCTTGTCCGAGATGCAGGCAGGTCCCATGTGCAGGAGAGCCCCCTGCTGGCCGAGATCTAGCACACTTACGGCTCTCACCGCCCAGAGTGGGCACGGTGCCCTCATTCCCTCCACCCTGCCTTTCTCCGCTGCACTCTCCAGGCCCCTCCGGCCCCAGTCAAGCTCGGGATTACCCCTCCCCATCTCCTACAAGGGAGCAGGGTCCTCGGCAGAAAGACAGAGTGACTATGGAGCCTTAGGAAGGTTCTCCCTTGGGTCTAGCAGTACTGGAGAGAGGCTAGAGCCTCTTACATCATGTTCAGGGCAGTCATTCCTGGGGGCAGAAGAATGCCCACAGTGACTCCTCGCCAAAGTCATCACATCCATTCTTTGACTCTGCACGGGGAAGCTCATTTCAGAGGAGGCAGTGGGGGAGGGGGTGGAGAACTCCAGGGTGGCTCTCTCTATGAAGCGCTCCCTGTTGTCTGACCACCTGGGCAAAAACAACAGGTGCTCCCCCTGCTTTTTTGTGTGTGTTTTTGTATTTTTTCCAAGGAAGAGCTCAGTCCTAGTCAAGCTGAGACCACATCTCCTCCCAGGGCAGGCCTCAGCAGATTCCGGAAATCTTCCCCAGGGCACATGGGGTTCCCTGTGCAGAGAGGCTCTCAGCCCCACCCCTGAAACCACCCGCCCCCTCACCCGGGCCCTGCCCAACCTGCCCAGGTCATCCCTTCACCCCACCTAGGAGCTGAACCTCTCCCTAATCCAGCCCATGATGCCCCAGGGGCAGCTGAAAGGGTGGAGGGGATGGTGGCTCTGCAGGGACAAACAACCTCCCCTGGCTCCTGCCCAGGAGGGCGCTGAGATGGTTTCTGGGCTGGGCTCTGTGGTCAGAAGAGGACAGATGTCACTGCCTTCAGCCCCAGACCCTACCCCTCCTCAGTTTGCCTAGCTGCATGTTAATATTTGTTGAACCCTTATCATCTGCAGGCATACTGCACATGCATTACCTCATTTAAGAGCAGAGCAGTCCTGGCTGGTGTGGCTCAATGTGCAGGCCTGCGAACCAAAGGGTCGCCGGTTCAATTGCCAGTCAGGGCCCATGCCTGGGTCTTGGGCTAAGTCCTCGGTCAGGCATGCGTGAGAGGCAACCACACATTGATGTTTCTCTTCCTCTCCTTCTCCCTCCCTTCCCCTCTCACTAAAAATAAATAAATAAAATCTTTTTTTAAAAAAAGAGCAGAGCAGCCTCTTGGGATAAGTGTGACACACACACACACACACACACACCTGCCACCTTGGCCCCTCCCCCAACCCCCAGTCTGGTGCTGTGCTGGGCTCACAGAAGCACTGGGGGGCTGAGGGAATAGTGGGCTAGTGAGAAAGATCACTGTCCCTGCATCAAGAAGGCTGATATGGAGAAAGAGTCACATTTGCCATTGGTACAGTCCCTAGCCCTTTTCTGGCTATGTGACCTCAAGGTCACAGGGGTTTTCTTATTTCTTCAGCTACAAAATGAAGCTAGGGATAGCAGCCTGACAAAGTCCCTGGGAAGGCACTCTGGGGACTGATACATGGGAGGTGTCATGGCCCCAGCCCTACATTCCTCCCATTGAGAGTGAACTCCGTCTTCCAAATGTCTAAGTCGACCCACTTCACCACGGCCACTCCTCTGCTCCAAGCTGCCATCACTCCTCTGGCCCCTGACCGTCCAGACCAATTGTTTTAATATTAGAACCACCGGACTCTATGGGACATGCCTCCGGGCTCCGTGCCCACCACACCCCCCTTCCTCTGTGCTCCAGCTACCCTGGCCTCCTCCAGCTTCTTTGAGGACCAGGCACCCTTCCCCCCTTCTAGCCTCAGGTCCTTTGCACATGCTGTTTCTGGAACGCTGGTCCTCTTCCCCAGCTCCCTACCTACCTTACCAACCCGTACCCTAATTAACTCCTACTCACCCTAGAGCTCTCAGAAAAAGATGCCACTTCCCCAGAGTCACTTCCTCTGGGCCCCAGACCAGGTCAGGTCCCTCTGCACCCTCTCACAGCACTCACGAGTTGGTGTCTATGTATTTTTGAGGTTATTTTGACCAACAAATCCCACCCCCCAGGGCTATGAGTTCTGGAAGGCAGGGACCTTCTGCTTTGCTGGCTGTCAAATCCCCAACTCTTGTTACAAGGTGGGTATTGGGTGTCCTATTTCTGAATGGGAAGGAATGACTCACTCCTCAGAGACAGTCCTTGGTAGGGAGGTCTACCTGGAGTAGGTGCTGCTTCAGATCTTTTATCTTTTTGTATCCTACCCCTTCCTCAATGGGAACCAGATTCACAAAGGGGGGCTGGTGCTGGAATAAGGGTATAGGAGGTGGGGAGAAAAGGGAAAATGCTTCAATCCCCTTTGCAGTGTCCTCTGTCCCCTCGCTCTAGCTGGCCAAGCCCTTGTCCACTCAGGGCTGGCCCACCACATCCGCAGATCCCTCTCCCTGGAGTATAACACTTGCCTCTCTCCTCTCCTCATCTTCCTTTAGCTGATCCCCTCTCCTCCAGGTCTTAGCTTGACTGCTTCTGAAAAGCTTCCCACACTGCGAGTTAAGGAACTTGCTAGGGTCCCAGAAGTAGTGGCATCTCTGATTCAAGCCCAGGTCTGTCTGCCGACAGAGCACAGAGCCCAGGCTCTTGGCCACTGCATTACCCGACTCCTTACTACTAGTTTCTCGGTGGAGGCCGTGCCCAAAGGCACGCCCCTTCTCTAGGCCTCAGTTTCCTCCTGCGGGCTCGACCACCTCAAGATGTCAAGAAGATTGGCTAAGAGGATGAATGTAGGGGGAAGGCAGTGGGAGGACAGGATAAGAGGAGAGGAGAGGAGGGAGGGAGGAGTGTGAATGGGGTGGCAGCTTTGGGCCAGCCAGACGTGAGAAACGCCAAGTATGCGAACTACGCCAGCCCCTGAGCTATGAATAGTGCAGCTAGGCTGGCAGCCCAGGTCGGCCCTTCCCAGCACTGCAGCCCCCAACCCCAGCCCTCCCACGCCAGCCCTGCGCAGGGGGCCAGAAATGGGGTGGAGGCCGAAGAGGCAGGCTTGGGGGCAGAGCCTGAGTGGCTGGAGCAAAGGGGTGTGGTCATGCAAATAGAGAGCAGCGGACATATCTGATTGGCGGGTCTCTGCGGGTCTGGGAACTTGCGCCCAATAGGCAATCAACCAGTCTCTGAGCGTCAGTCATCAGCACCCAGCAGGGCCCCTTCCCTCAGCCGCATCTCTGGTGGTTGCGGTTCCCAAGCCTGGAGTCACCCTGTGACTCAAATTCCACTGATACTGTGCACTGGAGGCCTCTCACCCTCTTCTGTCAAGGCCCTGCAAGGCTATGACCTTCAGACACCTTCCCTGCCCACCCCAGAGCCAGGTCAACCTCTCCTGCTCTGAGCTCATGTGTCTGACAGTTGGGCACTCGGGAAATTGCACTGGCCGGTCCCTGCCCTGCCTCTGGACCCCGTTTCCTCATCAGTGACCGCAGTGGGGAGCACACTGAGCCAGCGACCAAAGTCCCAGTCCCCAGCCCAGTCCTGCCCTCTGTGTGCCCTCAAACAAGTCAGTTAACCTCAGAGTCCCTTTTTTCTTTCCTTCCAGGACTATTGGCTGGGTGTCACTGAGGGCCTGGCAACTAGGCTGGGCCCAGTGACACTGGGGAAAGAGGCGTCGAAGAGGCCTAAGTTTAGGCCTTGGCTGTGGGACCTAAGTCAAGTCTGTTCCCTCTCCAAGCTTCAGTCTCCTGAGCTGTAAGTGGCATCCTGGAGAGGACCCAGTGTTAAGTCCCTGGAACCCAGGAGATGCTTAACAAATCTTAGTTCAGTAGTGCACAGGGATTTTTTAAAAGTAATAAAACAGTCCCTGACTTTATAAAGAGATAGACAAACACCAAAGAGGCATAGTGTTTAAAAGTTCCAAAACAGGATTGAGAGGATTTGGGGGTTTGAATCCCAACTTGGTCCCACTTCCTAACTGTGTGTCCTTGAACTAATTACTAACCTCTCTGAGCTTCCGTTTCTGCATTTATGAAACAGAGATAACCTGTTCCTCACGGGCCGTGGTGCAGACTGAAGGGACAGTGTGTGCAGTGCTCAGCTCAGCAGAGTCTGGCCCTGAGACCCTCCACAAGTGGCAGCTGCAACCAGCGCTCCTATTGTCAGTATTGTGTGCTTCCCACAGTGCAGTGCCAAGTGCTACGGGAACACGTGGTTCACTGGTGAACAACATGCAGTCAGCGCGGCCTGGGCTAGAAGCTGGAGAGAGAACAGTGAACAGGACAAGGTCTCTGTGCCTGCGGGGCTTACGGCCTAGTGCGCAGAGGAGGAAGTCCTCATACGTTTGAGGACATTGTGTGTGGGGGCTTGCTGTACAGAGAAGGATATCGCCACTGGGCATTGAAGGGTGAATAGGAGTTTGAGAAATGGCGAAGGCAGGGAAGGCTGTTCAGAGAAGCGGAGGAGATGGTGTGGCAAGTTTCTGGAAAGGGGAAGATGGAGGGGGCTTCTATCCTGTCCTGTCCATCCCCAGCTCCAGTTTCAGCCCTCATCATCTGGTCTGCTGCCTGCCTCCACTGCCAGACACCCTTCCAGGGCTTCCCAGTACCTACGGGAGCAAGTCACGCTGGGTCTAGAATGTCCATCTCTCCCTTCTATGCCCACCACCCCTCTATTGTCCCAGCAGACATCTTTCTTTTTTTAGAGACAGAGAAAGAGAGGGAGAGAAACATCAAATGTGTGGTTGCCTTTCACAAGCCCCCTACTGGGGACCTGGCCCGCAACTCCGGCATGTGCCCTGACTGGGAATCGAACCGGTGACCCTTTGGTTTGCAGGCCGGCACTGAATCCACTGAGCCACACCAGCCAGGGTCAGCAGACATCTTTCAAGCCTGGACTAGCCTCACCTCTTCAGTGAAACCTTCTTTCCCTCAGACCTGGAGCATCTTTAGAAGAAGGAGGCGTTCAATCTGTGCTTGTTGATGGAGCCCTGGGATGTTCCACACCACTCAAGGGCAAACCCAGACTCTGGGCAGGCGCCAGAAGAACCCTGTGCACAGCAGAGTCATGGAGAAGCAGGACATGATCGTGCACCTGCATCCTCCTTCGTCATGTAGACCCTACCTGGATGTCAAGGCTCAGCGCGGGGCCGGGGGGAGTGTCTGCCTTCCAGGGTGGGAGGGTGTTCTCCCAGGCTCTTTGTCAGGGAAGGTAGCAGTGACACAGGACAGGCTTCGGAGTCAGAAGACCCAGATTTAAATTCAGATGCTGGGCAGCCTTTGGTGGAGTTATTAACCTTCTCAGGGTCTCAGTTCTGGTATCAGTAAATATACAACCACTTCATTATGGCTCTTGAAAAATCCATCAAAGAAAGTTTCACTAAAGAATCCTCAATGGCCCTGGCTGGTGTGGCTCAGTGGATTGAGCACTGGCCTGGGAACGGAAAGGTCACCAGTTCGATTCCCAGTCAGGGAACATGCCTGGGTCGTGGGCCAGGTCCCCAGTTGGAGGCGATGCATCTGATCAATGTATCTCTCACACATCAATGTTTCTCTCCCTCTCTTTCTGCCTTCCTTCCCCTCTCTCTCTAAATATATATACATTTCATTTATTTATTTTTTTTTAAAGAATCCTCAGTGGTAGATTTGGAAACAGGAAACGAGAGAAAGGAGATGAATCATGTTGCCAACCAATTTTTAACCAATGCCTAAAGCGATTCTACCCAGCAACACCGTTTCCATCTTTAAACCACTGTTACCACATTCACACTCACATGACGTCACAGTGAAGACACTCGCTAGTGTCTGCTTCGGGTCTGTCTCCCCAGTTATGCCAGATCATTTTTATCTTAATATTTTTGGCAGAGGATGTTAAGGGGTGATCTGGACTGGCAGACGGTGTAGATGCAAATCTCAGAACCCGTGGTTATACAGTCTTAGTGGAGCCTTTAGGTGGTAGGAAAAACAGACCAGAAACCCCTTGAGAGCAGGATTGTGTCTTTTTTCTCCAGGTCCCAAGAGCCACAGAGAGAGCCGGGAACACAGGAAATGAGAGGGCACGCAGGAATGATCACCAAATGAACACAGGCCAGTTGGCATTGAGATCTGGCTGCTGCCTGATTTTCCCAGGATGGAAGCTCCAGTTTCTGGAGTCAGGTCCTTCTCCTGCCCCAGGCTGAAATTAGGGAGAGGGCAAGACAGCACTCTATGCAAGCCGGGCCTGGGAATGTCCTCAATGTCCTAATCTCTGAGATAACACTTGCCCTAGCACCGTGGGACATAAGCATCTAGGGGCCACTGGACAAGGAAAAGTCCCAGGGACTAAGGACAGAGGGATGTGGGCCTCTTTCTCAGTTCTGTCGGCAGCCCCAGCCTTGTTGCGTGACCCCCATTTCCTGACTCCCACTCTCCCCTCTTACAGACATACCGTACCCCTCCTGGGCTCTGGGCTCAATCTTAGCTGCCCCCTCCCTCCCAACAAGTGCTGCAGGGCAGAGGTGGGGCCCAGTTCCAAGGCTTCATTAGAGCTAATGAGGGCTCAGCTCTGCAGATGCCAGCTCGAGATACAGGAGAGTACCAGAACCGCCTGCAGCCCCCCAGCACGACCTGGGACTCTCGACTCCCTCCTGCTCCTATCTCGAAGAGGAACCAAGGATCACACCCTCAGATGAGGTAAGGGAGATGTGGAAGAATCTTCCCAAGTACAGAGAATGTCATGATGCCACCAAGAGATCGGACGTGGGGGCATGCACTGGAAAGCAGCATCTGGGCAGGGTCTCACCTGGGCTGCCCGAGGCTCCATGTCCACTGCTCAACCCAAAAACAAGCAAACAAACAAAAACCAGCAGAAACCGATCCCCCTCCTTCCGCCTCTCATGGAACCCCAGCAGGTCAGCGGAAGGGACCACGGGCTCTTCACCACCCTCTGACTGGCACTCAGCCACCCGAGTTCTCTCTTCCCATGGTGTCCATCCTGCCTCTTCCTCCCACTTTACCTTTCCCTTGCCTTCTGCCTCTGTCTCCTTGTCCTTGTCCTGTTCTAGGCCTCAGTATCCTCACCAGTCAAATGGAGAGGCAGGGGCAGGGGGTGGCCCCTAAGAGCCCTCCAGCTGAAATTCTGAAGATGTTCCCGCTCAGGGGTATCTCTCTCTCTCTCTCTCTCATTTGAAGAAAATGCAGGTCTTTCTTCACACTGAGAAGGAGGGAAGCTCTGTGGTGGAGGGGGGTCTCCACTTTAGTCTCCCCTTTCAGCCTTTTGGGGGTTCTCGGGAGCAGGTGAAGCTCTGGTAGCCCAGATCTCCACCCTACCCTCTACCAAGGGCTCTAAGGCCAGCGTCCACCCAGGATTATCTCTAAGGAACTCCCACACCCTTTGAGGAAACTTCTCGGGAGCAGGTGAAGCTCTGGTAGCCCAGATCTCCACCCTACCCTCTACCAAGGGCTCTAAGGCCAGCGTCCACCCAGGATTATCTCTAAGGAACTCCCACACCCTTTGAGGAAACTAAAAAGGAGAAAGAACCTGTGGATTTAGGAGCCCAGAGTCAGAGAGAAATCAAGCTGGGAATGATAGAGGCCAGGCAGGGGGCCAAAATGAACTCTGCCCTTCCCTATATTGACCCCCACTCGGATGCCAAGAGCCCACAGCGGGTGTCCTCCCACATGGCTCCTACATGTGCCCCCCGCCAGGCCACATTCCTCCAGCCCACACACCTCCTGCCAGCCCGCCCGCCCAGAGGCGCTGGATCTGCTTCCATCCTTGGCTTGCAGGTCTCAGTCATCCTGACACCCCGCCCCAAGCTGTCTCTCCACCCAGGGATACAGGCTGAGCTTTGAAAGGGTCACTTCAAAGAGGACCTGCCTGTGAGAACCCAGCCAGACCCAGGGCCGGCTCCTCGGCCAGATTCCCGGCGGCTGGGGACAAAGGCTCCACTGTTCCTCCGACCCCCGGACGCCCCCAAACGCACTGGGCATAAGAAGTCTTTCTTTCCCCAGTTCCGCTCCGTACAGGCCCCTGCTCTTTGCCACTGGGAGTAGCCCTGGCCCCTCCTCCAGGAGAGGCTGGGAGTGGGGGCCACAGGGAGCTACCAGTTCCCCCATTACCACTACCACCATACACCCACTCCCTTGGGCAGCCAGAACGCGGAAGCTGCCTTGGGGATGACTCCAGGACTAGTGTCCCAGGGCCTCAGTGCCCCTTAGGCACCAAGTCCTTCCCAGGCCTGCAAGAGCCTCCCACCCATCAGAACCATACCCACCCTTCCAGGCCTCCCTCCTTCAGGCAGTCTCCCAGGACTCCCTGTTCTTGGAGGAGCCTCACAGTACAGCCTAAGCCACAGCAGCCAACTTCTTGCTCCTCCCCCGCCGCCACCCCTAAGAGCAGGAACCAGGTCCACCTGCTCCTCTAACTTCCTGGCACTCGGGCCGATCCCTCAGCAGAGCCCTTAAGGTTTCCTGTGTCAGCCTCTCACGCAAGGCCTGACTTCTCCCCAGTCCAGCCTGTGCTTGCTCACCTCCTGTGATTGGGAACCTCGTCAGCTCCAGGGCCAGCTCATTTCCCCTTCGGATTACTCCAGCCGCACGGGGTCCTCTTTACTGAGCCGGAAGTACGTTGTTCTCACTTCCATTCATTGATTACGGTTTGTTTAACAACAGTTGCTACTAGAGTTGAGATTACCGAATGTCAGCCACTTTACCTACATTACCTCATTTAATCCAATTTAATCCAAAAACTATTTTGAGGGATTATTTCAGGGCTAAGCAAACTGAGGCTAAAAACAATTAAGTAACTTGGCTAAGGTCCCATAGCAAACGAGGGGTAGGGCTGAAATTTGAACCTGAGGCCCCTGACACCCAACCCGCCTCCCCAGGTGCCGGGGGGCCGTGCCAGGGTGGACGTCACCCCACGCTAAGTCTTCTTTTTCCTATCTGGCTCCCCACCAGCCTCTGTCAGTGCATGAAGTGTGGCCTGTGATGCAGACTGACGTTAATTCAAACGGCGTATGGGGACCGAGGGAGCCTGAGGGGAAGTAGTCACCTGCCTGGGGGCACACAGGTTTGAGGGGGGTGGAGGAGATGACGCTGGGCATCTCAGGGTTCGGGACTGGAGATGACTAGAAATCCAGTAACCCTTCCAGTGAGAGAGAGAATGGATAGCTCTGGCAGGCCCTAACTGAATACTCTGCGTACCCTCCAACTCCAAAAATGCAGAATCTTCCATCAAGGGGATGCACTGTACTGCTCAGCACTGTCCCCCTGGAACCCCAGGAGAAGAAGGGAGGGGGAGAGGGCAAGGGAGAAGTCAGTAGCCAGCGGCCCCTGTTCAGTGGTGGAGGACAGTCGTGACAGGGTGAGGGCGAGCTTTCCTTTCCTTGCTAGGTTTGGCTCGGGTGCTCCTGGCACAGAGAACACAGCAAAGCACCTGTAGGCTGCCTTCCCAAGACGCCAATCCCAGCCACTTCCACAGGGTGAGATTATAGAGTTCTGTGGGTTTCCCACACAGTGTCGGTCAGTTAACAAACAGGGCTACGTGCTAGGCTCTGTGGATACCAAGATAAATGTGACACTTCGGGGCCTGCCTGGAATGAGACTAAGAGCAAGGTCAACTCCTTAGCTCTGTCACTAGCGGTGTGACCTTAGGAAGCCATTTATTCTTCTTGTGCCAGTTTTCTTGTCTGTCAAATGGAATGACGATAATGTACCTAACTTAGAGTGGCGGGCACTTTGGAAGTAGTTGCCATAACTATTTCTCTTGTCCTCAAATGATGCCAGTCTGGAAGGGCAGAGGGCCGTGTAGACGAACTCTCACAATGCCACGGTCGGAGCTGGACACGGTGCACCCTGGGAAGCCAGGGGAGGGGCTGCTCCCTGGCCTGCACTTCACAAACATTTATGGAGAATCACTCTGTGCCAGGCACTGTGCCGGTCACTGGGGACACAGAGATGAACGGGACACATTGTCCACTCATCCTGGCTCCTCCCCGCCCTCCCTCTTCCTCCCGGGCCCAGTCCCAGAACTTGGTGCACCGAGGGGGGCACCAAGGACAGGACCATGTGTGGGAAGGCCCGGCGTGGGGGCCCGGCAGTCAGAACACCTGGGTTCACGTCCACCACTCACAGGCTGCCTGACTGTGGACACCCTCTGACCTCAGTTTCCCCACTGTCGCATAGGGAGTTGGACAAGATGACCCTTCTGGGCCTGACCCACACTGACAGGTGATGAACATGCGCCACCCCACAGGGCTTTAAACTTGCCCTAAAGCCCAGTCCCAAGGCCATCCCAGCCTGCGTCCCACTGAGGCCTGCCTGGTACTGGCCAGCACTGCCCTGCCGGGGAGCTGGCACAGTTTCACATGGAACAGGGGCCTAGATCTGAAGGCGGGTGTTTGAAGGGGGCGGGGCGCTAGGGGAAAGGCAGAGCCAGCTCCCACAGGCCCTATTCATGGCTCTCTCCGGGGAGGGAAAGAGAGCAGGATAATTAAAACCAGGCTTTGTCCAAATCCTTGACCAAGCCAATACCTCACCTTTGAACCTCTTCAGCGAACAGAGCAGGGCTCCTGCCCCTTTGGAAGGAAAACACCAATGAACCAAACCACAGCCAGGTGTTACAGGCTAGCATGAGGGGGCGTGGGGGTCCAGGGGTAAACGAGCTGATTCTCCCACCCGCCAACCATGGACACCTGAGGCCGTACCACCTTAAGGCCTCTTGTCCCCATCCCTGTCCCAACAGAAAGAAAAGCAACCAAGCTGCAATCTAGCGAGAGGTTGACCTTGATCTTGGGCTGTGTCCAAGACGGACCCGGATTCAAGGTGGGAATGATGGCAGGTCAAGGCAGGTCCTGGGAAGAAGGATGGCAAGGTGAGAGTACAGACTCCAACCGGGTTGCTGGGACCCTACCCTGGCTCTGCCACTTGTGAGCGATGTGGCTTTGCTCATGCTATTAGCTCTCCGTGCTTCTGTGCCCTCGACTGTAAGATGGGGGTGCCGATGCTACCCACTTCACGGTTGTGTCGTGAGGGTTAATGAGGTAATTTGTATAAATCCTGGCCCAGAGAAATTGCTATCTGTGTCTTAGCTATCAACTGTACCATTAAAGCAACTCCCTCTCCATAAAACACCTTTTTTAGGCACTAATGTATACGCTCATTTGACTATATTTGCATCCCCTATGGATTTCTGCACTGGAACCCAACTTCACAGGAATCTACCTAACCCACTGTACTGGGGAAACTTCCCTGCATGGTGTTCCAGGCTAGCCTGGGATGCGGCAGCTCACAAGCCTCTCCCTGGAAGTTCTCCCAAAGAGCTAACTGCAATCCCTCATATTGTAACTTATTCCATTCTCCTCTTTTGTAGTCTCTCTCTTTTTTTAAATCCTCCCCCAAGGATGTGTATTGATTTTAAAGAGAGAGAAAGGGAAAGAGAGAGAGAGAGAGAGAGAGGGAGAAAGAGAACGAGAGAAACATCGATCCATTGCCTCCTGCACATGCCCCAACCTGGGATCAAACCTGAAATCTAGATGTGTGCTCTGACCAGGAATCGAACCCACAGCCTTCTGGTGCATGGGATGACACTCTAATCAACTGAACCACCCGGTCAGGGCTAGTCCGTCTCTTAACCATATGCATCATGAAATCCTTCTAAGTATCCCTGCAATGAAGGATGAAGCAATAAATACCTCTGCCCACTCCTGCATGGCCCTGCTTGGTACCAGCACCCTCCCTCGCCCCCGCTGCCATCCATGCCAAAAATGCTGCACCCCTGGGGGGCCAGACTTCTGCTCCCCTCCCCCATGAGCTCAGGGTCACACTGAGGAGGGGGCACAGAAGTCCTCATCCAGGCTGCCTGGACACAGGCCTATTCCCCAGGACAAGTTCCTCTCCACTTGCCCCATTCCCCATGGTGTCCTAAAGCCGCCTTCCTGGTAATGCTCCCTTCTGAAAAGTTTCATCTTGTGACTCCCATCAAGAGACTGGGGGGCTGTGGATGCGGGAATGGGGAACTCCTAGCTCCCTGGGTGTGGGGCTCAACCACCTTGTGAGCAAGTGGAAGAGGTTGAGGCTGGGGACCTTTGAGTTGTGTCTGGAGGTGAAACGACTGGCTACGTAATCAAGATTCAAATCACATGCCAATGAGCACGGCATCTCAGTGAGAGTGGCCACTTTGGGGATGGAACTGTTGCCCCCGCAGAGGGGGAGAACCACGCGGGATCCAAGCCATCCACCCCCAGCTGGGTCACAGGGTAGGGGCCGGGGTGGAGATGCTAGAGGGATGGAAATGCGAGTGTTGATGTGCGGGGTGGCGGGGGGAGTCCAAGGGATTCAGGTTTAATGACCTCCACTCCCACCCCCGGTCCATCCTGAATTTCAAGTTTATAATTAGGAACACTTTGGCTGAAAGGCAGAGGGGGAGTCGGGGAGAGAGAGATGCAGACTGAGGGAGGACTGAGCATACATCCACCCAGCTCCTGAGAAGCACACCAGTCTCAAAGTTTGCAAAGTGCCAGACCCGGCTTCAGCTCTGGGGGTAGGGCTGAGGAAGAGCATCCCTAAATCCTTCAGCCCTGTCCAAAGCAAAAGAGGCCTCAGCCCAGACCTTGACCCCAATCTAGACCCCCAGGGAATTTCTTTTCCAAGCTCAGGGAAGGACAGGCTTGACAATGTTCAACCCTTCAACTTGGGAAGGGGTGGAGAGTGTGCTCGGGTGCCCCAGCGGGACTGGGCAGCCAGGCTCATTCCTAGGGGGCTGGCCCCGATGGGGCCCGGAGGCCCCTGCTGGCCCCTCCCCAGCCTCAGCAGCTGGCAGATGAAAGAATCCAAGCAAAGCAGCCCAGCGCTGAGTAATCCCCTGGCACCCTATGACCAGACCCACCCACAGCCAGCCCGAGGGGGCCGAGGGAGCAGCCGTGGCGGCAGGACCAGGGGTCCCGAACCTTCAGGACCCAGGGGAGCAGGGAGTCGCGCCAGGCAGTTCATCGCGCGGCCCGGCCTGGCCCGGCAGGGGGCGAGTGTGGCGCGGGGAGGGGGGTGTCCGGCCGCGGTGGTCAAGGACATCTCGCTCCGGGAACCCCCTCCCCCACTCCCTCTCCCTCCAGCTGTGCCGGGGCCTCGCCAACGGAAAACGAAAACTCGGGCAGAGGAAACGGCGGCAGGCGCCCCGCCTGAAAAACCCGGACAAAAGGCGCGGACCTCCGTCCCCGTTGGCCGGCCGCCGGGGTCCTGGCACTGCCGCCCCGGTCTGTGCCCCTGCCCTGGCAGCCCTGCGAGTCCCAGCCCCCGGCCTCCCTGCCTCCCGGCCTCTCCTCGCCCGGGTCAGCTCTCGCTCCGGCCCCCTCCCGGGCCTGCCACCAGCCTGTATTCCTTGCAGTTGTGCCCGCGGTGCCCGCGTCGAGCGTCCCAGGTTGTGCCTGAGGAACAGGGGCGCGGCGACCCCCGGCCCTAAGTCCAGCTCCCCGGCAGTGGCTGGACCCACCCCCTCCCCTGGCCCAGAGCCTCACCTGCGGGGGCCGGGGCTCCGGGCGGGGCGGGATCCCGACCAGGCAAAAGGCGACTCCATTCATCGGGCGGCAGCGGCGGCTCTGTGGCCAGGGCACTGTTGGGGGCGCGGGCTGGGACCCGGGAGGGGCGGGGCCCGCTCCTTCGCTCCTCCCCCTGAGCTCCGACGGGGCGCACGCACCGCCTCTCCTTAGGGTACCAGACTGGTAAAGGGGGCTGAGGAAGGGGTTTGCGCTGGCAGCGGAACTAGAGGGCAGAACGCAGCCTGGGGAAGACAGTTGGTCTCAGGGAGACAGTCTAGGCCAGCTTCCAGGGGACCAGCCCAAACAGACGGTGATCTGGGCGGGCCAAGGAAAGTGGACAAGGGCACCCAACTCAGAGCCAGCACAAGGAGAGAGGGGCGGGTGGGGCGGGGGTGGGGGGGAGGCAGGACGGAAAAGGGAAGCAAAGAGAAACACAGCCAGACGGACATGTCAGAGATGGAGAGACACAGAGCACACGAGGCAGAGACGAGATAGAGACAGAGAGGGGCAGAGGAAGGCAGAGAAAGTGACGGAAGACCTGGGGTGGATGAGAGGGGAAGACAGAAAAAAGCTTAGGGAGCTTCCCATCCAGAGACTCATGGAAGTTGAGGCAAAGGCAGAGACGGTGATATCAGGCCATGTGGGTGGGGGTGTGGGGGGAGGGGGACCTTTAGGGCCTCCCCTCCATCTAGCCCCCATGGCCCAGTCAGGGTCTTAGCCCACAGGCCTTACAGAGGCGGGGGAAGGGAGGCCGGAAGACCAGGCTGGCAGGGGCCCCAGGCTTTCGGACTCCTGCCCAGCCAGTCCGTGCCTCAGGCCTCTGAATAGACCTGCTCCCCGGTGGGCAGCAGAGGAAGCAGGCCCCCCAGCCACAGGGAGCCCATAACCTCTCTTCCCTGCTTCACTGGGAGTTGGGCTAAAAGAGCCACTGGAGTCCCAGGCCAGTTCCTCAGTTTTCTGCCCCCAAGCAGGACCCCTCCAGCCAATCCAGGAAGGGACAGTCCCTCAGTCCTTCGTTTCTGATGGGCAGTTCTTTCTGCTGTCTAACTAACATCCCTCCTACCTCCTCTTTCCTACAGCCTACGCTTACCTCTTTCCCACGCCTTCTCGAAGTTTCACAGATCATGAAGAAAGGAAGGCAGAGGCCACAGATAAATGGGAATATGATTTGGATAAGGCAGGCAAGGCGGGCAGGAAGGCTGATGCTGTCTACTCTGGAATCACCCACGCCCTCTGGGGCCGGGAGACCTGTCAGCCAGCACCCTGCCACTTGAGAGCAGAGGAGTCCCAGCCCTCCGCCCCTTCCCCTCAGGCCAGGATCAGGGAATCAGGCCCTGGAGGGCGGGTGGCTCAGGCACCAACTAGGCCATCCTTGTTCCTGCGAACCTAATGAAGGACATACTGACTTGTTTTTAAATCTTACAGGTAATTGCCCAGGCTGGTGTGACTCAGTGGGTTGAGCACTGACCTGTGAACCAAAGGGTTCTTGGTTCAATTCCCAGGCAGAGCACATGCCTGGGTTGTGGGCCAGGTCCCCAGTGGGGGGGGGGGTGAGACGCAACCACACACTGACGTTTCCCTCCCCTTCTTCCTCCCCACCCCTCTGTCTAAAAATAATTAAATAAAATATTTTAAACAATAACAAAAAATAAATCTTATATTTCATTTAATTTATTTTAAATCCCCTGGAAGTCCATGGAAGTGGATGCTTTTGTAATGATAGGCAGTGAATGACTCCTCTTCCTTCCCCATTGCTCTTCGTGAAGGCCATGCGCAACCAGAGTCATCCCCCCCCCCCCCGAGAAGTCCTTCCTGCTGTCTAACTGTCATGTGTCACACTGTATTTTCTTGCTTAGTCTTCCACCAGATTCCTGTTTCTGACACTTTCTGCCCTGTAGCTCCAGTGGCCCAAAGCTTGCGGCCACCCTGCCTCAGGGGTCCTGTCCTCTCGTAACAAATGGGTTGTCCCTGTTAGGCGGAAGCCAGAGCATCTGAGATCCAGACCGAACTGGGGCCAGGGGAAGGGAGGGAGAGTGGTGGCCCCTGGGGGCCCCCTGGCTCACTTTTTCCAGAGCCTGATGCCCTCAGATACCGGGAGGCGGTGAGAGGAAATGAGCTCACACTGGCCGGCAGGCCATTCCTCCCTCCACAATGCGCTGCCCTCACCTCCCCCACTTCCCAGAAAGTGTGCTCTGCCCCCACCCTCCTGCCCTTCCCGCCTCCTCCTGCACCTTGACCCGCACCCCCATCCTGCCCCTGCCCTCCGTCATCCATCTTCTCTGGAACCTCTGCCTCCGTCCTTCCTCTCCGTCCTGGCTCCCCATCTCCTGCCTCCCTCCATCTCACTCCCCGCATCCCACCATCCACCCCCAAATCTACTCCCTTCCTGGCATAGGCTTTCTCTGGGGTTTCAGGCAGTGAAGCCCAACGCAGGGTGGAGGGTGGCCCTCACTGAGAATCTGAACTCCCCTCCCAGCCCAGTCACCTTTCTTCATTCACAAATGCTTGTTGGGAACCCTAATATATGAGGGGGTGGGGAAGCGGAGGTGGCCCCTGGGGATCAAGAGAGAAGGCCTAGCTCCTTCCCTTGGGGGTCTGGGGTCTTACCAATCCTGACTCTAGTGTGAGGTCCCAGAAAAAGAGCAATGCAAGGCTGGAGAAGCAGAGGAAGGCTTCCAGAAGGAGGTGGCCTTGAGCTTTTGGGGGTTTTGTGGATGGGATGGGGGCAGGATGGGGAGAAAAAGCACTCGGGGAGAGGACTACAGTGGACAAAGGCAGAGCGGCAGGAGGGAGCAGACTAGGGGGTGGGAGCGGAGGGAGCCAGGCGGAGCGTGTGTGCACAGGAAGCGTGGAGAGATGAGGAAGGAAACGCGGGTGGGGATGTGACCCTGGAGTGACTGGGACTGAGGCACTTGGAGTTTACCCTGGTTTGGAGCAGGGATTTAAGAGGAGACAAGCCACAGCCACTGTGGTTTGATGCTGCGACCGGGTGCAGGGGGTGGAGGGTGGGGGAGACACTTCCAAGGGGCAGGGCATCGCACCAGGCATGGAGCAACGAACAGCAGGGTCCTAGGGGCTTGGTGACCTACTGAGTGTTGGGGGAAAGAGATAGAAGAGTCTAGAACAACTCTAAGGTTTCTGTCTCAAATGTTCTCAGGGAGAGGGGACATAATCTCATGCTAAGTGTTCTGTATGTATCATTCCAGTTTAGCCCTACAAAATGGTTGTGAAATAGTACACTCCTCATTTTGTGGATAAGGAAACTGAGGCCCAGAGAACTTGAACATCTTACCCAAGGCCACTCAGGACTTGAACCCGGGCGTTTGGGCCCAGAGTCCACAGATATAACTCTCAGGCTGTGTGGAGTAGTGATCGGCAGCTTAAGCCTGGGGTCCATGTCCCTGGAGGGAGGCCTGAGCTAAAGACATGGCTTTGGCGTCATTGGTGGTCCAGGAGTGTGGTTCAGGTTCTCCGGAGATGGTGCAGAGAGGACACCAGATGTGGGACAGGCCCCGAGGAGCACCCACCATTAGTGGCACGTGAGGGAGGAAGAGGCAGCAAGGAAGACTGAGAGGAAGCTGGTGGCCGGAGGAAGTGGCAGTGTGCTGGGAGGGAGGGCACTTCCAGGGTGGAGCGGGGGTGGAGTCCAGACCGGGCTTCGAGGAAGAGCATGGGGGTGAGGTCGTGAAATCCTGCCTGCTAAGAGAATGAGCAGGAGGGGACAGCGAGAGGGTGGCACACAGGTGAGCCACTGTTCCATTTGGGTAGGGGAGACGAGAGCAGGCCT
This sequence comes from Trachops cirrhosus, assembly GCA_028533065.1. Taxonomy (NCBI): domain Eukaryota; kingdom Metazoa; phylum Chordata; class Mammalia; order Chiroptera; family Phyllostomidae; genus Trachops; species Trachops cirrhosus. Next base: position 92,689,678 of record CM052545.1, on the reverse strand, counting down.
TTTGGTTGAGGAGCAGGCGCCTGGGGAGGGAGAGCCTGAGGGGGTGATGAGTGAAGTAGAAGAAAAAGAACCCATCTTCCCAAGGCCAGGTCGGGCCAGGAGGGGGGCATAGGGGAAGGTCCAGGAGTGCCTGGACCAGACCATCCAGGGTCAGGATCAAGTTGGCCCAGAAGCTAGCAAGGCGTTGTTTGGTGTCATCATCAGGGAGCACTGAACCGAGAGTCCCAAGACCTAGGTTCAGGTTCCCATCCTGCCCACCTGGTAGCTGTATGTCTTTGAGGAAAAGAACATTCTCCGAGCCTCAGTTTCACCCTCTGTAAGCTGAGAACAATAAGGTCTTTTCTGCCCGCCTCGAATTTGATCACGTATTCAAAGCATGCTGTGAGCTGGACGGAAAAAACAGTGAGGGGAAGACGGGTTGTAGGACAGGTGGCCTTGAACCTGGCCACAGCTTTGGCTCTTCCACCGAAGGTAAAAGAGCACCCCCTGGTGGAGGAGGGCAAGAGGGCAGGGCGAGAGGGGAATGCTGAGGAGAGATCTGACTTCTTGTGCCTCTGGCTTTCAGTCTCCAAGTCCTCTGCTTCTCCCCGCAAAGCAACCCACCCTCCCTCAAATTCTCATCTCCAAAGCAGGTGAGTGCCCAGGTCATTCAAGTCAAAAGACATTTACTGAGCACCGACTACATGCAAACTGCTGTGTGGGGTGGCGGGGACAGTTCGATGAACCACTGGATATGCCTGCCTGCAAGGGGCTCCTATTCCAGGAAGGGCGACAAACACAGGACAGGATGGCTGGGCCGGTGCATGATGGGCGATGGTGGTGCGAGCAGAAAACTGAGCAAAACAAGCGGGGCCTCCGGAATGAGGGAAGGAAGGCAGGGGCGTGGGAGACAGTCTTTGACCTAGACCACGAAGGCTCTCGTCTGGCAAGTGGCAGAGGAAGGAGGCCTGAAGCCTGAGAGCCGGGCAGCGGGTGGGGCCCAGGCTCTGGCAGAAGCTCCAGGCAGCCCACAGAGCGAACCTCACCGAGCATCTGTAATGGCATAGGGTGGGGCAACCGTCCACTCAGGATGATGCCATCTTCACCCTCATCCTTGTTTCCAGGTCCCTGAGGAATCTGGGTAAGAGGGCTCCCGCTTGAACACCCCTCAGACAGGGGAGGTTGCAGACCCCTGGCCAGGTTGGGGCCGAGGGACACTGGAAACCAGCCAAACAGCTGGGGTCCCAGCTCAGCAGCCTCTGGACAGCGGGCTTGGGGCGGGAGCGAGAGACTTCGGCTTCTCTGGGCTGGCAGCAGGGCAAGCCAGCCACACCCAGAGAAGCCCTGGTGTCAGGGCAGAGGGTAGATGACCGATGCCCCCGAGCTGCCACTGCTAGCTGGCAGCCCCTCGGAGAAACCACGTGTGGGGAACCTGTGGGAGAAGGCATGGCTTTGGGCTGGGGTCTCAGCCCTGCTGCCTGTCAGCTTTGTGACAACGGAAGACCCAGTGGCCTGGGCTGTTTGGGCGTGACATCGCCGAGTAGGAGCTTGAGAACACCAAGATGGAGAGGAAAGGAACTGAAATGTGTTGAGCACCCAATATGTGCCAAGTTCTTTACAGACATGATTTCAGGTACTGCCATGACAACTCTGTAAGGTAGGCATTGTTGGCCCCACTGTATGAGGGAGAGAGCAGGCTCAGGGAGGGTGACTAACTTACTGGAGGCCTGTGTTAAGCTCTTGCTCTTTCTACAAAGCATGACCCCCTGGGAGAGGCCATGCCAGGTGGCCCCTTCCGGCTCCCAGATGCTAAATTCCATTGTTCTTTGTGAGGTCTTCTTCATTCTTCTAGCAACTGACCTGCAAGTCTGCTTTCTACACAGGCCCCCAGACCCTGCCTAGCCACACCTGGGTGCTGCACACCACTGCGCACAGGACAGGCCTGCTCCACTCTCTTCCCTGTCTCCAGTGGGGAAGGAGGGAAGAAGTGAGGAGGAGAGAGAGGAGGGGAATGTAGAGGAAGGGAAGAGAAGAAGGGACGGGAACAGAGGGGAGGGGCGAAGGGAGGAGGGGAAGGGTGGCTCCCACCTCCCCCTGGAAGCTCTGGAAATCCCCACAGCTGCTCCCCTCGCCTCTGTCTGGCCCTGAGCCAGCCCAGGGCGAGAGTGAGGGGCGTTAGATGGAGAAGAAAGAGGGGCAGGGCACTGACCGCAGTGGGGCAAGCCCGGCATCCACCCCACACACCACCGGGCAATTCCAGCCCCTGTGAGAGATTCCAGGCATGCTCCCCTTTAAGGAAACCCTACATGCCAAAATCCACACATACCAAACAGACACATCAGGGTGGTTCTTGCACTATAAAAGGATTCTTTGCTTTACGAGAGGGCTCAGCACATGGGAAACTTAAAATAGGAGCTTCCCCTGGTGCCGTGAAAGAAGCTCTGATTTCAGAAGCACCCCCCACACACTATGCTTCCGGCACATCCAGAAAGCTGGCAATACCCACGGGGCTGGCAGGGCTGGGGCCGCCTTAAGGCACTGACATCAGCCCGGGCACCTCCACGGCCCGCGGTTGCGCTTTGTGCTGATCATCAGAGCCCCACAGGGCAGAGGTGTTCACAGTCCGGGGGACAGGCTGGCTGCTGTGCTCCTCTGCTGCAGAGGTATCCTAGGACACCGAGACAGGACCTGGAAAGCCACCACGCATCACAGCTGGCGGGGATCACAGCAGCCCAGAGAGAGGACGGAAGTCCACAGCCACCAAGTGTCTCTAAGGGTCAGGGCAGGAGCCCAATGTCCCGCTCTCCCCGCCTCCTTCCATAATGCCAGAACAGGGGAGACAAGCTCTGTCCTCGGGAAAAGAGGAAGCAGCTGATCCCCTGGAAGGAGAGAAGGCTGATGGAGGCAGCCGTGGGGCTGCCTGGGGGAGCAACTCAGGCCAAGTCACACATCCAGCAAGATGCATTTAGGGTGATGTAGGCAGACAGTAGTGGGGGCCCCTAGCCCTGCCCCTCCTTTTTTTTATTGAGGTGAAATTCACATAACATAAAATTAACTATTTTAAATTGAGTGATTCAGCGGCGTTTAGTACTTCCCCCTTCTCCCCCACGCCCAGAGTGGAGTTGAGGATAAAGTCCGCAATGACAACAACAGCAGATAATGATGAATTGAGTCCCCTTCCCCCTGCCAGGCCTGGTGCTCCTGGGAGCTGCCACTGGCCATTTAAATTAACAACCAAGATGCCAAACAGGCCTGGAGAAGACCAGCCCGCAATCCCACCCCAAACATCACGCGGAGCGCAGAGCTCATGCCCAGGGCACTCCACCCTCCCAGTGGCCCTCTCTGACCCCAGAACTGAGGATCAGCCCAGCCCCTGGCTCCACCGCGCCGGCCCTGACTCCTCGCCCTCTGCCCCTCCTCACCACCATCACAGGCAGCCCAGGAACCCCTCCGCCACAGAGGCACAGGGCTGGCTCCGTGAACAGGGGGCTTCAGAGCCCAGGACCCCAAGCCTCTGCTTCAGGTGCAGCAGCCCCAAGGCGCCTGGGGGTGTGCCAAGTCCAGCACTCAAAGCACCCCCAGGAAGAGAAAACCCCACCACTCCAGTCCCACCCCAAGACCTCGCATGAAGTCGGGATGGGGAAGGGACCCACGCAGCCCTAGGAGCAGCCTGGCACTCTGGCCAGGGGCCAGACCACTGCCCCTCTCCGAGCAAGGGGGGTGCAAGTCAGGAGAGAGCCCTCCCCACACTTGAGGAAACCGGCCCCTCTCACCCAGGATTTGCTGAGCTCTGTGGAGAGCGTGCGGAGCTCTGACCTCAGGGACCATTTGCCCCTGGCCCGTGCGGATGGCGCCTGTGTGAAAAAGACAGCCCCCCCTCAGCCTGGCTGGGGCGAAAGTCTCTGTTTGGAGGGGTGTTCGGAGAGGTTGCCCAGCCCACCCCATCTTTTCACTGCCATGTAAAGATGTCAGCAGCTGCGGCTGTAACTGGGCGAGGAGGGGGAGCCTGGCTGGGAGAAACTCTTGATGTGTAGGGGGTAAAGGGGACAGTTGCATCTTAGGGTCCCACTAGGGTGGTCAGGTCAGCCTGGTGGTTGTATGGACTGGGAGAGCCACCCCCACCTTCTGTCACTCTTTCATTTGGCACAGTCTGCAACCCCCTTAGGCCTAGGATCCTAACAGGGCTTGGGACCTTATCGAGTGGGGAGGGGGCTTCTAAATGCGGGAGCTCTCCTTCTGGAAGGGGGTGGGGTGAGGAGAGAGGCAGCGTGTGTTCCCTCCGTGCACATCTCCCTGTGTGTCGGTGGTGGGGGATACTCGCGTGTGTGCGTGTGTGTACACACACCGAACCAGCCCCATTCCGCCCCCAGAGCCTGGGCCCCGCCCGCGCAGGGATCCAACCCCTCCCGCGGCGGCCGGTCCCCCTCTCCCGCGGCGTGCCCACCCACACCTTGTTCTTAACGCCCCCAATCCCTGCCCTCCCCTCCCAGACACGCACCCGCGCCCACTGACCTGCTCCATACTACTGCCAGCTATGCCGTTTTCGCCGCGCCAGCCCCGGGGGGTGCTGGGGGTGGTCGCCCCTCCATGCGCTGCGGTCGTGCAGCACCGCGGAGCCCAAGCAGCGCCTGGTGTCAGCCGCCCAGACCCCCGCCCCGCCCTGCCCCGCAGGCCCCGCCCCCTCCCCTCCCCTGTTCTCTACACACGCGGGTGGAGACACCGCGCGAGCACACGCGCACATACACTCTCTCAATCACACGCACACACAATGCACACACACTCCTCATGCATTCAAGGGCTCACCCCAGCCAGCACCCTCTCTTCTGCCTGTCCTGGGGGCACTGTTAATTCAGAGAAGACCCCTTCCAAGGGAAGCCCCCCTCCTCATTCTTGAGGTTTCTGAGAATCAGATGGCCCCACCCTCATTTTACAGGGGCCACAGAGGGGCTTGCCCAAGGTCACACAGCAGCTTGACGACAGAGCTGACCCCATGGTCCAGAACAGTCTCCCAGGCTGCTGCCCCACCTCAGGGGTTCCCTGCAAGCCGGCCGGAGATGCCCACGGAGCCTGGCCCACAAGGACACACAGCTTGGCCCCGGCCTGGGTGTGCAGGGGTCTAGACCTTGTGACCCTGCAAAGACAGGACCTGGTGGGGAAGGGCCACTGTGTGGCCGAGGTTCAGCCTCTATTCAAATGTGTTGTGAGACCCTGGGCGGGGTGTGGGGAACAGCACAGAGATTCCTGCCGCCCACTGTGCGCATGCCCCAGGCACGTGCCAAGCAGGAGGATGGCCGAACTGTCCACCACTAGGGAAGGGTCATCTGAAGCCCCGGATACCATCTGAGAACATGGCCTGTGGGCTGTGGGGCCGCCCACTCTACTGAAGACCAGGGAGGTAGGAAAAAGGCTGCCTCCTCCGCTCACCCCCAGCCCTCATCAGGCCTGGCTCCTGGCTGCCCACTGCTGCTCTGCCCAGCCCGACAGGGCAGGGCCAGACTGAGGGGGGGCATCACATGAGCAGGCATGTGAGAGGCCGGCTGCTGCCCAGGGCTGGAGGGTGGAGTCCCAAGTGGACAGGGGTGGGAATTACTCTGCCCTGAGACAGGTAGTGGGGTGGGGGCATCAGTGTTCAGGGGCTGACTGCCCAACCCCCCAGGCCGGCGCCCAGGCCGGCATGAAGGGGGTCTCACCACTTCTCGCCGCACCCTGGCCTCTTCGTTAGGCACCAGAGGGTGAGGGGGCAGGGGGCAGGAAGCTGAGATGGGAGAGCTAAGATCCTCAGTGGGCCTGGACAAAAGGGGCTTTATGGGCTTGGGTGTGGGGGACATGCTGGGGGCAGGAAGGCAGGAATGCAGGCCAGAGAGGCCCTGAGCTCCCAGACAGCCCCGTTTGGGGCTGAGCTTGGACTCCCCCAGCCTCGCATGCTCGTGCCCTGCGCCTCATTTGCTGCTTTGCTCCTGGGACTGCAGCCAGGGGGACTGGCAGCCCTGCGCCCCTGGCCACCCCTCCTCTCAGGGACCTGGTGGGCGCTGCCCATGCTCTCCCCGTCTTCCCAGCCCAGCTGGCTGCAGCCTCTCTTGGCTTCCCCACCATGCCCTCTCTGCGGCCTCATGGCCCCTGTCTGCTACCCAAGTGAGTGCCCTGCTGGCTGCCTGGGGAGGGGAGGGCAGACTTGGGTGGGGTCACAAGGCTATAGGGTCAATGAGGCCCTTTGTCCCTTCAGACGGAGTCTGTCTTGGGCTAAAGAGACAGGAGACAGAGAAGAGTGCCAGCCAGCAAGCACGTCTCTCAGACCGTGGTGGTTGTGGAAGGCAGGCTCCTTTCTTCCCAGCTGGTTTCCCTCTGGTTTTCTTTCAGAGCTGAAGCAGCCACTGGGAAATGAAAACAAGGAGGAGGAGGCAGCCTAGGTGGCAGCAGCCGCCCACGCTGGGCTTCTGAAGCAGCTGCCACTCTGCCAGACCTAAGGTCCGGAGCTGGGCTTTGCAGGGCTGAGAATGGTCAGTCCCCGAAGATGTTGAGCTGGCCCCATGGACTAGACTCCTGCTGGCCAAAGTCATGGTGGCTGGGCTGCTGAAGCCCAAAGCTGTTTCTTCAGCACACCCCGCACTGCGGGAACTTCCCAAGCAGAGAGTCCCTGTGAAAGGAAGGGATGGTGCTGCCCACCGTCTCTGCCCCAGCCTGCGGGGCCCTCGAGTGCAGCCCACCGGACTTCCCTGGCAGCCTGGATCCCCCGCAAGCTCCTGCTCTTTGTTTTCTTTTCCCGCACCCAGAGAGGCCAGAACCTTCCGCAACAGCATTACCTCAGAGGGGCAGCAGTAGGGGGTGGAGGCAGGCTCAGCCCAGGCCATTTGATGTGTATCTTATTTCCTTCATAAGATGAAAAGAGGACAGTCTTGTCTCTCTTGCTCTCTCTCTGTCTCTCTCTTTAAATTTCTTTTCCTCACCTGAGGATATGTTTTGACTGATTTGAGAGAGAGAAGAGAGAGAGAGAGAGAGAGAAACATTGATCAGATAGACGGAATCAGTGGCCTCCCTCCAGCATGTGCCCCAACTGGGGATCGAACCCAAAACCCACGTATGTGCCCACCGGGGGATGGAACCCGCAACCCCCCAGGGTACACAGGGATAATGCTCCAATCAACTGAACCATCCGGGCAGGGCAGGCGGTCTTGTCTCCTGATGAGTATCTTTGGGCAAAAACCTTCTTTTAGGGGGTAAAAAAATTTCCAAGACTGGTCAGCATCGTAGTTCCCACCATCCCTTTGAGAGACCTCGAGTCACGCCGGAGGGAGACAAGCCAAGATTCAAATGGCAGGTCTGCCACCTAGCAGCCACGTGGCGTGCTCCCTTCTCTGAGCCCCAGCGTCCTCCCCCGTGACCAGGATGATGAGGGCACCCGCTCACAGGGCTGATGAAAGACTGAATGAGGTGTGAATAGGAAAGAAATGCTGGTCCTCGGACCAAACACATACATACTCAGTAGAAGCACTTTCCACGGAGAGCTGAATGAATTCATCTTTTGTTGATTATTATTATCTTTAGTTTAGCGGGTGACAATTTCTGATCTTGTCCCTCAGTTCTGGAGGCCATACCCTGGTTACAATCAGGCGTCCCTTTTGAGGGTGGCACCTGTCAGCTGAGTGGGGAGCAGAGGTGAGGAAGGGCAGTTTCTAGCCTGGTGTGGAACCCAGCCCCTGGCTTCCTTCCCTTTGCCTCTGTAACCTGTACCCTCTGGGGTTCCCTGGGGAGCAGGAAAAGGTGGAAAAGGAGCTGACAGCCTCAAGGTAAGACAGACAATTCCTGGGGTGCCATGGGCTTGAGAGAGGAGGAAGGAGGGGGGCGAACCAGGAGGGAGTGGAAGGAGAGGAGGGGGAAGGCGGGTGGCAGGCAGCGGGCCCTACTCCTCCACCTGCTGCTCTGCACACAAAGCCAAGAATGACGCAATCCTGGCCCGGTGCGGCTGGGGGCCTGGAGGAAACGTGGGCATCCAGGGTAGAAGGGCGGTGGGCCGCAGGGCCGACACTGGGGGCCTGTGGATGCCTGACCCCCAATTCCCAGCCCAGTATGTGGCTCCTGGCCTACTCCTGAAGGACCGAGGCCAGACCCCCTCCCCAAAAAGAAAAGACACAGCTGGAGTCAGACATGATGCAACCAGGACATCACTCCAGGCGGCCGCCCCAGGGGGAAGGGCACCGCCCCACAGGGGAGGGGGACAACCAGAGACCCAGACGCCGAGGCGACTCAGAGGCCCCAGCTGGGCCCTTCAGCCCCAGACCCTGGGCTGTAGTTCTCTGTCCTCTCTTCCCGAAGATGAAGAGCAAAATCCTCTGCGGAAGATGGGAGGGGCAGGCTCAGGACAACCTTAACCCAGGGCCTGTGCAAGATATTAAGTGTTTATAGAATTACATAAAACCCCGGGCAGACATTGAGACAGGTCTCGGCTCCCAGTGCCAGGAGACCCTGGCATCTCTCTGGGGCAAGAGTATCATTAATAGCCCTGGTCGATGTGGCTCAGTTGCTTGAAGTGTTGTCCCATTAACAGAAAGGTCACAGGTTTGATTCCCAGTCAGGGCACACGCCTAGGTTGTGGGTTCAGTCCCCAGGTGGGTTACGACGTATGAGAGGCCACTGATCAATGTTTCTCTCTCACATCGATGTTTCTCTCCCTTTCTCTCTCCCTCCCTTCTCCTCTCTCTAAAATCATTAACATATCTTCACATGAGGATTAAAAAAGAAAAAAGAATACCATTAGTAGTCGTCAAGCCATTGGGGTTGAGGGTAGACCTGAGGTAGCCTCCAATAGCTCTTGGGGTGTCTGCCTTAGCTCCCCACTCTGCCTGGGAGCCAAGAGAAAAAAAAAGCTTCCCTCCATCAGGAGAAAGGGGACTTGTCCTCTACACCAGGGTCATGTGGAGGACGTTTCATGGGCCAGGGTGCCCAAAGGGACAGGGCATTGAATGGGGGCAGCAGAAAAGGACTAGAGATACTGTGGAACGTTTGAGACCAGCCTCTCCCAGTCACCACCAGACCAGAGGGGACAGTGGAGTGGTCTAACCTGGAGGAGACCACTAGGTGGCAGGAAAAGCCCAACAATGCACCCAGCCCCGCCCCTTCCCACCCGTCACCGGCAGCCCTGCCCTGAGCCACCTCTTTCTCCCTCCCTCCCTCTTTCCTCCAGCCCACCCACCGTCTGCAGCCTGAAAAGGCTCGAAGTCTTTTCATTTTTCCTCTGCCTCTGGGAAGGCAAAAAGCTCCCAGTTCTTTGCCTCAGAATGCTGCTGATAATGGTAATAAGTAGTGTTCATGGCGGAGAATACTGAGTGCTGAAGAGGTGCCAGGTATTTCACTTACACACGAGGTAAATAAAAATGCCGTCCCTCTTTTCAAGAGGAGACAAACTGAGAAAGCATTAATATTGATAGACTGCCCAAGATCACACCACTTGCAAGGGGTGGAGCCAGTGCTCAAACCTGGACCTGCAAATGCTGGGTGGGGTCTTCTTCCCTCACAGTGTTAACAGCAGGTATAGGGCGGGCAGGAAGCAAAGGACCCGTCAGATGCATCTGAGTGTTGTCCGCCATCCTTACCACTCCCACGGCTACCCCAGTCCTGGAGAGGCTAGGAGGGTGTCTTAGTCTAGGGGGGAGTGCGAGGTTTGAAAAGATTGTTCAAGTGCTGCAGGCTCACAAAACCCCTGTCCTGGCTGAGACCACTGCACCCCTCCCTGCTGCCTCTCTTCCAGACTCCACGTGGCATTCTGGGTCATCCCCTCACCAGTACTATTTCAGATGAGAGTCCCTATTCCATATGGTTGCTTCCCAGTTCAGGACCAAAGGTGATTCTACCCACAGGACCCTCCCCTACCGCCTCCTTCCCCCCTACCCCCCACCCCCTGTCTTTGACCTACCCACTATATCATATCCAGCAAACGCGGGCACATCTCTTGGTGTGTTGGCCCAGTGCTGGGTTGTGGGATGGGGACCAGAGCAGGAGAGGAACGAGACCCAGAGCCCACTCTCCAGGTGCAGTAAGAGTTTAACATGTCCAAAACTGGGCCTGCAGTCACTTCTACGTATGGTGTCCCATTCAAAGACATATGTCTGCCCTGGCCAGTGTGGCTCAGTTGAGCGGAGCGTCATCCCATTAATGGAAAGGTTGCAGGTTCGATTCCCCGTCAGGGCCCGTGCCCAGGTTGTGAGTTCGGTCCCCAGTCAGGGCAGGCGAAAATTAAAGTTACTTAATTTAAAAAAAAGACATATGCCCATGTCCAGAAGGAAAAGATATCAATCTCTGTTGCAGTTTTCTGCACCGATGCCAGGGCAAGGAGGAGGGTGGAGCTGCAGGGAAGGGGTGGCAGGAGGTAACACCCAGTGCACAGAGAAAGTCCCAGAAATTTTTTTTTTAAATCCACACGAGGACATGTTTTCATTGATTTTTTTTTTTTTTTTGAGAGACAAAGGGAGAGAGAGAGAAACATCAGTGTAAAACAGAAACATCGACTGGCTGCCTCCCGTACAGGGCTCCAGCCAACTGAGCCATGCGGCCAGGGCCCTAAACTCTTCATTAACTCTCCCAACTCCTCACACAGGACAGCTGCTGCTAGATTCTCCTGTCCCACTCCCAGCCTTCCGACCCACCCCAAGCTCAGCCGTCACCTTCCCACCGGTAATTTTCTCTCCCGGTGTAAACCCAGCTAGCCTCTCCTATTCTCCTGCCTGTCCCATCACCCCTTGATCTACAGAGAAAAGGCCCAGAAACAAAGCCAAGTTTCTCAGGCGGGGGAAAGCCACACCTTGACCTCCCCGCAAGGGATGAGAAGAGATGAGAAGCACAGGATGGGAAGAAGGGTGGGGTTTGGGTGCAACCTCTGGTCACTGGACAAAGCCTGCTGATCCTATACCAGCAGCACCTTCCACCCAAAGGACAATGACAGCACTGTCATTCTCCCTGATGCCATTGGCACCAAGAGGAAGTGGTCCATGGTCCACTCCAACCACCAAAACGTCAATCCCTTGAAAGAATTCTGCAGACTGACTCTAGTAGCTCCGCCCCATACAATCACCTCGTCCTGAGTGAAAGGTGAAAATCCAGGTTCAAGGCTGGCTGACTAGAGACCAAGGAAACCCAGCAGCACTCCTAGGAAAGGGGGTGATCTCACATTTCTTTGCCCACCATCTTGGTGCATCTATTCAACTATGCCAGGCCTGGGGCCGGGAGAGAGCTGACCAGGACATGGGCACAGTCCCTCACAGTTGAGCCAGCAGGCGGACACGTGAAGACATGTCTGGACAGAGGGAAGAGCATCTGTTGGGCTGGGAGTGACCAGTGAACATTCCAGAGGTGACCTGGGAGCAGAACCTTGAAGAATTAGCAGGAGATTCGCAGGTAAAGAGGGGGACAGGCAGAGGGGCTGGCGTCAACGGACAGTGGAGTGGCAGGAGAAGGATGTCGTGAGCTGAGTACTTGGGGTCAGGCGGTGTGACCGGAGTGCAGCTTGTATGGCCAGGGAGGAGAAACAGCCTTGAATGCCAAGTTGAGGAGTCAAGATTTTCTGTTCTAGGTTGAAAGGCACCAAAGATGCTAAGCTAAGGAAGTGACCTGAGCACATCTTTGCTTGGAAAGGTCTGGAGGGGAAACAGGAAGACCAGCTGGGGAACTGTCCAGATGAAGAAAGGAGACTGCCTAAATTAGGACATGGCCATCAGGGAGAGGGGCGCGGTGAAACCGCAGCTTCGGTGGGGATCAGTGTGTGGGATAACGTGGCGGTCCAAAGTCCCCTGGAAAGTCTCTTGGGAAGGGGCCTCATTAGAGAGCCATTCAGCTAGTGCCTCTTCAGAGCTAGAATCAACCCCTGTGCCTTTGGCGGAGCACTGGGGAAGCGGCTGGCCTTCAGAACCCGTGCAGCACAAATAGCACTGGGACATCCTTATGCGTGAGATGCTCACACCAGGAGGGGCTGGAGGGAACCAAGAGAGACAAAATTCACTTCCCCCATCTCCTCTCCTCCTCCATCAGGGGGACACACAAAGGAATGGGGAAGGGAAGCCCCTGTATTATTACTATCTGCCAAATGATTTTTAAAATGTTATTTTTTTAGAGAGAGGAAGAAATATAAATTTGTTGTTCTACCTATTTATGTGTTTATCAGTTGAGTCTTACATGTACCCTGCCCGGGGATCGAACCCACAACGTCGGTGTATGGGAACAATGCTCTAACCAACTGAGCTACCTGGCCAGGGCTGTCTACCATGTGTTTATAATAGAATTCAAGAAAGTGAGGCATGCGCATAATGAGAGAGCACTGAGATGGAGCAGACTCTGGGAGAATTAAAGTGGTGGCTGAAGAACACAGGAGATGACTTAGGTGGTCTCAGGTTTTGGGAGTAAAGAGTGGGGAGGTGGTAGTTTAATTTGGGTCTGTCTCCAAAAGAATGCCTTTCCTAACATGGCTTTATGACCCAAGTCAGAGGGGACTAGTACCTGTTTTTCCAAACAAACCAACCCTCACTAACATGATGCCAATTTGAAGTAATGAAAACCTCAGTCTCTACTTTCAAAGAGACGCACACTGACACTCGTGACTGACAACCTGGGCGAAGTGTCCCTGTGGTTGACAGACGGCATCCACTTGGCGGTCGTTAGAGCATTTCAATCACTGATTCTGAGTTAAGCATCTTCCCTTGTAATGCTGGTCACAATTCATAGCTTGGAGCACCTTTTCTTGCAAAAGGGAAGAAAACTTGAATCGGGAGTCAATGCTGTTGTATGGATAAACAACTGTTTCATCCTGTCGCAGGCCTGGGACTCGTGAATGAGCTGACTGGGGACCAGGAACTCCCAGACTCCCTCTGTGAGCACTTCCGGTGGCTCCCTGGGAAATGCAACTCCTGAGGACTCTGGTTTTGCTTTACCCAGCATGCTCCCCACACTGAGGATGCACAAAACGCGAAAAACAAAACGAAACCCAAGATGTGCTGGCATGGTGCACTGGCCCTCTTAGCGGGGAACTTGGTGAAGGACTGGGTGGCAAGGTGAAGAGGGGGTACGTGAGCGCTCCAAGTACAGACAGCTGTCAGAGAAACATACTTGGCCTTCTTCTCCCCAGGAGCACACAGCTCAAGAGAAAATGGGCTAGAAGGGCAGAGGGATGCAGGTTGAACTTATGAAAGCCTGGATGCCCGCTTCGGCAAACGCTAAGGATGACTGTGTTCTAAGACAAGTAAGCCCTCCCTCCCTAAGCAGAGCCCCACACCACTGCTCACCAAGGCCAACAGGCTCAGGCGTTTGGTCCCAGAAAGCTCTCCGGATTCCCCTGCACTTCCTAAGGAAGGAGAAGGCAGCTCTGGGTAGCGGCCAGCAGACTCGGGAGTTTTCCACACCTCTGTCTGGCTGTGCTCAGGTTGGCTGATGACACAGGATGCAGGGGTTCCCCAGTGCCTAGGAGTGGGTCACCTGACCCTAGGGGGTGTGGTGTGAGGGGTCACACGAAATGGGGAGAAGGGACCAGAAAACACACACTAGATAACATCAAGTAATTTCTAAACATTTTTATTTCAAATCTCTTTTCACCCCTCCCCAAAAAGACATGAGTCAGTACAGCGATCATAAAAAGGAGATACAAACACAAGGGCCAAAGGTCTCCCGCACGGACACTTACAAAAACCGGGACTGGCACGTGGGTCCCGAACAGGACCCGTGGCGGCTACGAGTGCCCCTCTGTACGAGTCAAACATGCCTATGAATACAGTATATACAGACAGCCCGCTCTGGAACTAATCTACAGGGACATCCCAACACCCACCCGCTAGCCCCAGAAAAATACCAAAACACACCCAAAGTGCATTTGTTTTGTTTATATCAAAACATCTTTCCCCACCCCACCCTCAGGCCCTCCCACCCCTTTAAGATTGGCCTGCAAGTCTATTTTAACCATTTAGTAATTTTTTATAGTTTATGAAAATAAATTATACAGTAACTATTTTAATAAATTAAGCACAAAAAGGGAGGGGAAAGGAGGAAAACTAAACGGGAAGATAAAAGCCAGGCCACGCTTTGGCTTGGAGGGTGGTGGGGCGGGGAGGGGGGGCCTGAAGGACAGAAGTGGTTGCCGGGGGTGTGGCTCCCCTCTGGGCAACCACCGAGCCCAGAACGACACCCCTCTTGTGTTTCTGAAAAACAACCAAGAAATGTACAGCAGTGGCTATGCCACGGGCAGCACCGGCGTGGCTCCAGTGCCCGGCCTGCCCACGGAGTGGCGCCTGGGTTATGCCTGTCCCTTGGAAGAGGTTCCGGGCCTGACTGAGGGGCAGGTCCCTGTTCAGGGGAGCACCAGGGACAGTCCGACCAGCCTTCCCACTCCACCTGAGCTGGGCAGGGGCTCAGGACGCAGTTCCGAGCAGAGCTGTGCGGTTTGTGATCATCCTGGGTTCCAGTTAGGAGTGTCCTGAGCTCGCCGTGCGCTCTGTCACCAGGAGCAACTACGATCGCAGTCCAGCTGCAACCAGACATTTGTGTCTTCCCACCACGGCTGGCTGCTTGTCGCCTGCCCCTTGATACCCCCTGGCGTGGTGGGGGGAGCGGTCCCAGGCACCCTCTAAGTGAGATGAAATGGGTGAGAAGGCATGTCACAGACTCGGCATGCAGGACTGGCTTTCTGGGAGGTAGATGGGACTGCGAAGGGGTGGGAGAAGGGGCGGCGAGGACGGGAAGGGAAACAGGAAGAAACTGGACAGCACCTACCAGGAAGGTCAGGAAGAGGTGAAAAGGGCAAAGACAACGTGAATCTCTACGTGAAGAAAGATCTTTCCCTGGCTGATCAGAGCCAGTATTTGAAGTACAATTGATCATTCTGCTTTCCTAGCTGCAGCACCTGAGCCCCCAGCGTCTGTCCCCGCAGTCCAGCCCGCCGCCCTCCTCCCAGGCTGTGCTCCGCACCTCCTCAAGGCCTCCCGCCACCCTGTGCTGAGCAAGAAGGCTCCGACGCCAAAACAGGACAGACACGCAGACTGGCGGACTCGACTTTGCCTTCTTGAGCTTTGTGGCCCAATAATCCCATCGCGATCATGGGGGGAAGGGGGGGTCACAGTTTTATTTTTTTTTCTTTTTATTTTTTAATAAAAAAGATTTTACTCCCCAGGAGTAAATAAATCATTTTGAACTACTGATAAACACTGCTGCAGTGAAAAGAAAGATGGCTACATGTATGCAATAGCACAAATTCAGTGTGAGAACAGCTGTGTTGACAATTAAGAGATAGAAATCATTTATCCGCCCCCCCTTGCCCACAGACACAACCAAGAGGATTCCCATAGGGAAAACGTCTAACTCAACAGCTCCTCCCTTAGGGACAGGGGGCATGTGGTTCTTTTAAAAGTGGAAAACAAATGGCAAGTGTCCCCCCATGGAGATGCTCTCAACACCCCACCCGGCAGTAAGACTTCTGTGAACGAAGACACGCGCACAGGGGCGCACACAACTCCTGCCTGCCCTCCAGCGGCCACGTCGCTCTATCCCGGTGGCCAGGCCTCCCACCCACCTCAGGGCTCACGGCCACAGGAGAAGCAGCAGGGCCGGGACAGAAGGAACCCACTAACTACCTCCCTGTTGCCCAGTTCTTCTTGGGTGTGCACTGCAGGGGCTTGCAGCTATCTCAAGGTCATTTCCAACTTTAATAAGGGGACCACATAACCAGCTACGTGAAAAGGAGGAAAGGATGCGGAGGCCTATCAACTGGGTGGAGAGCTCCCCGGCACGCCAGTCTTCACGGGGCCGGTGGCCACAGGCCTCGGCTCGCGTTCCGGTGAGTGTGCATTCACCACCACGAGGCACAGGCTGTCCACAGGGCCGAGGTCATGGCCAGCGGTCCCGAACTCCCGGCTGTCACCCATTTACCCTGCCCCTATACCAAAGCTCCTCCCCTCCTTATTCCTGTGCTCCTCCTACACAAGTTTCAAGTAACGGCAAGTTGTAGCAGTAGTTGTCACCAGCTCACAGTGGTTCACACCGTCCCGAGGGAAGTTACAGCAGCTTGACCATAACCAAGCGGGGCCACGCAGGCAAGGACGGAGGGCACTGACTTCATCCGCCCGCAGCTCAGACATCAGTGAGGGGTGAGGACCCTTTCCAGTGTGTGACTTTAAAACACAATCCAAAAGGAGTAAGTGCCCTATGTAGACCGCATCTCCATGAGCACAGCACAGAACTGGCAGCGGGGAGGGTGGGCCCAGCCAGGGGAGATGAAGGGCAGGGCCCACCACAGGCCAGCTGCTCTGGTTCCATTTCTTCTGTGACCCGGCTGGCACCTCCTGAGGGGCCCGTCTCCCCTTGCACTGTCCTGTAGCCCATGATGCTGAGGAAAACGAGGCTCAGCCTGGGCTAGGACTGAAGCACAGAGAGGTCACGGACACAGGTAGCCACCACCCTTCCCGGGAGATGCACGGAGGACAGGGGTGCGGTCGGGCCACCTCAGTGGGTTTGGATCAGTACCCGAGTGCAGGATTTTCCCCGTGGAAACCTGGTACCGCAGGGGCCCCAGGGCCCTGCCTCGCTCACCCAGGCTGCACTGAGAGCAGTGAGGTCCTCGGCCACGGGCAGAACCGAGCTGACTTCCGGCTTTGGACTCCACTTTACCATCATAAGCCCTCAGCATTCAGATGTGCCCGGTGACTAGGAAGTTTCAGTCTAGGCCCCCGCACTGAAAATGCATTCCTAAGTGCTTCTGCTCTAGCTCGGGGGCGAGCACTCTAAGTATACACCGCACAGATTCCTGCTTCCAAGCTTTTGGTTCGTGTGTTTCTCAACTCATGCCCTGCCCTCGCCTACAACCCAAAGCCTCACCGCCTCAGAGCTGCCCCGCACCGCCTGGTCCGCCCTGATCTCACCCACTCTGCATTTCCGTACAGGCGGCCCGGCTCCCTGCCACACCGAGTCGTTCTCCGGTTGCTTCACGTGTGGCAGTCACCTCAAAGCTGCTGAAGGCCAGACACCATGTCCTCTGCTTCTAGCGTTTCCCACAGTATCTACCCCAGAGCCAGGCAAACACACACCAAAAATATTTTTTAAATTATGGGTAGCAAAACTGGTTAAAAAATAAGAATGCCAGGTAGCCACACATCAGCCACTCAAGGATCTCAGTGGATTCCAGCTTCAGGCTTTACCGTGGCGGGGCGGGGCTCGGGCGGGGGGGGGCGCGCTTTCTGCAAGGTGGCAAGTTAATCTGCACCCTCAAGAGGCAAGACTCACAGGTTAGGCCAATTTCTGGGATCAAAACCTGAAATGGTCGTCATTCCACGGAGGCCAAAGACAGAAGAGGTGCCTCCTGACAAATCAGAGGTGGGCTGTGTTTATGGTTTACAGCTCACCTTGTGGACCACCTGTTCAGAGGCAAGTGACAATGCCAGTTCCTCCCAGTTCACCTACAAGGCGGAAGACTGGCCACTCCATGCAGGTCGTGAGGCAGAAGGCAATGATTCCTGATGAGGCAGTCCTATAAATTTACAAGACACCGAGGCCTCACCCCAAACCATCAGGAAACCGCAAGCCTGACAGCGTTATTTATCTTACGAGATGAGGCAGATATAAACATAGGGGAAGAGGCAGTCTAGTGGGACACTTACTGCAAAAGAGTAATAAAGACCAAACAGCTCAATTTTCACATCTTAATAGCAAGCCTTTCCCCAGAGTAATTGTACAGAAAAGCAAACTCATAATCTTACATGACTTGACAATGGCCTGCTTCAGAAAAAATTAAAGACCATTGAAAAGCACTGGGGTTTTTCTTCCTCCTCCTCACTTCCATCTGCACGACAGGCAACTCTGAAATCAGCATCTGACACAATTCCAGTGAAAGGAGGGCAAAGAGGACCTGACTCAGGAAAATGTCTGGGCTGCCAGGAAGAACACAGGAAAATGAAGAAGCCCTTGCTAGCTGCCCTTCCAGCAGTGGGGTGACAGCGACACACCTAAAAGGAGAAGCTCTGACCTAAGGACACCCCACGAAGGCGAAGGTGGGGACGCCAGAGAGCTCTCTCTGGGAGGGGCGTCTCACACCTCCCGCCCACTCCCTCCCCCCAGCTCACAGACACTGGAGGTAAGCAGCACCGACTCCTAAGTCACAGGTACGCTGTGCCATTAGAATCCGGGGGACGCTCCATTGACTTCGCCAGCCCAAGACAGGAGCGCCACTGCTCAGGTGATGAGAAAAACTGCCGCCCTGACAGTGGGCGGGAGCAACGGGAACGACGCTACCACGACCCGGAGTGAAACGGACAGTGATGCTGGGTAACGGGTTGAGGGTGGGGGAAGAATGGGACTAACGTGAGGTCACAGAGCTTAAAAATTAAATAAATCAAACTAAGTCCAGCTTCTATGAGAGGTGATTCTGAAATCAGATTCCTAAGTCTTAACAGGAAAGGATGCGAGGAGTCACTGCTTCCCCCAGTAGAGGCCATCTGCCAGTTTCTGTCCAGTGCTCTGCGGCCACCCACCCCCTCTCCTCCCTGCGCCTACTGAAGCCGCCCATGCTCACAGAGAAGCAGACTCTCATCCCTCAGGAACTTCTCACTTGATTTGCACTTCTGACTCCTTCCCTTCCCTTCTTCAAGGTCAACGGTGAAACGTGCACCCTGCCTTTGGCACCAGCTGCAGGACCGGCTCGGCACTGGCGATGCCCCCCCCGCCCCCCCACTCCCCGGCCCGTCACCTCCTTTGGACCTGCTCACCCTTCACACCACTTCCAATCCAGTGGGCATAAACCCCAGCTGCCTTGGCGAGTTTTCCACACCGAGAAATGTAAATATCCAAAACAAAACTTGTGAAAAGGGAACAGTGTTGAGACTTCTTCCAGTTTTCCGGGAGCTCGCCCAGGTCCAGGACACCAGAGGTGCCGGGTGGGAAAGGTGGGGCCCCCGCTCGGAGAGGACGGTCGTGTGCTTCTTCCCAGCCCGGGGTGGCCAGGGGAACCCAAGTCTCTGCGCAGAGGGTCCCAACCCTTCCCATTTCCTCTTGTTTTTTCTCACTCCTCTTTTCATGGTACCTTCATCTGGTTCTTTAAAACCGGAGCTTGGCAACCAAATGCCTAGGGGAAAAAATTAGAGTGGCTCAGCACAGTGGAACCGAAATAGAGTGAAGAACAGCCTAGCCTCTAGGGTGTAGCTCAAACGGAGAATGGAGTCTGGCCGGCCAATCACTTCCGCAAACACTGTAGCAGCAGCCTTTGTCGGGAGGCCTGAGCAGCCGACAACCCGGACACCGAAAAAGGTCCTAAAATAACTATGCCCTGCCACGTTGCCAACTCCTCTTTCCATTTCCCTTACCCCTTAACTTCCACCTCTTCTCCCCGCCCCACTTCTCCCGGAGGCCCACCTGCTCTAGGGATTAAAAAGGGAGCTGAGCCCCTGGAGTGACCCCTTGAGACCATGGCGAGAAGGAGCTGTAGGTCTCTGCAGCTGCTGGCGACTGAAGAGGGTTGATATCAAAGGCCTGTGCGGCTCCTACCTTCTGATTGAGGCTGTGACACCCCAAACACCCTGGCATGGAATTCCCCAGGTAACAGACCAAGTGGTCCACTCAGGACCCCCAAATTAAAGTCAATCTGACCAACGAGAAGTCATAACGACCAAATTTTACCCTTTAAAGATCTTTCCTTTGCGAAGCGTTACTTCCCTCTCCCAACAGGTCCTAGGGCCTGACCCAGGAGCGAGGCGAGCACAGCATGATGCTCCTTTGACACAGGCAGCAAGGCCGGCGCCACAGTAAGAAGAGACCCTGGGAGTTCAGTTCGGTCCTCTGCCAACACGTGGCTAAGCCCGGCCTATCCCTGACGTGCGGTGCTCCTTCCCACCGCGGGGCCTCCACCCTCAGAGGACCTTTACCCAGAATGCTCTGCTCCCAGGTCCTTTCACTGCTGACTCCTCCATCTGCAGTCGGCTGCACGGTCACCACTCCTCACAGGAGCCCTCCCTGGTCATCTAAACTGGAGTGGCATCCCACCACTGATCACGAAACGTCACTTAGTTTTACTTTCCTCACGAACGTACAGGCGACTGAAACTAACCTATGCCCTATGCACGTGTTCGCCACCTGTCTCTCCCCGAGAGAACGGCAGCTCCGTGGGCCGGGGCCTCGGAGGACCTGCTCAGCCCTCCATTCCCAGTTCACGCCGATACTCTGCACAGAGACACCTATCTGCTGCATGAACTTGAAAGTGGTGAACTCACCAATTCCAGTGGAAAACCCATTCCGCTTCTGGACCTCTCTGTTAGAATGGTTCTGCTGAGGCTGAACTAAAACCCTCTGCGGCCCGGTCCCACCCCCCAGGCCCACACGGAATGTGTTCACACTCTTCCTTAGAAAACCCATCACACTTGTCTCCGAGCCACCGAGCCCCTCCCGCCCTGACTTCCCTGCTCACGTCAATCATTTATTCCCGAGTGAGGATGTCGGGAACCCTCCACCATCCCGGGCCTTTCTCTGAACGTGCTCCTGATCACGCCCATCCCCCAGCCCCCCAGGGCGCAGCACCCGCAGGAACAGGCTCAAAACCAAGGGCCCCAATTACTCCTCAAGGGTGCGGTCAGGCAGGTGGGACTTCTGCGTTCTCTTCCCACCCTCATCTCAACCACAAAGCCACCAAGCAGAGAAGTGCTACTAAACACTCAGGCTTTTAGACGTTTTAGGAGACATTTCTGAGGACATACAATTTGCATATAATTGAAGGTCTAAGATATTGTACATCCAACCCAGAATCCTTTAAGTCACAACTCCACAGCCTTCCAGAGTTACCATCTGCTGATCTCTCCTTTTCACTCCTCTCCCTTGGTTAACCCTTACTGCCGCGCTCCCCTTCTGTGCCTCCTCCCAACACAGGGCTGAAGGCTTCCAGAGTCAGGGGGAGACACACAGTGGGTCCACCTTAGCCGTGGCTCAGGGACACCCCGGGACATATACGCCAACTGTCACTGTCATTGCAGGGAAAGCAGAGAGGGTGGAGTTACTGAAGCCTCTCTAAGGTGGTTGCACTTGTGGTTCCCCCCCCTTTTTTTTATGGGGATTGGGACTAGGGAACAGAGGTTAGAAGAGAAGGATTCAGGGCTTAACGAGGAAACTCCACCCTGAGGAAAGATGGGGACGGGCGCCACTGCACCCACACACTAGAATGTGACATCTGCACATCAACCCACACTCCCAAAGTCACTACTCTGTGGCAATTTTGCTCCTTACTCGCCTCTACTTTTCAGTGTTCACATTAATGACATTTAAAAAATTAAAATCCATCTGCACAAATCAGTATTCCACAAGATTTTATGGGAAAGTAAATAAATAGACTCAGTGTGGCAATGGGAGGATAGCCTGTTAGATACATGAATTCCTTAGTTAATTCACATATTCTATCGAACAACTGACTTCACAGCCCAAATGGGACTCTAAAGGGAAGAGTGAGCTGTTTTCCGCATCCCCCACTCCAAGCCACGGGGCACAGTGGAGCTCTCACCAAAGTGCCTGCCTACTGCAGTTAGGGCACATTTGTGCTTCCTTTGACGAAGTTTCCTTCCACTTTGGTTGCTGGCTTTGCACGTCATTTGTGCAATATCAGGGGGATCAGCCCAAGTATGAGAGAAGGCTGCACACTCAGCTACTATATGTGTGTGTCCTCCTTCGTCATATTCAGTGGCTGGCCTGCCCGTTGCTTGACAAATATTCTTTAAGCCTCCCTTGTCTCTCTGGCTCTTCTCCAACTGGGGTGCCCCTTGGGGACTCCATTATCAGATGTAGTAACTATGGACAGATGCTTGGGTCAGGGGATACACATGGGGTGGCGGGGGTTGGGGGACAAGGCCCATGCACGATGACAACTGCCCAGGAAGAGGCTAGCTGAACAGAGAGGCAGAAAGCTCATACCCTTGGTGGTCACCAGCAGGGGCCCCTCGCTACGTGGACGGGTCCGCCTCTTGCTTCTGTTTGGAAATGAGCTGCGCTTCCTTTAGAGACAGGTACACCTCTTCCTGAGGATCATAGTAGTAGAACTTGCGAATATAGGAGATCAGAGGTCTGCAAAAAACGCAAGAGGGATACACACACAGTGTCATTTACACAGATTATGAAAGGCCATCTTTGTTCAATCTTCCTTCTTTTCCATCCCTATGTGACTGAGACTACACCAAGGACTCTGCTGCCCTAACAAAACTCCCATTCTCTCACTTGTATAGTCTGCCTCCTCCCCTCCATCCTTCACAGAGACCGCAGAAGGGAGGCTGACACACACACACACCTTCTTCTCTTCCGGCTGCAATGTGTCAGTTATAAAGCCAGGTGCCGAGACACAGGAGAAGGGGAAGGAGGATGCCTGTGAACACTGCCAGGCTCTGCCTGTGCAACTGGCTTCCAAGCCTCACTGACATCTGTAACCACCCCTCCTGCCTGCCCCCACCTTAAAGACCGCATCGTACTTAGGCAGTGGGAGATCCGGGATGTGATCTATCCGGACGAGCTGTCGGATTCGGAATCTGCAGAGGTGCTGGAGGGATTTGACGTTGCTGAATCGGGACACTGGATAGAGCAGCTGGACTGGAGTTGGTGGCAGTCCTTCAAGAATGAAAACCAAGAGAAACATTCAGAGGGAACAATGTAGCCAACCACAATTTCCCTTAGGAAGAGAGTCCAGGCAAAGGAAATGGGCTTCTTTACGGTTCATCCACGAGCTCTGCGCACACACTTTCTTCCCCAAAGGACTGCTGACTCCCACCTGCTGATGCAGCACGGCCACATTTCACTCAAGAGAATCTACTCTTCCCGGCCAAGGGCCTCCCTGGCATCACGATTTTTTTTAAAGATTTTATTTATTTTTGGAAAGAGGGAAAAGGAGAAAGACGGGGAGCGAAACATCGATATGTGAGAGAAACATCAGTCGGCTGCTTCCTTTCTGCACACCCCACCCCAGACTGGGGACCTGGCCTGCAACCCAGGCAGCCCAGGCAAGTGCCCTGACTGGGAACCAAACTGGCAATGTTGCCAGGTTTGCGGGAGGATGCCCGACCCGCCGAGCCACACCAGTCAGGGCCTAACATCACCCTTAACAGCTGAGAACCTTGCTATTCAGAACAGTCCAGTGAAAAATGCCGAGCTACAGACTCTGCTGGGAGCCAGGTGGCCAATCCCAGGTAAGAATAGAAGGCAGCCCTGCTGGGAATGGGAATACTTGTTCCGCCACGTGGAAGTATCCTGAAGTTGAGGCCTCGGAAAGGCTGTTCGGCGTGGTTCCCACCAACTTCCAACTGAGAGGCTGGAAAGAAGGCAACAGCCGGGATCGAACTTTCCAGGCCTATCACTCCTGCCATTTACTTCAAGCCAGGACAAGCAGGTTTAGCTACTTCTTATTTCTCACCCCCAACCACCCTTCCTGCTTCTGAAATTTTAGACTGGGAGCAGGAACAGGGAAGAGGATGATGCTACTGAAAGCACAGCAACCACAGTAGCTTGGGCAAGCCCGAGTTAGTGCCGCTCGGGGCACAAGGGCCTGCGGACTGATGCCCGCCGGGCCCAGTGCACGCCCCACGCCCCGATGTTCCATCGATATCAGCAGCAGGCTCTGGGCTGGGAAATTCCAACCCCCGCAGAACGGCAGGGACCCTGACACAGGTTCACAGGAACAAAGAGCACCCTGGTTTCAATACACAAAGGGGCTATGGAAAGTAAATAAGCAAACTGCTCTCCGAAAGAATCTGAGTTGCAAAATCTTTGAAAAAAATTTTTCCTCAGCCATTGTTCTAGCAAAAGAAACCCTGTAGACACAATTTGTTGAAAAATAAAACACCTATTATTTTTTAAGTTTAATTTCAAAGTTTTAAAATTTTGTTTCAAGGCATGAGAAGAAAAAAATTAGAGCTTGCAGAGTGCCTCCCAAAGCCTTTTCATGATGGTTGACAACAGTCTAAAAAAAAAAAGAAAAATCGAAATACATATCATTCTGTTAAAAAGAAAAATTGAAATACATTATCATACTGTTACTAAGCAAACAGGTTTACCTTAAAAACATTTAATTCATTTAGTCTTCAAATCTATACTTTTGAGACAAATATCACTGTCATCCCCCATTTCACAGAGGCAGAAACTGAGGGCCACGTGACTCAGAGAACGTGCTCACAGCACAGAC
This sequence comes from Trachops cirrhosus, assembly GCA_028533065.1. Taxonomy (NCBI): domain Eukaryota; kingdom Metazoa; phylum Chordata; class Mammalia; order Chiroptera; family Phyllostomidae; genus Trachops; species Trachops cirrhosus. The sequence continues at coordinate 92,665,551 of CM052545.1, read as the reverse complement.
CCAACGAGGCTGTCCTGCCTCCAACACCTGCTGTCCGAGGAAGAGTTGATTTAGCCCGGGGAGCCTCCAGGGTCTCCTCCAGGACACTCAGCACACCTGACTCCTGGCCGGCCTCTCCTGCCCTCTAGTCCCCTCCTGCTCACCCCCGCCCTTTCAAGCCAAAGGCTTCTATTTGCAGCACTGCAGCCCCACTCCACCCGTGGGATCAGCCCTCTCCTCACACGTCATTTAAAAAACAAGAACGCAAACATGGACTTCTCTTTTAAATATATTTAAATTGCCCTGGCTGGTGTGGCTCAGTGGATTGAGTGTCGGCCTGTGAACCAAAGTGTAGGGCAGGGAACTGGTCTGTTTGGCAATGGCCCATGTGGCTCAGCCCTGCATCGGAAAACCTGACAGGAGCGAAGTGGCGGGCAGGAGCCAGACCCTCGGACCGGTTTCCCCGTGGGAACCAGGCCCAGAAAGTGCATCCAGACTGTTTTGGCTTGCTCTTGCTAAAACTCCCTCGTCCTGGTCTGAAACAGTAGATGTTTACTGCCTATCTTCAAGGTAAGTTCCAAAGCCTGTATAAACTTTCCCAAGGACGGAGTGTAATCAGCTTGCCACCTTTCCTTCTACATTTGTTATTTTCATTTCCTTGCCTGTGCCTAAAATGTAGACAACAACATTCTATGTAATAGATAATAAATCCTTCTTTGATGTAAGAGCCGAGAGAAACAATAAAAGCCTGTCCAGGCAAGGGTCGGGGCGCTCTCCCCTTGAGAGAAGCAGCTGTAGGACTCTCATCGTGAGAGAGGGCCACACCATCCCTTTTTCTCCACAGGACTGCTGCAGTCTGTGCATTGTTCTCGTCTTCAGCCACAAACCACGCAGACTCTGCAGGATGGAGTCTGCAACACCAAAGGGTCACTGGTTCGATTCCCCGTCAGGGCACATGCCTGGGTTGTGGGCCAGGTCCCCAGTAGGGGGTGCGCAGGAGGCAACCACAAACTGATGTTTCTCTTCCTCTCTTTCTCCTTCCCTTTCCCCCTCTCTGAAAATAAATAAAAATCTAATATATATATATAATTTCATCATATACTACAAAATATATATATATATTTTAAAACTCAAGTGGCTTGAAAAACTATTTTGGGTTCAAATGCCTCTTTGAATTACCCTTTCTCTCATACGTTTTAAAAATATTCTTTAGTGAGTTAACCTATGGCCAACAGAAAGCTTTTGGGGATTGGTTGTAATATTGCTAAATTCAACATGATGCTTCAGAGATCAAAGTAACTGATGACTCTAATTATTTATTCTCAAAGATGCAGTACTATAGGACTTGTGCCTAAAGAGATCAGAACAAGCAGCATACAATTGTCTGAGGGTTTGCCTGCTTGAATTTTAATGACTATATATTCTTGCCTCTTTCACTGTGTTACTTTCAGCCTTAGGTACACAAATAGCAATTGAAACCTGTTAATTCTCTGATGTTCCCTGGTGTCGACCTGACCATTTACGGTTTGCCCCCTAACACGACAAACAACTGGAGCTCTCCCATCCACAGCCTGTTAACAGGAGGGGTGAGAATGGAAATAAAGCCCGGGTAAGACACCAGCGTAGCTAAAAGGGAAAGGGCGAGGTGAACAGGGATCATCGGGAACTTTCCTCAGGTCCTCATGCCAGGGGGCCGGGCACAAATCCAGTTGCCAGCTACTTCATTATTTTTCCTTCCCCCAACATGGACCCGGGTAGAGGTGACAAATCTCTTCCAGGTCTAAGACAGGAACACATAGGTCTTTCTGCCACACCAACTGTTCCCTGAAGACCAGGATTATCCGGCCCAAAATGTCAATGGTGCCCAACTGAGAAACCGTGGGGTACAGGGAAGGCGTATCACTGAGCAAACAAGTATAATCTCAATAATGATGACAAAGAAGGAGGTGACTGGTTTCCTCTGAGTTGACTCAAAGTGTGATTCAAAAACAAAGCATTTTATCTCCATGCACTCCACAGATGGTAAAGACTCTCCCAACTAAGGACACGCTCACTAATGTGCTAAGCCGATCGCATCCTCTTTTTGAGACTGCTGCCTGGTGTCAGGGGCTTAGTTTATGACTGTGAAATGGACCAGAATGAAATGTAATCCATCGGTGACCTCAAATTTGTTATGACCATATCCCAATACTATGATGACAAGAGGTAAAGGGAATCCAGCTTCAGGTGCCATCACTTTTACCAAGGGTCCCTCCCCCAGACGCTAATTATTCCATTTGTTCTAATTATTTCCTTCTGCTCCTTATTTGTCACCATCCAGAACTTTCCCAATAGGCCTAGCTTTGGACTCCGATCATCCCTGGTGTCCCTTTAACACGAGTCTGGATGCCCTGCTAGTGTGTCCAGCTCTGGATTTGAGCCAGAGAAAACCTGACTTCCACTCCTAGCTCTGCAACAAACTGCACCTCAGTTTTCCAATCTGCTAAAAGAGAGAGCGAGGCTGTAGCATGCTTTCAGAGGACTCTGCACGGGTTAGATGAAATAACACTTGGCCCCGTGTGGGCACTCAGTTATCATCACCCCAATGTGAACAGAGTCGCCTTTTCAAATCGGCTACGTTGGAACCCCTACTGCAGGATGGCAGAGCTCAACCTAAATGCTACGACTCCCTCTCCCCACACCAATTCTTGCCTCTGATAAGCCGACCTCATGGAATGCCTAGACCTTTATTTATGACCAGCAAAGGAGGGCAGCCAGCAACGGTAAAGGAGAACCCTGGCTTTGCCTTCTCTGTCCCATTCCTTCCAAGAGCGGTCACTTAGGGTCCAGGGACAAATACTCACTGTCCTGCCTTCTCAGCTCGATTACACTAAGTGCAAACAGATATGCTACTTGCAGCCTTCACCACAGAAAGACACCTTCCACTAACAGACACAATCCCGTCTTCTTTATGTGGCCTCTGCGAATCCTAGCGCTCCCATTTGCTCACTGCTACTTCCTCCCTCAACGGGCTGGTGGCGAACAAAGCACAGGATCTGCAGTCGGCTGGGGCTGGCGCTGAACCCCGGCTTCAGCACGGATCAGCTAAGTGACCGTTAGAGTAACTTCACTTTTGAGCGTCAGCCTCAGTTTACTCACTGGCAATACGGAAATAGTCTTATCCATAAATAACAGACCAACCTGTTAGCTAAAAAACCTAGAGAGATGTCAATGAAGAACCTGACAGAGTAGCTGGCACATGGCGGATACTCAATAAATAGTAGTGATTAGTACAGTCTCTAGCCATTAACAATATTAAGAATCTCAGTTAAAATTCCTGCAGACAGGGCACACTTGTGGAATGAAACGAGCCATACTTGAGGGGTCCAAGACTCCATGAATCAATACTCTACAAGGAGATACATGCCCCGGACTCCAGGACCCTTTGAGAGATCTTCCTGGCTCGCGCACAGGGCAGTGGCCTGCCCCGTTGGTCACTGCCATGCCTCGTATTGACCTGACCTGTGCTACTGCCTTTATCTTCCTACCTGTTTCCCCTGTGAGGCAGATGAGCTTTCTGAAGGCAGAAATGTGGCTTACTTTCAGTACTGAGATACAAAGTAAATGTCTGTTAAATAAATATACCCCCCAAAAGCTACAAACTTTAAAAATTGCTAAACAGAGTCAATCCCTATAAGAAAGGGATTCTAAACTTCCCCTCTAACCAAGTCAGCTGCATTAGACCCAACTGTGTTGACAGCACTGAGGTGAGAATTAATACAGTTCGCACCTGTCAAGCCTTATTTAAATCACCAAGATGATAAAACACATTCCCGTAACCTGGCTCAATCCTGATGTTCTGCCTGAGGCTCCCTGCGACTTCTTTTTAGAGCAATTTCTTGGCACCCCGTTTGTTTAAAAATGTTAATTTGATTCAATGGGAAAGCATGATCTTCTCATTTTAAGTTCTCTTTGTATTTTACAAATGCCTCGATTTATATGCTTTTAATTTTACTTTTCCCAATACTTTAAAGCAGATTCCTCTAAGCCACCCCTACCCCCACTTCAGCAGCTATTACACAGACACCTCCCTACTCAGTGGGCAGGAAGACTATAACCACACCAGCCAGGATGGGAACTGCCCAGTGCTCCCAAATGGAGAAAAGTTTTTGTATTTAACACCGGTAGGGATACGGGCTACTCTTTAACAAAACGTTTAGTAAGACACAGACAAAACCTAGAGCAGACCGCCACTGAATTCAGGATCCTTGACCCTCACCAGTGCCTTTCTAGTGAACACCCTCTTTACCTTCCCTGGTTCTGTGGCAATGACACAATGCTCTCACCTCCGTTGCACGTGTGGGTGTAAGACGCCTGGATCAGGGACAAGGAGCCATCTCTGGGTGAAAATACTCACATGATGCCTGGGCGTCAGAGGAAGGGTCAGTTTTCTCATTCATGTGGTCAGAGAAGCAGAGATTCCTTCGCAACCCGTTAAGGGATTAATGTACAAGGGCAGGGGATTAACCACTGGACTCTAGAAAGAGTGAGTGCTATACAAGCCAGGATAAACGGCTTTAAGTAAGTGTGGCTTTTTTTTTTGGGGGGGAGGGTGCATTTTGATACTACACTGGGCCATACCCAAGTAAGTTAAATAATTTTATAGTAACTACAGCCTTACCTGGAACCCTGGATCTCAAGAAATAGAGAAATTTCCCATTCTTAGAATGCATGATGGCTCTCTTAATGAACTCCACCACTGACTGACAGCGATCCTCAAACTTGGGATGACACCACAGGCTGAACGTTCCTGCCATGGAAAATTAAGAAGAGGTGAAAATGTAAACATTTTTAAAAGATCTGGGAGGCTCGTTTGCACATTTTTATGATTCCCACTTTTTGGAGGGCAAGATTTCATGGGGGAGCTGAGTCAGACAAAGGTCCCTGAAGCCACCTGGTTCACCTGTTACTGCTTGTCCTATAATTAGTGAAGAGAAAGATATTGCCTTTGATAAGACATACACTAGGTCTCACAAGGCTTTTGTTAAAGTAAAAAATAAATTCAAGTCAGAAAAAAGATATAAAAATACTTCGTTGAATTTCTTTTAGCAATATTTTTTCTGATATATCTCCTTGGGCAAGGAAAACAGAAGGAAAAACAAACAAATGGGACTACCTCACACTAAAAAGTTTTGGCCCAGCAAAGGCAACCACCAAAAAAACGAAAAGACAGCCTACTGGGTGGGAGAAGATACCCACCAATGACACATCCGATACAGGATTAATATCCGAGACTGATGACGAACGCATACACCTCGACACCAAAAAAGCAAACACCCCAATTAAAAGGGAGCAGAGGACCAGAACAGACACTTCTCCAAAGAGGAAGTACAGATGGCCCAAAAGACATATGCAAAGATGCTCAACGTAACTAATCATCAGAGAAATACGAATTCAAACCACACTGAGATACCACCTCACACCTGTGAGAATGGCCATCGTCAGCAAATCAACAAACAAGTGTGGGCGAGGATGTGCAGAAAAGGGAACCCTTGTGCACCGTTGGTGGAAATACAGATGGGTGCAGACGCTACGGGAAACGGTATGGAGGTTCTTCAAAAAATTAAAAACAGAACTGCCTATGACCCAGCGATTTCACTTCTGGGTATATAACCCCAAAAAACCAAAAACCCTACTTTGAAAGAATATATGCACTCTATGCACACTGCAGTGCTATTTACAAGAGTCAAGATGCGGAAGCAGCCCGAGTGTCCCTCAGTAGACGAGGGGACAGACAAGCTGTGGTGCACGTGCACGAGGGAATGCTCCTCGGCCATAAAAAGGAAGGAACAGTACCATCCGCGAGAGCATACAAGGGTGACAGCATACAGGGGCGGACAGGGTCTTCTGCCAAATGAAATAACTCAAAGACAAGGACCATGTGATTTTACTTATACGTGGAATCTAAAGAACAAAACAGAAGCAGACTCATAGCTACAGAGAACAGACTGATGGTTGCCAGAGGGGAGGCGAGTTGGGAGGCTGGGTGAAAAGGTGAAGGAATTAAGAAGTACAGATTGGCAGTTAACAAAACAGTCACGGGGACGTCCAGTCCAGAGAATACCGTAAAAAATACTGTAATGCTGTGTATGGTGTCGGTGGGTACGAGACTTACCACGGGGAATCACTCTGTAAGTTATGTAAATGTGTGATCACTACGCTGTCTACCTGAAACTAACACTGAATGTCAACTGTAACTGAAAAATATTTTTAAAAGACTGCCATAGCAAAGCGAGTTTAAATGGCATCCCCCTCAAGAAGATCTAAGTCTTCAAGTATTCATGGGACAGTCGAAGAAAGACAAGAAGAAGAGTATTGTGGGTATTACCCATTCATGTATATGTTGGGCACAAAAAAATTCTAAGTCTTTTCGTTAACTTCTAAAATTCCACACTCCAACATGTTACAAAGATCACACCCCAAACTTCAGAATCCCAAAGGTGAAAGGGAATCTGAACTCCCATGGCTTGAAAAACTCCCCAGACTAAAGCTCTTAATCCAAAGAATCACCCCAAAGGGGGTACTGAATCACTCAGGAGAACTGCAGGTCGAAGTCTCTCTAGCTGCTCTGACCGTATCACTTAAACATACGAAGCCAAATGCTCCATTGCAAATCGGCAACTGAAAGGCTGCTATTAAAAATTCCACTTATTCAAGGAAGAAAAGTCCCTTTGAACAAAAAGTAACTGGAGAACCATTTGAAAGCTCTCTTTCATTCCTGGCATCTCACCTGTCAGGAACCTAGAGGTCAAGCATTCATTCATCATTCCCATCACCTAGTCATTTAACATTTTAATAGGTTTATAAAAATACTTCACTCTGAAATGCTTTCCTTTCCATTTTTTTGTCTGTTTGCTTGATTTTTGTTTTTAGGAACAGCAGGAAAATAGGCGGCTGTCTACCCTCTGGTTATCTAACTAACTCTCAGGTCTTTGGACTGAAGTTCCTTTCTCTTCATGCATCTCTAAGGCGGAAGTGGGGGCAGAGGACCACAGACAAAGCTATACTGACCTTAACAGATACTTCCTGCCTCACGAGAGAAGCAAACCAAGTAAATTCAGCAGAGCATGGCTGAGAGCAAGAAAGACACGGTGGTGCCTCTGGAGAGCATGAAAGAGACTACCATTTGAGATGAATGTCCAATACAGCACATTTAAGGTGATCCTATGTGAGAAGAGTGTCAAAAATGGGAGAGGCAAGTTCCCCAAATCCTCAAAGTTCTCTATACTTTTAAAATGTATAGCATGTGCAGGTATTTCAACAAATGATATATTACCCAGCCCCACTGCCAAGGACCATCACAAGTGTCTGGCCCACGTCACGTAGAGGATGCCCTGCTGTGAAGTGTGTGTTTAACAAGCCGTGTCCTAGATACGACGGCAGCCCTGAGCACAATGTGACCACAGAGGAGGAGGTACCACCTGCGAGGCCGGAAGGCAGTCTAAAGCATGTCGATTCCACAAACTCTCTGAGTTCTAATGACTATTCCTAAGAGACAACAAAGCTGAACAAGAGAGGAATTATCATCATCGTGCGGACTGGCAGAAAAGCTAATGTGACTGTCAGGCAAAGAAACTCAGAACAGAACAGTCCAGAATCAACACTAAATTCTCCTCTTCGTGTATATGACTTAATAGAAAGTGTCTCTAGATGCTCATTATGAATAAAGCTTGGGAGAATTTGTCTAGGTTATTTCTTCCTTCTGCAGAGTTTTACTGGCTTTGTTCTGTTCTTCAGCAGTCTTATTCAGACCCTTCTGTTTGGGAAATAAGATGCTGAAAATAAATTTTAAAAGGAACCCTTACTCTCTTCCCTACCCCTGCCAACTTTTCTTCTACTGGCTGAAACCAGTGCTCATATTAGCATTCAATTAAGTCTATGAGATTTTTTCCCCTACTCACACTTCCATTTCTATGAATACTTCCTATGAAAAAGCCAAATAGCTAAGGTAGAGAAAGGCCTCCTTCCAACACCAGCCCCTCTTACCTCTGTAGTGCTCCATTCTAGTGTGGTGGGTGATGCCTTGTGATCGAAAACTGAGGCTCAGGATGTAACGAGGATCGGAGCTGTCTCGTACCAGGAAAGAACCGTCTGGCTTCCCTTTCAGCTTCATCTCTGCATCTTCCCAATTCATTGGTCCCCAATACCAACCACACTACCAAACATAAAAAGTGGTCAAGTGGTTAACAGAACCAAGTCAGAGGGTTCAACACAATCCATCTTACCACAGGAGAACCCTTCACTTCCAAAGCATTTCAGTGGGGAAAAGCTATCAGAGTGTCTTAACCACCAGCAAGAAACGTCAGGTTCATTATACTTTTAGCCCTCCAAAGTTACAGAAGATTAAGTCTACAATTCCATTACCAAGGCCCTACAAAGAAGAGAAGAGGGACCTGTATCCGTTCATCTGCTGCAATCAGCTTAGACTATGCAAACATATCCCTACAGCCCTTCCTTATCACATTCAATTCCGCCCCCTCCCATCCAGATTCAATTTTATAATATTATTTATGGAACCGAAAAAAGTAGCATATTGTTTTATCACTATAAATATAGAGACAAGGAAACTATTCTTCCTCTAAAAGTAATGAAAGGGGAGCCAGGTGTAGAACTAGGGGGTGGGAGAGAAGGCGAGCCTCCGTGCTCGGGTGCCACCTACCTTCTCTAACTCCCGAAGGCTGGCTGCAAAGCTGCTCGAGTCAGGCCGGTAGAGGGGACACTGGAGATGCTGCGGGGGCTGGCTGTGCAGGGATTCAGCTGCTCGGATGGGAGCGATCCGGGGAAATGCATCTGCAGAGCAAGAGAGTGGTGCTCACTTGTTGACCCTCAACGCTCCCAACCATAAGCACACCCTCCCCCCAAAACGAAGATGCTAACTGAAGAGGGGCAAGGCATCAGAAGCTCAGCTGGAAAGGGTGAAGCCAAAGCAGTGGGGAAAAGCTGGATGGGCTGGAACAAAAAGCTGTGTGGGCTTGTGTAAGCTGTGAAGGATGGGCGGGGGCACTGAACCCCAGGAAGGGGTGGGGAGCTGCTCACTAACCTGACTAAGGTGACTACTTCAGGGCCTTCACCAGCCTAGAGCGATTCCAACTTCTCCCACCTCGAGGTGAAGTGCCGGTAAAGCAGCCTTGGAAATAGTGACTCGCTTACTTGCCCAGGAAGTGTAACGATTTTGCCAAGCAAGTAGAAAAGAATGCCGATTCACTCAGTTTATTCCTTGGGTACTGGAGGCCGGCAAAGCGGGTGTGGCCTACTAAATGCTTGGTACTTATTTACAAGGCTGCAGTCAGTAGTAAAAGTTTAGGAAAACCACAGAACTTTGAAAACCAGCAACATATTAAACCTCCTCACTATCCTGAAATTAAGGCAGTTTCCTCAGTGATGTCTACTCAAGGATTAAAAAAGTCTCAGTAGCAAAAAGATGAAAAAATTCAATAGTCTTTTACTTCTAACAAAAATCAGATTCAACTCCATAAGTAAAACGGGTTAGAAAAATCAGTTCTTGGCCTCATTTCCAAGGAGTTCTGGTCTAGCCAAGGGGATAAAATTTAAGCTTTCCCTAAGTTCTGTTATTTCCATAAATAGATTTCTCCCATCCTTCAAAAGTTTATTACTTTGTGCTCCCAACTCTTGCAAGTCTTGCCTCTAAGCTAAGCTAACCTGGGGCATGGGGTGGAGGAGGCGGAGGTAGGGGGAAAGACTGCAGGGAAGACCCCATCGGAGCCACAAGGACAGATGTAGGCAGCGTCCCACTGATATCATCTAGAAGAGAGAACAAAAGCAAGAGGTTCAGAAATATGAGCACAGAATGAGCAAGGCGGAGCAGAGGAGAGGGAGAAGGATCATCGGGCTGCCCTCTGGGGCAGGATGGCCCGACCTTCACCCTGTCTTTTTGCACAGAGGGCAACAACCATCTTAACCTGCTTTCCTCTGCTAGAAAGCAGGAAAGTAAGGATATTCCTAAAGCAGCCCACTAGCTGTAGATTAAGGGCAAGATAAATCCAGATCTAATGAACACATGGATAGTAAAGGCTGTAATAAATAGCATGCAGGTGAGAGACCTATTCAACCGCTTAGAGTGGTGAAAGGGAAGGAAATAATAGGTTCATCATTAGAAACCCAGGAGCGAGCTTGGCTCCTAGCAAAGAACAGGTCCGCAGAGCTCCCTCCCCACTAGGGCAAGAAGGCAGAGTGGAGGAGACTATACCTAGGAGGCTGAGGCTTCTTCTTGGAGGAGGAGGGGGAGTTGGAGGGTGCGGAGAGGTCAGGCCCCGCTGAGAGATGTCCACATCCACAAGCGACACTGTTTCACCTGAGGGATTCACGGAGCAAGCATGTTAGAGAGCATCTTGCCCAGAGCTGAGGCCAGATAGGAGAGAAGCAAAGGGCAAGCAAAGCAAGTCAGAGGTCCATGGCTCTCAAAACACTCAAAACCTAACGCTCCCAGGGCTGGAATCCCCTCTAACACCTAGGAAGTCAATTTTCAACTCTACCATTTCCTCACCCGGTTAATGATCAAGGATTCTTTGGGACAAAAACACGGCTTGACAGTGGAAAAGTCAACTAATTGTGGTTATAACCTTAACCAAGAGGTCTTATTCATTCAAATGGGAACCACACCATTTATTTTTCAGACTTGTATACGTTTCTGCCTTCAGGGGCAAGGCAAGCAGCCTGTTACAAGCCCAAATGGACATGGGGAAGACAAAAAGTGCCAGAAAAATGTAAGAACTGCAGGGTACACTGAATGCAAATGAAGGGCCCAGTGTTGGCCCCAACTTCATCCTAAATGTGTAGAGTTTTCAGAATATTCAGTCACAAGAGAACCAATTTCAGATATCAACTAGTTCCTAACAGCTAAGGCTACAGAGGTTGAAAAGTGCATTCACAACCCTAACAATTAACTACTTCCACAGTCAGCCCGGCCAGGAACCTTAGAGGAAGCTTCTTAGTAGGAACTTGATGGGGGAGGGGAGGGGAATGGCACGGGCTTTCTCTTTGGTTCCCAGCTTGTCGCACAGTTCTGTTCTCAGCCACATACATTCCTTCTTGCCACCCAGCCCCATCTACCCCCTCTCCACTGAGTCACCTGAGGATGAAGGGTATTTTATTAATTAAAGTTGACAGCCTAAAATAGATTTGTTTTGGAAGGTCTGATCCACAGGTGAAAACTCAGGATTTCTCTAATTGGAGGGTGTTATTTCCAACACCTTTTATTCAGGAGGCTAATTCGAATGAGCCCCTCAGCTAGACTTTATTATTATAAATAGAAACTAATGTCTCTAAAAGGTCTGGAGCTGGGCTTTCAGAATCTAATACACATTTTTTTTTACAAAGTTCTTGAACACTCATTAAGATAAGCAGAAAAGCTCTTCTCAAAGTCATCAGTGGAAGTTCTAGGAAGCTGGACTCATCACAGAGTTTCGTTAACTGAGAGCCCAGCGGTGCAGACCGACGCCATGAGCCCAGACAAGCGTGGCTCCTGAAGGGCCAGCGAGACCTGGACTGTAGGTGCGGCACCTCCGTGAAAACCTCTGTGAAAACCTGTGATTCAAAAGGGCTAAGGCCTCCTGAAACAGTAACACCAAGCCCAGCACTACAAATGTGGGCGTTTCTTACTTCAGAAAGGAAACAATTATTAACGAGAAAGACATATTGCTAGAGGATCAGATTCTTTAGCTCTGGGCTTGGGCCAAGAGCAGACACCTCCTTCCCCACCCGTGCCCACCACAGGCCCTGCCTCACTTCGTTCTGACGGCTCAGGGCCCCTCTGCAGTAATGGGGGTCCCACCAGCCTACTTCACATCTTCTGAAAATGTCTTTTCCCTAATCATAATTCTTGCAACCATCTTTTTGAGGGACACAATACCAAAAGAGTTTGAAACTGGGATTTTTTTTTAGAGGCTTCTCAGCCACAACCAATGAGGACTCAGTTTTGAGATTTGGGCGGTGCGCTAATGACCTTTCCTACAACTCATTCTCAAGGGAGCATCACGTCTGACTGACGCAACAAAAGGTCTCCTCTCTGAAAGAGCTCCTCATTAAAGAGGAGGCAGTTGCCCCAACAACATTCAACCACTTTCCTACTTTAGTAACTTGTGTTCCTCCTCGCTGCAAGAGAGACTTAAATTAGATATAATGAAGAACTCAAACAGCTGCAAGAACCGCTAGCCCCTAAAACGGGTAAGACAAGAGTTCATATAATCCCCTCTGCCCAAAGTCCTTAAAAATAGACCGGATCACCACGGGTCAGGTTTATCAGACAATGCGTGAACTCCCGTGGAAGCAGGGACAGGAACTGAATGTCCTCTATGCACTGCGAACCTATAAATTTGTAATTCCTCCTTTTAATTTATATGTGATGACCCTGAACTAAGCACTGCATAATTGCCAGGGCCACCTAATTACCAGCAAGCCATCGCTACTCAAAACTATAAAGCATCCAAAGTCAAGAACACATTCCACACCATAAAAACAGCCTCACTCCAAACCCAGCAGGCACGGAATGAAGAAAATAACTGCAGACATGCCTGAAGCTCCCTCTGAGGTGCATCTGTAAGTGTTTCCTGACGGGTCTCAGAACACCGCTGCTTATACACGTTAGAAGAAAGAGCTCACCCTTACCTGTGAACAGGGGGCTGAAGGAGACCGGAGAAAAGGCACTTTGAGTTCTTGTCAACCTGGGTTTCCTAGGGGGTGAGAAAGCACACATTGAAATCACTACAATACTCAATTCCAGATGCACTGAGACAAAGCAAACCGTAGTCATTGTCAGCAACATTTTTCTAATAAAATCTAAAATTTAAAGGGGGAGAGTAAAATAATTAAGGCCATTCCTTAAACAAGTCTGGCTACAGAATTCACCAGGCTGCAAAGCAATGAGAAATCCCTTTGGATCGCTCCACACCCAGCACGATAAAAAAGTAAAACACCTTGAGTGGCAATCAGCAAGTCCATTTCTAGAGGAAGGAAGTCAGCTGCACAGTGGGTTTTCACATGTCAGAGCAACAGCTTTCCCTCTGGGCCTGCCCCTCGGAACAGGAGGCCCCAAAGGGAACAAGGGGGCATATTTGGACTCAAGACTGGCACTACAGGATGCACACGTAATCTTCAACCACTAAGACCTCTGATTTCTGCACAAATGTCCCCAAGCTGTGGGTTAAAACCACCAGCTACCAAGGTGCCCGCTCAGGTCAGGGGGCGCTGCCTGGCACGGGAACAAGACGGCCCCTTCCCCTCTCTGAACTGCCAGCCACACAGCTCCCCCCACAACTTCTGCCTGATGCTGCTCCAGGGAACCAGCTGGAAAACCCAGGTCTCCCGTGAAAAGATACACAAAAGGTAACTTTGCTTTGTACCAATTTCAAATGTCTTTTCAGAGAGGAAGAAAAGAAACCTAAAGACTGTGACGAAGACTTTCAGGCTAAAAATGTGCTAAGCCAAAAATTCCATCTCAAGATGACTGAATTGACTACAAGGGAAGGAAAGACTTGTGGAAGAGGCAGGAATGTCCTGAATCTTGACTGCGGTAGAGGTCACGATGATTATACATATTTATCAAAATTTATAGACCTAGGCACCTTAAACAGGGGAGTTTTAGGTGGTATATAAATCATTCCTCAATAAACCAGACTTTAAAAAAAAATTCCCACCACCGATGTCAGTGCCTGACCCTGGGCCTTGTAGCTGGCTCACCTTCCCAAATTACTCTCAGCCAAAGGACTAAGTGAAACTTCAACTGTGCCAGAGGAGGGGGAGGAGGAAGCAAAGAAAATCCTATTTAGATTTATTTGATTTTAGAAGATCTTTATGCATTTACGTTTTAACACATGTATCTGAGGTTCTCAGAACGCACTTCAAACAAAATTTCAAAACCATTATGTAAAGATCTCAGAGATAGCCAGGGTGCTAGATTTGCTCTCCTGGCCTGTCTCGCGCCCCCTCCTCGACCTCCCGCACGCCGAGGCTTAAGAAGCCTAATGACGGCAGCCACCGGGGAGGCACTGCATCGCAACAAGACACAAGCGCACACGGTCCCTCTGCTGTGAAAGTTGCTCATGACAGTCTGCAGCTGAGTTCCAACACTCCGGAGGGCTGAAACGGAAAGTTAATTCCCCTGGACATGAACTTTAAGACTGAAGACCTTCCAAACCGATTTTTATTTGATAACTGTGGGTACAACATTAAACTCAGCAAGTAGAAACCTAAAGCACTGGCCTTTCAGAGGGTTCACACCTCAGCCACTTGGCCGTTTGCCTCTTTTCAAAGGAAGCTGCATTAGTCTGCCATCTGCCCATGCTGGGGACGAATCTCTTCGGTGCCAAGCACTGAAGAACGGCAGTACCCAAATGCACACAGCTTGCAGAGGCCTTCTCACTCCACTTCATCTTTTCCCCCGCCCCCAGCGTTCTGAAGAAGAAAATCATAGTTTCTAGGATCTGGAGAAAGAAATACATATGAATCTAAATCCAGGCAGAGCCATTTAAGAGCCCTGGGATTTTTTTTCCTGGCAAATAAGGGAGCCTCAGAACAGGAAGCTTGGAGAGGGAGAAGGTCTAAGAGGCTGAAAGGCTAATAATAAATGAGTGCTTCCTTCTCTCTTCGGGGAGATGCTAACTGAAAATCCAAAGCAGTTTCTGTCTCAAGGATCCTGAGAGCATTCTAATGGCAGTCACTCGAAAAGACCAATCTAGCCGACTGTAAAAAACAAAGCAAGGGAATGATTAACATGACACTGAGGATAGCGGTTATGGTAGCTGTGGAGATGTAATCAGGAAGCAACACACAGGGGTCTTCAAAGGTAACTCGTAGCGTTCTATCTGCCAAGCTCAGAGATGTGTACCTGGGTATGCATTTGATTACTAATATGTTGCACACACTATATACACATCCTTTTGTAATATATGAAACACTGAAAATGACAGAAGCCCGTTCTCAGCTGGAAGTGCTGTTTTTTGGAGAGCATCATGAAAAATATGGATAACATATTTAACTAACCTTTCTATACCACACTCCCGTTTATTTTATTCCTCCCCAGGTCACCTTCATGAGCATTAGGGTGCAAAGTTAAGCCATGTGCATCCTGGGAAGCTGTGGAAAAGCTAAGAAGCAGAAAGACTTGGAGGGCAGGGTGGAGTAGGATTTGGTGGGCTATGCCTCAGGTGGCAGAACAGGACAGGGGTGGCAAAAGACCTCAGGCAAAGGTCTTCATGGAGGCCAAGCAGTCCTTTGTGTCAGCTGTGCATTGCTTGTGCTTCCTGTAACAAAGGACAGAATGCCTCTGTCCATTTCCACTCTGCAAATTGCTAATTGTATGGCAACAGATCTGTGGGATAAAAGTTAAAAGCATTAGACTAGATAGGCTGATGACACACTCATAAAATCATTAGCCACTTTGCAAATTCCTTGAAACCTAAAATATAAACAATGAAATAGTAAGGCCCTCCCTTCTTGTCCATCAATCTCCTCTACCAATGTCCGAACACTTACACATGCTCTTTTCAAAAGTGACTCCCAAACGACAATGTCCAATTATCAGACTTTACAGCCACACTTTACCTCTGCCCCTGCTAAGCACACAGTGCCAAGTCGGCCAGCCTGTGCCATTTTCAACACGTCATAAGCCAGTGTCTGCTCATGTGCTACAGGCACAAAAACCATGTGTTCATTTCAGTTCCAACACACAGACATCTGTGCAGCAAGGTCAAATCCAAAACTCCATTATAAACCAACTAAAGAACCTATGAAGGGAACTTCCAGGGAAAAGCCAAGCGGTGTAGTCCAAGGACTAAATTGTTAGGAATGATGTTAGCAGGGAAAATATTCAGGAGCAAAGACACAAGGTTCAAATGGATAGAGATTTCTGAAACCGGGCTGCTCACTCCAAACGAGAGCTGCCAACCACAACCACTCCGTGAAAAGCAGTGGCAAAGATCGATGGAACACGGACCCAACACCCAAACACCGAGTCACGACTTCCTTCCTGCACCGCAAAGCATTTTGCTCTCGGCATGTCACGCTATTTCTTAAAAATACCCCATTCGAACCTGAAGACCCAAGGAAACAGAGAAGAGGATTTCTCATTTCTGCCAAGTCTGTCCATGACAGCAGGGTCTCAAACTGATGCCAAGGCAGCTGCCTCTTTCCAGAACTGTATCTTTTTTTCCTCCAAAAAATAGATAGGAAACCACCACAGAACTATCCTCTATTTTCCACATCACAACTATGAAGATCCAAGGTAACAGCTTAACTGTTAACTCAGGAAAAATAAAAACTTAAAAAACGAACAAGGTGCCCGTTTCCAACCAAGTGTGTATCATGTGATGATTCAAAAAAAGTCAGATCAAATGCCATTTCTCACCAAATATAAAGGAAGACAATCAGCTCAACATATGTGAAACAGAAAGGGGAACTTTACTGGTTTTCCTGAAATAGCAATTCTATATTACACTGAAGCCCACAGGCATCAAGCCCAGCTCTGTGAATTCCAACATATGTGTTAAAGGCCTAGCCCAGTTCCTCACAGCAGAAACCTGATTAGCTGGTGGGCCCATTTCTTCCTTGCTTCAAAAGAGTTCTCTAAGCCAACTCATTCTAGAATTGAGACTCAGAATATCCAGGTAGGTCCATTTAGCACACTCTAAAGCATCTGAAAGGAACTAAAGTTTTGTTTAATGTTAAAATACACAAACTGTTAAGTCTTATAAAATGATTGCAGGAAGTACTTTCTAGCAATAGCTGCAGGAAAGATGTTAGGAAGAGCAAAGAGAGCCATGCCCAGAGGTTACTGTAAAAGCCCCAAATTATACAGCAAAGAGTAGAGACTCCAACCAGCGATAAAGAGGAAGGCACACACACCTTCTGGCAAGAGACTAAGGTTTCTCACAGCTCCCAGCTCCTACCAATTAAAACACGAGAACGAGCTAAGATTCCAAACCCATCCTTGTTTCCAGCAGGGCGGACTGACTTAGGAGGTGCAGAGCCACAGAAATCACAACCGCCCCGGCCAGACTTCACCAAGTTTCTCACGGCTGCGAGGCTGCCAGCAAGACTGGCACATAGTAAGCTGTGTAAAAGCTAACAAGCAAGTCTAACAGCACCAAATCCTAAGTATAAAAAAAAATCACTGGTTCAATCTTATTACTTCTCCAAAAGCACAAGATATTCCACCTCCCTTTCTCTTGTCTTCACTCTATTCCTACAAGGACAGGAAAAAGACAGGAATCGCTCCCATTCTCCTGATGAACAAAAAGGGAGAAGCGTGCAGACGACAGAACTGGCCGGCATCCCACAGCTGACGCTAGGGTTCTAAATGGAATTAGATGTTCACAGCCTGTCCCACATGCTGCCTCCTAACAGCAGTCAACCGAACGTTCGCACACAAACACCTCGCTCTTCCCCAATCCATCAGAGAAAGCCCTTGGACCAAAAAATGTAATTCTCCAGTGCCCTGAACTAAGCTTTTCAGAGCTACAGCCCAATTTGCTCTGCAGCAGAAACCTGTATTGTGCTTAGTGTGAAGGTTGGTGACAGAGCAGCCAATGACCATTAAATTCTGCTTCCAAAGGCAAAAAACCGTATAATGTTATATGCCTTTTCCACTTCCTAATCTATTAGACGGAGCAGCTAATTTCACGCCACACCTCATATCTGGCGTGTCTGAAATCTTAGACCAGGTCCTGGTCAATACGGAACAAAGGCAAGACAAACCACAAGAAAATCAGCCATCTATCCTGTGTCATTACCCACAGCTTCGGTCCTGCCCTCCCCCCCGTATGAGGAAAATTTCATCTATACTGGTTAAGTGGAGCATCAAATGCAGAGCCTACAACAAAAAAGCTGTTTCAGCAGCCACACACTTTTCAAGACCTGCGCATGAGTTCTCTGGGAGGCAAATGCAGAAACATAGGTCTACCGGAAGGGGGTAACATGCACCAACTCCCTAGGGAGTTCGGGTTTGGTCTGATCCCCAAGATGAGACCCTGGCACAGCTGTTCGGAAAGGGCAGCAATGTCAAACTGACCCACACTCTCCTTTTGAAGTACCCAAGTTGCCACATATAGGTGAGTGGTTCCCAGTCCGGGTGATACCTCAGGACCAACCGGGGAGCTTTTTAAAAATTCAAATTCTTGGGCCCTAAGACATACTGACCTTTGCCCAAAGCTCCCCCAATGATTCTGGTGCACAAAGTTCTCAATGTATTCGCCTAACCCCTTCAGCAGCACAAACCACGATGGCAGTTACCACAAGGTAGTCTCATTTCATGGACACCAAGGTTGACAGCTTTCTAAACCAATATACAGATCTCACACTGGATGTCAGACAGCAGTCCACCCTTCAGAAGTTCAGGAAAAAAACTCAAATGTCTAAGTTGGGAAGTTTCACCAGCTGGCCTAGAACTCACACACTAATGCCTATACCTCATTCTTAAAACTCTCACATGGGCTTGATAGCAAAGCTACTTTCTATTCTCACTGACAGTGGTCAGCCCACAGGCTTGAGATACCAAGTACATCTAGGAGACCAACCAGGGAAACATGAAAACTTGCAACAGAGATGCCCATCTGACTGAGGGCCTATGACTCCTCACATCATTTGTACGCATGAGTGGGAAGGGGGTGGGGTGCTGGCACACGGAAAGAGTAATAAGCAAGGTGGTCAAAATGCAACCCCAACGTTCCCTCCCAAAGGCCCCAAAGGCCAAACGGGAGGTAACAGTACACAGACACCTTGAGGAAACTTTAAAAGCTGGGCCAGGGTAGGGGTGGGGGCACGGTTTCAGATCATCTCGGCACTAGAGAGATGCTAACCAGCCGGGAAGTGTCAAGGGGAATGAACTCAGAGTGAAAGCTGTTTCCCATAATTAGCTCTGGCCTAATGAACGATGTCACCACTTTTAGCCCCAATTCTTTGCCTCCTTATGAAGGCCATGTCATCAGAGTTGTCGGGATCTTGTTAGAAAAGGGAAATGAAGCAAAAAAGGGAAGTCTGTCAGTCGGCCCCCCAGCGGGTCTCACCTCCCTGCGTCCAGCTCCCGGCCGGCAGAGCCTCCCACGGCGGTCAGGCTCGCAGCTGAAGCAGCCAGCTCTCCAGAAGGCCTCTTGCTGGCCCCATACCCACCACCGGAACCACCGTTGGAGCTCTTCGTGCGAAAGAGGCGACTGAGGCGGATTTTGAGAGAGCCCTTCAGAGAAGGGCCCGCGAGTGGCCGGAGGGGCCCAGGAGGAGGAGGGGGCGGGGGCGGCGGCTGCTGCTGCTGCTCCCCTCTACTCAAGCGCCCTGGAGGGACCAAGTCCTGCAGCGGGAAGGGCACCGGGGGTAATTCAGGGCCTGGGGGCTGCAACAGAAGCCGGCCGCCTCCTCCTCCGCGGCCCGGGCTGCTGAGCTCCTCTTCCGAGCAGCTGTTAGTCTCCAGGCTCTCGGCCTCCGACTCCAAGCCCTCCAAGACCAGCAGCGCGTCGCTCGTTTCCGTGGGGTCCTCCCCGGCCTGCGGGGCGGCAGCAGGCGGCTGGGGCTGCGGAGGGGGCGCCAGCGGGGGGCACGGGCAACAACCCCCACCAACCGTCTTGACTCCCGGCCCCGCCGGCTGCCCGAGCCCCAGAGCTGCCAACTGCGCCTCTAGTCCAGCAGCCGGGCCCCAGGTCCGCTCGAGCGCCAACCCCGGGGGCAGGGCCTTGGGGTCCAGGGCACAGCGGTGCCGGGGACATAGCAGGTCCGAGGGTCCCGGCTCCGGGGCCGCCTCCGCGTCCTCCTCCTCCGGCGGCCGACCCACGTTGCGGAACACCATCAGCTGCGGTGGCCGGGAGCCCCGCGTACCGGGCCGTGCAAGGAAAGGTGGCGGCGGGGGGCCATGGCCCGGGGGCGGTGGCGGCGGGCCTGGCTCGGGGGCCGCCTCTCCATAGCCGAGCAGGCGGCTCAAGACGCGGTAGGAAGCGGCCGCTGCCGCCGCCTCACCATCCCGGAGCTCGGCCCCCTGCATCGGGGAGAGGGAGGGAGGGCGGGCGGCAGGGAGCCGTGCTGGGGTGGGGACTAAGCCGGGCCCCGCCGGAGCCCCGCCCGCCGCGGGCCCCGGAGCGACAGCGCTAACGGCCGCCGCGGCCTCTGCCTCATAGAGGGGGCGGGGGGCGCGCGGAGCCCAGCGCGAGCGCAGGCCGCGCGCCGCCGCCGCGGAGGACCGCCCCCCGGATGGCATCATTTCCGGGAGGCTGTGACCACGCCCATTTCCCCCGGGGCGTGCTGCAGCCTACCTCCAAGGAGCGTGACGTTACGCCGGCCTGGTTCGCTATTGGCCGTGAGCTGCTTCTCGCTCGGCCGTTGGTCCCCCGCCTCGACCCGAGCTTTTCACTTCCCGGGCGCTCAGGCCGCAGCCACCCCTCCCGGCAAGGCGGAGCCGCTCTGGGGCTCCTGGTCCGCTCCCGGGAGAGAACCGCTAGCCTTGCGAGAAACTGGCTCTCTTTCCGCTTGTGCCGCTTGCGTTGTGTGACCGAGGCGGAGTCATTTCTTCTTTGACAAACTGTATCACCCCTAGCATCCAGTGAATATTTATGTAATGACACACGAATATGTTCTAAGACTCAGAGGTGTGCTGATAAATGTTGAACAGCTGACGCTCTGGGGGGAGAGGGGGATATATGTGTGTGTATATATATATATATATATATATATGTGCATGTACTTATGCACCTATACACTAAATTTTACTAGCGTAAAAGATGTGTAGCACACAGTTTACCAAAAATAATGATAATATGTTCTATTGCAAATTCCATGTAACCAATTGATTCTCACAGAATGCTTTCATTGATTTTTGCCAAGCTCTTGAATGGGTAGCCCTGTGGTTTCAGTTGACCAAGGAGAGTAATTGTCACATGGATGTTGGTTAATATTTTCCTCTACGTCAATGTAAGAGGAAAGTGAAAAAAAAAGTCTTAACTGTCAATTATGGGAGTGACTTCTTTGCTGACTCAGAAAACAGTTTTCAGACAGTGAAACTGTCCACAATTTTTGTTCTATTCACAATCTAATGGCTACAGACATAACACATTAAATTTAAACCAAGCTTTCCAGTGGTGGAGTCTGGAGCCGATGTGCAGAAATGGCTCCTTGCCAGGGGGAGAAGAATAAGGAAGAAAAGGTCATCCGCAGAAGGAGACAATGTATTTGGTGTCCACCACATCTTTGCATCCTCCGAGGACACTTAGCCCATGTCACTGGTTTGTCTGTTAAGGAAACCATCTGCTGTGTGACAGGTGGGATGAAGGTCAGGGATGAAGGTCAGGGCTGACTGAGATGAGTCCTTTCTACACGCTGCCGTGTTGGCTGCCCAGGATGTGGCCCAGAGGTGCAAAGAGCTGGGCACCACCGCTCTCCACATCAAACTCCGGGCCATAGGAGGAAATAGGACCAAGACCCCTGGACCAGCGGGCCCAATTAGCCCTTGCCTGCTTGGGAATGAAGATCAGATGGATTGAGGATGTTACTCCCACCCCCTCCAACAGCGCCGGCAGGAAGGGGGGTCATGTGGTCACCCTCTGTGAACAGAAGTCTTCAAATTATTATTTTCTGTTAATAAATTACCTTTGTGTCAGCTAAAAAAAATAAATGTGAGTTATTAACATTTTCTCCATCATTTTCTTAAGTCCAGGTAATCAACAAAACATTAACACTAAATTTATATGGTTTGCCATTTTCCATGGTGTAAATATTGCCGTCATGGCTGATTTCACTCTACCAATCTGGCTTTAAAACTGAACACAGAGGTAAAAAGAGATGAACAGTAGCATAAATTATGTAGTTGTTCATCATGCAGATACAACAATATCAATAACCCCAAGAGCAGAGATAACTAATAATAGTGAAGTTATTAGGAAGTGATGAGTTTTGAGAATTTATTCAATATTACCTTTGCTTTTAATATCATTTATTTCATTATAAATTTGTATAATTTAATTTTAACAGTGGCTGTGATTTAACAACTGGCTTGTAGAATTCCTGAAATTTTAATAACTGGCCCTCATAAGCCTGTATGAGGCAGTTCCATAGCACCACAGTTTTCTCATCAGCAAAACAGAGATAAGGGTTGCTGTCTTGCTTGCTTGCAGGCATGTTGTGAAGATCAAACAAGATCAAGTTTGCTATATAGAGGAGGTTTGTCTGGAGGCAGGGAGGCCAATTAGGAAACCCTTGCAATGGTCCCGTGTGAGGCAGTGAGGGATGCAAGGGATAAGGAGGAAGGAGCAGCCAGCAGAGCTTAGCAACTTCGGTACCCAAGTTTGCATTGAGGGTAAGAGGGTTGAGGGTCTGCTGTGACTCCTGCAGCCACAGAGAGACCTTTTTAAAATGGAAATGTGTCCATGGCCAGTGATTACAATGCTTCTTGTTTCCCACTGTTTTTTCCCATTGTTCTTGGGATACAGGCAAAACTCCTTAAGGACGCTTTTGGGGTCCTTTGTGATCTGACCCTGCCTCTCTCTGGCCTCATCTCCCACCAAGCTCCCCCTTGTTCTCTCTCCCCTGCAGTTCCACTAGCCCTGTATCAAGCCTGCACATATATGGCCATTGCAGAAGCTATTCCCTTTTCTCAAACGCTTCCCCGCCCCCGTCATCACCCCTCCCCCCCTTTTTTTGCTTAGTAAAATCCTATTCATTCTTCAGATTGAACTTACTACCTCAGGGAAATAAATCTCCCTGGCAGGGCACTTCCTCCTTACTGAGGTCCAGGACCACTCCTTTGCTGCACTTAATTGCACACATATTATTTGTCAACTATCTGTGGGGTTATTTGATTAAAGTCTGCATTACTAAGCCGTCAGCTCCATGAAGGGTCACATCTGCCCATCGTGGGCCCAGGAGTGTTTCTGGGCACAGACTAGGCTCTTGATAATAACCTCACACCTTCTAAGAGTCTCCTGTTGCAAATTCATCTCATGCAGCACAACAAAATTAACATCCTTCCTTGCCTATGAAGAAACTTAATTAAGCTCAGTTATTCATCTAAGATCACACAGTTCAAAAAGTTGCAGTGGTATTCAAAACCAGCTCTGCCTGATGCCAAACATTTTATTCTTTAACCTCTCTCTCTCTCAGCTACCTCTCGGGTGTCACTGGAGGTTTCTGGAGAAAAGGAGAAATTTCTGAGGGACCACAGAACCGCTGAGGCCTATGAAGACCACCTGAGATCGCTGGTCGTGTCAGAAAAACTGGCTCCAGAACAGATTACAGGGAGGGGTAATGCAAGGTCTGTAGTTCTGCAGCGCCCTCTGCTGCCCACCTATTTTCTTAGCCCCAGAGAGAGAGGCTCTGTCTGCCACCTGGGGTATCTCCGCCGGCCCAGAGCACACAGAGGCACAAGGGAATGCACACAGGCTCTCTTTAAGGCAGGGCAAGGAATGCTGCCTTTCTCCACATCCTTAAATGTCCATGCCTGTAGCTCCTGCAAAAAGCATAGAAAATTAAGATCCAAGCAAAGGAAATACAACTTTGTATGAGTTGGAGTGGTGTGTGTTGAGCGGGTTTTCTGTCTACACGTACCCTTTTCACTGAAGAGTATATAAGTGCTCCCTGCAGTGGTAGGATCCTAGTCTTTAAAGTTTGTGAAGAACAACACAGATCATCTAAGGTAGTCCTGCCGTCACCAAGGTCACTCGGCAGTGGGCCGGGCTTCGGGGGTGCGGCAATGAGTGGGACAGGCTCAGTCGCCATCCCACTGGGGCTCGCTCTCTCATTTGAGTCCTAATCAGGCCAATTCCTGGAGGTACGCCCAGGAGCAAACAGTTAAACATCTTTGAACCTGTGTTTCATTTGTAAAAAAAAAAAAAAAAAAAGTAGGTCAATAGTAATCCCCCTTGACAGGGCGGGACTGTTGTGGGGATTACATGTAAATGCTAAAACATTATACGAATGTTAGTTGTTATTAGTGTGAAAAGCTTCTCGAGGGACAAACAAACAACTTACTGTTATGTCTTCACCCAGTGTGTTTTGTTGGCCTTCGCCAGTGGTAATGAATAACACCAGGAACCAGGAATGGGTCACTTGCTCCCTCTGTCCCTCTTGGTTAGTTAGCACGCAGAGTCAGAGCGGCCAAGGACAGAGCTATGGGACTGTGAAGGAGGTCCGACCCCAGTAACCGCTCACTGGCTTCGTGGCCTTGAGAAGTTCACTTTGCTGACAGTCGGTTTCAGTTTCAGTTTCCTTCTTTATTAGAGAAAGGTCTGGGCTACAGGCACTTCTAGTTCCGGCATCTCATGGAGTCTGCTGGAGGCTTGTGCTTTAGCCTCATCTCTTTCTCCCACCCCTTACACTCCCACTTAGGGGGCAGTGAACAAGCATGATTGTTTGCCGAGGCCACCTGTGAAGTAAGGGCAGTTTTCAGCAACCTCCACCTGTCACTTCCTACACACACTCAGTGATCTAGGATGTCAGAGGTTGTGGGGAGCAGAGAGAGAAGGGAAGGAGCCGAAAGACACAGCATGTGCATTTGGGGTCAGATCACCGAGTACGGAGTGCATCGGCAATGGAAAGGTGATGGAGAAAGGAGGGAGAGGAAGGCAGGGGCTTTGTTCTTGTACCTGCAAGAACCCACATCCTTCTGATCCAGGGAAGCCGCCTCAGACGAACTCTAAGCTCTTTAGTCATCGTGTCCAACAGAGGGAATGGCGTGAATGATAAGAAAACCAGGAAGACCAAGAAAGGTTAGGCACAGTTTTCAAGAAGAAAAGAAGAAGACAGGACTTAGAATGACCAAATGAAGGTGGAAAAAGTGGAAGCAAAACTTTGTGCACTCTCTTGTCCCTGCCCCCACTTGCCCCACCCCACTGGCTGTGGTTGTCAACTCTGAGATGCAGGAGGGGGGACCCCTGGGTGGGGAGGTGGAGACCTGGTGGAGGCTCCTGCACTGTCGCAAGCCACAGTGTGGTCCTAGGGAAGTCCCTTCACCTCTCTGAGTTTGATCTACTCCTCTCTAATGGGGCTGATTAAGGTCCCTGAGGATGAATAACCAGGCGGTAGTCGTGGCTTGAGGGAGCACTGTAGAGGAATCAGAGCTCTGAGTTTGCGTCTCAACTCAAAGTGAGCCCCTAGGTGACCGTGGGTGAGTCTCTGAGCCTCTCTGCTTTTGTGAAATGGGGATGATACTCACCATATGTGGTTGTGGGGAAGATGTATTGAGATAATGCACATGAAAAACACTTTGTAAACCGCCACAGTCTGTACAATGACTGATTGTGGTTATACGAAGCTCTCTTTCCCACCTTCACCATCTCCAATCTCAAATTCCAGTTCAGCAGCATAGTGTCGAGGCTATAGGCAGCCAGAGCAGATTGCCAGGAGATGCAGCTTGGCCCTTTCTCATGCCCGTTGCAATTGCTGCCAGGAGGCTGAGTGGAGCAGAGGGGTGGAGAGAGGAGCAGGGGCTCATCTGCGGTTGCTATGACGCCCCATTCTGGATTTGCCCATCTCTCCTAATGGAGCAAAGGGCAGAGGGAGGCAGAAAGAGAGGGAGGGAGAGAGAGATCGACTGGGCCCTTCCGCTCCCCTCCCATCTATCTCTTTCTCTGGAACAGATGTAGGGTGGAGAATAGGAGGAGGGGGCCTAGATACTGGATAACAGGGGGAGGAAAGAGTGGTGTGCTGGGATTAAGAGGGTTTTTGATGGGGGCCACACTGAGAGAAGAGGAGGGAGAGCCCTCATGCCTATATCCAGAAGCCAGCTGATGATTTTAGAAAGAAGAAAAAACAGGCGACACAGCACAAGCAGAGAGAGGGAGGGAGAGAGGAAGAGAGGACACGAGGAAAGGAGAGGGGCGGGCAGGCAGGCAGTCCCAGGCTGCAGCCAGCCTGTATCTGGGCCATCCTGAGCCACCAAAGCCCCAGGCAGCCTGGACCTCAGGGTCCCTGAGAACTGCCCCAAGGATGCACACCAGGAAAGTGGTTATGTCCCCTCTGGTGTGGGGGCTGCTGGGCTGCCGTCTCCTCTGTGGCTGGGCCCTGAGGACTCTGCGGCCCTTCCACCCTCTGCCCTCACTGTCCTCCCAAGTCGAGCCAGGATACGTACCCGTGTGGGTGCCCCCAGAGGGTGCTGAAGCAGCCCTGGCCTTTCTCTACTCTGGAGATGCCCAACAGCTGTTGGGGACTAATTGCAGTGTGCGCTATGAAGCTCAAGGGGCAGAAGCTAGTCTAGGGGTCCCCCCGATCCTAGGGAGAGCAGCAGGCACCGTTGTCCAGGCTGCCAATTTCCTCAACATGCTGCTACAAGCCAATGACATCCGCGAGTCGAGTGTGGAGGAGGATGTGGAGTGGTACCAGGCGCTGGTCCGCAGCGTGGCCGAGGGGGACCCAAGGGCATACCGGGCTTTGCTGACGTTTAACCCTCCACCAGGGGCCAGCCACCTGCAGCTGGCCCTGCAGGCCACCCGGATGGGGGAGGAGACCATCCTTCAGGACTTGTCCGGGAACAGGGTGCTGGAAGAGAGCCTAACTGGGACCCTGGACACTCCTATCCTGCAGAAACGGGTGCTGACCAATGACCTAGGGACCCTTGGAAGCCCCAAGTGGCCACGGGGAGATGGATATCTGGGGGACATGCAGCATGTGAGGCTGTCTCCTCCCTTCCTGGAATGCCAGGAGGGCCAGCTTCGTCCTGGCTGGCTTATCACACTTTCCGCCACCTTCTATGGACTCAAGCCGGACCTCAGCCCAGAGATCAGGTAGGTGGGTTTGTGCAGGATTCGGAGCATTTGCAGGTTCGTTGAGGCGGGGAGCCCAAGTCCACCCAGCTGTGCATGGGTCGTTTGGCATGCACGGGTGTGTTTGGGGGACCCAGATGTGTGTATTTGCCTTCAGCGGTGTGTATTTGCAGTCACCTCTGGGAATTTGTGACTACGTGTTGACACGTACAGGTATGAGTGTACAGATGGTGCATGAATCAATGTATTCACACACAGTTATGCACATGTGTGGGCACCGATGTGTGGGTATAGCTGGGGGTGGGCCTTGGCCCCTAGGTCCGAGCAGTGGGTACAAGAGGCATGAGAGAGGGCTTCTTCGTGTGGATGAAAATGACAATCCACACAGCAGGCGTCTTAGAGGAGCCAGGCGGGCACTTCAGGAGCTAAACCTGCTGCTTTCTGGCAACCCAGAGCTCTAAAAGGAGGCTCTTCCAAGAGAAGGGAAATTCTTAGGGGGAGGGTTGAAACCATTGCCCCTTCTGTCCAGGAGTTGGCCAGGGCCCCAGGGTCACTGCCAACAGCTATATTCTTATATCAAGTAGATTCCACAGTCTTGCCTATCCTGACCCAGGAGTCCATGATACCCCTCAAATAATCAACCCCCTTCAGTCGGAGTGAAGAGGTGATTGGGAACCCTGGTGGGAAGGCAGGAGCCAACGGGCACAGTACTTCAAGTCATTCAACAATCAACATTGTTTTGCCAGCTCTGTGTCCCCCTTCACTGTCCCCAGCAGGGTCCCCTGCTGCCGGCAGGAAGTCTGGCTCCCTGCCAGCTCTCTCCCCACTCTAGGAGAGCAGGGGTTGGGAGCCCTTGGGCCAGGCAGCTCTAACTCTGGGCTCCTCCCTTCCATAACTGCCTTGCTATAATAAATCCAGACCTGGTTTGGGCAGAGTGAGGGGCGGTTAATAGTTGAGCTCCATGTGTGTATGTGTGAGTGTGAGTGTGTATACATGTAGGGGAAGTGTGAAAATCCCCTTCAGACAGATCATCAAAGTCCCAGCTCCCACATGTCTTGACATGTCCCTTTCCTCTACCAATTTATAGAAGCCAGGAAATACTAGGATGTCGAAAAGCTGAGGGATGGGAGGATGGGGGACAACCTATGGGGAGAGGGATTGTTGCCTGCAGACAGTGGGGGTTAATCGCACTGGAGAGATGGAAGGCCTGTGTGCCCTCTCTCTACACACTGCAGCCGCGATGCTAACATCTGCACAGCTTGCATTGCCTGTAGTCTGGGGCCCAAGGACACATGTCCGCCTTGACACCCTTTGCTGTGTCCCTAACTGCTAATTCACTGCCCTAGGGGGCAGGTGCGGATGGACGTAGACATTCAGAGTGTGGACATCAATCAGTGTGCCAGCGGCCCAGGCTGGTACGCTAACACGCACCTGTGTGATCTCAACAGCACCCAGGTAAGGGTAAGGGGAGGGGTGGGGGCGGCGCCTAGGGTCCTCCCTCCCTCCGCCTTTCCCACCGCTGCCACTGCCCAGCTCCCAGAAGCGGCTGACGAAGGCACACCAGCCTCTCAGGGCTTCAGGGGAGTTTCTAGTGATGAGATAAAAATGAGCTTCCAGGCTTTTAAAAAGTGAGGATGCTTACAGAACCCCCCTCACCCTTCACCCGAGACAACCACTTTCATATCTTTGAAATAGTGTGCCTCCCCGTCTGCCTTCCCTTCTGGTACTGGGGGCTCTAAAGTCCCTTTCCAAGACCATCTCCTGAATCTCTATTAATCATCCCCTTCCCTTCTCCTGGACCACATTGTCATATCATGTCAACAGAGCTCCAGGCTCCTTCTGGCCCACAAAAGATGCTCAGTTGGTGTTTGCTGAAATAAGTGGAATTGCTGGTGGGGGTGTGGGAGGAAGCTAACCTAAGCTGGAGCTTGAAGAGCCCTGGGGCTGGTATAGGAGATGGAACCCAGGCCACGTGCCAGTGGAATCAAAGCCAAGGGCGCAGAAGAATCTGGATAATGGAAGCAATGGCCGGTAATCCTGCAAACCCAGTACCGGGGAACTAGGAGGCCAGTGCACTAATCTGCTCCACAGTTACACTGGCTGCATGCTTGATCCTGAGCTGAACTTGAGGCCAAGGCAAACCCTGCAGCCTGCTGGGAGGTGGGGCCGGTTTGGGCATCTACTTCTCTTCAGGGCACATGTGTTTGGGGCTATAAGCCCAGGGACAGAGAAGGGATCCCGGTGTCCGATTCCTTTTAAACACAAGCCACAGTCACATCTCTGGACAGGCTGTTGTCTGATTGTGCAGACTGTGGCAGGAGCAGGCCGTGTTCCAGTGGCCTGGGCAGGAGGGAAAGCTGGGCCACGATTCCAGAGGCAGCACCCTTTAATCTTTCTTGGTGAGAGTCAGGCTGGATATAGAATCTCTGAGTGTTTACCCCTTCCTTTGCTTAATGCTGCCTATTCCTGGCCACTCCCTGCAGCAGATCTGGCCTCCTCCATGGGCTCATCTTCCTCGCCTGACTCTGAGGTCTGCTCTGTCCCCTGCTGGGTAAACACTAATGGGCGGAGGCGGAATAAAGAGCTGGCCTTGGCATTCCACCAGCCTGGCATTAGCCTGGCATTAGGGCTGGGGAAAGCAGTCCTGTGCCGAAGCCAGATGGCCCCTGACCGAGGAAGCCGCTCCTCTGCGGGAGCCTTTTCAACCCACCTGTGTGCCAAACAGGGAGGCCGACGGGACCCTTTGAAGCAGGATATAGGTACACGGGTGTGGTTGGGCTCAGAGCTCTTCCTACCTGCACCTCCCACAGCACCTTGTTCTAGCAACAGCTGGGCACTGGGACATGGGACCTGTGAGGCTCCTGTCCCTGCTGGTCTGAACAAAACGGTGATCTAGCCCCATACTCTTT
Source organism: Trachops cirrhosus (assembly GCA_028533065.1). NCBI lineage: Eukaryota > Metazoa > Chordata > Mammalia > Chiroptera > Phyllostomidae > Trachops > Trachops cirrhosus. The sequence continues at coordinate 92,635,943 of CM052545.1, read as the reverse complement.
GCTTGGGTGTCTCTTTGAGAAGAGAGGCAGTGTGGGTGGGGTAGAGTGGGGTTTCCATAGAAGGAAGGCTTCCCTAGGACCAGAGAGGGCTTCTGGTGAGGTTTCCTAGTGTGGACCCAGGTGCGATGGATAGAAAGGTAGATAGATGGATCCTCCATCGCTTCCTGGGAGGGAAAGCCCCATACAAATATCCATTTTTTTTTGTCGTTCCCACAGTGCATCCCTCTGGAGAGTCAGGGATTTGTCCTTGGCCGCTATCTCTGCCGCTGCCGACCAGGCTTCTATGGGGCAAGCCGCTCCGGGGGTATGTAACCGTGGTGAGGGCCAGGCAGGTGTTTTATAGGCTGGGCTTGTTGGAGGAGGGTATCTGGGCAAGGCAGGCTCGGGCAAGACACTGGGTGGTTTCCTCCCAGGCTGAGAGAAGCCAAAGAGGCAGGCAGGATCTAGTTTGGGGACGAGCCTGTGACATGCCAGTCTGCTGCAAGTTGACCTTGCAATGAGCCCTGACTTGGCATCGCCTCTTCCCGTTACCCTGCCCTCCCTTGGGAGCGCCCATGTCTTCATCCCTCCCCTCCTGACCAAAGGAGGCCGCCAAAAGGGCAGGGAGAGGGCTGGGCTGACTGTTGGGAGACAAGGCTAGCATCTCAGGATGCCCCAGCCACGCCCCTCTCCCTGCACCCATCTTGTTCTTTACAGGGTCAGAGGAGAGTGCCACCCAGCCTACTGAGCAATCTGTGTCAACACAAGGCAGCTCCGGGAGGCTGCTTCGGTGCCAGCCGTGTGCCAAGAGCTGCACCAGCTGTAGGGATGCCACACCGTGCCTGGTGGAGGAGGCCTTGGCGCTGCGGACAGCAGTGTTGGCCTGCCAGGCCTGCTGCATGTTATCCGTCTTCCTGAGCATGCTGGTTTCCTACCGCTGCCGCCGGAGCAAGGTAAGGAAGGCTCCGCGCCTTCCTCTGCACACACGTCCTACCCAGCTTGCATCCCTAGCGTCAGCTGGAGACCAGAGGCTACCTAAGACTAGAATTTGGGAGAAATGTGTTCTGGTCTTGATTATTAATCTAACATGCTATGTGACATTTGGCAAGTGACCTCACCACCTTAGACCTGTTTCCTCACCTGGAAAATGAAGGCATTGGATGTTGATTCAAACCTGGAGCTCCCAGGTGAATGGAGGCAGCAGGCATGCAAATAAATAACAGCGCAGCAAGACAGAGGCGAGGAAGGAGTTAATGGAGTTATGTGTCAGTGTCTTTGGCGGCTCAGAGAAAGGACCCGGTTGTCCAGCCTGAGCTGGCATGGGGAAGACTTTCTGGAGAAAGTGACATTTGAGCCAGACTTGAAGACAACCGGATGGTTACCAGGCAGAGAAGGGGGTATCTAGACAAGGGAGCAGTCTGAACCAAAGCTTAGAGAAATGCAGGAGGTACCTTATAGCTCCAGCGGCTTCTGATCTGAGCCCAGGTCTGCAGCAAGGCCCAGGCTGGGGTTGAGGGGAGAATGGGGCTAGGCTGCCGGGGTCTGAAACCTGGGCCTTCGCCAGGCTTAGTGCCAGGGAAACTAAGAGCCTGTAGTGGGAATAGGGGCGTGGCTGTGGGTGGAAGGTGGAGCTAATGTTACGGGGTGAAGTCTTAGCCTGGGGCCACTGAGTGACCCCTAAAACAGGCCTAAGACCCTCCCACACCATCGTCCAGGCTCTGTCCTCCCACTGACTGCCCTGCTTACTTGCCTCTTGTTCCTGGGTTCACAGAGGATCCGGGCATCTGGAATTGTCCTGCTGGAAACCATTCTTTTTGGAGCCCTGCTGCTTTACTTCCCCGTGAGTTTGTGGCAAGAGGCTGACCTCCACCTCCCAGGGCCCCCACAGTCCCAGCGTGGTACCCTCCACACCCCAGAATGCTTCCTCCTCTCTGCCCTCTTGGGAGGATTCAGAGACCTCCAATGCCCCTACTCAGACCCCCAAGTGGCAGGCTGGCCTAGTGAGCTCTGGAAGCAGAGTCCAAGCTTAAAAGAGCTCTATGACCTGCTGTGGGTCTTAGGACAAGGTACCTAATCTCCCTGATTTTTGAGCTGCTTAAGCTATGGAGAGCGGAGGTGATGCTGCTTCTAGTGCAAGGCTGTGAGGAGATCAACAATGTGCTGAGCACAGGCCTGGCACGCAGTGGGAGTGCGGTGGAAAGCAGCCATTTCCCCCACCCCCCTCCCCAGGTCTTCATCCTGTACTTCAAGCCCGGTGTATTCCGCTGCATTGCTCTCCGCTGGGTCCGGCTGCTGGGTTTTGCCATTGTCTACGGCACCATCATACTCAAGCTGTATAGGTAGGACTGGAGCAGACCTTGCTCTCGTGCTGCTCATTCCTGGCCACCCCAGCTCATTGATGGAATGGAGTTCTTCACAGTGAGACTCTTACCAGTTCCACTCCCGTGTCCCCAAAGCCTGCCCACATCACCATAGTCACTATAGTCCTCCCCTCCATGTCACTTTCCTGGGGGGTAAGGAGGCAGCAAGCCATGGAAGGGGTGGGAAGACCGGTATATGTGGGGGTTAGGGGAGCCATGGCCAGAGGACAGAGCCCTGGCCCCATCTCCTTGGTCCCCCTCTCCCCACACCCACCGTCTATGCCTTGCAGAGTGCTCCAGCTGTTTCTGTCTCGAACGGCCCAGCGGGGCCCCCTCCTAAGCAGCAGGCAGCTGCTTTGGCGTCTGGGGCTGCTTCTGCTGCTGGTACTGGGCTTCCTGGTTGTGTGGACAGTGGGGGTCCTGGAGCGAGGCATCCTGCACACGCCCCTGGTGACCCGAGGCCACACTCCCACGGGCCGCCACTTCTACCTCTGCCACCATGACCACTGGGACTACATCATGGTTGTGGGTGAGTTGCTTTCACTGAGCCTAGTCTCACTCTGGCCCCTGATTCTGCATCTCCGTGGGTCCTCTGGTCCTGCTCCTCCCACCTTGAATCTGGACCCCTGGCTCAGGCTCCCCCCAGCAAGCCCTGGAGAGAAAGGGGGGTCTGGCCGCTGAGGTGGTGCCCCTTGCTGCTTCCCCACAGCGGAGATGCTGCTGCTGTGCTGGGGCAGCTTCCTCTGCTACGCCTCCCGGGCTGTGCCCTCAGCTTTCCACGAACCACGCTACATGGGCATCGCCCTGCACAACGAGCTGCTGCTCTCTGCCGCCTTCCATACAGCCAGGTGAGGACGGGCCCCCCTACCCACGACTCCTCCCCACCTAACACTACTCCTCGCTTCTCCCTGACGAGGGTACCTCCTTCCCAGGCCAGCCTTGCAACACTGCTAGGTGAGGAAGGCCCCCGACCTGTACTCTCTCCCTACCCCACATATCCCTCCTGCACCCCAGGTCTCACCTAACACCCAAGCAGAGGAAGCGCCCTCCCACACTCGCTCAGCTTTCTGCCTTCTCCCTCCTCACATCGCAGCTGACCCAGCAGCTTGCCTGCTGTGTGTCCGTAAGGACCTGGCCCTGTGGTGGAGGCAGAATCCATCCACAGGTTGGTCCATAACAGAGTTGTGGGGCACGAGTCTGTACTACAGGCAACCAGAGAAGGCCAGCTGGAGTATTCTGGGAGGGCTCCTCAGAGACCGGTGTTAATGTGAGCCTTGAGGTAGGACCCACATCCCAGAGAGGGCAAGAAGAAGGAAGAGTGCCCTCCTCACCCCACCAGCACCTCCACAGAGATCAGGGCTGGGGCTGGGACAAGTGGGACTGGTGGGGAGGAAGAGACCACGCCCACCCACAGATAAGAATCTCCCTCCCATCACACTCTCAGGTTTGTGCTGGTTCCCTCCCTGCACCCGGACTGGACCCTCCTCCTCTTCTTCTTCCACACGCACAGCACAGTCACCGCCACCCTGGCCCTGATCTTCATCCCTAAGGTGAGGTCTTCCCACTTCTGAATGTGAAGCAGAAGCCCAGCCCCTGTCAGGGGCACGGTGGATCTGCTGCGACAGCAGCGCCCTCTCCAGGTCAGGGTGAGAACGACACCCTGCAGATGTGTGGGCTCTGATCAACAGGAGTTCTAAGCAAGAAGCTCACTTCGGGGGAGGAGGGGGGAGGAAGCTTCCAATCCCTGGGCAAGGGAAATAAGAGCTAGGACTGGAGGGATCCTTGTTTCACAGTTTTAAGGTTGGCGGACTCTGAAAATCAGCACAGAAGTCGTTACAGAGAGTGGTGGAGAGCTGAGGACATGGCTGGGGGTTGCAGGGGCAGGAGGCTGAGACCCCGTGGTCAGGGATCAGACCAAGATGAGAGGGAGCAAAAGTCTTTGGACCCCGGAATTCTGAATCTGAGAGGGGGTGAAGATTCACGAGGAACGATGTATTCCACAGGGTGGGTGGAGGAGACGTGAACAGGGAGGCAAGGAGAGTCTTTTTCCCAATCGTGCCCATTTCCCCGGCCAGTTCTGGAAGACGGGGGCGCCTCCCCGAGAGGAGATGGTGGACGAGGTGTACGAGGATGAGCTGGACCTGCAGCGCTCAGGCTCCTACTTCGACAGCAGCACGGCCTCAGCGTGGAGCGAGCGCAGCCTGGACCCTGGAGACATCCGGGTATATACCGCCCCCTGCCTCCGTTTGGTGTCTGCTTTCAGGGACTCGCCGGGAGCCTGGCTGCCCTGCTCCGAGCTTTCCCTCTCTCTGAGACGGGCCTCCCTCCAATTTCTATCATCGCCCGGAGCTACTTCCCCGCCTCTATTTAAAGAAGGCCACACATAACCCAAGTGAAAAGACCCCAAAGGTGGAGCTCTAATCCCCCCGTGTCCCCCGCACCATGTGGCAGGGGCATCACAAGGGGCAGACTAAGAAGCCCGAGTGCCCAGCACATGGGGCAGGTGGTGACTCTAGTGTCAGTTGTGCAGACAGTGTGGGCAGTGAGTGGCCACCAAGGGCTTCCATACCAGGACCCCCTTTCCCTGGACCTGGCTGTCTTAGAGAAAGGAAGTCCCTCCTGAGTCTTACATCAGGAGAGCGTCCATACTCTCATTTTTCTGCTTAGGGAAGTCGTTACAGTCAAGGGAACCCTAATGAGGGGCTCACGACCCAGTGAGCAGGAAATAGGGAGACCTGACGGTCTGAGCCTGTTGTTTTATTAACCCCACGGTGTGGGAAACCCCCAGGAAGCTATTTTGTCCCTCCCCTCCGCCTCCACTGTGGCCGCCTCCACACCTGACTTGTTTACATCTCCCAGTTCCTTCCGTCTCCAGTGGCCCCCACCGCTCTTCCCACTGTGCCCTCCACACCCTCTGAGTTCTGCGTGCTCGGCCTCCTGCCCCTGGGTGTGGGCTGAACTGAAACCCCAATCCAGCAGGGACCCCGAGAGTGTGCAGACCCCTGCCATGCCACCCCAGTCCACTCTCTCTGTGCTGGCCCTGGGGAGCAATCCAAAGTGTAAAGGGCTTTCAAAGCCCCACTGTATCATTCACACCTGAACGTGGCACTTTTCATGCCCACGAGTCCCATGAATCTCATACAACCCCCTTCAGAAAGCTAACACCAGGCAGCCAGTCACTGCTCTTTTATAGAAGCAGAGGCTCAGGGAGGTGAAGAAAATAGCCTCGAGGCACACGATGGGTCAGCAGCCCCAAACTCAGGTCTCCTGTCCCCCAAGTTGGTGACTGCCCAGCAGGCCACAGTGCCCCCGAGAGGGGAGCCCATGCTGCGTCCTCAGAGCTGAGTTGGGTCCGGCCGGGAACCAGGTGAATTCTGAGAGGGTTAAAGGCAAGGAAGGGACACTGCCTGGTGGGAAATAGATCCCCCCAGAGAAAATGGTCTTAATAAGGGCTGAGGGGGGAAATGGTGCAGCCAGGGGGTGGTGACTAGCGAGTTCATCCCAATGTCAGCTCTGCTCTCCTTGCTCCCCCCGGCCCCCAGGACGAGTTGAAGAAACTCTACGCCCAGCTAGAGGTCCACAAGACCAAGGAAATGGCTGCTAACAACCCCCACCTGCCCAAGAAGCCGGGCAGCTGGCGCCAGGGCCTGGGCCGCTCCTTGGTGAGGTACCTGGCTGAGTTCCCGGAGGCCCTGGTCCGGCAGCACTCCCGGGACTCGGGCTCCCCCGGCCGCAGCAGCCTGCCCGGCTCCTCCCGCCGCAGGCTCCTCAGCTCCAGCCTCCAGGAGCCCGAGGGGCCGCCAGCCCTGCGCAAGTCCCACAGCACCTATGACCGCAGCCCCCGCAGGGAGCAGGACGCCCCCCTTCTCGACTCCCTACCCAGGAGAAAGCTGGCCAAGAGGGTCTCCCGGGCAGAGAGCCGGGAGTCAGTGGAGGGGCCGCCTGCCCTGGGCTTTAGGTCAGCCAGCGCCCACAACCTGACAGTGGGAGAGAGGCTCCCCAGAGCCCGGCCCGCCTCCCTGCAGAAGTCGCTCAGCGTCATGGCTGGCTCCAGTGAAAAGGCCCTGCTCGTGGCCAGCCAGGCCTACCTGGAGGAGACCTATCGGCAGGCAAAGGAGCAACAGGAGAGAAGGAAGGCAGAGGCGGCCTTGGGGAGCCCAGCTCACAGGCCATCGGCCAGGAGGCTGGAGCGAGCGCAAGGAGCGCCTCTGTCAGCCCCACCTTCCCCCGCCCCTGAGAGCAGCAGCAGCAGGGACAGCTCCCGTGCCGCCGGGTGGCTTCCGGAGGCGGCTGGGGCAAGGCTGCCTCACCCACCCATCCAGCACCAGGTCTCCACACCCACCAAAGCCCTGTCCGGAGCTTGCCTGGAGGAGCCAAGGATGCTGTCTCCCACTCCCACCTTGGCTCCGGCTCTGATACCAGCTTCGGCCCCAGTTCTGGTCCCAGTCCCTGCCCTAGCGCAAGTCCCAGTAACCCCCCAAAGCCCCAGCTTTCTCACCTTCATCTGCCCCTGGGAGAACGCAGAACTGCCAGTCAAGAAAGAAAGTGTGGCACAAGAAGGCTCGTCAGGGCCAGGGAGAGGCAGCCACTCCCCTGCCCCGGCTCGAGCCAGGCTCTGGAGGGCCCTCTCGGTTGCAGTAGAGAAAAAGCATGCTGGGGAGAATTCGATGGACACGGAGGACAGGCGTCTCCAGGGGGAAACTGATGACGTGGGGGACGACAGGTCCAAGATCTTCTCTAAATCGCACAGCCTCAAGACCCCTGTTCAGCAGGGCTCTGTGCGCAGCCTGGGGCTGGCTATCAAAGCTTTGACCCGTTCTCGGAGCACACACAGAGAAAAGGAGAGCGGGGAGGGCAGTCCTGAGAGGGAGAAGGGCAGAGCTGCAGGAGAGGGAGTGGGTGCCTGCCCCAGGTCCCCCAGGCTGGGCGGGCGCAAGGCGATGAGTAAGCAGGTGGCCCTGGCCCCCTGCGAAGATGAGGAGTCCCTCCAAAACCAGCAGAACGCTCACACCAGCAGGATGCTCCTCATCTGTCACCAGGAGGGCAGCAGGGAACGAGAGGAGGGAGGCAGGAAGACACCCCAGGGTCAAGGGGAGGGCAGTGTTGAGAGAGCAGGTAAAACAGGGCCCGCCACACTGAGGCAAGTCAGGCAGGGCACAGTTGGGGACAGAAATGCTGAGCGAGCAAAAGAAGCCCCCGGAGGGAGGCAGGAACAGCTCAGAGCTGGCCTGCAGCCCGTGGGCAGTGCTGACTGCAGGGTGGCAGAGGTGTGCCCCTGGGAAGTTGCCGTGTCAGAAACGTGTCTGCCTGACAGTAGCAAGGCTGAAATCTGCCCCTGGGAAGTGAGTGAAGGAGGCCCCGGGAGGGGGGCATTGAGACAAGATCCAGATGACTCCCAAGAAGAGAGAAGGAAAGCCCCAGAAGAATCAGAGCCCAAACGTGTGGCTGCCATTGCTCAGAAAAAGCCAGAGAGGCTGGTCAGGGGGCAGGAGGCAGTGTGTCCCTGGGAGAATGCTGATCCCAGGGGTCTGTCCCCTCAGCCAGCCCCTCAGGACTCTGAGCGAACCAAGGGCAGGTGGCAGGCAGGGGGCAGTATGGAGGTCAGAGAGGTGGAGAGGTGTCAGCAGAAAGTCACAAGGCTGGAAGCGTGTGCACCTGACTTTGCCAAGGCAGAGCTCTGTCCTTGGGAGGAAGGTGAAGGAGAGAATGAGAAACCGTCCCACGAGGGAGTGAAGAAGCTCCCCCAGGAAAAGCAGAAAAGCCCCCAGAAAGCAACCTTCTGGAAAGAACAGAAACCTGGCAGAGACTTGGAGTCTCTTTGTTCATGGGAGAGCACTGACTTCCGTGGCCCCTTAGCAATCTCTGCTGAGGCCCCAGGAGCCCCCGAGAGCTCGGGGAGCCCTGCACAGGCGTGTCTGGGGGAGGCAGAAGAGGCTCCCGCCTTCAGGAAAGCAGAGGTTTGTCCCTGGGAGCTGGGTGCTGAGGTAGGGAGCAAGGAAATGCTGCGTCAGGGGACAGGGGGAGAATCTCTCCAAGGAGAGGGGCAGGCCTCCAGGAAAGGGCTCTTTGGAGAAACGGGGGAACAAACTGGGAAGGCAGTGCAGACATCCAGTCCAGGGGAGGGGTCAGTGTGTCCTTGGGAGGGCACAGCCCGTGGGCCCTCCAGCCCGCGTGTGGACAATTCCTCACCCACAGCTGGTGGCCGACTCCTCAGCAATGGAGGAAGCAGAGCCACGCAGGTATGTCCACGGGAAGATCTCAGGCCAGAGTTCAAGGCAGCCACACCTGCCAAAGCAGAAATCGGTCCCTGGGAGGTAAACGAAAGAACAGAGGACTGGATATTGCGGCAGGCGCCCGAAGGAGAAATACCTCAAAAGGACAAGGAGGAAATGACTGAAACATCAGGAATCAAAGATGTCGCAGCTTGGGAAAAGCCTGGGGGACAGCTCCCAAAACAGGGAGTAGCCTGTTCTTGGGGGAGTGTGGACCCTGGCGGCTTCCCCCCACAGCCTCCAGACATGGACAGACCCGAGGCCAGTCTCCAGGCGTCCGGTGGGGTGGGGAGCAAAACGGCGGCCGTCTGTCCGTGGGACGTGGAGGACAGACGGTCTGCTGAGAAGGCAGAGATCTGCCCCTGGGAGGCGAGTGCCGGAGCAGGGGAGGAACGGGCTCCGGGACGTGAGGCCGTGAGGACACCGCCCAGCGTTACAGAAAAGGATCCTGCAGGCTCTGGACCCGGCTGGGTAGCTGTCACTGCTCCAAAGAAGCCAGGGAGGCCGGCCCAGGAGCAGGAGGTGGCCTGTCCCGGGGAGAGTGTGGATCCAGGGGACAGCTCTCGGCACTCAGGCGCTGTGGGCACCCACAGACCGAAGGCTGGATTCCAGGAACCGGGCCTTGCGGGGTGCGGGCCAGCTGAGGAGTGCCCCTTGGAAGTGGAGGAAGCGTCTGCTAGTGAAAGGGCCAAGATCTGTCCCTGGGAGGTGACTGAAGGAGCTCCTGGGAAGGGGCTGGAACAAGAGAAGGGGAACGATTCCGCAGGGCAGAGGGAGCAAACTCCAGAAACGGGGGCGCTCAGCTCCCGGGAAGAAGGCACGTCGTCAGGAGGAGAGACGAAACTGAGTCAACGGCAGGAAGCTGTTTGTCCTTGGGAGGAGGACCTGAGGGGACCCTGTGTTCGGGCCTCCGCGGTCTCAGGCTCATCCGGCAGCACGAGCAGCAAAGGGGTGGAGGAGCATTCCTCGGAAGTCACTGACGAGGTGGCAGGGAAAGGGGACCTGATACAAGACCCCAAAATGGGTTCCCTCCAAGAACACATAACCCAAGAAAGAGCTCCATCTTCAGAAGCAGGAGGCCCTACTGAAGAAGGAGAAAAAGTAGAAAATGAGCTACAGTCTGTCCAGCCGCAGGAGAGCACGGCCCCAGCGGTCTCTTCCTCCCACCCGGGAAGTCACTGCCATAGCCGACCGCGAGCTGGCGCTCAGAGACTGGTCGGCGTTGGGGGCGGGCACGCTGAGCTGTGCCCCTGGGACGCTCCTGCCCCAGAAGCTCATCGGCCTGACAGCAGCGCCAAAGCGGAGGTCTGTCCCTGGGAGGTGACTGAAAGACTCCCTGAAGGAGTGTCAGCACAGAACGGGAAAGGGGGCGAGGCGACAGCCTCAGACAAACCAGAGCCCAAAGTTGGGGCCGTTCAGAAAAAGCCAGAGAGGGCAGACGGGAAACGGGACGCTGTGTGTCCCTGGGACAGGCAGGACAGTGGAGGTCTGTCTCCACAGCCAGCCCCACGAGCCTCTGACAGACGCAAAGGCACTTCGCAGGCAGCAGGGAATGTGGAGGCCAGGGTAGCAGAAGTGTGTCCATGGGAAGCAGTAGAGGTGCCCTCAGCCCAGAGAGCGGGAATCTGCCCTGGGGAGCTGAGTGAGGCAGAAGCGGAGGAAGGAGGCCCAGAACAGGCGGTGGAGAGAAAGCCCCAAGGGCAGGGAGAGCTGCTCCTTCAAAAGGCAGGGTCCGGAGGGACTGAAGAACACTTCTCAAAAGCAGTGGCAAAGGACAGCAGCGAGCAGGGGACTGCCTGCCCCCGGGAAGGCACGGGTGTCGGGGGGCTCTGCCCCCAGCCAGATGCTCTGGCCACAGACCAAGCCACAGCCAGTGCCCTCGGGCCAAGTAGTACGGGGAGCAGGATGGCGGAGCTGTGCCAGTGGGAAGTCACAGATCCAGAAGGAAATAGAACAAAGGGCACCGTGGCAGACATCTGTCCTTGGGAGGGGACCGCAGCCCCATCTGAGGAGCTCGGCCTCCTGGCTTTAACAGCAACTCGGGCCGAAATATTTTCCCCTGGTGACCCTGAGAACCCGCCACACCTTTCAGTCCAAAGACCTCTGGGTTGCTTCCTTCCAGAAAGCAAGAGCCCCCGCCCCAAGGTGAGCAAGCCGACCAGTTCTTTTATCCTGGGAGACTTCAGAGAATTCCAAGGACCTTCAGGACTTGGGCCAAGGACCAGCTTAACCCCAGGGCCAAGTCTCCAAGAAGCCGAGGCTCGGAATTCTTCTTCCCGAACTGAAGACCAAGGAGAAGTGGCTTCCAAAGCTCCACATGAAGAACTCACCCCTCCAACAGTCTATCCTTGGGACTGGGAATAATTCCCAGTTTAAACTGGGGTGAGGTCAAACATCGGGTGGTTGGCTTTCAACAGCCAAGGTCCTTTCCAAGTCCTAGAGCTGAAACAGACACCTGGCCACTTCTGGTCTCTGGGAAGGTCAATTCACTCAGAGACACATTACACAGGGGTGCAGCTCGACCCCCGACAGGAAGTGGCACCCTCTCTTCACTTCCAATTCTTCCAGCTGTAGGAACAAAGCCTAGGCCCTCCTGCCCAGCTGGAGCACTCAACACAAGCCATCCGTGTCCAGACACTCACTTGGAAAGCCAAGTTGGGGCCGGAAAGAGGTCAGCAGTGCCCCGACCACGTTTTCGTGTAGGGAGATCCTATTGTTCTCTGCAGTCTACAAAGAACTTTTTTTTTTTTTTGAGAAGAAACGAAAATCATGCAAGGCAATGGCTACATAGGAACTGAGGGTCACAGGTTATAGTCACCATAGGAAGCTCATGAAGCCACTTAATTCAAGTTCAAAGATAAATAAAAGGAAAAACCTAAATGGCTTAAAAGGTGTGGCTGGTGTGACTCAGTGGATTGAGTGCTGGCCTGGGAACTGAAAGGTTGATGGTTCACTTCCCAGTCAGGGCACATGCCTGGGTTTTGGGCCAGGTCCCATTGGGGGTGTGTGTGGGGCAACTGACTGATGTTTCTCTCCTTCTTTCTCCCCTCTCTAAAAATAAGTAAAATCTTTAAAAAATAAATAGCTCAAAAGTCATACCTGAAATGCCTTCAAGATCTTCTCATTTGACTTTGGATCTCCAGTGTCTGCTTAATTGATCCTCACCTGCCCCGCCCGACCACTGAAGCAGAGCCAATCTCTTATATCCCTATCGTCTGGCATCCAGAGCAGTATCAGAGACAGAGCAGAGAAGGAAAGGCAATCAATCACTCCAGGCCCTCCCTGTGCTGGCCAAGGTCGAGTTCTCCATTCCAGACACCCGCCTCCCAGGTTAAGTAGCCTGCCTCTTGCTAGCTTTTTCAGACACCTCCCCTTCTTCCTGTCCCTGTCTTTGCCAGTCTCCAGAGTTCATCTCACTGGCTCACTCTCCCCCTCCTCGTCTTTCAGTGCTGTCATTAAAGAGACCGCTCTTTGCTGTCGATGCAACTGGAGCCTGGAGGAATCTGTGGTTCTGATGGGAGAACCAGTCCAAATCACCTGCTTGGTAACGAGAGGCCCCCATCAGTCTCCTTCAGGAGAAGCCCGAGAAAGAAAGGCAGTCCTGTTCACAGCCAGCACTGGGGCCGCCAAGAGCAGTGCTGGGGGCAGGTCGGAGGCCTGAGGGCCGGGGGAAAGGGCATCGCGTACACACAAAGCCTCTTTCTCAGGGAGCTCTCCCTTGGTCTTAGCTTGGCTCTATTCTCTCAAGTCAGTTCAGGCTACCCCAACTTAAGCAATCCTAGATAACAGAGCGCTGGAATTAGATGATACCACCAGAGGGAAATGAAGGCGGAGAAAAACATTGGTCAAAGTTCCGGGACTGGCAGGGGTGAGTGGGGGTGGGGACGAGCAGGCGAAACTCGGCAGACCTGGGCAGGGGCACTGAAGACCGCAGTAAACCCGCCTGCTATCTGGACAGACACTGATGCCATTTACCAGGAGGAGAGGCCAAACAGACCAAATACCCAATGGGGAAGAAGTGAGTCTGCACGTGAACGCTGCGGGCAGATACTGCACATCACAGAAAAAGCAGCACACGTTCCAGTCCCCAAGAGGAGGAAAAGGAACGGAGTAACCCGCTTTTTCAGGGACTAGATACCCTTGTTCCCGTACCTGGGCCCTTCCACTTACCCAGGCCCCGTGCCCTGGCCTTTCAGAGAAGCGTGTTGTTGCTCTGGGCTCTGGCTGGTTAACCCCACAGCTTCCGAGCCAATGCAGATTTCGCTAACTGCCACCTCGGAACAATCCCATTGGGTCTGGTCTAGCTGGGAACAAAACGTTGTCCCTGTAACCCCTGCTGTGAAATAAACCTGGGGGGGGGATGCTTTTTCTTGGCAGTTGGTTCTAACATACTCATTACAGTGATTTTCTTTTTTCCATGTTTTTAAACATGAACAGGAAGAAAAACAATGCCCGCTCTAAAGCCCAAGGTCACAGCACTGCAGCCTTCGGGGCTTCAGCTCCGTGGCTGGCACTGCACACGGTCTCTTGCCTGGTCCTTCTAGCCGATCCTCTGTGTCTGGGCCTTTCACTCAGCTGGATTTGATCCCCCGGGGAAATGAAAATCGCACTTATCCTCTGGCTCCCTGGCAGCAGCTATTGCTTAGCTGCTACTGAGGATTATCTAGAGACCCAGGAGACAGATCTGGGGGAGTGGGGTGAAACAGCTCATTTAAAGCGCTGTTTCCACAACTCAGAGAAATCAATGTACCGCTTGTCCAGTAAGTGTGCTTTGTTTCTCTGCTTCCCTGCCCAGCCTGGATCACCCACCTTTCCTCTTTACAGCTGTGGATCCTGCTCAAAACACTTTTTTGCCATCTCATTTTGCCTTAATCCAGCACTCACACAAATAGGATATGACCCAACTCCACTTGGGCTGTAAAATGATGTACATTTTAAGCCAAAGGGGTTGAAACGAAGCAGCACGAGAGTGGCTGCTTTGGATGGCCCGCCAGCGCTGCCCCTTTCCAGGGCACGGGCCGCTCGTGTCCACAGTCAGCGCTCAGCAGCCGAGGCTCAGACAGCCACTCTCCCCGGCGAGGTCTGGGCTGTTCGAGGCTTTGCTGGGACGGCAGCTTGAGAGACGGAGGAGTTAGCTTAGCCTCCACCTGATTCCGGGTTCTTTGGGCTCTCCTTTCAGCACGAGGTCAGAACAGATTAATCCCTAACCTAACTTACAGACTCCTTAAATGAAATTCTAGGCTTGAAAAATAGAAAGTATGAGAATTAAGACCCTATTTCTCAAGGGAAGGCCGCACTGGGCTGACAAAAGCAACAGTACTGTGAGCCAAGCTGGCTGCTGGGGCAGAGGGGTTTCCCTTGTCCTTACTTCTGGCGACCCAGCCATGGGGGCCTGCGAAGTTCCACTTCCTCCTCCTGACAGCCTGGCCGGAACTAGGGAACAAAGCGGGACCGGGCCGTTCCACTTTACCCAGGTCCATTTTCTGGTACCTTTGCCTTTCCAGTGCTGGGCTGAATGGTCGCCATCTCTAAAAGGTGCTAGAAGTCAGGGAATCAACTCTTACAGATGGATCACCCAAATGTATGAACTTCTCCATGGCCCCTTCCTTCCCCCACGCTTCCTAGGATCACTCCTAGGGGAAGGGATGCAGCTGATAATTAAGAACACAATCCGAAGGCTGGGGGATAAATTGTTTCTTTGTATTTACATTCTTCTGTGAAATACAAATGCTGATTCAGTGAGTCAGCGCACAGACAAAAGATCCTCTTAAATTATACCATCTCTTATAAACACCATTCTTCCAAAGTCTGCATTTCCTGGAAGTCACGCTGCTCACAGTTAAGCCTGTCTTCCATTCCTGCCATCTGAAGGCTGGTCTACTTCTAACCTGAACCGGGGAATATGGACAGAACCCACCACAAATGATCCAAAACACTGAGACTGTTTTACTTCAAACTCCGATGCCTGTCCCATGATAAGAAAATTCTATTAGTTTGCTCCTGAAAGCCGCTGCTATGGGAGACAGGTGTCAGACGTTCTCTGAAACAAAGCGTCTCTCATCTAGGCCCAGAAGGTAGATATAAAACTTAAAAAAGAGTAAGTGGGTCCAGGGCTGTGCATAGCAGCCCTCACCAGGCCTCGCCCTCAGCTGTGGGTATCGAGGATGAGACTGCTGGAAAGACCCCAGCACAGGAGGAGAGAACAAAGGCGGTTCTTTCGACAGCATGATGGAGATGCGTGACTTCACAGATCCCAGCCCCCTCATCACCCACACTTCACCCCAGGAATCACTTTGGCCGTCAGGCTAGCTGAGGTTTATGGGCCTCTCCTTGCAGCTCTTCATAGTCTTCCCACGGTTTCAGCTGGGGGCCAGGGATCATCACCGTCTGAAAGAACAGGAAGCTGAGTTATTTTTCATCCAAGCCCATGGCTCACGCAGAAAAGATCACCCTCACCTTAATGCCCAACCCTAATAGGATTCCCCTTCTGTGATGCTGCATCACCACCTCTCTCCACTAGGTGGAGCCCAACAGGACTGGCTTAAGATGCTACCAGTAGAGCCACCGCTCTCTCTTTTTTAAAGATTTTACTTATTTATATTTTAGAGAGAGGGGAAGAGAGGGAGAGAAACATCAATGCACGAGAGAAACACTAATCGGTTGGATCTTGCAGGCCCACAACCCAACCTGGGACCTGGCCTGCAACCCACACATGTGCCCTGACCAGGAATCAAACTGGGGACCTTTCAGTTTGCAGGATGATGCCCAACCCATTCAGCCACACCAGCCAGGAAGGGCCTCAGCTCTCTTAGACCAGACAAGCTACCTTACCTTAAGGATGGGCTGTTTAGGGGGTGCCCATGGAGGGATGATCTTGCCATGCATTCTCCAGCTCCCATAGGGGTTTGTCAGGTGTTTTTCAAAAACAACGTACTCCAGGACGTCCTTGGGCACATCTTCTTGTCCATACATCAGTCTGCCAAACCGGTCATAGATGGCCAGAGTCTGCAAGGATGAGAGTGTGTCTGGCCTGCTAGTCCTCAGGGTTGTTTTGTTTCTGTGTGTTCTGCTTTTTTTAATTCTCATCCAAGGATATGTTTACTGATTTGAGAGAGGAAGGGAGAGGGAGGGAGAGAAAGAGCAACATCGATCGGTTGCCTCCTGTACATGCCCCAACAGGGGATTGAACCTGTGACCTAGGTGTGTGGCCTGACCGGGGATCAAACCCGCCACCTTTTTGTTGTTGTATAGGATGACGCTCCAGCCAACCGAGACGGGGCCAGTTTTTGTTTTTCTGCACACATTTTTAAAACAGCCATAACAAAATATTTTAATGGGTAGAAACAAATCATCTCTGCATTCTGAATCTAGACTAACTGATCAACTACTGACACTTTACTCTTAGAGGTGTTTTTTTTTTTTTTTTTTTTTTTTTTGACTGGGGACAGGAGGAAGTCAGTACCAGGGAGGGTGGGGAAGAATATGCTTGCACCTGTCTTAGCAGAGCTGACTTCTAGCAGTGGGAAGGGCGTAGTGACAGAGCAAGGAATACCACGGTGAACCCACAGTCCTGGGCAGCTGCGGCCAGGATCCCAGAGACAGGTGCCCAACCTGAGAGCGACGGAAAGCCGGGGGGACAGCAGAGCGGTGCCTCTACCTGACGGGTATGCATGCGGACGGTGATCTGGCCATACACGTTGCCCTGGTTCAGCATACTGGAACAGCGAACCTGAACCACCTGGGGTGGCTCTAAAGATTCTCTGAAGCTCCAGCGGACGGTCTTATACTGGATGTCCCAGACCATGTCCTGAGAGTAGAGGAAAACGAGTTCGACTGAGTCTCTCCCTCCCTCTAGAGAAGCTGGTGCTTCCTTCCACACTTGCTCACTTCTTGCAGTACTGCAGCCAAAATGCAACATTTCCCACCAGATGCTTTCATGTGACAACTTTTTTCACCATCCTAAGTTTTGATTAAGCTATTGCTCAAGCACACCTCACAACAACTCTTTCATTTAAATCACAACTCAAGACCAACCTACCTCCTCAGGGACTCTTCTCCAAACCAATGAAAACCACACTCTGAACCGCCAACGTACCTAATACACCCTTACCCCTCCCATACATCTTCATACCCTGGTAATTATTACATGTATTTTTGCTGACTGCATATATGCTGCCCCTCCCCCCACCTTTTAGCAGACAAGGTTGGGATTTTATAGGGATATAAAGGGCTAAACTACTAAGTCAAGGTTAGCTACCCCTGTCCCTAGGGAGATAAGGCTGAACTGCCAGAAACTGAAGTTCTTATTCTTAAATCGCAAAGTCCCCCTCCTGGAGGGTCTCCTAAAATCCCCAGCACCGGTTACCATATGACGTGAGGCTTGGGAGTTCTTGTTAAATCCTCTATTACAGTGCAGGCAAGTGCGGGCTGGCCCTGTGGGGCCCACGCCCTGACTTCAGGGTCGGGCCTGAGGTCACAGCACTGCTTGCTGACTGGCCTCCTCTTCCCTCATCGGCACGGCCCCTTGCAGGGCCCATGTCAAGTCATTATCGTTCAGGCAAAAACAAGGGAACTTCAGCTTTTGCTTTAAAGTGTCTGAACTTTCAAAACTGATCCTTCTTCAGAAAACCAAAACGTCTGCAATCTGCCATTCGGCATCCCACAATTCTAAGGGCGGGAACCTACCGGAAAACAGTTTTCAGTTGCCAAGGTATGAAGTCGGTCATAGTCTGAGCTAAAAAAGAGAGATATACATATATAATTGACTCCTGTTTTTAAGATACCCTGTATGAAAGTTGAAAATGGTTTGGAAAATGGAAAGTTACTCATTTTTACAAACATTTTCTTCACTCCTACTATTTTTTTTTATTTAAAAGATGTTATTTATTTTTAGAGAGAGAGGAAGGGAAGGAGACAGAGAGGGAGAGAAATATAAGTGTGTGAGAGAGAAATAGTTGACTCTCACACGCCCCCAACCAGGGACCTGGCCTGCAACCTGGGCATGTGCCCTGACAGGGAATCGAACCAGAGACTTTTTGGTTGGCAGGTCAGCGCTCAATCCACTGAGCCACACCAGCCAGAGCTTCCCTCCTACTATTGACATAAGCCAGGCAATATGCTAAGTCCTGGTGACACAAAGATGAGTAACATGATTTACCAGAAAATCGTGAGCTTCATAGCAGAGTAAAGTTAGGTCTGAATCTCTGGAGCAGAAAGAAATTTCTCTGAAATTATTATCCTGAAGATGGGCAAGAGACCCTTACTGGGACATGGGGCCTTGTTTTTGCTCTAAGCTGCAACAGGGAAAAAAAATCCAACGTAAATAACAATCAAAAGCTCATCTCCCCTTACCTCAAACACATCATCAGTACCAACTGGCTTGGCCTTTATCTTACCTACACTGCCATTTTTTTTTTTTTCTTTTAAGATTTTATTTAATTATTTTTAGACAGCGGGGAAGGGAGGGAGAAAAAGAGGGAGAGAAACTTCAATGTGTGGTAGTCTCTCACACATCCCTCACTGGGGACCTGGCCTGCAACCCAGGCACGTGCCCTGACTGGGGATTGAACCAGTGGCCCTATGGTTTGCAGGCCGGCACTCAGTCCATTGAGCCACACCAGCTGGGGCAACACTGTCATCTTTGATCCTAGCCAAGATAATCACCTGTCTTTTCTGACCCATCCTCCCCTCCCCCATGCCCATCTTTGTTACTGCCACAGCGAGCTAGTCATGCTGATCCCAGGCAGCAAGTGTGAGAAAACAGATGAACGAGCCCTGGCCCGTGCACACACGTGATTTTAGGGAAATTCCCACTGGAGGAGTTTCAAATCACCCTAAGAGCACGCATGCACTCGTGACTTTTCCCCACAGCCTAATAATTCCTAGGCAGTTAAAGCCTTTGTCCCTTTCAGACTTCTTGTCTCTAATCCTAGAACAGGTACGGGGTTAGTTCCATCTGCTCCCCTTTCCCCTGTGTTCCTGACAGAAAAGACCCCGACTCACTGCTTCCCTTGCAGCTCTGGCCTCGACCAGATGAGTGGTGGGGGCAGCCGCCACGGCCACCACGCCTGGCACCTCCGAATGCACTTTCTCCTCACGCTCCCGGCCTGAAATCCTCAGGAGAAATAAAATCCCTTTCCTGTGAGTTCACTTACTATTTTGCAATACAACTTACACTGAAAAATCAAAAGACATCTACTTTTGGCAACACAATGGACAGAACTAATGTAAAACTACTCCCACTACACACATCTAGAAATGTTGGATAGAATGTAATACACACACACACACACACACACACTTTTAAATATGCTACCCTAGCTCACCAGAAAGAAAGGTAAATCCATAGATGCCAGAAAGGGGGAAGAAACCAAAACCAGACGGAAAGAATACGACCTGCTACAACAGCAGCACAAGGGATGACAAAGGGATCCAGAAATAGGACCTCACGGCCAGGAGCTGGGCTCTTCCTAAGACCCTGAACCCTCTGGGAGCTGGAACTCAAATCCCGGAATAAAGCTATGACCATGAAAGGTCCTGTACCTACAGGAGAGGGGAGACTAGAAAAACAGCCCACCAACCTGGAGATAAAGCTTCTCTCTGACTAGGGTTCTAAGTGAGAAAAATAAAATAAAAACATCAAAAGAAAACTGAAAAATTAAAGCCCTGAGCCCACATTATATGCAAATGTGGATACAGAATTTATGGTACCAGTATGATGAGAGAATTCCTAAACTAAGAAATTAACATAAAAACTGATACGTAGCCAATGATATCCCTGGGTATCTGGCAGCTACACACACAAAACTTCTCTGGAAGCATGATGAGAACCATTCCAATAAATTAAAACTTTGGATTAAAAAACTTTAAACTTTAAAAAATATTTTAACTGATATTTAGAGATCAGGTGGGGGGAGAGAGAGACAGGCATTGATTTTTGCTGTTCTACTCATTTACGCATTCATCGATTGATTGACAGGGGGTCAAACCTGCAACCTTGGGGTATCGAGATGATGCTCCAACCAACTCAGCTGCCCAGCCAGAGCCAGACACAGACTTTAAAATAAGTGTAATTAGTATGTCCAAGTAATCAGATGACAGAATGGAGAATTTAGTAAAGAATCTGACACATACACAAAAACTAAAATTCTAAAAGTAGACTTCTGGCCAAGATGGAGGCATAGGTAGACATGCTCCATCTCCTCACACAACTGTAAGAAGGATCACAACCTCAAAACAAAAACAACCAGAACTGCCGGAAAATCAAACTGTATGCAAGTCTGACCACCAAGGATTTAAAGAAGAACTATTCATCCAGGCCAGTAGGAGGGGCAGAGGTAGGGAACGGGGCAGAGAGGACATAGTATGGCGGTGGCGATGCCCCCGAATGGGTGGTCCCACATTCATGTGTGGCAGATAAAAACCAGGAAGGACACCTGGGGAGCGAGTCACCCCAGCCCCAGGCCACACCTCACAGCCCAGGGTTCCAGTGCCAGGAAAATAAAGCCTCATAACTTTTGGCAGTAAAAACCAGTGGGGGTTGGCACGGCAGAAGAAACTGCTGGTCTCTCAGAAGAGTCCATTTAAAGGACCTACACGATCCTAAAACATACAAACTCACCCACCCTGGGATTCAGCACCACGGCAGCAGCTAGAAGGGTACCACTGGCACTTCGGAAGTGGGGGAAGTGATTGGAAATAGGGGAGAGCCCAGCAAATGGCATTGTTCCCTCTATGACCCCTCCCCCACATACAGCACCACAAAGCAGTGAAGCGGGTTGCCCCACCCTGGCAAATACCTAAGGCCCCGTCCTTTCTAACATAACAGGTGTGACAAGACAGGGAGTCAAAGCAGCTCTACCTAATACACAGAAACAAACACAGGGAGGCTGCCAAATTGAGGGGACAAAGCAATATGGCCCAAATGAAAGAACAGAACAAAACTCTAGAAAAAGAACTAAACCAAACAGAGACAGCCAATCTATCAGATGCAGAGTTCAAAACACTGGTGATATGGATGTTCAGAGAACTCAGTGAATATGGCAAATGCATAAGGGCAGAAATGAAGGCTACACTTAGTGATATCAAGAGAAATCCACAGGGAACCAACAGTGAAGGGAAAGGAAGGCAGGGTTCATATCATCAATTTGGACCATGAGGAAGAAATAAACAGCCAACCAGTACAGAATGAAGAAACAAGAATTCAAAAATATGAGGAGAGAATAAGACGACTCTGGGACATCTCCAAACGTGCCAACATCCAAATCATAGAGATGCCAGAAGGAGGAGAGGAACAGCAAGAAATTGAAAACTTATTTGAAAAAATAATGAAAGAAAACTTCCCTAATTTAGTGAATGAAATAGACATACAAGTCCAGGAAGCAGAGAGAGTCCCAAAGAAGTTGGACCCAAAGAGGGCCACACCAAGACACATCATAATTAAAATGGCAAAAGTTAAAGACAGAATCTTAAAAGCCCTGGCTGGTGTGGCTCAGTGAATTGAGTGCCAGCCTGAAAACCAAAAGGTTGCCAGTTTGATTCCTAGTCTAGGGCACATGCCTGGGTTGTGGGCCAGGTCCTCAGTAGGGAGTATGCAAGAGGCAGCCACACATTGATGTTTCTCTCCCCCTCTCTCTCCCTTCCCTTCTCTGAAAATAAACAAAATCTTAAAAAAAAAAAAGAAGATAGTTATCTACAAAGGACTTCCAATAAGACTATCAGCTGATTTCTCAAAAGAAACTTTGCAGGCAAGAAAGGACTGGTAAGAAGTACTCAAAGTGATGAAAAACAAGGGCCTACAGCCTAGATTACTCTGTCCAGCAAAGCTATCATTTAGATGGAAGGACAGATAAAGTGTTTACCGGACAATCAGCACCAAGCCCTTATTATATGAAATGTTAAAGGGACTTATTTAAGAAAAGTAAGATCAAAACTATGAAAAGTAAAATGACAACAAACTCACAACTATCAACTACTGAATCTAAAAAAGCAAAAACAAGCTAAGCAAACTACTAGAACAGCAACAGAATCTTAGAAATGGAGATCACAGGGAGGGTTATCAGTGGGGAAGGAAAAGGGGAAGAAGGGGGGAGAGGTACAAGGATTAAGAAGCAAAATAGACACAGAGGTGTTAAGAACAGTACAGGAAATGGAGAAGCCAAAGAACTTATATGCACGACCCATGGACCTGAACTAAGGGTCTGGAGTGCTGGAGGGAAAGGGGATACCAGGCAGAAGGGGGCAAAAAGAAAAAACAACTGGGACAACTGTAACAGCTTAATCCATAAAATATACTTTAAAAAAATTCTAGAAGTGAAAACAGAAAGCAAGTACGAAGTTAAGGAATTCAACAGCTGGGTTAACAGTGTTAGACGTAATGGAAAAGGGGCAGGAAGGTCAGAGAACATCCAGACTGGGGCGGGCGGGGGGGGGGGGGCCGCATGGAGATTGGAAAATACAGAAAAAAGCCTAAGACACATTGGCACACAGTGAAAAGATTAACAGATATGTACTCAGAGGCACAAAAGGAGACGAGAAAGTCGAACAGAGGCAACATTTGAAAAGACGGTCTAAGTATTTTCCAAAACTGACAAAAAATGCGCCCAAGATTTAAGAAGCGATAGAAACCGAGAGCAGGACAAAGACACCTACGTGAACACACACACAGGTACATCACAGTAAACTGCTGAACACTAAAGGCAGAGGAAAAAATCTTAAAAGACAGAGAAAAAAAAGAAACTTCAACTTCAAAAAACAACAAGAAAAAACAGCTAGCTTTTCAGTAGCAACAACAGAAGCGAAAAATGACATCTTCAAAATGCTGCCAGAAAATAACTACCAACCTGGGACACTTACCTAAAGAAAGCATCCTTTAAAAATGAAGTGCAAAAAAAACCCGAACCCCAAACAAACAAAGGTGAAATTTTTCAAATGCAGAACTAAAAAAACTAGATGACAATAACATAGAAGATGAATGAAGGGGTGACTGGAATTAAAGTGTTCTAAGGTTATTGTAATGTGAAGTCAAAAATACACACCCTGCGCAGGTAGCTCAGTTGGCTGGAACCTTATACCAATATGCCAGGGTTAGAATCAGCCAATGAATGCATAAGTGGAACGACAAATCAGTGTTCCTCTCTCTCTGTAAATCAATAAAAAAATTTCAAAAGAATACATGTTGCCCTGGCTGGTGTAGCTTAGTGGATTAAGCACGGGCCTGTGAACCAAGAGATCACGGTTCGATTCCCAGTCAGGGCACATGCCTGGGTTGCAGGCCAGTTCCCAGCAGGGAATGCACAGGAAGCAACCATACATTGATATTTCTCTCCCTCTCTCCTTCCCTTCCCCTCTGAAGATAAATAAATAAAATATTAAAAAAAAAAAAAGAATACATGTTAAACATTTTAACAGTAACTTCTAAAAGAACAGAAATAGAATGTCATACTTCCAAACAAGTAGAAGGGAAGGGATAAAAAAGGAAGAAGGAAATTATATCAGTCTAATAAATGAAAAGAGAAAGAGAAGCAAAGAAAAATCATGGCAAATAGAACACACAAAATAATGTGGAATATCAAATACATAAAAAACAATGTTGAACAATAAAAATAGTAGGTTTCAAAGAGATATATACAATGATATCATGCATGCAAAATTTTCATTATTTACACATGCACACTTAGTGAAAAGTATAAAAATAAAATATACATGGGAATTATACATAAGATATTGGTTACCTGGAGGAAGAAAAAGAATGAGGAAATTAGACTTCAGCTATATCTGTAATGTGTTATCCCTGCCCTCTCTCCCAATTAGCGATTCTGAAGCAAATATAACAAAATGTAAACATCTATTAACATGAATGCTACTTTTTTATATGTTTGGACTATTTCATAATTTATAAAACAATTTAAACAATTAATGGATTTTAGAGCATAGATTTGGGGTGCACCTGAAGCCTAGCTATAACAGCCAAAGCTCAAGAATGTCAGCAATAGTCCAAGGACTGAGACTTAAAATTATTCCAGGCCCCTGAGTGGTTTTCATCTCCCTAGCAGCCTTGACTTTTCCTTGGTTGAATAAAGAAAACATTACAAGTTTTCAAAAGAGCCCTGACTTGTGCAGCTCAGTGGCTTCAGCACCAGCCTGCAAACCAAAAGGTCGCTGGTTCAATTTCCGGTCAGGGCACATGCCTGGGTTGCTGGCCAGGTCTCTCTGGCTAGGGGTGTGGAGAGGCAGCTGATCGATGTTTCCTTCTCTTTCTCCCTCCTTTCCTTTCTCTAAAAATACATAAAATCTTCTTTAAAGTTTTCAAAAGAAACTTATACCAAATAACTAAGGAAAGGGAAATGTACATACACAAGACAAACACACATAAAAGGGTCAGGAAGAATGAGGGATCAGGTGGGGTGAAAATAGCAGCTGTTCAGCAGGGTCTCCCAACACTTGTAGGTGGAGATGAACCAGACCAAACAGTGAAAACCCCGGCAGCAGGGAGAACGGTCAAGGACCCCAATTATTTCCCACATAGGAAGTCCTCCTACAAAACGAGAACATAACAGGCTTAAGACAGGGGGTGCACTTACTTGTTTAGACAAAGGTGAGCTTCGACGAAGATATCCTTAGCTTTTTCAGGGAAGTCCTTTATTTTAAAATTAGCATCATATTCTTTTATTTTCCGTATTCTGTAAAGTTAAGCATAAGAATCATTTTTAAAAAGACTTCATTCAATTCTATACTCACAGCTTACATTATCCTCTGGTCAGGGCACACACAAGAATCAACCAATGAATGCATAAATCAGTGGAACAACAGATCGATGTTTCACTCTTTCTCTGTCTCTCCCCCTTCCTCTCTCTAAAAAAATCAATGTATTTTTTTAAATATTAAAAAAGATATGCAAAGACACACAGGCATTCCACAATACTGTCAAGGAACTGGCAATTAGTTTGGACATACTGAAGTTTAGGATGAAAAAAAATGGAATAAGGAGAAAATGATTGAGAAGATAAGAGTGAGGTTATAACAAGTCTTGAATACCACTGAAGACATTTGGATTTTATTCTTCAATAAGAAAGCAAAGAATTTTAAGCAGGAAAGGTGATGTGATAAGATCTGTGTTTAGAGAAATAAATTATGGCCACATGAAGAATTAACACCAACTCAATACGCTTGTGCAAAGAAACCTATAAATGACCCTAAAGAACCTTAGAATGACAAATATTACGTGTTTCTGTCCTTTCAGCTAAAATAGGGCCTCAGAAGGTTTTCACTTTTGCTCCTTAACTAAGGCCCAGTTAGCTCCCAAGAACAGGTCTGTAATCTTGTTCGTTTTTGACTTTTCTTACTCTCTGAAATTTAAATTCTAATATATGCTTCTCACATATGCTTTATCATTAGTTTAAATTTTAAAATAGGTGATCAAAAAGTCCTACAAACTTCACAGTCAGCTCTCTAACAAAATATAAATGCTGAGATGCTAAGAATCAGAATGCCCATATCATTCTATATTTACTACAGACTCTATTTACAAAGAAAATACTGTCAAGTTGTTAAGAGAGCTATATCCAATGCAATTAACCCAAGATGGTCTCTCTGGAATAAAACAGTAACAAGAAATTTTTATCCTAATATTGACTCCCAGTTGTCTCTGACACCTACGACAATTGCGATGCCACATTCTTCTTCAGTCGCTCAGTTTTCTGTGCCAGTCCTTCCTTTGAAATCGATGACATGCGAGCATCACCCTCTGGAGGAACATAGGCCTCAAAGATACCAGCTGCAATGAGAGAAGGAGAAAACTAAGAAAGCATTGCAAGACTGAGAAAAAGTCATCTTCAGGTCATATAAAATTGGGAAGGATCCTAGATAAAGTAAGTTAATGAATTAAAGTTCCATGTAGAGGGAATCGTGTTACATGAGAAAAAATAGAATAAGATCATTTAAGTCTTCTCTCAGAGCCTCAGTTTCTTCTTGTACAAAATGGAGATGTTTCATCTTTGCCTTTTAGGAAGAGTGTAAAAACAAGATCAAAGATGACCTCATGAAATACAATGTATACAAAGTAAATCATCATTGAGGCTCAACTGATTTTTGTGGTTAAATACTGTCAGTCATTTTCCAATCATTCCCCTTTCCAGATTATCTCTGACAGGAGACTGAATTAAGGTCTCAGAAATACCGTGCCTCACCTGTACAGGCCAAATGTATGGGACGCTCCAAACGTTCTGGAGGAATGACCACTCCTGCTTTCCGGGCATGTTTTATAAACTCCTTTTCTGATTTGTATTTGGGTTCGTAAGTAGGAGGTGTGAAACGTTTTTTAGTTCTCACTGGAACTACAGCTATGGACTGCGTCACCACAAGTGGCTGGAAGGCAGGAAAGATTACGAAATAGGTAACCTGGAAAAAAGGAGGTCTGAACAAACTCTAAACAAACGTAGAAAAAGCACATTCAAAGAATGACTTGGGAACAATTATAAAACCACATATGGGGGGGGAAATGCATTACTACCTTAACACTTATGGGTGTTTCTTAGCAGAAGCTAGTGAGCAGCAACATTTACTAACTCCACTGAACATTTGCTAAAGGCTTTCCTTTAGTACTAGCCCTAGTACTGGGCAACTCCTAGGGATACTGATTAAAACAAGGCTTCTAGTTTCTAAAGAACCTTCAGTGTAATGGAGAACATAAACACCAATCCAATGCTGAAATGAGCAGAATACTCTTATTAAAGCTTAAGAAAAGCCTCTTGCCATTTCTATTTTTACTGAGATTACATTCCGCTCATTCTATTGGTATCCTTACTGTAAACTTCCGTCGTTACAGCTCCCAACTGATTAACAAGCTCTCTAAAGGCCAGGTCTCTTTACTCTCTGGCGACAAGGTTTGCTCACGCAGCTACAATGTCAACAATGGATTCCCTCCTTTCCAGCCACTCTGTCATTTAGGGTATTTACAATCAGTGGGAAACGGGCCCATCTTCCAAACCATTATGTCTTTCCCCTTTAAAACCTTCCTGCCAAACACACCCACACGAAACAGGAAAAACTTATAGTCCCTGAGAACTTGCTCGCTCTCATGGCCCTACTGAGGTTTTCGCTACTCGGCCACTTAGCTCAGTAGCTGGATCCCATCTACCTTAAACTCTTCCCTAGCCTTGATATGACTCGTATCATCCAAGATCACCAGGAGCAACTCTGTCCTTCTCCTCCAGCCCCTACAGTCCTACTCGCCTGGTTCTTACCCACCTGCTGAGACCACCATCCTAAAGCCCTGGATAAGCAAAACAACCCCCGTACCATGGGGGCAGCCATTTTGTTCACTCAAAGGCTGCTGGGACGGGGACTAAGCGTGAAAAGCCTGGGGAATGTGAGAAGGCGCATAGGGTGGAGCTTGCTCGGGTGCGGAATTTTCCAGGGCGCGCGCCCTCCGGAGAAACATGAGCTGCGCGAACGCGCACGTGCGCGGGGAGTAAGATTGCGCGTGCGCACTAAGACCGTGCTGGGGGTAGGGTGGAACGCACGGCTGTCACGCGCCAACCGAACGCTGGAACTCGAGCTGCGCCTGCGCATATTGCTTTCGGACTAGGAATTGCTGCATTTCTATGTGATTGGGGCGTTGTTGCACCTTGTTCGGAGAGTAATGAAAAGGTGCGGCTCTTCTGAGACAAGTGGTTTGGGGTTTTTTTCAATGCCTTCTTTGATCCCAGAAAGGGCAGTAACGAATTGTGTCTCGGTCTATATCTGACCTTAACATGCTCTGTAACTTTAAACTTGATTCCTAGTTTTCCCAATCTGTACTGTGTGAAGAAATTTTTTCCTTAATTTCAAATGAAGGGAATTAATGAGTACTATGTTTATTGAACAAACATAATGACTACTACGTTAATTAGTATTTACAAACAATATTTACACTAAGGAATGTTTACCGGGTGCCAGGCAATTTTCGAAGCATTTGCATATATTAATTAAATTGCTTCTCACCACAAACAAGAGTAATATTCTCCTTTTACATTTGGATTGGGTTGCAGAGAAATTACAAATTTTAGTTAAGGTCAGATGGCTGATACCTGGCAGAATTGGAATCCATATCCCGGCCGTCTGATTCCAGAACCCATGCGCACTAACTACTGTGCTGCACTGCTTCATATTCAGTTGTTGAGAGAGACATGATTAGGATTATCCTGGAAGATCCAGTGCTGTAAATCATTCCTGAATGGCAAACACCTTCCACACTTACCCATAGGTTCTTACCTTATTCTAACGATTAGCATTTATTGAGCACTTATCTACAGTATTCTGCAATGAGTTAGGAGCTATGGTGTGCACATACAAGAGCTTACACGTTGGAATAGAATTGCTACAAAGTACCAGGTAAAATGCTAGGGACTATCAAAGGAAAGAGATTACTTTTGGGTCTGGGGATCAGATGCATTGTCTTAGTTCTTGGCGTCTCAACTATACTGCAAATTCTTCAAGGGTAAGAACTCCCAGACCAGTCCTAGGTACAGCACTAAACCTACAGCATTGCATGTGAATAGTGACATGAAATTAGGTGCCACTGTATGTGTTAATTAAAGAATATATATTACTAAGCATTTAAATGAGAGTTATCTAGTTACCTCTTAACAGACTCCTGTCCCCAGAAAATAAACCATGATTTTTTTTTTTTACTAGTCTCCCCACTGAAGTGGGAAAAATCCCACTCCACAGAGTGGTCATTGATTAATACAGAACATTGATATAGTCTATCTGGGATTATCCACTGTTGAGTTTTATGTTGGCCATACATGGTAGCCAACACATCCCAGATCATCCTTTGCCTGCCCTCTGATAAGTTTCTCAGGGAATGAAATTTTGTTTCATATTAGCCTAGATGAAATAATAAAGGGTGTCAATATCATTTAATTCATTATTTTTTAAATATGTTTTATTTATTTATTTTTGGAGAGAGGGGAAGGGAGGGAAACATCAATGTGTGGTTGCCTCTCGAATGCCACTCAGTAGGGGTCCGACCTGGCCTGCAACCCAGGCATGTGCCCTGACTGGGAATTGAACCAGTGACCCGTTGGTTGGCAGGCTGGTGTTCAATCCACTGAGCCACATTAGCCAGGTAATTCATTATTTTTTTAAAAATAGACTTTATTTATTTTAGGTGGGGGGACGAAAAAAGAGAGAGAAACATCAATTTGTTGTTCCACTTATTTATGCATTCATTGTTGATTCTTGTATGTGCCCTGACTAGGGATCAAACCTGTAACCTTAGAGTATTAGAGTGATGCGTTTACTTGGCTACCCAGCCAGTGCCTCATTAATTCATTCTGAGATGAGTTATAAATGAGCTTTTTTTTATTAGTTGCTCTTTTGGAAAATTCCTATTATCTTCCTACCTCATTAACTCCATGGAAAATTGGGAGCTGTCTGCTGGGGAAGTGACACCACAGGTTGTTTCTTAATTCTACAACCCTAGTAATTTCCATTTCAGAAAAAGCAAGATAAGAGCAAGAGAAGGGAACTCATTGTGCAATTAGAGGTAGGAATAAAGTGATTAGGCCCTCAGCTTCACAAAGGACAGTCTTGCAAATAGTAGACAATCAAGTATTTATTTATTCAATAAATGAATAGAATCCCAGTCCCAGCTGATATGGCTCAGTGGACTGAGCACCAGCCTGTGCATCAAAAGGTCACTGGTTTGATTCCCCGTGAGTGCACATGTCTGGGTTGTGGGCAGGTCCCCATTCAGGGCACATGCCTGGGTTGCAGGTCAGGTCCCCAGTTGGGGACATCCAATTGATGTTTCTCTTTCTCCCTCCCTTCTCCTCTCTCTAAGAATAAATAAGAATGAAATCTTTTTTTAAATTTTTAAAAAATAAAGGAATAGGATCCCAGATAAAATATGATGAAGCAGAGGGCAAAGTTGACTTCTTATTTCTCCAAACACAGGGAATTCCTAGAAACCCCTGCTGCCCTATTGAAATTTCTAAACGGAGCTGAAGAGAGTAGGATATCCCGCGAACAGTGGGAGCAAGTACTTGCATTCATTTTTCCTCCCAGGGGCAGGTGACAGAATCTGAGATAGAAATTCCTGAAGTTCTGCCTGGTAACCTACATTCCAGGAGAAGCACAGTTGATTTGAAGAAGGAAAATCCTTCTGGAGGATTGAAAATATCTGATTACAATGCAAGTAATAGGTTTGCCATGTATTTATGTTGTACTTCCTTCCCTTGAGAACATGAAGAGCAGAAGTGAATTCTCCCAGATAAGGTGACACAGAAGAAACCAACAATTCCGATTTCCAAGAAATGTTCCCAAGAGATTTTTAGCTAACAATGTTAGCAGCGCTTTTTGTCACTTCAAGAGTTGGCTATGTCTCTCACATAATGGTTAAGAATGCTATAGTGCCTAAATTTATATCTTAGCTCTGCCTCTTTTCCTCACCTGTAGAAAGGGGGTAAATAAGTATCTAACGCAAAGAATTGTTATTAACTCATTAAATGAGTTGATACGTGTTCCCTCTCTGGTCAGCTATGGCCACTGCTTTCAAGTCCATGACCCTGGAAAGGATATACAGAGCCTAGCAGAGTCCTGGTTAGGGTACCTGCTCTCTGTGCTGGACAGAGATAACACTCCTGCCCCCAGAGTCCACCCCAGTGCAGTGTCCCTAAAGCAAGAGAGCTCCTAACCCAGATATGAACTAGAAATCCGCAGGAAGCCCTGTATGTTAGCTCTCTTCCCCATCGGCAGAAGTTCTCACCTCTGTGAAAACTAAGACCACCTAAAGGAAGGTTTGTTTTCAAGCCCAAAAGTAATTTCTTATTTCTGTGGGTCACAGCTTTCTCCTCCTTTCTCATCTGTCCTCCCACTCATTCCCTTTGCTGAGGACAAAGCCCTCTTCCTTTACCATTTTCTCCCTCCCTTAGACTCCTTATCTCTAAAGGTATGTTTAGGAAGAGGTACTGCTCATTCCAGCTCAGCCAGAAAAGTAGATGCCACCCGCTGTTCAAACTAAGTCTAGAATTAATCCCTTGCCTCTTGCTCCAGTTTCACCCCAGCTGGCTAAATCAAGCAATAATCCTAAAAAAGGGAATTTCAGGCTATTTGTGACTCCCCGCCAGCCCCCCCACCCCACCCCCTCCCACAAGCACCACATTTACAGAGAGAGCAAAGCCCCTAGATCAGAGTAATCTGTTTCTAACCCACTTCCTTCCAGGGGATTACTTCTGTAGGAGGAGGGAGACAAAGAAATCTGATACTTTAGCACTGGAGAATGGGGAAGAAGTTCCAGGAATGCCAGGAGGGCTGTAGTTCAGGAGCCTGGGGGCTTGTTCTCATATGCTAGGGTACTCTGTAAAAACAATTTTTAGAGTAATGTTTGGGAATGAGGCACTCTATAAATATGTTGAATGAAAGACTGAAAAGTGTATAAATTCTAGGCAGATGAAGGCAAAAACAATTTCCTGATTATACACTACAACCTCATGTGCTTCTATGCACACCATTGTGCATTTTGTCTAAATTCAATCTACCAACCAATAGAAAACTATAGTTAAAATAGGAGACAGGGGTTCTAGTACAACCATTGCTGACATTGACTTACCCTGCCTTAAGACAAGTCACTTCACCTCTCTGATCACTAATTTTCTTTTTGAAAAAGAAAGTCACTCTCTAGAGCCCTAAAAGCCCACAGTCCCATGCAGTGTGTATTGAGCTCTTATTAATAACGCACAAAGGCCTGAGGTCATTATAATGCACTGAAAAGGACACCCTTTGGGGGCCCTTGTGAAACAAGCATTGAGCACACCTTCACTCTAGTCTGTATTCTTCTGTCTACCCGCTGTGGACCCTGACATAGAAACATGTACCTTCCAGCGGACCATTTTTTTGGGATGCCCTGGAGCTTTTGGGGTGGAAGGGAAGCTGTGTGAATGCAGAAAGCTTCCACTAGAGGGTACCAAGGCTGCACTGGGATCTCCAACTGCAGGGAGGCCTATGCAAACCCGACAATTCCAGCATTTTTCAATACCTGCCTTTGCTCTTCACTGCTCTTTGCTTGGCCTGCTTCTTCCTGCTCCTTGGATGGCTTAAGAAATGTCTACTATTTTGACATCATTTTGATTTGATTTGACTTCCAATCCAAGGCAGCTTGATATAGTGAAACCTATGGGGACTCTGGCAATTAATACAGACCCCACTACTTCCAAACTCTATGAACAAATAGCTTAAATCCTCTAAGTGTCAGTGAACCCCTCTGTGAAATGGGGATGATAAAACTTACCTCATAGGGCTGTTGTGAACACCTAGTGAAATCATATATGGAAACATGTTTCTGGTAGGCTTTCTGGAAGACTTCAGGTGCCTAAAACTGTTTGTCTGTCTGTCTGTCTTCCCCTGAAAGGGAGTTCTAAGAATGGCCACAAACTGGGAATGGTGTTGACGGAAGAGAGATGGATTTGGGAGAGCCGAGGACCTCCAAACAAGAAAGGTGACTTTGGCCATTTTGCTCTTCCGCCTTGCAGGTTTCTGGGCTAGTACTTTGGTCCCCCTCACCCTCAGCCCTCAGCCCTGTTCTGTCATCTGTGTCAGCCCGGCCACGGTGTCTTCTGTTCTTTACTTACCCTGATTACTCAGAAGGGAATTTAGTTTCTACTTCCTACTCGCCTCCTAGACAGAACATCTCTGTATTTTGCCCTGTGTTTTCTGAAGCGACACTTCTCCGCCTGGTTCAGTTCTTCCCTTTTCCTCTTATCTTTCCTACAGTCACTTCTGGAGTGGAATGTGCCATCTGTTTCTGGGACTGAGCAGAAGTTCAGCAGCGGGGAGGGAGAGCGTGTGAGGGCTTGCTTGACATTAGATGCAGTACAGCTGCGGGGCAAACGAGGGTGAAACTGCAAGCCAGAGGCCCCTGGGCCAGCAGCTGTGCGGCCTGCCCCTCCGCTCAAAGCTCGTTCTCCTCTGGTCTCCTCTCACTCCAGAGGCTTCCTGGCAGGAGTGGGAGAGGTTGGTATCGAGTCCTTGAGCCCTGACTCATCATTCCCTGACCTAGTTGGGTGTTACCTCTGGTAGTAACACAGCAGTGTCATCCCAGAAAGAAGAGACAGAAGAGAAAAGTGGACCACCTCTGTGTTTCCTCCCCGTCTGAGGATTCCAATAACAAGTTTATATAGTCCTCGTGGTTTTAGGTACCACCCAGGGCATTGGTTATAAAATGAAGGAAATCATCTCACATTGCTACACTCAGAGACTGGCTATTTGCCAGAGTGATTTATACAAACAATCAGGGTTAACTTTGTCAAGAAAGAAAAAAATATATATTATTTTACTCGGGCAGAGGAAGGGGCTGGGGAGAGGGGGATTGGGACTGGAACACTGAGCCAGGAAGTGACTGGCCGTTATCACACAGTGAGTCAGGGCCTGTCCAGGCACACAACTCAGGTTCCCAACCCCACCCCAGATTCCGTTCTCTTTCACTCGGCCACGTTAATTATGGACTAGAATAATGTTCTGGGCTTTCTGGACTTTGCACAAGTTCTAAATTCTAAGCATAACACAATTGGTTTCCTATCGACCCAAATTCCTGAGTAATTCCTGAGGGTCGATAGGAAACCAATTGTGTTATGCTTACATCCCCGTCACTCTATGTCCTGTGGAAAATGTAAGGTATGTGTTTGTTGCCTCCTTGACATGTTGTTGAAAAGACTTTAGAGTTATCTAAGATTCAAGGACGACCTGTACAGTAGTCTGTGATCCTGAGGCTAGATCTTGGAAACAGGAGATTGCATTTTTAAATCATTTGTTGGTGTTCGTGTTCTGTCCTTGTGAGTTACTATACCAGTGGATGCTAAAAATTATTTTCCTCTCCCTCCTCTATTCAAAGGCCCCAATCTCTCCCCAATTAGGGTCATGCTTCCTAAAGACATTAGCTGGTTTCCAGGAAAGCAGATTTTAACTTTATCCCTTGGCAGAGAGAACGGCGTCATTGCACACAGGCCAGAACATTTTTTTTTTTTTTTCTGCCAGAGATCCCCATCTGGAAGAAAAGAGAAAAAAGAGTTTCAGAGTTTCCATAAAAGCTGCCTAAAGGGGAGGAAGGGAAAGTGAGCCATAGGGAGGGGAGATGAACGCTACAGGACTGAAACACCAAGCTCCGTAATTTGAAAAGAGTATCAGAGGAGCAATCCTGATATCCTGGCCCAGGAGCCCTACACCTCTCCTTCCTTCTAACCCTTAGCCAGGATTTGCTCTGCTCCCCGTTCCTTTGTCCTTTGCAAGTACTTCACTGTCTTTCCTGCCCCACCTCAGAATTTTCCCTCCATGTTCTTTATGTACCTCCATTCCAATTTTGTGCTCTCTCTATGGATGGCTCTTAGACGTTCCTAGACTACTTCAAAATGCTTCTTGGAAAAACAGGAGTTAGAAGGAACTTTCTCATGCCCATGATATACAAAAGGACTTCAGGGAGCCTCTGAAATTGAATGTCAATTTAGCGCACACATGCCTATTTCTGGCAAGAAGTCCCACAGCTTCCATCAGGTTCTTATACGTTCCATTCAAATCCCTGCTCTTCACCATGCAGTTCAGTGTTGGGTTTTTTTCCCCTCCCAGAATAAGGCTGGAAACCTATATTAATTTTGGAACCTAGATCATAACTTCTATTACATTTTTTTAATTTATTGATTTGAGAAAGAGGGAGAGTTACAGAGAGAGAGAGAGAGAAACATAGGTCTGTTGTTCCACCAATTTATACATGCACTGGTTGATTCTTGTATGTGGCCTGACCAGGGATCAAACTAGCAATCTTGGCATATTGGGATGATGCTCCAACCAACTGAGCTATCCCACCATGACTTCCATTTTTTAAAGTGAACAAAATAGAATAGAAAATATCAATGTGTATCACACATGGTAAGGTCATTAGTTTTGATTAATTAATGAATTGGTATTTGATTTAAATGCATATGTAATACATTTTAAAGACGGAAAAGACATATTGTTGACCCACAAGCAGCTCACATTTAGTAGGAAAGAGATGAGCCCACAAAAAATCACAAAAGAATATAAAGTGCTGCTACAGAAGTAAGCACAAGGTACAAGGTGCGAAGGAGAGTTTGACAGGCCGTTTGGGGAATTCAGCAGGGCCTACACTTGAGTTGAGTCTGGAGACATAAGTAGGAGTTGGCAGGGTGCATAGTAAGGAGATGTGAAATTCTAGGACCGATGTGCACAAACACAGCCGTGTCAGACAACACAGGAAGGCCAGCGCATTCACAGCAGTCCTATGTGTTGCCTCTGCAGGGTGGGGTTCAGCTGCAGAGGCTGGAGACTCAGGCTGGATTGTAAAGAGTCTCCCACTGAATGCAGAAAATTCTAAATATCCTCAACGGACTGTCGCCCAGCTCTGCCCCAGCCCTCTCAGTGACAAGGAACCCAGGACTCTGTTAGGCAGCTCAGTCTGCTCTAGAGCGTCTGGCTGTGACACACTCCCTCCAATACTGATGGAGTTGTTGCTTCCCTCCTTCACCGGATGATTCTCATTTCTCTGCTGCAGCATTACAAGAGTCTAGATCCCCTTCTACTAGGTTAAAGCAAATATAATTGCCATTTTAGAGATCAAAATGGTTGGATATTGGCAATTTCATAGTGTTAGCCTTATACTTGTCAAAATTAGCTATTTGAGGATGGCTATTATTTATCCACCTTAGTCTTCTCATCCCCATATTTAACACCTCTAAAGTTGACCCATTCTTCCTCACCTGGATGTTTTTCCAACCTGATCTCTCGTTGGGTGTACACTAGTTCATCAGTATCTTCTGTAATATGGGGCAGCCAGAACTGGTCAGTTCACAACGTGGTGAGGCTATTATCTCTCCTGATCTGACATTGTGTCTTTTCACGAAACTATACTGCACTGTATGTACTGTGTTTAGTGAGGCCAAAACCTTTTTCATGTCAGATGCTGTCAACCAGTCCCACTCCTTCCTGTACAACTAATTTTTCAAAACCTAAATGGAGGTCTTTACCTTATCTCTGTCAAATTTCTTGTTGATTTTGGCACTTGGTTCTAATCCGTCAAGATGATTTTAAATCTTGCTTCTATCATTCTATTAATTATCTTTCCAGGTAGATCACCATCTAAGTCAGCAATTTTCAACTGGTGTGCCGTAGAATTTTTAAAACATGCAATACCTGCCTGCTCAGTCATGGGCACTGACCTCTTTTCCCATAGGTTGTCAAATAAAAAAACAAGAGCCAACACAACAATAGCTGTCTGGTGTGAATGAATCAAAATTATACATACTATTTTGTCAGCTTGGCAAAAAACATAATATTTTTTTAGTGTGCCACAAAATTTTAGTAATTAGTTTGTGTGTGCCATGAGATAAAAGAGGTTAAAAACTGCTGATCTGAGTTATTGAGTTAAAAAAATATTTAGTAAAACAGCGAGGCCACTCTCTTTGTTGATATCAATCTGATAATCAATATTCTTCGAGCTCCGTTGAAAAGCTAGTTAAAAATCTACATAACTGTGACTATCCTCCCACAGTTCCCAGCCTCATTTTCCCGGCCCCATATTCCTGCTCCATCAGTACTCTCCTTTCTCCAATCTGCCCCCCCACCGCCCCCAGCCCAGTAAGCAAACCAGACCCACCCAGGAACCACACAACTGCAGATTTCTGTATAGGACCTACAAACTCCAATTGTTTTTAAAGGAATTATCAAAAAAAAGTTCTCCCTTGATAATTCCTCACCTGCTGTGGCGCTGATCTTCCCTCCAGGCAACCCTGTGGGAGGGTTTGTGATTTCCATCCCTCCTTACCCCCACCAGCCACTGCAAATATGATGTCTTTAAATTCTCCCAGGTGTTTATTTATTTATTTATTTATTTTTTTGTTTTCTACCTGACTCAAAATGAGTTTTTTTTATTTTAGATTATTCAGTACAGTTTCAATCTTTTATTCCCATTCCAGCCCACCCACCCATCCCTTCCCACCTCCCTTCCATTTCCAAGTCCTGTAGTTTTGTCCATGTGTCCTCTATATTTGTTCCTGTAAACCCTTCACTTCTCCCCTGAAATTCCTTCCCCTCTCCCCTCTGGTCACTGACATCCCGTCCTCCATTTCAGTGTCCTTTGTTATAATTTACTTGTTTCTTTGTTTTGTTGTTTAGGTTCCTGTTAAAGGTGAGATCATATGGTATTTGTCTTTCATTGCCTGGCTTATTTCGCTTAGCATAATGCTTTCTAGCTCCATCCATGCTGTTGCAAAGGGTATGGACTCTGGCTTGGACTTCGGCATAGCTTCTCCTATTGGCTCTCGGTGCTCCCCCTTGGCATAAGATACAACTCTCTCTTTTAGCTTGGCTATGATATGTAGAACCTTGCCTCAAAATTTTTAATGATCACATAGTATTCCACTGCGTAGACATACTATGCTGATGGGTATTTAGGTGGTTCCCAAACTTCTGGTTTTACAAAGAGACCATGAGTCCGTTTGCAAGTACTAAGGTAGGATAAATTCCTGGAAATAGAATTGAAGGGTCAAAAATATGTGCATTTTAATTCTGATAGTGCCAAATTGCTCTCCAAGGTAGTTTGCCTCTGTGGTGGTTTAGATCTCAGCAACATAAATAATTTCAAATTAAATATACCTGCTCTTAAAAGATATCTTGCTATTATACTATTGTAAATTTGAAATTACTTTTAATTTTTCCCCTTTCCCTATTTCTCTTCTTTATTCTCTTCTCTGATTGTTCCCCCACTGTAAACTCCAGATTCTTTGCACCCATTTATACAAAGAAACTCTGCTATCTCCAGACCCTACTCCTTTTTTTTTTTAGAAAATGACATCTTCACTTTCTTTTTTTTTAAATTTTTTTTAAAGATTTTATTTTTTTATCTTTAGAGGGGAAGGGAAGGAGAGAGGGAGAGAAATATCAATGTATGGTTGCCTCTCATGGGTTCCCTGCTGGGAACTGGCCTGCAACAGGCCCGCGCTCAATCCACTGAGCTACACCAGCCAGGGCCAGACCCTACTCCTTGATTCTGCCTCAGCCTTGCATTTAAACATAAAATCCTCGACATAGAAAACTTGCTGCCATCCAGAGCCATTCTCCTTAGTGATAACAACACTGAGCACTGATGTGTAATCACCCAGTTAACCCTTCAACAACCTTATGACACCGGTGCCATGATTACCCTTACTTCATGGGTGAGGAAACTGAGGTATGGATTAAGTAGCTTGTCCAAGGCTACACAGTTTAAAAATTGTACAAATACTATTTGAACCTAGAGGGCAGGTCTCTAGAGACCGCACTTTTAACCCCCTCCTACAGACAGAGAACCCTGTTGGAAGATTAGTCTAGTACAATAGCTCAGTCCCTACCAAATTCTAACCTAACTTTCTCAGTGATTTCTATAATACAGTTCAGGCTCTGGCCTCTGCCTTGATCCCTACCTAGTCCACGGCCTGTTCTATTAGCAGCTGTGCCTCTACAAAAGTGTCGGAAGGAACAAGTTTGAGGACTGCCTTCCTTAGTCTGCGACAGAGGAGAAAGTGTGGGGTAGGGTCATAGGCAGAGGGGGGCATCTGCAGAGCCGTGACCTCCCTGTTCTGGTCTTTGGGTGGGTCTCCCCAGACAGGAAGGGAGCAGTTGGCTTATTCAGTCTTACGTTCCCTGGAACTCAGCACACTGAAATTTAGAAGGTGCCTGAGGCCAATTTAGGCAAGTTCTATTCAACAAAGATTGACTGAGACTCAACAATGGGGCAGGCATCCTGCTGGGTTAGAATACCACACGTAGAAGTCACATTCCTGAGAAGTGAAGATAAGCACTTCAATTGCCAGTTACCAACGGTGGAATCAGTGCCTCGGGAGCTAGGGGTCTGAGTGTAGTGTTCGGAGTGAGAGAGCCGAACAGGAAAAAGGGGGAAAGGAAAGTAGGAATGAGGCATTTATTCCTAGGAGTTAGGATCTGAAGGAAACAACCGAGATTAGGGAAAGGAGTAATAACTCAGTCTTAGTAAGGGTTTCCGGCAGAAGGGATGCACCTTCAAGAGCACTGAGTTCTTCAACTGCAGGCGAGGTCAAATACCTTGCCTCTTTATCTAAAATGGTGGAGGAAGGAGGGTATGCGGGCAAAAAGCAGTCAGAAAAAGTTCTGAGATTCCTAACAGTGTGTGGGGAGAGGGTTCTGTGAAATGCTAATTACTGCTTTTTCTTGGCAGCTTTTCTGGAAATTGTGATGACAGCTGGTGGTGGGAAAGAAATCACTGAAATCACCAGTGACCACAGCCATTTCCCTGCTTCTAGGTGGCTGGCTATCACCTGAGCCATTCCAGATGGCAGGCTGTTATGGGTTTTTTTGTCTTGCTCATTTAATAAAGTGAGGCTATTAGTGTGTGTGTGTGTGTGTGTGTGTGTGTGTGTGTGTGTGTGTGTTGGAGGTAGGAGGTGGGGAGGAAGGAAGAGAGGAAGATAGAGGTTCATTTTCCAAGAGCAATGAGTAAGCAAGCCACATCCTCTACGTTAACCAGATAGCTTCTTGGGGGATGAAAAGCCATGGACAACAGACTCGGCCAGCAGAGACACCCAGTTTCTGGCTTCAGATCTGGTCCAACTTACTGTGAGCTTTGGAAATCCACAACCTATCTGTACATCCACTTCTTCATTTGTGCTGTGGGAATCATACATTCTTCTCTCTCAATATTGTGAAAAAGAAAAGAAAGGCATAAGAAATATACATTTAATGGCTCGGGAAATAGTGCTTTGTAGAGATATATTTTATTGTCTTTAATAATTTCTTGGACTGTTCCAGAAAAGTAAAAAGGCCATGGCTGATACGCTTTTTAGACTGGATGCTGAGAGTTTCTAAGGGGCCTCTCTCTTTTATTTTACTTTTTTTAGACTGAGGGAGAGAGAGAGGAGGAGGAAGAGGAGGAGGAAGAGGAGAAGGGGAAAGAGGAAAAGAAGGAGAAGGAGAAGAGAAACATCAGTTTGTTGTTCCACTTATTTATGCAGTCATTGGTTGATTCTTATATGTGCCCTGACCAGGGATTGAACCTGCAAATTTGGTATAGTGGGACGATGTTCTATCTAACCCAGCCTTGCAGTCAGGGCCAGGACCTCTCTTCAGTAACTTCCTCTTCTTCATGGGGACAGAAATTCTGGACATTGACAAACATAGAAGGGCCAAAATGTAACTTACCTGTTCTACAACTTCTGGTCCTCAATAGATTTCACTTAAACATTTGGTTCTACTTTGTAGGGGAATGGGTGAAGAGGTGAGGGGATTAAGAAGTACAAATGGGTAGTTACAAAATAGCCATGAGGATGTAAAGTACAGTATAGGAAATGGATTAGCCAAAGAACTTATACGCATGACCCAAGGACATGAACAATGCTGTGGGGATTGCCTGAGGGAGTGGGGGATGCTGGGTAGAGGGGGGCAAAGGGGGGGAAATTGGGACAAATATAATTTTAGAAAAGCAAAATCATTAAAACATGGGCCAGCTCTAATGAAGAGCATGCTTAATAAGAAATACACATTTTCTGCCAAGATGGAGGCATAGGTAGACACACTGCCTCCTCACACAACCAAAAGAAGGACAACAAATTTAAAAATAAAAAACAACCAGAACTGACAGAAAATCAAACTGTATGGAAGTCTGACAACCAAGGAGTTAAAGAAGAAATATTCGCCCAGCCTGGTAGGAGAGGTAGAGTTGGGCAGCCGGGCAGAGAGGACTCGCGGCAAGGCAGCAGCTGGAGGACTGGGCGGTCCCACATTTGCGAACAGATAAACCAGGAGGAACAACTGGGGAACGAGACAGATCACACAACCCAGCGCTCCATCCAGAGGAAATAAAGCCTCAAACCTCTGACTGAAAACACTTGTGGGGTTTGTGGCAGCAGTGGGAGAAACTACCAGCCTCAGAGTAGAGTTTGTTGGAGAGACCCACAGGGTCCCAGGACGTACACAAACCCACCCACCTGGGAATCAGCACCAGAAGGGCCCAGTTTGCTTGTGGGAAGCGGGGGGAGGTGACTGAAATCCAGCAGAAAGTGGAGCAAGCACCATTGTTCCTTCTCAGACCCCACCCCCACATATACCTAAGGCTCCATCCCTCACCATTTAACAGGTGTGTCAAGACAAAAAAAAATGGCCCAAATGAAAGTACAGATCAAAACTCCAGAAAAAAATACAACTAAATGACGAAGAGATAGACAACCTATCAGATGCACAGTTCAAAACACTGGTAATCAGGATGCTCACAGAATTGGTTGAATTTGGTGGCAAATTAGGTGAAAACATGAAGGCTATGCTAAGTGAAATAAAGGAAAATATACAGAGAACCAACAGTAATGAGAAGGAAACTGGGACTCAAATCAATGATTTGGACCAGAAAGAAGAAAGAAACACTCAACCAGAACAGAATGAAGAAACAAGAATTCAAAAAAAATGAGGAGAGGCTTAGGAACCTCCAGGACATCTTTAAACATTCCAACATCCAAATCATAGGGGTGCCAGGAGAAGAGGAAGAGGAAGATATTGGAAACTTATTTGAAAACATAATGAAGGAGAACTTCCTTAATCTGGCAAAGGAAATAGACTTCCAGGAAGTCCAGGAAGCTCAGAGAGTCCCAAAAAAGTTGGACCCAAGGAGGAACACACCAAGCCACATCATAATTACATTATCCAAGGTTAAAGATAAGGAGAGAATCTTAAAAGCAGCAAGTCAAAAGGAGAGAGTTACCTACA
>CM052545.1:92546692-92594081 GCA_028533065.1 Trachops cirrhosus | reverse complement strand
GGGGGGGCTCACACCTTTCCCTCTGCTCTTCAAGTCCCTCTCAAATCCTTCCCCGCTGATTCCTTCTAGAAGGCTTTCCACTCTCCCCAGCGACGCCGACAGGTGCAGCGCCACCGGCGCGTCCAGCCCACAGCTCGCGCCCGCGACCCTAAGCCCTTCCGCTGCGCGGGCAGCGGCCTCGCCGCTCCGCCCCTGCTCCAGCACGCGCACACACCAGCGGGTGCGCGCCCGGCGGGCGGGGCCGCGCACGCAGCTGCCGCTGCCACCGCCTCCCTCCCTGGCTCCCTCCCTCCAGGCCCTCCTCCCTTGCCCTCCCCTCCGCCCCCTTCCCCGTAGGCAGTCAACCCGCCCGCATTGACTCCCTCCTGGCCCCTGGCGTTCGGGCTGGGTCTCTCCCCAGCCCCCCAGACTCCCTGGTCGCTCTCCTCAGTCAGTCGCCCGCGCTCGGTGGATGTGGCTGGTAGCCGCCGCCCCCTCTCTCGCTCGCCGCCTGCTCTTTCTCGGCCCTCCGCCTCCTCCCCTCCTCCTTCTCCTCCTCAGCCGCTCCTCTCGCCGCCGCCGCCTCCACAGCCTGGGCCTCGCCGCGATGCCAGAGAAGAGGCCCTTCGAGAGGCTGCCTACCGATGTCTCCCCCATCAACTACAGTCTTTGCCTCAAACCCGACTTGCTGGACTTCACCTTCGAGGGCAAGCTGGAGGCCGCCGCCCAGGTACGGCGACCCTCGGGCGCCGGGGGCGAGCTGCGGAGCAAGCAGTTAGGCCGCGCCCGCGGGCTAGGCTGGGGGCCGTCGGCAGGGCGGGCTGG
This sequence comes from Trachops cirrhosus, assembly GCA_028533065.1. Lineage (NCBI taxonomy): Eukaryota > Metazoa > Chordata > Mammalia > Chiroptera > Phyllostomidae > Trachops > Trachops cirrhosus. The sequence goes on along the minus strand of CM052545.1, from coordinate 92,593,277 downwards.
CGGGAGGGCCTGGGCGCTGTGGGCCTGGGACTGGGGAGGCTGGCTCCGGGACGGGCGCGCCCCTCTGGGGCAGCCGCGGGGCTCCCGAGCTGGTGTGCTCTGCCCTGCTGGGCTGGGACGCGGGCCGCGCTGCGGGGAGCGCTGCGGAAGCCGCCCGGCCGGGCCCTGGCGCCCCTCCGGGGCAGGCACACTCGTGCGGGGCATTTCCACTGACCGCTGGCCCTTCAGGGCTTGGTAGTGTTTTGGGAGAGGCTGGAGCGTGTTGGGAGAGGCCAGAGGGGTCATCGGAGTCCACGCTCTGTCTCAGCCTCCTGACTCCGTTCTGTTCTATGGTTCTACCTACGCCCCAGGGAGGACACATTGGAAGGGGCGGTCATCTGGGACTCCTCCGGCCACCGAGCCCTAGCGAGGAGGGGAGAGTCCAGAAGGGGGGAGAGGGTGAGGAGAATGTTAATCCCGGGCAGCCTTGCTGAGTTCTCCCCGCCTGCTCCGGCCCAGGGGCTGGGTTTCCAAGATGATCCGCCCCTCCCCCCTCCCCTTCTCCTCAAGTGACAGTGCAGCAGTGACTTGATTCTCTGCTAACCCCTAGAGAAGCAGAGGGAGGACCCCATCTCCGCTTTTCCTTCCATCTTCTAGTTTTGCAGCCTTTGAAGCAGGTGGATTTATTGCTATAGCGATGGTTGCTTAGCAGTACCCTCCCCTGAAAGAAGCTATTAGTTTTAGCATACCACTGGTGAAAATATTCCATTACTCTTCATTGCAGTTTTTGGTGAATCATGCTCTCCCCACCTCCCCTCACCCCGTTCGCAGCATTTTCTGAAGTACTGCTTGATTTTGGAGACCATTAGTATTGATGCCCTACAAAGGTCCTGAACAGTAGACATTTGTGATACCATATTGTATATTATGTGAGATCTATAATGAAAAATGGGAACTGTTTAGTAGTTATCTGGGAAAAGAATGATGGTAAAAACATTTTGTTTCATTTTTCTTTCCACTGCACGCAGGAGGAAAAATCAGTAGGCCTCAACCTAAAAGAACAGGGTGTGTATGTAACAGTGAAATGAAAGAAATGTAGACTGGTGTTTGAATGAATTGAAAGTTGGCAGTTGTTTCTGAAAGCCGAGTACTCAGATTAAAAATATGTCTGAAAGTGTAGCATTAAAAAGTATGCTGTCAGATTTGGGGCACTTGTGTGAAAGCATGAGGGCTCTAGGGTCTGGCTTCATCAAAAGGCAAAACTTAACCCGGTGAAAGTCAGGTGATCTAGGATTTTTCCATTAAGATTTATGAATCAGGATGAATGCATCTGAGGTCTAAATTAGGATTTCAGAGGGTTATTTGGGAGACGGTGTTTGTTTAATCCAAGTGACTAGAGTGTTTGGTATATATTGGCAAGGGGCAGATGGGAGGGATTGTAAACAGTAGTGTGTCTTGTGACTTGGCAAAGGAAGAAGGACCCAGTGATGAATGAGTTCGCATTATGTGAAAAGACTAACATTTAAAAAAATCATTTGTTTCTTTACCTCATGTTTTGGCACACTAGGTTCAGAATTCTGAGAGAAATATATATTTAAGGAAATTTTTCAGAAAAAAATGGTCAGTAAAGATTTTTCAGTGATTATTTTATGAGGAAGTGACAGTTTTATTTAAGTGTTGGGATGAAACAACAAGCAGCGATGTATCGTGCTGGCCAAAAAGTTGTTTAGTTTTTGTTTTACGATGGCTGTAGTAGAGCTTAGTTTTCTTTAACTTTATGCTAAGCAATTTTGTTAGAGTGTATTGTGACAGCTGTCATATCAGTGTGCGTGAAAAAAAATTAATCAAAATTGGTGAATTTTTGTGCAGCCATTTAATATTGAAGATGGAAGAAGATAATGCAACATTTTTTGGCATACTATGCTTTATTGTTTCAAGAAAGGTAAAAATGCAACTGAACCACAAAAAAAGATTTGTACAGTGTATGGAGAAGGTACTATGACTGATCGAACGTGTCAAAAATGGTTTGTGAAGTTTCTTGGTGCTATTGACATTCTGGCCAAATGATTCTTTGCTGCGGGGCTGTCTTACACATTGGAAGATGTTTAGCAGCTCCCCTTGGCCTCTACCCACTAGAAGTCAATAGCAGGAGAAAGCTTATACACTCAAAATATCCAAATCAATGAAGTTATTGGTGTAAATGAAAAATGTGTCTCTTATTTTACGGAAAAAACTAAATGGACTTTTGGCCAACCCAATACTTCTCCGTATCCTTTTTCTACTTGCTTTTCCAAAGAGATGAGAAATCCTTAAAGACTGGTTTGGGCCATTGAGGGGACACATGGTAATGTGCTCCGTATTAGCAGGGACTTGTTGATTTGATACAAGGAAATGAATAAATCTTTTTTAGTGCCATGAATTTTTCAAAGCATTTCTTTTCAGAAGTCCTTTTCAGGCTAGGTGGCAACATAAATGAAAGGTGGCATTATAGTGAATTCCAACAGGTGTAATTAAAGGACAGTTGGACTCTTTAATCATTTGAATTGCCACCTTTGGAAGTATAAAGAGGAATTAGCAGTAAAAAGCCAACATTACTAGTAAAACGCATATGTTAATATTTTTGATATCCATGCATTGGAGCAATGAGTCGTGGCTTTAGGTGGTATCTTATAGGGGAAATCTAAAAATGGGGACAAAATTACAGTGCTAGAAACCCAGATTTATTACCGGTATTGGGTTAGTTTTCTAATAGTTGGAATCACATTACACAAAGTATGCAAGTTGCCTGGTTGCTTTAGTTGCAGAATTTTATGATAAGCCCAGAGTATTTGTACAGGTTACATATTAGAAACTTAGTGGATTTTTAACCTGACCTGGGGCGTGGAGTCCTGGGGAAGATGAAGAAATAGTCAGTGTGCACTAATTTAAAAAGTAGTTGTCTTTCACACAAGTGAGTGTGGCTTAATTCAACAAGTTTTGAGAAGGTATTATCATGGGCCTAGAGCAGCGATTTTTAACGCTGTGCTGTGGCAGACACACTGGTGTGTTGCATGAATTTTTAAAACATTCAGTACTTGACTATATAGTCAGGGGCACTGACCTCTTTTCCTATAGATTGTCAAATTAAAAAATGACAACAGTCAATACAACAATAGCCATCCAGTGTGAATGAATCAAAATTATGCCTATTTTTTTTGTCAGATCAACAAAATATTCTTTGGTGTACCACAGAATTTTAGTAATTAGTTTATGTGTGCCATGAGATGAAAAAGGTTGAAAATCACTGGCCTAGAAAAGTGGGGCGTTCCCTATTTCCTCCCTTTACATTAGGACATTTGAGAGCAATGGGTTTTTGTAGCTATTTAAAATTCTGACATTCTTGCTTTGTGGATAATTAAAAAATAGATTACCAGTTCATGTGGGTGGCCACAATTTTTTGTAATGATTGTGTAGTGGTTTATACTGTAATTGGTTTTTTTTCTCATGGAATGTTTCACCTGTGCTGGAGAAAGTAACTTCATCCCTTAAGGCCACAAGTCACAATATACGAGACAGCCCTTGGCCTCTACCAACAAAATATTCATGTTCCTGATGACTAAGTTGGCACTTACAGGAGAGTTACAGATAGAGTAGTTTGCTTGGCAGACTAAAACTTGGCATCTGAATGGATGTTATTGTCAACCCTGTGTTATGGAATTTTCTGCCCAAATTTTGCATATTTTCTATGCAGTCATTTTGGTAGTTTTTTTGGTACTTTACAAAATGTTAAAATAATTTGTCCAGCATTGTGCTAGATCACTAAATGGTCTTAAGACATTGCATCTGAAAGTTGATGATAACATATTGAATTTGTTCAGATTTGCTATTCTGTTTCTTAAAATACATTTATTAGGAAACACCTAAAACTTTTTTTTTTTAAAGAGTTTCCTTATCTATTCTCAGAGAGAGGGGAAGGGAGGGAGAGAAACATCAATGTGTGAGAGAAACATCAGTTGGTTGCCTCTTTCACACCCCCTACTGGAGACTTGGCACATAACCCAGGCATGTGACCTGACAGGGAATTGAACCACTGACCCTATGGTTTGTAGGCTAGAGCTCAATCCACTGAGCTATACCAACCAGGGCCCTAAGAAACTTTTCCATTTTAAGCTTATCTAATACATCTGGCAATGAATTCTGCAGTGAATTTTCCAGATAAATGAAGCTTACTCTTTGAGTCATTTAGAATTTTAAAAATATTTACTGATTTGCATGGAAATATTCCTAAAATATATTTTAAAACATTCTATAATTCCTCATAATCTAGGTTTGTTTCTTTTCTTTTTTTAAATACTGGACATCATTCTGAACGTGTCATTGATACTTACAGCCATAGATTACCCAAAACTATGTACTATGATTTATTAATTTCACATCTGTTCTTTAAAGTTTTTGTTTGTTTTCCTTACTCTCAGGTTACTATTTTTTGCTGCTTATTGTGTCTTGTTGCTGCCTATTGTGAAATTTTCTTCCCTCATCTATTTTACTGAACTTGATCTGAAGAGTCTAAGTAACCAAATAAAATAAGTTTGTTTGAATTTAAAAAGAAATTTCTAAGTGAAGGCTTGGTGGATTCTCTTCTGAATGAAGGGTATGAGCTTAATTGTATGGACTTTGCATCATCTGTTCCTGCTTTTCATACAGGCTTTTTTTTTTAACTTCCTCCTTCTGGATAATTGATACTGCCCAATACAACCTGGATAAATGTAGTCTTAAGTAGTAAATTATCTATGAAACTTTTCTGAACTTTGCTACATAAGTGAGCCTGCTCTTATTGTAAAGTAAGTTTTATTCTAATCTATATGTGAGTCAGTGGAAAAGGGCCGAGTCTTCTAGTAGCTGTTTTGTTGTTAACTGAGATTAGTTCTCCAGACCTTGGTGACTTCATCTCGAATACCATACAAGCTTGTAGTTCTCAGTTTATTTGGCCTCTTGTGATCACTTTAACATTTTATTTTAAATTAGGACATATTGTAGAAATATGGAAAAGTAACCCACCACCTGGATTTAGTAGATACTGATATTTTGCCCCACTTGCATCAGACTGTGCATGATTTTGTGGGGGAGATGAAATGTCACAGGTCACTACAGCTCCTTTCCATCTCTTCCCACCCACACCCCCATGGTGACTGCTCTCTTTAGGTAGATAAGTATTATTCCTATACACAGTTTAAAAGTTTTGTTGTATATGTAAGTAACCACAGACAGTAAATAGCAATGTTCTGTATGTTTAACATTTTTACATTAATGGTAGTTTGACTTTCTGCAACTTGCCCTTTTCAATGTCTGTTTTGTTACAAAACTTGGCTCAGTTTGTGTTTACCAATTATTTGCTCCTTATTATCGTTAGAAATTATTGCCCTGTTCTACAAAGACAACAGTTATTACAAAATTTTAACGATGAAAATGCTTGTTAGGCCAAGTGACTCAAGCTTCAGGCTGACTGGTATTTGGAATTGTCACACTGGAGATTTCCTTTTACTACAGTATCAGGACTTTGGCAATTAGGAAAAAAAAACCCTCTGAGTCTTACCATAGTACATGTAAGATGTATTTCTGAGTGGTTGTAGTAAAGACTCATTCAGGAAAAAAAAATTGTCTCAGATTGCTGCCTTCCTAGCTCTTAGGGAACTTCTGTAAAATTCTTACCAATGGTCAAGCTGCCCCTTTTGTAGAGCTGTTACTTAGCTTTGGTTCTGTTGAAGTACAGTCTGGTGAAACTCCAAAAGGACTTAACCCTGGATTTGAAACAAAGAATACACTAATGTGCCATTCTTTTCTTTTTTCTTTTTAGAGAGGGAAAGGGAGAGAGAAAGAGAGAGAAACATCGAAGTGTGGTTGCCTCTCATGCACCCACTACTGGGGACCTGGCCTGCAACTCAGGCATGTTCCCCAGACTGGAAATCAAACCAGTGACCCTTTGATTTGCAGGCTGGCTCTCAGTCCACTGAGCTATACCAGCTAATGCTAATGTTCCATTCTTTAATAGTATCAAATGGAAAAGTTGAAAATGAGCTTGTTGTTAACACAATTTTGTATGTCTGCTTTAATATTTTGCTCTCTTTGGAGCTTGGAAACTGAAGATCTTAATGCTAAAGTTCCTTTGCATTATTACCTATATTTTTGATAGTGGAACATACAGGTAATATGCATGAACATGATGATGTTAATATGTGAGAAATCACATACAGAATCATCATGTCAGTGCTATTGTTGGGAAAGCATCAAAAAGAGCAGTGTTACAGTGTAGTAGTCAAACAAGCATATGCTTAAGTCTACATGGATATTTTAAATTACCTTCCTTGGGCTGTATATATATACTGATATCCAAATTGCTATGTATTATAGTACATAGTTCTTAAATTTTATATAATTCTGACCAGACACTTACACACTTGTTAGGTGAATGCTGTCAGGTGATATTCAAAGTATAACATCTTTATTATTAGAGCATATTTGATCTTGGTCTTTGTGCATGTGCCTTAATAATGTCTGTTAAGTGATTACTGTATATCAGGCACTAAGTTCTACAACAAGCACTTTCTATAAATTATCCTGTTGTTTAAAACGCATCTCTAAGATGACTATACTGTCTGATTTTTAAAATTTGAGTGGAGATTTTTAAAAAATATTTTATTTATTTATTTTAGAGAGAAGGGAAGGGAGGGAGAAAGAGAGGGAGAAAAACATCGATGTGGGAGAGATAACATAGATTAGTTGCCTCTCGCATACTCCTAACTGGGGACTTGGTCTGCAACCCAGGTATGTGCCCTAACTAGGAATCAAACTGGTGACCTTGAGGTTCGCAGGCTAGCACTCAATCCACTGAGCCACACTAGCCAGGACAAGTTCTTTTTTAAAAAAGATTTTATTTATTTATTTATTTTTAGACAGAGGAGAAGGGAGAAAGAAAGACAGGGAGAGAAACATTGATATTTGGTTGCTTCTCACATGCCCCGCACTGGGGACCTGGCCTGCAACCCAGGCATGTGCCCTGACTGGGAATCAAACCTGCAACCCTTTGGTTCGCAGGCCAGCACTCAGTCCATTGAGCCATACCAGCCTGGGCCTATTTTTTTTTTAAAGATTTTATTTATTTATTTCAGAGAGAGGTGAAGGGTGGGAGAAAGAGAGGGAGAGAAACATCAGTGTGAGTGCACTGTGCCTTTCCAAAATGTATTCTTTCCCTCAGAATGTTGTAATAGTAGTGAGATAAATATAGTATCATTGGCATATGCAATGATACATTATGTTGCATAGGTATCTTGACATTGGTAGATTAATTGCTTGGCTACCATTAAATTCACTGTAGATGCTGATGGATGAAAATATGGTGGCCTAGATAAAGATTAAGATGCATAACTAAACCAGTTATTATTCTGTTGTTATTATTCTATTATTCTGTTAACTTCAAACTATGGAAGGTTTTGGTTCATTTTACCCTTTGGAGAACACCCAGTGAGTGCTTCATTTCTCTGTTTCTGAATTTTTTAAAAGTCATTTTATGAATAAGCAAAGATTTTTTTTTTTTTGGTTCAAATGTAGTGCTGTAGTCGCCAGTTAGGGCATAAAAGTTTTAGTGCTATTTAGGTATGTTGTGGTGAAATAAATAATGTGATGGACTATTATCACTTACTAAGTTAAAACATGTTGCCCTGGCTGGTGTGGCTCAGTGGATCTAGTGGTGGCCTGTGAACCATAGGGTCGCTGGTTTGATTCCCAGTCAGGGCACATGCCTGGGTTGTGGGCCAGGTCCCCAGTAGGGAGTGCTCAAGAGGCAACCACACATTGATTTTTCTCTCCCTCTCTTTCTCCCTTCCTTCCCCTCTTTCTAAAAATAAATAAATAAAATCTTTAAAAAAGATTATGAGAAGGATTTAAAAATGTTTATTGATTTTAGAGAGAGAGGAAGGGGAGAGAGGGAGGGAGAGAGAGAGAGACGGAAAGGAAGAGAGAGAAAAACCTAGATGTGAGAGAGCAATGTCAGTTGGTTGCCTCCTATATGTGCCCCAACTAGGGATCGAACCTACAACCTAGGTATGTGTCCTGACTGGGAGTCAAACCCCCGACCTTTTGGTGTATGCGATGATGTTCCAACCAACTGAGCCACACTGGCCAGGACTGATTTTTTTTTAACGAGCCAAAATATATAATGAACCAATACTTTGTGTGTTAGAGATTTTGACAGTCTGTTATATAAAGGCTTAATAACATTCTATCTGTAATATAGGTCAGATAATTTTAGTTTAAAAATAATATTTATGTATGGGTTAATAAAATATTACTCTTAGGTATAGCTTTCATATACAATTGATATTATATTACTGCTGTATCCTTACCTAGTTGTGTGGCCTGTTCAGCAATCTCAATGCACTGTTGACCTCCATATGGGTTTTGTTTGGTCTACACAGTATTTTTTTGAAAATTTGAGTTAGTTGTTATCAAATACAAATTAGGAGATTGCACATGAAATCTGAATTTGCGGCTTCTTTAAAATTGGAAGATCTATCAACACTAAGTCTGCTTTTCAGTTCAGCAATAATTGGTTGGCTCCAAGAAGTGTTTCTTTCCCTCTCCTTCATGCGCACGTCTATGCGTAACCTTTCACTTGACCTACTGCACTCACATGCTTGGCTGGCCTCTGCAGGCATTGTTTGTGATTTAGGATATCTATATTTCTGTAATTTTTAGATTCAGACCATTCAAATATCTGAAAATTAATTTGAGGTTTTGTTTAATGCAACAAGTGTATAAAAATGAGATTACAACCAAATTGAAAAATGGACAAAGTTTGCGAACAAGCAGTTTGCATAGGAAAAACTTAATGGCACAAAAAGAGAAGCTTAGTCAGCAGTGTTAATAGTAATCAGGGAAATTCTTATTAAAACAACAATGTGATACCGTTTAATACCTATCATATTGTCAAAAATTTTAAAGTTTTTTTTTTGAGAATTCTGAAAGTGGGATTTCTTCATTCTTTGCTCATGTCAGTTGAGACTACTCTGGAGGATAATTTGGCAATTCTTGGTAAGGAGAATATGTGCACAAGGAAACACGAATCAAGATGTTTATTATAGCACTATTATAAATAACAGTAAAAAAGTGGAAGTAACCTAACTTCCTTCATGAAGGAAATGGATGAATAACGTCTTTATTTATAGAATGGAATGCTACTATACAGGAGTTAAAATGAATGAATTAGATACACATTTATCAGCATTTACCCATCTCAGAAACAATGTTAAATGAAAAAAGCAGGTTGCAAAAAGTTATATATGCACAATTTGATGCCATTTATATAAAATTAAAAACATTGTTTGTTGATTTTTATACATATACTAAACATACATGAGAAAACTACATTATTCTTAGGATGGCAGTTATTTCCAGGGAAGGAGGAAGAGAGAAAAGGGCTTTTATTATTTCCATATTTTATTTACCTTTTGGATCTGAAGCAAGTAAGACAAAGCCCTAAAATTTTATTTAGTCTTGGTGGTGAGTCATTAGTGTCTGTTACATCCAAAATATTTCTTTGGGAAAAGAAAAAATTTAGAGTGTTTTATGAAGTTTTGATATAGTTTAAGATACTAGCTTTCTTCCTCTCTTTATATGAAAGGTCTCATAATGGGTTTCATGGGTTGTAATACATAATTAATTGTAACATATAAGAAATGTTTTCTAATTAAATGTTTTTGAAATTTAAAATATTAAGAAGTAGTTATAATCAAGGTTTCAGTAGAAATTACTTTTATTTTAGCTCGCTGGTCAGATGTTTAAATTCTGTGAAATACTTATGCTTTTATTGTTTCTTTTAATATAATGTGAATTGCTTTGGATTACTTAAAACTACTCATTTATTTCTACCGTTGGTGCATAAATAGTTTAGGTTTTAGTGATGTCTGGGTTTAAAAAGTTTGGCCCTGGCTGGTGTTGCTCAGCGGGTGAGTGCCAGTCTGCCACCTGAAGGGCTGCGGATTTGATTCCCCCACCCAGCACATGCCTGGGCTGGGGCCAGGTCCCTGGTTGGGGGTGTGTGAGAGACAGCCTATTGATGTTTCTCTAGTACATCCATGTTTCTCTCCTTCACTGTCTTCCTCCTTTCATCTCTCTCTAAAAAATAATTAAAATCTTTTAAGAAAATTGCCGGTGACATACATTAGGCTGAGACGAAGCTGTAAGTATTATTACTGCCCTGACTGGTATAGCTCAGTGGATTGAGTGTGGACCTAAGGACCAAAGGGTTGACGGTTCGATTCCTGGACAGGGCACCTGCCTGGGTTTCGGGCCAGGTCCCCAGTGGGGGATGTGAGAGGCAGCCACACATTGATGTTTCTCTCCCTCTCTTCCTCCTTTCCTTCTCCTCTCTCTAAAAAATAAATAAATAAAATCTTTAAAAAAATATTATTACTGAGGCTGTTTCTGACATGCTGGTTTTTCTTTCTTCTTAGGTGAGGCAGGCAACCAATCAGATTGTGATGAATTGTGCTGATATTGACATTATTACAGCTTCGTATGTACCAGAAGGAGATGAAGGTAAGAGCTGTTTTTCATTTTAATTTGTTGTCCCTATTTGTGTGTGTGTGATATGTGCAGGGTCAGGCAGAAGTAGGTGTTTACAGTTGTGATTATGTGAACAGAGTTTATTTGTGTATTATTTAGAAATTATTGTATTATTTATATGAAAAACTGTAATCCCCACTACTTTTGCCCCACTCTGTATTTGTGTGTTCTTTTGTGTGTATAAATATACATTTTTAGGTTGTTAAGATAACAGTGTTTGTTACTTTAGAAATAGGAAAATTCCTTAAATATTCATGGGAAATGTTTGAATAGTATAATTTGGCTGTGCTATGAGAAAGGAAATGTCACAATTTTAATTCTACTTCAAACATTAACTTATTTTGTGATCTAGACAGATCACATTTCTTTAAATATAAAATGAATATAATGCCATACATATAAATATAAAGCTTAAGACATTTTAAAAATTAAGTAATTTGAACACACAAGGTTTAACAAGAGGGCTTAGTTAATATGTGGTTTACTTGAAGATTTTTTTTTCCTCTTGAACTATAGAGTAAGATTGAGGTAAGTCTTACTCATAACTGAGAGAAAATTATTTGCTTTATTAGATCAAGTATGAAAGTTAGAAGCTAGATGATGGAGTTAGTCACAGGGGAAGAATAGTTTTAAAAGAAACATGGTATAGAATGTGTAGGAATTCATTGCATATCTTTAAAATGAGAACTATTTTAGACCTTGTAATTACAATAAGAATTAGATTTAGTAGTCAGTTCTGGCATGAACTCATTTCACATAAGCTGCATTTCTAAAAGTTAACAGGTTTGCCATTAACTCACAGGTATATTAATATTGGAGCTCAATTGCTTTTAACTTTTGACTTCATCTTGACATTCCTTGTCAGAAGTTTTGTTGGTTGGTCTCTACTACTCTGAAACTTGCTCTTAGAAAGTCGTCTCATTTGACCCTGGCTGGTGTAGCTCAGTGGATTGAGCTTGGATCTGTGAACCACAAGGTCACTGGTTCAGTTCCCAGTCAGGGCACATGCTTGGGTTGCAGGCCAGGTCCCCAGTGTGGGGCATGAGAAGCAACCACACATTGATGTTTTTCTCCCTCTCTTTCTTTCTGCCTTCCCTTCTCTCTAAAAATAAATAAATAAATAAAATTCTTTAAAAAAAAAAAAGAAAGAAAGTCTTCTCATTTGATATAAAATAAGTTAGAAATTTGACCTTTTTATTTACATTTTGTATTGCTGATTCCCTTCTCCTTTGCATTATACTGGAAAAAAGCATACAAGTAACATTTTAAGGCCTGGCAATATTTATATCATGACTTTTTCTTAAATTATCCATAGAAAGACAAAAATATTAGTAGCAGTTGAGTGTATTATTGCCAAGAAGTGCTTATGTTCAATTGATTATAAATGAGATCAAACTGCTCTGATTTTAAGTTAGAGGAGCAGGTCCTTCAAACAGATTTTGAGTGCATGCCAACTTTTAACAAATTGTTTGGTAAATGAAAGAGAGATTATTTAATTTCTTTAACTGAAGGAACACGGAAGCACATCAGCCAAGCATATCAAGGCAAGCTTTCTTCATTGTAGGCAGCGAACATTTAAGTTCAGTGTAGGGTTTTTAAATAGTGTCTAGTGTAGACAGATAGAGGTAGCAGAAGAGATGTGCACTGTCCCCCGGCATGATTTTAGCTCAGGTTTGTTTTCTGTCTTCTACTAAAATGTCAAGTAAGAATCCCGAGAACCTAGATGTTTTGAGTATGCATCGCTGAATGGTGTCCCGCTTGTAATGATCTACACCTTAAGGAAGCAGTGTTAGTGTTCTCACTAAGAGGGTCAGGAGAGAGATGAAAACTTAGAGGAAGTGAAGAGGATTTGGGGAGAATTCAGGTCAAACATTAAAGTTTTTTAGATACATAAAATAGTTTCTTTAGAACTAGCTAGGGTACATTTCTCAACCTATTTCTCCTACTGCAACAGGAAAACCCTGGAGTCCTGTGTAGGAAGCTGGTTTTATTTTAGAGTGTAAGAGAATGGAAGTGTATGAATTTGGCATTTTAAGGTTTCAGTCAGAAACAAAGGTAGATTTGGCCTTCTGTGTATATCTAAGTGTGTCTCTATATAGACATAGATAGCTTAATTTTGTCCTTGGACATAATAGCATTTTTTGATTTTTATCTTATGAGAGAGCACAACAGGTTGTTTCTGTATAAACAGATAGTTGTGAATTTGACTGCCAGCTCCTTCCAGGGCTGTAAGCTGATGGCAGGGAACAAATGAGTCGATAGCAGAGATACCATTTATTAACCCAGCTAATCTCACGTAGTACCTGTTAATACTGCCGAGTGCCTTCTGCAAGACCGATCGACATATCGACAGCCACCAAACTTGGGTGTTCGAAGGTAAAATCAGAAAATTAGTTGAAGGCAAAAAGTTGTGCCTTCTTTGAGTAAGTTTTTAATTGATGAAAAAGGCCATCTGCACTTCAAGGGTTGGTGAAATCACTAGCACTTAAGCATGTACAAGGAAAGTACCTCCCTACACAGTGCAGGGATTAGTATTGTCATCAGCTTCTGCAAGAGAAATACAAACTTTTGAGTGCCTGAACTCAGGTCCTGACAGGTGAAAAGACTTCTATCATTAATAGATGGCTTGGGCATAGAAATGATCACTTGAAAGTTTTATACTAACTTTTCCCTTAGTATACTCTGCGAGGTATGTATGTTTGTAGAATTGGCTGTGTAAGAAATTTTTTTTCATCAGTGACATATTTCACACAAAATTCTAATACATAGTTTCAGATCCAACAGCATCACTTTGGTTTATCCATATAAGGCATGTAAACTTCAACATGTTCATTCTTGAAGTAGGATTGTGTTTTTCAGTGTGTGCATATGTACATGTGTGTGTTTAATGAAAGGATAAAACAGCTTAATCAGAAGAAATATTGCCAAACAATAATTTAGAGCAAAACTATTAACTTGAGAAAAAGGAATGGTTCCTGACTCTTGTTCCTAAGCCTTCATCCAACTATTAGTAATACGTATTCTGTCATACAGTTACAGATGGGTTAATAATGACATTAATAAACCACCATCTCTTTTGCAATAGTGTTGCAGAATACCTCCACAACTGATTAAGTGCTAGCCCTCAAATCAAGGAGATTGAAAGAGAAGGGAAAATATCTGTTTCTAATATGAATGTATTGAAATATGATACAGAATTTCATAAGGAAATTTTAAATGAAAAGAACCTAAGTATAACTTAAATGCTAAGCTGGTAGAGTTAGTTGTTCAAATCAGTGCTCCTGAACTTCCCCTGCAAAGAAATAATAGAAAACAATAGTGTTTTCTTGGTTTACTGGAAAGAAGAGGCTCACACAAAGAAAGTGGCAGAGGTTTCTCTTTGCTCAGGCCCTGTCTGGCTGACACAGAGTCAAGGAGGTTAATATCTTGGCAAACCTGCAATTCATATTTCAAATTGCCATAAAACACTGGGAAAGCTCTGCTGTAAATAGTTTCAGATTACAGGAATTACCAGGAATCTTAGCTATCAGATCTCTTACAATAAAATATAATGTTATTTATTTATGTTTATATATTTTATATAGGTAATTTTATGAGTTTATTATATTTATGTATTTTATTTTATTTATTTTATTTTTAGACAGAGGGGAAGGGAGAGAGAAAGACAGGGAGAGAAACATCGATGTGTGGTTGCCTCTCACACACCCCCTACTGGGGACCTGGCCTGCAACCCAGGCATGTGCCCTGACTGGGAATCAAACCAGCGACCCTTTGGTTTGCAGGCTAGTGCTTAATCCACTGAGCCACACCAGCCTGGGCTATTTTATTTTTTTTTTAAATTTGCTTTTAGAGAGAAGGGAAGGGAGGGAGAAAGAGAAGGAGAGAAACAGCCATGTGTGAGAGAGATATTGATCAGTTGCCTCTCCCACACCCCCAGTCGGGGCCTGGCCTGAAACCCAGGCATGTGCCTCTACTGCGAATCAAACTGGTGACCCTTCAGTCTCAGGCCAAAAAGCTCAATCCACTGGGCCACACTAGCCCAGGCTATTTATGTATTTTATTTTTTGTGCCTTCTCTTTTTGCCCTTAATCCTCATATCTTTGTCAATTTTATTAGTCTTTTCAAACAACCAACTTATTTTATTTGTAAAATAGTTTTTATTTTTCAATTACCACTGCCATACAATATTATATTAATTTCAGGTGTACAGCATAGTGATTAGACATTTATGTAACATGAAGTAATCACCCCAGTAAACCTAGTTCACATCTGCTACCATACATAGTTATTACAGTATTATTGCTGGTATTCCCTATGCCGTATTTTACATCTCCATGACTCTTTTGTAACTACCAATTTGTATTTCTCAATTCCTTCATCTTTTTCACCCATACCCCTAACCTCCGTGAAATCTGGCAACCATCAACACATTCTATCTATGAATTTATTTCTCTTTTGTTTGTTCATCTATTTTGTTTTTTAGATTACACGTATAAGTGAAATCAGATGGCATTTGTCCTTTCCTGTCTGACTTATTTCACTCAGCATAACACCTGTAGGTCCATCCGTGTTGTTGCAGATGGTAAAATTTCATTCATTTTTATGTCTGTATGCACCCTTCCTCTTAATCCATTCATCTGTTGGTGGACCCTTTGGTTGTTTCCATATTTTGGCTATTGTAAATAATGCCGCAATGAACATACAGATGCATATGTCTTTTCAAGTTAGTGTTTTGGGTTTCTTTGGATAAATATCCAGAAGTGGAATTGCTGGTCCTTCTTTGTCTCTCATTATAGCCTTTGTTTTAAAGTCTATTTTGTCTGGTACAAGTATTGCTACCCCAGCTTTTGGTTTTGGTTTCCATTTTCATGAAATATCTTTTTCCATCCCTTTATTTTCAGTCTGTGGGTTTCTTTGAGCTCAAAAGAGTCTCTTGTAGACAGCATATGTAAGGATCTTGTTTTCTTATTCACTTTTCCACCCTATGTCTTTTAATTGGAGCATTTAATGCATTTACATTTAAAGTAATTGTTGATCCCTGGCTGGTGTGGCTCAGTTGGTTGGGTGTTGTCCTGCAAAGCGAAAGGTTGCCTGTTCAGTCCCTGGTTACAGCACATGCCTGGGTTACGGGTTCAGTCCCTAGTTGGGGCACGAACAAGAGGCAACCAGTGAATGTTTCTCTCCCTTTCTCCCTCCCTTCCCCTGTCTCTAAGAAAATAAATAAAACCTTCTATTTAAAAAAAGAAAAAAAAGAAAGAAATGTTAAAGGGTCTTCTTTAAGAAGAAGGAAAAAAACAAAATATGTAAATAGTGAAATGGCAATAAATATATATCTATCAACAATTACTTTAACTGACTGAAAGTAAAGGGACAGCATGAATGGGCCTAGAGGGTATAATGCCAAGTGAAGTAAGAGAAAGGCCAATACCGTATGATTTCACTTACATGTGGAATCTAACGAACAATACAAACAAACAAAATAGAAAAGACTCAGATGTATAGAACAGACAAGGCTGACAGGGGAGGGGTATTGGGGGCTGAGTGAAAAAGGTGAAGGGATTAAGAAGCACAAATGGGTAGTTGCAAAACAGTAATGTACTGCAAAAGGAATATAGTCGATAATATTATAATAACTGTATGGTGCCAGGTGAGTACGGAAGATATTGGGGGGAAATTTGTAAACTGTATGATTGTCTAACCACTGTGCTGTACACCTGGGACTAATACAATATAATACTGAATGTAAACTCTAATTGAAAAATAAAATTTATTAAAAAGGATTTCTCTAGAAGGAAAATGGGGAAAGATAAAAATATGAGTAATAAAATGGCAATAACTATATTTCTATCAATTACTTTATTTTTAAGATTTTATTTATTTTTAGAGAGGGGGAGAAGGGAGGGAGAAAGACAGGGAGAGAAGCATCGCTGTGTGGGAGATACATGGACGCTCCCCCCAGACCCGGCAAAGAGATCCGTTCACATTTCCCGTAATTCCGGTTTGGTGGTGATGAACTCCTTTAGCTTTTTCTTGTCTGGGAAGCTCTTTATCTGTCCTTTGGTTCTAAATATAGCCTTGCTGGGTAGAATAATCTTGGTTGTAGGTCCTTTTTTCATCACTTTGAATATTTCATGCCAATCCCTTGTAGCCTGCAAAGCTTCTATTGGGAAATCAGGTGGAAGTCTAATAGGAGCACCCTTATAGGTAACTTTCTCTCACTGCTTTTAAAATTCTGTCTTTACTCTTTGGTATTTTAATTATTATGTGTCTTGGTGTGGGCCTCTATGGGTTCATTTTGTTTTGGACTCTGTGCTTCCTAGACTTGTATGTCTATTTTCTTCACCAGGTTAGGATAGTTTAAGTTTTTCTTTTTTAATCCTCACCTGAGGACATGCTTATTGATTTTAGAGGGAGAGAAACATCAGTGGGAGAGAGAAACTTTGATCGGCCAGCTGCCTCCCTCCCGCATGCACCCTGACAAGGTACCGAACCCACAACCCAAGCATGTGCCCTGACTGGGTATTGAACCTGTGACCGCTCAGTTTATGGGATGATGCTCCAACCAACTGAGCCACACTGACCTTGGCAGGATAGTTTCCATCATCATTTTTTTTAGATAGATTTTCAGTTTCATGCTCTCTCTCTCTCTTCTCCTTCTGGCTAATGAATGTTGGTGTGCTTGAAGTTGTCCCAGAGACTCCTTTAACTGTCCTCATTTCTTTTTTTTTAATTCTTTTTTCTTTTCTGATGGGTGTTTTCTTATGTTCCAATTTGCTAACTTGATCTTCTGCATATATATTCTACTGTTGATGCCCTGTAATTATTTTTATTTCAATTATTGTATTCTTCATTTTTGACTGGTTGTTTTTTATGTTTTCTATCTCTATTTTTATGTTTCCTATCTTTTTGTTGAAATTCTCACTGAGATCATTGAATATCCTTATAACCAATGTTTTGAACTCTGTATCTGGTAGATTGTTTATCTACATTCTGTTTAGTTCTTTGTCTAGAATTTTGTTCTGTTCGTTTATTTAGGACATGTTTCTTTGTCTCCTCATTTTGGCTGCTTCCCTGTGTTTGTTTCTGTGTGTTAGGTAGAGCTGCTATGTCTCCTGGTCTTGGTAGAGGGCCTTATGTAATAGGTGTCTTGTGCTGCGTGGCGCAGTCTTCCAGGCCACCTAAGCTGGGTGCCTCAGGTACACCACCACCCCTGTGTGGTCTCTGTGCACCTCCCATTGTACTTGAGTCTTGATTGCTGTTGGCACATCATTGGGAAGGATTTACCCCTGGGTAGATTGGCTGTGGGGACTGGCTGTGACCACAGCAGAAGATCTGCTGTACAGGGGTCAACCTCACGGAGCAGGACTTACTTCGATGAGGCTATCGTGCCCCCTGACTCTGCCCCTTGAGTGTGTTGCTCATGTAGGTGGTTCGGTAGTGCGTCAGTGTGGTCTGAAGTTATTCACTGGCTTTGGGGCCTCCTGGGAAGTGCAGACCAAGGCTAGCTGCCACCTGTGTCCTACCCAGAGCCACCTGGCCTGAGCTACAAAGCAATCTGAAGATGGTTGCTACTTGAGCTGGACTTGAGGGTTTCCAAGGCAGGCAAACTGTGAACCAAGACCACTTAGCACGAGTGGCACACTGAGGCTGGATTCTGCTTGTTAGAGATTATAGGAAAGTCCATAGCATGAGTCTAGACAGACTGTTTATATGGAAAAGCCACTGGAGAGGGCTTGGTTGGGCCTGCAGGTTGGGTGAGGTGGGGTCTCAGAGAATCACCAGAGTGGGGCAAACAGTGTTAGCCTGGTTGATGGAAACCCAGATATGGGCCCTGGCTGGTGCAGCTCAATGGATTGAGCGCGGGCCTGTGAACCAAAAAATCGCGGTTCGATTCCCAGTCAGGGCACACGCCTGGGTTGCAGGCCAGTTCCCAGCAGGGGACCCATGAAAGGCAACCACACATTGATATTTCTCTCCTTCTCTCCTTTCTCTCCTCTCCTTCCTTTCCCCCTCTAAAGATAAATAAATAAAATGTTTAAAAAAAAAAGAAACCCAGATATGGTGCCTACATGCTGGCTGTGCAGGGGGAGGGCTCAGCAAAAGCAGCAATAGCCTATGTGAGCACTTCTGTCTGGGAGAAAGCTGCCCTTCCAGCCCTCACCCTGATGCCAGACAGTTCAGTTCCTCCTTGTATGTGTGTATCTGGCACCTTTAGAGCTGGTGCCCCGGCACTGGAGCTCAGAGGCAGTGAGTCGGTCAGTGAGTAAGTCGGCATGGTCCTTTTAAGAGGAATGTCTGAGACTTCAGTAGCCCTCCATCTCACTCAAACATAATCCCCACTGCTTTTCACAACCAGAAGTTACGGGGACTTCTCTTTCTGGCACTGGGACCCCTCATTACTTAGGGGGGACCTCCATATCCAAGATATTCCTCTCGATTTATAACTGCCACACTTCCGTTTGGGGCCAGCCTACTTCTTGTCTCTGCCCCTCCTACCAGTCTCAGTGTGGCTTCTTCAGTTCCATAGTTGTAGGACTTCCATTTAGCCAGATTTCAGGCGGTTCTGAGTGATGGTTGTCCTGTAGTTTAGTTGTGATTTTCATCATGCTTTTTATTTATTTGTTTTTTGAGAGAGAGAGCGAGAGAGACAGACAGACAGACACATCAGTGTGACAGAAACATCAATTGGTTGCCTCTGGTACCTGCCCCGACAAGGGATTGAACCACAACCTAGTTGTGTGCCCTGACCGGGGATTGATCCCACAACCTTTTGGCGTACAGGATGACACTCCAACCAACTGAACGACCGGCCAGGGCCAGTTGTAATTCTGATGTGGTTGTGGGGTGATGCATTTACCTCCTTCACCACCTTTATCAGAAGCCTTGAAGAAGGCCCTTTAACACATTTCTTGTAATACTGGTTTGGTGACGATTAACTCCTTTAGCTTTTTCTTATCTAGGAAGCTTTTTATCTGTCCTTGAATGCAACTTTAGATTTTTAAGTCCTCAACTGAATGCTTATTTCATTTCCTTAACTTTTGCTGTTTATTATTTCCTTCTACTTTCTTTGGATTTGTTTTGCAATTTTTAAAAATACTTCTTGAGGTAGATGCTTGGCTTATTAATTACTCTTCTAGTATATTTATTTAAAGCTATAAATTTTCCTCCTAAAAATTTATTGCTTTTAGCTGCATCCCAGACATTTTTTTCATTTGTTTGGGAGGAAAAATTCTGCTGGTAGTGACTGTTACTGCTGCTGCTCCTCCTCCTTCGCCTCTGCCTCCTGCTTGTCCTCTTTGATTTTTTTCTTCTTTTTTTATTCTCACCCAACGACATGTCTGTTGATTGTAGAGAGAGAGGGAACAGGAGGGGGAGAAACATCTTTGCAGGAGAGAAACATCAGTAGGTTGCCTCTCACTTGCGTCTGGACAGGAGGATGGGGGGACCGAATCTTCAACCTGACTGAGTAGAGCCCATGACCTTTGGTTTACAGGAT
This sequence comes from Trachops cirrhosus, assembly GCA_028533065.1. Classification (NCBI taxonomy): domain Eukaryota; kingdom Metazoa; phylum Chordata; class Mammalia; order Chiroptera; family Phyllostomidae; genus Trachops; species Trachops cirrhosus. The sequence goes on along the minus strand of CM052545.1, from coordinate 92,573,203 downwards.
GACATTCCGAGGGACTGAGCCACTCCGGTCGGGGCTTGTTTCTTTTTTTAATAGCCACATGAAGCTATGTGCAGTATTGACGTAGAACCTATAAATACAATATGGGATAATACACATTCGTCACACCTACATTTCTTCATGCCCCTTTTGTAATTGGTTCCTACTCTTCTCCCCTGTCCTCAGGCGACCACTGATCTGCTTCCATATTTTTTGATATGAAGTATTTTTTATCATTTTATTCGAAATATTTCCTGATCTTTGATCCATGAAATGTTTAGATGTACCTGGAGGTTTTCTAGTTTTAATTGTATTATAGTCAGTGAACACAGTACATGATTTTAATACTTTAGAGTTTAAGACTTGCTTTATGGCTCCAGGTAGAGTAAATTTTTAAATGTTTGCATATGTTTGAAAAGAGTATGATTCTATAGTTACTGGACATAATATTTTGTATTTGTATTATTAAGTCATGTTTATTAATTTTGCTTAAATCTTTATTTTTACTGATTTTCCCCTTTTTTTAAAGATTTTATTTATTTATTTTTTAGAGAGAAGGGAAGGGAGGGAGAAATGGAGGAAGAGAAACATCAATGTGTAGTTGCCTCTCTCATGTGCCCTACTGGGGACCTGGCCCGCAACCCAGGCATGTGCCCAGACTGGGAATCCAACTGGTGACCCTTTGGTTTGCAGGCCAGCACTCAACCACTGAGCCATGCCAGCCAGGGCTGCATGTCATATTTTTTCATCTTTACCTTCATGCATTCCAAATCTGTATGTTTTAGGTATATCTCATGTAACTAGCTCATTGTACTATTTTTCCTTTATTGTTCCATTCTGAAAATCTTTGTTTTCTAAATAAAGTCTTTAATCCACCTACATTAATGTAATTACTGTTGTTTGGCTTTAAATCTACCTTTTTTTCTAATGGCCGAAGTGAGAGCTTTACTGTAAGCATTTCTTGAATCTTTTATTTTTTTATCTGCCCAAAATAGATCGATCCAAGTAATAGAAGAATCACATGTGCTATAAAATGGAATCTAGCAATACAATACTTGATTGTTTCAATTTAAAAACTGCTATTCTTTTGTTTTTCTGTTTTCATTTTTTACCAGTTTGAAGCTTTTTTGTGCATTTGTAAAAAGTTAGCTTTAGTAAACCTTTATAGAGATGGTCTTGGATCATAGTAATTCAGAGTGATGATAATGCTGTTTCGTATTAGTCAGAAGGGTACATTCTATTTATGTATGTATGTATGTATTTAAAAATGGTCCCCCTCTCATGGGCAAACCCATTCCAGGGTGCCCTGCCCTTCACACACAAAAGGAGAATTCTCCCTGACCAGCTTCTCAGGGATGGGTTGCATTACCACACTGGAGAAAGGTACATTCCTATGTGTTGAGGTGATTCTTGACTTTCTTATAGGCTAAGTATAATTTTAGTTAATCAGAGCAAAGATCTTGTTTTTGTAGGCAAAAGTCATTGTTCCAGTAGATAGTTCATCAGTATTGTGTATATACCAAGTCTTGAGTTTCTGTTCAAATTTAGGAGCTAGCTTATGCTAGTAGAAAGAATTTTGGCAATAGGAGTAGGAAGGGAACTGAGTTCTATTCCTGCTGTGTGACTTTAGGCAAGTCATTTACTTTATAATGTAAATTTTCTTCATCTGTGAAATGAGTGTTAATTGATCAAAGTTCTTTAAAATCTGAAATTATAGTTTCTTATTGGTTTTGTAAAGATTTGGCTTTATAAAGACATTTGAACCATAATGATATTAGAAACCTTGGAAATTCAATCTTTGGGTGATTTATAAAAAAAGAATGAATTGTGAGCATCTTGTCTGGCTCATAAAATGTTATTAAGTCTGAATCACTGTTAGCCTGTATCAAACCGAGCCTGTGGCCGAGGAGACTACCTCTCTCTTTTAATAACAGTTTTATTGAGATATAATTCACATCCCATACAACACATTCATTTAAGGTGTACAGTTCAGTGGTTTTTAGTATGTTCAGAGTTGTGCAGTTATCACCAGAATCACTTTTAGAACATTTTCATCATACCCAAAGGAAAGCACCTATGACCAGTCACTTCCCAATTCCCCTCAATCACTAATGTATCAGCCCTACACAACCACTAATCTATTTTTTTGTCTCTATAGATTTGCCTATTCTGGACATTCCTTAAAAATATGTGGCCTTTCGCCCTGGCTGGTGTAGCTCAGTGGGTTGAGCGTGGGTTGCGAACCAAGGGGTCGCTGGTTCGATTCCCAGTCAGGGCACATGCCTGCGTTGCAGGCCAGATCCCCAGTGGGGGCATGTGAAAGGCAACCATACATTGATGTTTCTCTCTCTCTTTCTCCCTCCCTTCCTTCTCTCTAAGGATAAATAAATAAAATCTTAAAAAAAAATATGTGGCCTTTTGTTTCTTTCTTTTTTTTAATGTAGCATAGTGTTTTCAGTGGGTATCCATATTGTAGCATATATCAGCACTTCATTTCTTTTGTTGTCAAATAATATTTGTTGTATACCACATTTGCTCTGTTTATCCATTGGTGGACATTCGGGTTGTTTCCACTTCGGTTATTATGAATAATGCTACTATGAACATTTGTATCAATATAGGTATTCATTTCTCACGGGTGTATACCTAAGTGTGGAATTGCTGAGTCAGATTGATAACTGTATTTGAGCTTTTGAGGAATTGCCAGACTGTTTTCCAAAGCAGCTGTACTTCACATTACCATCAAGCAGTGTGTGAGGGCTCCAGTTTGTCTACCTCCTCCCTTATACTTACTGTTATCTTTTATTACTACTATTATTTATTAGTATTTTCATACTAGTGGTTGTGAGGTGGTACCTCACTATGGTTTTGACTTGCATTTCCCTGAAAGTTAATGATGTTGAACGTCTTCTCCTGTGTTTATTAAGGCTACCTCTTTGCTGATTTTCATTCGGGATGCGGATGTAAGATGATTAGAAGTTAATCTGTTTAGCTTTCCTTAAAGTGTAGATTAAGTTTTCTGAAGTTGCTGTCAAATAAGCAGTCTCTTCTCACTCCTGGTAGAGAGTAAATGATGGTCTTAATTTAACCCATACAACTGTTTTCACCTTTTCATTTCTATTAAATGTATAAAGAATTTTACTGGAAGTTAGAATGACTTATGTCTTAGAATTGTTACCTGTCTTTGGGTGGGGAATAGAACGTTCATTGATGCATCTCTAACACTGAAAGCTCAGCAGTTTTCTCCGTCTTCAAATGTTTATGAATAAGACTGAAACATAGACAGCAATATTGACACACAGAGGTAAGAATGAAGCAGTTCTGAGAATCTGGTAGAAAACCTTTTCACATTTATAAGCCCCATTTCCTTTGTATCATAAAGCTTTGTGAATTAATATAATAGGAAGTATAGGGATTGTTTTTAAGGAGCGTATTTAACGTGGTCACATTATATCCTTAAATAGGTTAGTTTGAAATGACACTTTTAGAAGTAGGAACTTAATTTATTTAATTAAGAATATTTGGTTTCGGTAGAGATTTTGCTCTTGAAAATGTTAATTGCTATAGTCTACATTTGATCTTATTAGTTCAGTCAGATTTATTGTAAATTTTTTTCCATTCCAGAAATACATGCTACAGGATTTAATTATCAGAATGAAGATGAAAAAGTCACCTTATCTTTTCCTAGTACTCTCCAACCAGGTAAGAGACAAGGCTTTTGTGAAGTTGCATGATGAATAATGGCATTGTACTTCTTCCTCTGAAGAAATGGTGTATGCTACATTTTGCCCTCATGTTTTGTTTGTTTTTTGTTTTTTTTTTGTTTTTGTTTGTTTTTTTAGTTTTTTATTGATTTGAGAGAGAAACATCGATTTTGTTGTTCCACCTATATTTTTATGCATTCATTGGTTAATTCTTGTATGTGCCCTGACCACAGATCGAATCCACAGCCTTGACATATTGGGATGACATTCTGACCAACTGAGCTACCTGGCCAGGGCCTCCCCTCATGTTTTAAGTAGATTACAGTCAGGTTCAGTGCAACTTCTGGACCACCAAGAAATAAAAAGAGAGAAAGAAAAGACCTAAAACTCATTCTCATTCTACCCTAGAACGTAATGCATTGTTTTTCACCTTTTTAGTCTCAGCTTTTTAAAAATACATTTATCAATTTTATTAACCAATGTCATCCCAATAAATGTAATTTAAAAAATACATTTACCTAGCTCCATCTTTTACTAATTGAATCCAAATCTCCAAGATGAATATCCCACAGATGTTTTGATATACAACTAGAGACTAGATAAATATTATGCTAGCGAGGGCATGGAAGGAAAGATTTATTGATATGTTATTATTATTAGGTATAAAACCACAAAGAAAAAAGAACACTTTCCAAGCTTAATATAGAAAGAAAAATTATATACAAGTCTATTGGTAAAGCACTAAGATTTTGATTGATGAGCAAATGTAAAGCAACAGATAATTTATATGAAAGAAAATACAAATGTCTGATAAACATGTGAAGAGATACTCAGCTTCCTAGTAATGAGAAATATCAAAACAGTTACTGACCTACTAGTTTTTGCCTGTCCTATAAGGATTCTCGATGGTCTGGCTGCCTTGATGTTATCGGTGGGAGTGTAAATCCATATAATTTATTTAGAAGCAGTCTGGCAGCATATGTCAGAAGAACTTAACATGTTCATGTCTTTTGACCTAGCAAGTCTAGTAATAGGAATATATCCTAAAGAAAAATCAAATACAGGAAAGGCTTTATGCCTGGAAATGACTCCTGAGACAGTACTTAACATAGAAAAAACTGGAATTAATGTGTTTGTCCAACACTAAGGAAATAATTAAGCTATGACATGTGTGTATGGTGGAATATATATAGCAATTAAAAGTGAGGTTTGTGAATTCTTAACACTGTAAAGTGCTTATTATAATATAAAATTAAAAAGCAGAATGCAGAATTACATATACAGGGTGATGAATCATATCTCTGAAATGGTACAAATAAAACTATGTGTCTGGTTGTTGACATAATTGGAGATTTTTTATTCTTATTTATACCTTTCTCTGGTTCCCATAATTGTTAAACTGAGAATATATTACCTTAATATGAAAGTATTTTTAGAGAAAATTTTAATTGACCAAGGTGTCTTTTATTCAGGGCTCTTAATGACCTTTCATTACACCTTTTCCTAGCTAGGATTTTTTATATGACATTATTATAAAGACACGTTTTGCCATGAACATGTGTTAACACCCAAAAATAAAACAAGAATTGAAATTCCCTCTCTCTGACCTTTCACTTCCATTGTCTGGTGAATCCTTTTAGAAATATTCTATGTGTGTGTATATATATATAAGTATATGTGTATATCTTAACCCCAGAATGGGATCATAAATCTCAGTGGCTTACAATAAATATTTTTTGCTTATACATGGTCCTGTGAGGACTAGTGATCCTCTGCAGCCATATTGCCAACTTGCCTGAGCTCCACTCAGCACACAAATCTTCTCATTCTAGGATGGGCAGTGAGCAGCTACAGTCGGTAGCATGCTGTTCTCTCACGTGGCAGAGGTCAGAGAAGTTCAGGGGTGAGGATAGAGCCAAATCACAAAGACATTTGAAGCTTCCTCATGGATGGTGTACACGATGTCCATTCACATTTTCTTTTCTTATTTTTTAAAGATTTTATTTATTTATTTTTAGAGAGGAGAAGGGAGGGAGAACAAGAGGGAGAGAAATATCAGTGTGTGGTTGCCTCTAGCGTGCCCACCACCACGGACCTGGGCCAAAACCCAGGCATGTGCCCTAGACTGGGAATCAAACCAGCAGCCCTTTGGTTCCCAGGCTGGCACTCAATCCACTGAGCCACACTAGCCAGGGCTCATTCACATATTCTTCACCAAAGCAAGTAGCATGTCCAAGTCTAAAGTCACTGGGGCAACAATTACCAGACATTTGATAAAACTTCTAATATGAAAGATAGAACAAAAAGCAAAATAATAAGTATAACAGAAGTATAGGAACTTGGAAGAAGCAAAACCAAATGAAATTCTCAGAAAAACCAAGTGAATTAATATCCTTAGATATTGTTAATATTATATCATTAAACAAGGAAAGGGCACAATACATTCAAACAGAAAGAATAAGCAAGAAGTCTTTTGGAAATTATAATATAATAGAAATAAAAAATCCAGTAGAAGTTTTGGAAGATGAAATAGGGAAATCTTCAAAAAAGTAGGGAGATTTGAGGACGAGTCTTGTAGATCCAACCATTGCAAAAGAGAGGACTGAGAAAATGGGAAGAGGAAATTATTAAAGACACAAAAAAGGAAATTTCTTTGAACTGATAGGACAGGAACCTTCTGTCTGAAAAGATAAAACACTGAGATGGACTAATCCAATAAATGTAAAAAGTTGTACACCAAAGCAAATTTTAGAACTTTCAGGGATAAAGTGAGGCTCTCAAACAGTTTCTACCCCATGTGAAGGGTTTGGGAGGAATAAGGGAAGGCTAGCAGATTACGTTCCACGTTTGGGGTTCGAAATAGCAGTAGACTTACTACCATCAGGAACAATGGAAACTAGACTCTAATGAAGCCATTCCTCCAAAATTATGAGAATGTGGTTTTCAACCTAGAATTCCATGCTTATCCAAACTGAATATAAGAGGGTATGATACATATATTTTCAGATTTGTAAGGGCAGAAAATATTTAATTCTTTTTAAAAGATGTAAGCACTGGCTGGCGTATCTCAGTGGATTGAGCGCGGACTGCGAACCAAAGCATCGCAGGTTCAATTCCCAGTCAGGGCACATGCCTGGGTTGCGGGCCAGGTCCCCAGTGGGGACCACATGAGAGGCAACCACACATTGATATTTCTCTCTCTCCTTCTCCCTCCCTTCCACACTCTAAAAATAAATAAATAAATAAATAAATAAATAAATAAATAAATAAACAAACTTAAAAAAAAATTAAAAGATGTAGGAGCCCTGGCTGGTATAGCTCAGTGCATTGAGCATGGGTTGCAAACCAAAGGGTCACCAGTTCAGTTCCCAGTCAGGGCACATGCCTGGTTTGCGGGCCAGGTCCGCATTTGGGGCCACGTGAGAGACAATCACACATTGATGTTTCTCTCCCTCTCGTTGTCCTTCCTTTCCCCCCTCTCTAAAATAAATAAATAAATACAACCTTAAAAAAAAAAAGATGTTGGAGTGGGAGATGTAATTTAACCAAAAACTTCACTTTCAATAGTAAGAAGAAAGTAATGTATAAAATTGAACAATGAAGCCCCGGCTAGTGTGGCTCAGGGGGTTGAGCACAGACCTGCGAACCAAAGAGTCGCTGGGTCAATTCCCAGTCAGGGCACAATCCTGGGCTGCAGGCCGGGTCCCTGGTGAGTGGTATGCAAGAGACAACCACACATTGATGTTTCTCTCCCTCCTTTCCCCTCTCTCTAAAAATAAATAAATAAAATCTTTTTTTTTAAAGCTGTCTTTAAGAAAAATTAAAACAATGAGAAATAGCTGTATAAAAAAGATATTTAGAAATCAGACTTGCTGCTCTGGGCAGTGTTGTGAGGAGTAGGGCACCATTAGGCAGGAGCCTGCAGTTATATATGTAAGCCTGTAGTACTGTGAGTTATAAGCTATGAACTATTACTTTGATAGATACAAAATAAAATCTTTAGAAATTTTAAATCTGTATCATTATATACTACATTCTGTTCACATTGTGAAAGATTAAAGTCAGTAGCAGAAGAGAAACAAAATTGCTTCTCATATTTGGAAAAATTAAGTCTCTGAAAATTAATGAGTCAAAGAAGACTTGTTATGGAAATTAGAAAATTTTTAGAACTGAGTAATGAAATTATTACATACCAAAACATGTGGGAAGGAGGTAAAATATTACTCAGAGTGGATAGCTAAGAATGACTAAAAATTAATTATTAATTAGCTAAGCATCAAGATGAAAGTTAGACATAAAGAACAGGTAACTTCAAGTAAGTAGAAGAGAGAAAGATTTAAAAGCAGAAATTAATGAAATAAAAAATGAAGAGAGAAGCAAAAATATTTAAAAACTGGTTTTTAAAATAGTCCAAGAAGATACCTAAACCTGAGATGTATTTTTTTTAAAAAAAGATACCATAGATTCAGTTCAGCATTAGGAAATATGACAGCACCATTTATTAAGTCAAAGCAGTTAAAGGTGCTATGTTTATTAAAAGAAGCCAGAGTGTATTTATTAGAATTTACCGGGTAAGAATAGACAGAAGCTCCCTGATGGTGTGTGTGTGGTGTGTGCGTGTGTATATGTGCGTGTGTATAATGTACGCATGTATCTGTTGTGTGCTTAATCTGTGCTAGGTACTACCAGCTGTGCATCACAAATCCTAATTTATTTAAATCCTTTTTGAGATGTAATCTATTCAGTCCACTTGGTAGATAAAGAAACTAAGGCACAGAAATGGTTTAAATAACTTAAATAACTTGCCCAAGGTCCACAGCTAGTAAACGCAGAGCCTGGATTTAAACTCAAGCACTATATAATACATGGATGTGGTTTGAAATTCAAATGCTATGCAGTGAAATTTGTTTGCCATGATATCCCTGTCTTCATCTCTCAGCTCCACTCCTCAGATGCAGTCAGTCTCCTCTATATCCTTTCAGAACTACAGCATGCTTTTATCAGCATTCGTGTACATACTGTTTAAAAACACAGAAGTTAGCATGCCACACATAATATTCCAGGAACAAATCAGGAAAAGTTGTGGCCTTTAGTATACTATAATTTGACAGAGTTTTGGAGATTTTTAGCTAATAGAACAATATAAATAAGTAACTGATATGTTAGAATTTTAAAAGTATCTTATTTGTAGATGTTCCTATAGTGAATTATTGAATATCTATAAATATCTGTTTAAAAATCATTAGCTTTCACATTTTCCCAAGATTCTTTCAAACAAAGTTACCCAGTCATTCTTTGCTTTAAGAATGAAGTCCTTACTTTCTCAAAATTTTACGGGTTGGACAATCTATTTTCTGGTAATGGGGTAAATATTGAATATATATTAGGGGGACATTAGTAACCTTTATGTTTAGCCTCATCAAACTTAATAGCCATGTCAACTCTGATATCGCTAAGCAAAACATCTTTTCTGAAATTGGCACCATTGTGGGATAGTAGTTAAGTTGCCGTAATCTTTGTAAGACCTAACAACCTCGGAATCAGTGGTTAAGGACCCTCTAAGTGGCATTTCTGTGGAGAAACACTAGAAGATATTAACATTTTGAAGAGTGAAAAAGAGGATCATAAGGAGCGGTGACACGAGGCAAATACCTTTACTCCCTGTTTGAATAGTCTGTCTTTGATTTTATAACATTTAGTAACTCATTAAATTTTTTAAAAAATATTTCAAGATCTACCTTGGATTTTACAACAATTATACTCTCCTAAATGCTAAACAAAATTTTTTGGTGGAAGTCCCAATTTTTCAGTTGTTTAATTTATAAATGAGCTCATTGTATGTTTTCAAAAGGTTACCATCCCAAGCAGACAAATACTGAATATTGAAATATTGTATATAATTTGAGGAAGCACTGTAAATTAAATGTATAAATAGGTATAAAAGCAGATGACCTGGCAATCAGTTCTTCAGTGTGGTATAAATTTGATAAGTGAAATTAAGAAGTCCTTTTTTCTTTTGTTCTTGCCCTTAAATTCTACTATATTAATAGTAAATACTTTGTAATTAGTATTGTACAATGTGACACTAAATTTATTAATGACTTTTTAAAAAATTTTAACTTGTGTTTTGTTTGAATTTCAGGTAATAACCCTTCCCAATACTTTGTATTTTGTTTAGTATGCCACTTTTGGAAGTGGTCACTGTCAATATCTTGTTATGGTTTGATGGCCTTGGAGATTTAAAACCAAGTAAAAGTGTAAGCAGCCTTTCTTATTTAGTTATGAGTTTTATTCCAAATAGGAAAAGTCGAAAGTAGATTTACTGTGGAATATGAGTTATATAAAAGATACCTTAACACTTGACTTAGTGAAAACAGACTTACCAATTCTATTTAGGGAATTGTAACATAAGAGACAGTGGGTTTTTATTAGATATTTCTTGTAAATGTGAATTTATCTGCTTTAAAAAAATCAGTGAATTCCTAAAGAAAAGAGAAATGTTGTATTCTTTACAGTGAAAGCTTTACTATCAGCCGCTTTAGAATTCTTTCGGATTCTTTTACTTTGTTCATATTTACTGTCCAGTAATCTATCATTCTCCTTAAAAGAAAAAAGTGTTCATTGTCCCCTTCAGACAGAATGTCTGATTTTTAGAAAATAATGCCCATTCAGTTGAGCTTCAATTGAGTTTTGTTTTTCCAGCATGATTATTTTAAGAATGTAGCACTTCTTTAGTTATGACTTTGGTGCAGAAGTCTGAAATTTTCTCTTGAAATTACTTTCCAAACCTATTTGTGGCAGTAAGAAAACCATCAGTTTCACTTCATAGACACACTCGTTGTTTCATCTAGAAATGTTTTGCAGTTTGTCATTCACTTATTCTGTAGACTTGGATTCTGTGACTTGGGGGCCTTTTTGAAAAGCAAATTCAGTTTTAGAACGTGAAGATTTGACTCTGAACATCAGGAGCATACGTCAGTGTCGTTCCACAGCATTCCAAAACTAACAGTCACAGCACTGGGGGCTCGGTCGGCTAGTTACTCTGCAGTCCTGTGTCTCTGACTCATTCCAGCCCGCACTCTAGATCCTGTTACATGCAGGCACTTCAAAGGACCGTTTACAAAGACACATTTTTCTGGGGTTTTTGTGACTTGTTTTATAAAATGTAGGATGGGATTATTGTTTTGTTGTGCATTTGAATCTAGTAGATTACTACTAGATAATTTTTTTCTGTTATGAAAGAAGGTACTATATATACTCACAAAAAGTCCCATTTTGTCTGTATTGATTTTGCTCTTGTACAACAATGGAATATATATTCAGGTTAAACACTCATTTTTATTCATACTTAATAATTATTTATTAAAATATTTCTTTAACATCACATTTCAAATGATTGAAGTGACTGTAAGAGATTTTTTAATGCCGTTTTGATGATCAAATCATTGGTATTCCCTATAGTTCCTTACAAAAGTGTGGAATCAGTGTTCCATTTGGATTGAACAGATAGGGTCTCATCTTAATGATAGAGGTATTGACATGAAATTGTCTAAAAGGACAAATTTACATTGTAAAATTGGCAGGGAGCATGAATTTTGGATTAAATAGGCCTAAATTTTTACCTCATTCTTGCTACTTAACTGTGTGACCTTGGACAAGTTATTTAACTTTTCAGCCTCAGTTTCCTCATCTGTAAAAATGGAGACAATACCTACTTCCAAGTTTATGAATGCTTTTAAAGCATAATAGCTTGTTATACATTTAATAATAAATGTTCATTCCTGTTTTTATCTTTATGTATTGGTAATTTGAGATAAAGTTAATAAAGTTAAAGAACTGTCTAAGCAGTTACCCGCCCTAAACATGACTTTAGGGTTTACTTTAAGATTAGTCTGACTTGTACTATAATAAAACACTGTATTCTCTCCATTGCCAAGAGGAGTATTTGAGAAAGGAAGAATTGATTTAAACATTGTAAATACCAGCCAAATTAGTGTCTTAAGGACATATTTTTGATAACTTGTACTTAACTTTTCCCTAAAAGTGCTTATTTATCTTCAATCACAGGTACAGGAACCTTAAAGATAGATTTTGTTGGAGAGCTGAATGACAAAATGAAAGGCTTCTATAGAAGTAAATATACTACACCTTCCGGAGAGGTGCGCTATGCTGCTGTCACACAGTTCGAGGTATGGTATCTCTTCTGAAGTGTTACCATCTTCAATTAGATACTCCGACAAAGGTCTGTTATTTGTGTCACTGTGTGAGGCTAGGTGCCTTTGACCATAATTATATTCATGATTTTAGATTTTTATTTTATATTCAGCCAATTGTCTTCATTATGGGAGGGAGGGAATTAGGAGCATGGGTTAGGGAACGATTTTGTATGTATATGTGTAACAGCATTACTACTTATTCAGTAGGAAAAGCCACAGGTGTTAAACACTAAGAGGATAATTTTAATGAAGAGCAGTACATAGTATAAAAGCAATTCAGGTATTGAAAATGTATCACCTGTGTGTGTATGTATTCGGAGCTCATCTTCAGGAACAGCACTTAACAATAGGTGTAGCTTTAGTGTCTGTCCCTCAAATGTACCTTCAATTGCTTCTATCACTTTGTACTTTGAATATTTTAGAAACCTTTAAATCTTTTTACTCGTGTCATTCATTTCATTCCCTCTAGTATAAATTCATTTCTGTCCTACCAGTGCTCCTAATTCTTTTCTTATACTCTACTTACTTTTCAAATGTATTATTTATTGATGAATTTATAATTTAATTTTTTTGCGAGTACAGTAAGCTGTCTAACATTTTTCCTCTGAGAAGCCCTTCTTTCAGAAGTGCGTGCTTCCTCTACTTCTGTATGTTGTTTCTTCTCATAACACAGAATATTGTCATTAGTTCTATTTTTTCTATTTTGTTCTGTTTTATTTAATTTCTTCCTTTTGTAACTTAACCACTAAATTTTATTTTGCTTTAACAACTCTGTTTTTATTTTTAAAGAAAGAATGAGGTCTCTTTAAGTAGGTCAAGTGGTGAAGTTTTATGTGTAGTACGTAGAAATACCATTAAACAATGACCTGCTTAGAATTGATAGAGCATCTGCCTTTATTCCTGTTGCTACCATTCCAGATAAAGAACAAAGTACATCAAAGATTCTGAAAATATTTTTAGTTTTGAAATAAAAGCAAGAGAGGCCACCTATCATATTTTCCCAGTTCTGACTTCTTCTTCTTTTTTTTAAAGATTTTATTTATCTATTCCTAGACAGAGGGGATGGGAGGGAGAGAGAGGGAGAGGGGGAGAAACATCAGTGTGTGGTTGCCTCCTGTGCGCCCCCCCACTGGGGACCTGGCCAACAACGCAGGCATGTGCCCTAACTGGGAATTGAACCATTGACCCTTTGGTTCATAGGCTGGCCCTCAATCCACTGAGCCACACCAGCCAGGGCCTAGTTCCGCCATCTTACAATGTATTATTGACCTTCCTATGCTCTGTGTTGTTAACAATATTGATGAAGCTATTTGCATTAAATTTTTAAATGTTTTAGAACACCAATAAAAAAAGATTTAATTAAATAGTAAAAAAATATATAATTATAAATTAATGCTATAAATCAGCAATTTTCAACCTTTTTCATCTCATGGCACACATAAACTAATTACTAAAATTCTGCGGCACACCAAAAAACGTTCCTTTTTGCCAGTCTGATTTTGATTCATTCACAATGTGCGGTTATTGTGTTGACTGTTACCATTTTTTAATTTAACAATATAAGGGAAAAGATGTCAGTGACCCTGACCAAATAGTCACATATTGCATGTTTTTTTTTTTGTTTTAAGAGCTTATTTATTTATTTTTTAGAGAGAGAGGGGAAGGGAGGGAGACAGAGAGAGAAACATCGATGTGTGATAAAAATATCAACCATGGCCCTGGCTTGTGTAGCTCAGTGAACTGAGCACAGGCCTGCAAACCAAAGGGTCACTGGTTCAATTCCCAGTTAGGGCACATGCCTGGATTGTGGGCCAGGCCTCCAGTGGAGAGTTTTGGACGGGAGGCGGTGCATGAGAGACAACCACATACTGATATTTCTCTCCTCTCTCTTTTTCCATTCCTCTCTCACTAAAAATAAATAAATAAAATCTTTTTAAAAATAATTTAAAAAATAAAAATATTGACTGGGGACCTGGCCTGCAACCCAGGCATGTGCCCTCACTAAGAATTGAACTGGCAACCTTTCAGTTTGCAGGCTGGTGCTCAATCCACTGAGCCACAACAGCCAGGGCTTATTGCATGTTTTAAAAATTCTTGTGAAACACCAGTTGAAATCATTGCTGTAAATTGTAAATCTATAGCAAACCTAGTTCCTTGCTATGTGGCAATGATAGTAAGCCTTGTGTTTCTTTGTAGTCAGTGCCTAGCTTGTTGCCTGGCGCTGAGTAGAAAGTAAATATTCGAATGAGTGAATGAATGATAGAAATTAAGACGGAGAGAGAGATGACAGTTACTTTGTGAAATAGTCTGTTAAGTTAATTCAGTGATTTACTTATTTATTTTATTTTTTTGAGGCTACTGATGCTCGGAGGGCTTTTCCTTGCTGGGATGAGCCTGCTATCAAAGCCACTTTCGATATCTCATTGGTTGTTCCTAAAGACAGAGTAGCTTTATCAAACATGGTATGTATGCGTTTGTAAGTATGTTGAATTTTTTAATAAGCTTTCAGCATATTTAGTTTACTGGTGAGATGGGATAGCATGAAACCTCCTAATATAAGTGCTTGATACATAATAGGAACACAAATGTTAGTTTTCTTTATTTCCAGTAAGCCTTCTTTTTCTTAATTGCCTTATTTGGAGAGTTTCCCACATCATGGGAGAAATTCCTTGAGTTTACAAGATTATCTACTTCTTTTAATTTAGGAACTTAAATAAGTGTTGCATTTAATAAATATTACCTGAAAGAAAAAAATGGACTTCCTTTTTTTTATCTATTGGGGTGACATTGGTTTATAAAATTATACTGGTTTCAGGTATACAGTTCTGTAATCGATCATCTGTATATTGTATAGTGTTCACTACCCCCAAATCTGATACTCTTATTAAATACTAAAAGATACAGCCACATAATGAAGTATATTTAGGTTTTTGGCTGACTGCATTTTTGAAATGTGCTCCCTTCACTGATGTCATTGATCTCACCCGTGAATAGAGTGAGCATGCACCACCTGAAGTGCATTGTCTAGGACTGCTTTAAGACACAGTGTAGCCCGTGGCTTATATGTGAATCTGGGGAACTTGGAAAAGCCTGCTGCACCTGAAAGGAACTGGCTTTTGCCTCCTTTATTGGGAGAAAGAATTCCATAGATAGGATGCCATTCTCCTCTCAAATATTCTTAGAGAGGAGGCTAATATCTCTAACTAAAATACTCATTTACAGTTTAGTGTGAGTTTCATCAGGTCTGTTCTTAAATAAGTCTTCTTGGAAGAAAGAATAGAGAGATCCTGCGGAAACTGAGAGCCCGAACAGGAAAAAGAGGGAGAACACCAAAGGAAATCAGGGATGCCAAAAAGGGGAAGTGGAGGCTTCTCCACAAATTTGGTTGGAGCCAGTCTTGGTACAGAGAATGCTCCAAATCTAGAAATGTGTACCCTTTAAAACGTAGATTCCACAATTGCATTTTCTTTTTATTAGTAATTATTGTCTCCTATCTTTATTTCACTTAAAAGTATTGAGGTCTGTCTTAAAATATCCCAGTGCCTGGCATATAATAGGTGTTCCAGAAAAGTTATTTCTTTTTACTCACAAATCTTTGGTAGTTTTAACACCTTAGTCCTGAACTTCTTAGTGTGAATGGGTGATCAGATTCCTTTCCTTCTTAATAGGAAAGATCTTGACAACATAAAAACACTGGATGAATTGGGATAGATAAGTTCTGGAAAGCGGGAAGGAGAGGCAACAAAACCTACAGTTTGGGGCTAGTGTTTGCTCTGTATTTATTGTAAATCTGTTTAAATTTTTCCTTTTTTTTTTTAAAGAATGTAATTGATCGGAAACCATACCCTGATGATGAAAATGTAGTGGAAGTGAAGTTTGCCCGCACACCTGTCATGTCTACGTATCTGGTGGCATTTGTTGTGGGTGAATATGACTTTGTAGAAACAAGGTCAAAAGATGGTGTGTGTGTCCGTGTTTACACCCCTGTTGGCAAAGCAGAGCAAGGAAAATTTGCGTTAGAGGTAAATGTACTTGAAGAGGATTGTTCCAACAGTCCATAAATCCAGGTTGGGGAATTTACATTTCTGATCAATTATTAGTACAATTACTTAAAATTTAATCTGAAATTTGTTGTGCTACTTTGGTTTTATTTGTAATAGAATTTTGGGACTACCAGCCTTGGTGTTGCGCTAACATTTTATGAAATAATGATTAAGAAAATATTAGAGTGGAATTTATTTACCCAGACAGTGAGTGGGAAAATATGTAATTGTATTTTTCATACTGAGGTATAACTAGATTAAAAAGTTTGGCCAACATATACAAAGTTTGGGACTAAGGCAGTCTTTGGAGGTAGGGCTCCCCGGGATTGGTGTCTAGTAACTTGAGATACTTTGGCTTGCAACAGGATTCCTTTGTGGATTTCTATATGAATTACAATAAAGTACTTATCAGATGGTTCTTTTGTTTATACTTTTATAGGTTGCTGCTAAAACCCTGCCTTTTTATAAGGACTACTTCAATGTTCCTTACCCTCTACCTAAAATTGATCTCATTGCTATTGCAGACTTTGCAGCTGGTAAAGTAAATTTCACTTTATTGCTGAATTGTAATAACTTTTTTGAATTTTGTGATTTTTGAGGAAGAAGTGTGTATATATATCAATAAATGTTTATATTTATTTTATGAAGGTGCCATGGAGAACTGGGGCCTTGTTACTTATAGGTATGTTAATGATGTGTTACCCTGCCTTATCTTTTCAATCACTGATTTCATAAGAGCTTCACTCCTAATCATAGTTGAGTATCTTCTGCTTTATGATCTACCATAAATTTCCCTACCTCCCCTCACTGCTGTGCATATTTTAAGAATGCAGATGAACACCCCCTGATGCTATACTGTCTGAGAGTGTAAGACTTTAAAGTGAGCATCTGGCATTAGTAACATTTTTAGATATATTTTTGGCTCAGTTTCTCATTTTGGTGCCTTCTCTTCCTCCCAGTAGTTACATAGTTATTTATCCAGTGTGAAGAACCTTCCCTGATTTAATATTTTCTAGCCAAGTTTTTACATGTCTGTCACCACAGTATAAACATGTGGGTTGTATAATTTTTGAAGCAGGGTCTGTAAACAAGTTTTTGCCTTCTACTTTCAGTTGCCTTCGCGATGAGCTAAGTTTTAGACAACCTGCTCAGTGTTCTTTTTGGGACCGTGGAATGCATCTTCCCCCAACGTGGCACTCCTGTTCTGTTAATGGAAGAACTGTCTTCTCTATCTAGCCCAATAATCCCTAAGTCCCTCAGACAGAGTTCTTCTAAAATTTTAGGCAGCTGCCCTATCAACAAACCGATATTTAAACTTGGGTCACAACTTTATCTTCTGTTGTATGCATTCTGCTGACATAGTCTTGAATCTTCTGGAACTTTTTTGATCCTGTATACTCTAAGGAAATGACATCTCTAACGCCTAACCTGAGCATCTTATTTACTGTTTGACTCTCCCTCCCCCACTTGTACATGCTTTTATTGCAATACTTTTATTGTTTAATTTTTTTTAACACAGGGAAACTGCATTGCTTATTGATTCAAAAAACTCCTGCTCTTCATCACGCCAGTGGGTTGCTCTGGTTGTGGGACATGAACTCGCCCATCAATGGTTTGGAAATCTTGTTACTATGGTATTTAATATTTTTAAGTGCTCAAATATATTTATCTCCATTCTGGTGCACGTTATTTTGGCTACGTAGTTTTTCAGGGTTGCCTGGAACATTGTGCCAAAAAAAAGTGAATAATAGAAAAAATTTATTTCCAAAGATCCACATTGAAAAGTGTTTATGGTGATCTCTGTGTTGATCAAGAGCATGTGGACAGTCTTTTTTCAACAGAAAATACTTCCTCGGCTGTTCTAGAATCTGGCTGCTAGTGGGGGAAGTCACAGTACTAATGTGGGTGAGAGAATGAGATTCCTCTTAGGTGAAGAGATTCCATGCAGTGAGATTCCAGGTCAACTGTAGTTTCCTGAGTCTTATACATTATGTAGTTCACTAGCTGGAAACTAGCCTGGTAAATAATACACTGATATTTGATTAGGTTGAAATGTTTTTAGGGGTCAGTTTTTTTCATTTCCTGAAATGTTATGTTGAAATTCAATAGAAATGAAAGCAAAGAACCTGCAGAAGTGCTTTAAAGTTTTGGAAATTTTCTATTGTCCCATTGAAATCCTTTAAGCCCTGACTTGTGTGGCTTCATTGGGTGTAGGTGAGTCCATATGTCATGGAAATAAGCAAGAAAGTAAGATGTGTAGCAACTATGACATGTTTGAGAGAGTTTGTAAAGGAAGGCAGCCCTCGGAAGCACATGCTTCCCTTTTGCTTTGGATGTTGGACATTTTACTTAGGGGTGGAAAAGTTTCTTTGAAATACAGTTTTATGTGGAATTAAGTATTCTAGTACCTATATTCAGATATGTACAGAAGTGTTCTCTTCTACCTAATGCCTCCAGTTTGTTGCTGCTAAACAGTTTGGGTTTTTTTTGCTTAGCTTTCAATGGACTTTATTTTTTATGATTTTATTTTGAAATTAGCAGTAATAACTTTTAGTAGGGGGAATGTATGTACTATTATATTGCTTTTAAGTAATTTTTTAGTTAGTAGATGCCAGTTATTTTATTAACTGAAATTCAAAGGCTTAGAGATAGGTTGGAGAAGACTGGCTTTGAACCAGCTATCTTATGGAGGTTACTAGTGCACAAAGCACTTGGTCAGATGGCCGTTTATCACTTAATATTGGAAATTCTTTATCTTTTCAGAATTTAAAAATGCCTTTTTGTTTTTTTACCACTGCATTAGTCCTTTAGCATTTATCTTGGGATTCATATATTGCTTTCTTTTTGTAAGAGATTTAATCAGCTTTAATGAAAATTAGTTTGAAATCTTTTTGTAAAAAGCTATTTTTTTAAGTTGATTTTATCTGTGCCCCATTACAATTTTTATCCACTCCACTATTAATTCTTAAATACCATTCATTACTGAACTTCTGTTCATTTCACCAAATCCTTATATTAGCGGTACTGCTTTTCCACGGATCTATGATTTCTCTCTGACATTATAGAAATAGTTTCCGGTTTTCCTTGGCTTGGTCCTTGTAGCTTCGTAACTTTTGGGTTTTTGTTTGTTTGTTTTTTTAAGAGAAATCTTTATTAAACTAAATTTTAAATGACAATATAGGAAATAACGGGGAAAAAAGCCTATATTTATCCACTCTGTTCCCCTTTTCCATATAAGGTCTTCCACACCACTCTCCCCTCCTTCCTCCTTTTCTCCCTTTGGTAGTAAAATGTTATTTATTAATGTTTTGAAATGTCCCTGGGGCATAATGCTAATATCACTGACCTTGCTTGGAATCTCTTTTATGCATCTCTTTTGTTCAGAGATGTGAGTTATTTACTAATTGTTTTGAATTCAATTTTAGTTCATTAAGTTATAAGTTTTAGAATGATAATGGAAGGGATATGTGAATTTTTCAAATTAGTGGAATGACAAGCATTTTTTTTCTTTACCTATTTCTCTCTCTTTTTTTAGGAATGGTGGACGCATCTTTGGTTAAACGAAGGCTTTGCATCCTGGATTGAATATCTGTGTGTAGATCACTGCTTCCCAGAGTATGATATCTGGACTCAGTTTGTTTCTGCTGATTACACCCGTGCGCAGGAGCTCGACGCCTTAGACAACAGCCATCCCATTGAAGTGAGCCGTAATGCCCACCATTTGCTCTCATTTTTAATGAAATAATTTGTTATAGAGATATTGTACTTAGGACTCTGAAAATTGCATGGGTGATTGCACTTGTTTTTATGGTTTACATTTCCAGTCTTGAAAATCTAGCAAAACTGGTCTGATTATGTTTTTTTCTTAAGGTAGGCAGTGTAATAAATTGATCTTTGAAGAGGCAAGTACTGTGTACCCTTAGCATTCACTAAATACATTTTTATTGAATAGAATCATACCTGTTGGGTAATATGCATAGGGGAACATTATCATTCCATTGTTTGCTTCAAAGAAAATTCTGAACCTACTCTTTTATTGTTGTCATTGTCTGTTTATATATATATTTTTTAATTCTCTGTACTTAGCTTATTGTTATTTCAGTTAGTTTATATATATGAATTTTGCCTCTAAAGAACGAAGACTTGTAGTCTACCTTGACATATTTAACCAAGGTCCCACATAATTGTAAGCCATTACAAGTAGTGCAAGAAAGCACATGTTCTCCATCCCTGCCTTCCCCAACCCCACTCACCACCACCACCATCTGTAGTGACTTGCCTCCCAGCAAAGCAGAGCCAAGACTGGACCCTAAGAGATGACTGTGTTCCAGTTCGTCAGTGTCACTATACTCTTTTTAAGGATCATCATCACGTATTATGAGTGAACTAAGGGCAGAAGAGTACCTTACTAGTTAGAAGGGTTTTCCTAGGAAGTTTTTTTTAAGATTTTATTTATTTTTTTCAGGGCAGTTTACTTTTTGGAGAGAGGAGAAAGGAGAGAGAAAGAGAAACATCAACGTGCGAGGGATATATCGATTGGTTGCCTCATACACACCCCCAAATGGGGGGCCTGTTCTGCAACTCGGGCACATACCCTGACTGGGCATTGAACCAGCGACCTTTTTTTTCAGAGGCAGGCACTCAGTCCACTGAGCCATGCCAGCCGGGGCTTATTTATTTATTTTTAGAGAGGGGAAAGGGGTGGAGAAAAGGACAGAAACATCAATGTGCGAGAGAAACATCAGTTGGTTGCCTCTTGCACGCCCCCAACCGGGAGCCTGGCCCGAAACCCAGGCAGGATCGAATTAGTGGCCTCTAGGTTTGTGGGATGATGTCCGACCCACCGAGCCACAGCAGTCAGGATAGAAAGCTTTTTGTGTGACTCAGTATTACAGAATGTCTGCTCCCTCTCATAACCTTTTATCACACTGTCTTCCAGGTCAGTGTGGGACATCCTTCTGAAGTGGATGAGATATTTGACGCTATATCATACAGCAAAGGCGCATCTGTCATCCGAATGCTCCATGACTACATTGGGGATAAGGTAAAAAAGCAGTCTTCAGTCTTCCCTTCTTTTATGGTGAAATCATAAAATTTTGCATGGAGAGTTGTCAGGTTTTATTTAAATTAAGTTCCTGAGTAATTTTTTTCTACAATCTAAAAAACTATTGCAGTGCTCTGGCTTATCTTTATTATTTTTTTAATGCTGACATGTGATCTCTTAGATGAATGATGTACAGATATGTTTGGGAGTGAGTGGAAGGCTGGTATAAAACTTAAAAGTAGAATGCACAGTATGCATTCTTAAAGGCAGTAGACATGTATTTTAGTAACTCTGTTACTGAAGAATTTGAATAAAGTAACATTTGAGTATTAATATGTAAATATACTGTAAATTCTGAGGTCTGACTCTCCTGGATTTAAAAAACTGTGTCTTCTCAGGACTTTAAGAAAGGAATGAACATGTATTTAACCAAGTTCCAGCAGAAGAATGCTGCCACAGGTAATCTTTAATAGCTTGAGATAGAAATGGAAGGGGTTGGCACTGTATGGAGAGGGGGACATTTAATTTTTTTCTAACTGTTTAACTTTCTTTGTGATGGACAGGAAATAAAGTTGACTTATTTGATGCCATTGTTAAATCAGGGCCCATTATCCTTTTTGTCTGCTTTCCATAGCTCCGTGTTTCGCCACCTGAAGAGTCTGCCAGTTCTGTTTATCTTACGAGAGCGTGTTCTTTTTGGTGATTCATTGGTTTTATGGCCCTAAATTAATCATTGGCCATTAAAATAGCTGCAAATTAACTATTTCTAGAAGTGAACCGTGGAACTGCAGAGTTTCAATAAAGTCAAGTCTTAAAATTTTTAGCATATGATGTGCTATAGTTTATTTGCTATTGTAGTCAAAAGGATGAATAAAGGCTTAAGAGTTGATTGGATATGAAAAAGAGCCAGAGTCATAGTTTTAAGTTCTTTTAGTGAACAGAAAGAGTTTAAAGAAAACACAAGATTTATGTACTGTCATTAGTTTCTAATGGAATGGCAGAAGTTGAGAGTCCTGGCCATAGGCTGTTTCTGTTCCTGACCTGCGACTTAAAAATACGGTATCTCTTCTCTTAAGGACGTGACGTAACCTTGACACCCCTCCCCCCATGAGTTTCCAGCTTAGTTTATAAAGTAGACATTCTGTCCCTTAAACAAGGGCTACAGAAAAATGTGCTCTTGCAGGTTTTGTGAGTCCTTGGCATTCCTGTACAGGCGTGCCTTGCGTTTTGCACTTACAGACACTGTGTTTTTTACAATTGAAGGTTTATGGCAACGCTGTATTGATCAAGTCTCTCAGCGCCATTTTTCAAATAGGCTCAGGTGGTGGCTGATATTTTTTAGCAATAAAGTATTTTTTAACTTAAGTTATGTACATTTTTAGACATAATGCTGTTTCACACTTAATAGATTATAGTATATTTTAAACATTTTATATGCACTGGGAAACAGTAAATTTGTGACTCCACTTTATTGAGATGTTTGCTTTATTGTGGTGGTCTGGAACAGAACCTGCAATATCTCCAAGGTATGTCTGTATATAGTATATGGGGAAATAGCCTTGTGCTACTTTTTAAAAATATTTTATTGATTATGCCCTCATGCTTCTTAAACTGTGATGGACATGCAGTCACATGGTCTATTAAAATGTTTCTAATTCAGTAGGTCCAGGCTGAGGCCCGAAGCCCCCAGGGGAAGCCACTGCTACTAGTTCATAGGCCACATTTGAAAGCAAGGCCTGCCGTGTAACTCCTTTTGGTTTGTTTTCTGGTTTATGAAAGATAATTGGCAGTTCAGATACACTTGAGTTACCATCCTCCGTTTTTACACAGTGTCCTCTTTCTATTCTCCCTGTGTTTACCTTAATTCATGCCTTCGTGATCTCTTCACTGAACTCTGCAGGTGCCTATTAACTCACTACCTGCCTTCCCCACTCGCTTCAATTTCATCTCATTCCGAGGCGAGCTAGGTTTTTTTTCTTAAGTGAATATCTGAATGCATCACCCTACTGATTAAAAATACTCGGGCTGCCACATTTCCTTCACGATAAAGTCACGATACGTTCTTTGTAAGCCACACACAGTCTTTAGCAGGTTGGCCCTGCCTACTTTTATAGCCTCATTGCCCATTACTCCCACACATGCATCCTCTGGCTTCAGCTTTTTTATCTCTGTTAATTGAATGGGTATAATGACTTTATGTTTGTGGATGATGGTTTAGCAGTGATCTTGAATATGTTTCCATTTGTTTCTGTTTGGTCTTGTTCAAACTCACCTTTTTGTCTTTTGTTTATTGTAACTTTTAATTTTTAATAAATTGGAACAATTAATTACATCTTAGACTGTAAGAACAGTTTTTGTAAAAAAGTTGACCTAATGGGGAGGCAACGAGGACATTTGCCCACTGATCGTTTCCTGAATGTGAAAGAACCAAAGAGTTGGTTAGCAACACAGTGTCAAGAGTTATATAAAATCTGTTTTTGGGTTTGTTTTTTTTTTAGGAAAATAAAAATGTAAATATTTATATTTTCATTGTTTGTGTTTATCTCCTAGAGGATCTCTGGGAAAGTTTAGAAAGTGCCAGTGGTAAACCTATAGCAGCGGTGATGAATACCTGGACCAAACAAATGGGATTTCCCCTCATCTATGTGGAAGCAGAACAGGTAACCTTACAAAAAATCCCTCAATTTGTCTGATATTGTATTAAATGAAATTCAGTCAGTGGTATCAGATTTGCTTTTCTGTACTTTAAGAATTCTGGGTGACATTTAAAGCAGCCCTGTGCTATCAAAATGCACCCAAATTTACATGGGACATTGCAGTGTAAGTTAGCCTTCCAAAGCCACACCTTACCCTTAAGCATGATCGTATTTTATATTGAAGTACACTCATTGGAGGACTGCTCAGCTGGACTGCAGCAGGCATTCGAAAAGGCAGTTCAGGGAGTGCAGTCAATCACATTTGGTAGAAAAGAATATCAGTAAGTTCAGTGACTGACGACTGTGACCATTCTGTTTCTTTCCAGTCTTCTTTCTCCATTTTGGACTAGTCTTTCATAAGAGATACGTGCTCATACTTGACATTCTATGTAGACAAGTGGTTTTCATTTTATCCTACTGTTTTAGGAATTAATAACATACAAAGACGACTGTTCCTTTCACCTCTAGGGATTTTATTCCCTCAAAAACTATCGACACCTCAAAACTTAAACTATTTAGTAATTACACAAAAAGCTATTAGGCCTTTTTTTTTTCAAGCAGAGCACAGAGAACAGAGGACTGTTAATATCCCACTTCCTCCCAATATTACTGAGATTCAATTAACTACATCAAACTACTTTCAAGGCTTTATTTACTGTGTTTTTTTTTACTATAAGCATAGCCAAATTCATTCTCCTTTTTCATTACAATAAAAACCCTGTCTATAACTCTTAATTCATTTAAACATAGGAGAGATCTGTAACAAAATATTTTGATATTTTTAAAAGATTTTATTTATTTATTTTTAGAGAGAGGGGACTCGAGGAAGAGAGGGACAGAAACATCACTGTGTGGTTGCCTCTCATGCGCCCCCTACTGGGGACCTGGTCTGCAACCCAAGCATGTGCCCTGATTGGGAATCTAACTGGCTACCCTTTGGTTTGCTGGCCAGCACTCAATCCACTGAGCCACACCAGCCAGGGCTAAAGTATTTTGATGATGATCGATTTCTCACTTTATATTTCCCAAATGTAAATATTTTTGCTTTATTTCTGAATTTAAAAGTCACTTTTCAACTTTTTCAGGGAAATCAATGTGATAATAACTAATCAATGATGTATTATTGAATTTCATTAGTTGTTTCTCTATGACATGCAAGTGGCTGTTGCTTTCTCATTTAAATTTTTTAGTTTTTTAATTCTGTCTTTAGTAGTCAGTTTAGCCATAAAGGTCATTGGCCCAATTTTAATTTTGATTTAGGTGGTATTAAATTTGTTATATCCTGTGTTATTTAAAATGTTCTGGGGTATAAGCCCTGGCTGGTGCAGCTCAGCAGATTGAGTGCCAGCCTGTGAACCGAAGGGTCGCTGGTTCGATTCCCAGTCAGGGCACATGCCTGGGTTGCAAGCCAGGTGCCCATAGCAGGGCGCATTAGAAACAAACACACATCGATGTTTCTTTCCCTCTCTTTCTCCCTACCTTCCCCTCTCTCTAAATATATATAAATAAAACCTTTAAAAAATAAATGTTCTGGGGTGTAGTAGCTAATGATAAATCAAACAAATTACTGCACTTTGTTGAAGTACTTTAAAAAATAAGTACTTGTCTTTTTTTGCTCCTGGCTTTTTCTTTTTTTGCAGTTCCCCCCCCCCACTTTTTTGTTTCATTGCAAAGCTCCTCCTTGGAAAACAAGGTGTGTGCTTCTTTCATGTTTATTAATCATTCTAAAAATTTGAATTACGAATATTGAGTCCAAATGCTAATCTAAAATAACTTGCTGTCATATTATTTTGTGATGTATCCCTTTGAAAACTTGAATCCTTAGAGTTCTTATCTGACTACATATATTTTCTCAGGGTTCATATTACATAGAACTTTCTCTTTTATTTAGACTATTGTTATTTTGAAGCCTAAATAAGAAATAGTGAGTTTTCACTATTCTCTAGCATCATTATCTTTATCACCATTGCATTTTATGTACTCATGAGACATTTGATTACACTGGTTTTACCTTCTCCTTTGTCACAGAAATGTTGCTCCCTCCAAAAAAGAAAAAAAATTATACTATAATACCCTTTGTTTTGCTTCTTTAGGTAGAAGATGACAGATTACTGAAGTTGTCCCAAAGGAAGTTCTGTGCCAGTGGACCATATGCTGGTAGGCAAACGGCTATAAGTGGCAGCTAATCAATGTGTTCAGATATCATACCAGTAGTGTTCCAACTAATAGGAAATAATTATCCATTTTTACAATTAAATAAAAATAAGGAAGTAGTGTTAGAATAAAAATGAAACCCAGAAAATCAAGAAAGGAGATTCATGAAGTATTTGTAATGTTGTTGTCATATTCTGATTTTTGAAATTCCATGGTCCTGTGTATAAAGAAGGATAGGAACACCCAAGAAATTATGTCTGTAGCTTTAATCCCTAAAAGGAGACTAGGTACTTATTTGTGTGAGTGGCTAATTATTTTTTTAAATTCTTGGGCATAATAAGTAAGTAAACAAAGCCCAATGATTATTTAGATGTATTATTATGTGCTAAGCACTGTAACTGACCCTTACTTTATACTCGCAGCAACCCTATTAGGTAGATAAGATTATTTCCACTTTACAGATGAGGGAGCTGAGGCATAGGTAGATTAGTTAAATTGCTCAAAGTCACCTTGAGTTAATTCTCTGATAAGCTGAAGTGTAGGAATTTGAACAAAATAGTTGGATTCCTCTGCTTTTTTTAATCAATATTTCTACATATCATTAAACTCTTTTACCCAGAAAATTAAAGATTAATTGAAAAATCAAAAAGTAAAGTG
>CM052545.1:92419785-92546592 GCA_028533065.1 Trachops cirrhosus | reverse complement strand
GCTTAGTGGATTAAGCGCGGGCCTGTGAACCAAGAGATCACGGTTCGATTCCCAGTCAGGGCACATGCCTGGGTTGCAGGCCAGTTCCCAGTAGGGAATGCACAGGAAGCAACCATACATTGATATTTCTCTCCCTCTCTCCTTCCCTTTCCCTCTAAAGATAAATAAATAAAATCTTAAAAAAATATTTAAAAAAAAAAAAAAAAAAAAAGTAAAGTGTTGCCTTGGCTGGTGTGGCTCAGTGGATTGAGCATGGGCCTTCAAACCAAAGGATCCAGGTTCGATTCCCAGTCAGAGCACATGCCTGAATTGCAGGCCAGTTCCTAGCAGGGGACGCATGAGAAGCAACCACACATTGATATTTCTCTCCCTCTCTCCTTCCCTTTGCCTCTAAAGATAAATAAATAAAAGTTAAAAAAAAATAAAGTGTTGCCCTGGCTGGTGTGGCTCAGTGGATTGAGCACTGGCCTGCGAACCAAAGGGTCACCATTTCGACTCCCAGTGAAGGCACATGCCTGGGTTTCAGGCCAGGTCCCCAGTTGGGGGACTGTGAGAGGCCACCAATCAGTGTTTCTCTCCCTCTCTTTCTCCCTTCCTTCCCCTCGCTCTAAAAAATAAATAAATAAAATCTTTAAAATAAATAAGTTAAAAAAAACAGCAGGTCTCCACAGGGAGAGCTGTATATTAGGATCACCAACGCCTTTTCATGTTTCACCCACCAAAATGTGATGTGCCCTACTAATGTTAAGAGGTACAGCCTTCCACTCTTAAAACCTTCCTTAGCATTGAGAATTACTCTTTTAATAAATATGCCTGATAAGTTAGGTGACAGGTATGTTATCCAAATAAATCCCTAAATGTCACAGTTGCCATTTTCTGCCTTATACCTCCAATCTGCATTGTAGGACTGACAGGTTTTGCAGGTTTTTCTAATACTCTATGACCAATATAGGCAGTATTAAAACTGAAATACCTCCCAGTCAGGGCACATGCCTGGGTTGCAGGCCAGTTCCCAGCAGGGAATGCACAGGAGGCAACCATACATTGATGTTTCTCTCCCTCTCTCCTTCCTTTCCCCTCTAAAGATAAATAAATAAAATCTTTAAAACAAACAAACAAACAAACAAAAACTGAAATACCCCAGTGTCAAGAGGAAATTTTAATTCATGGCTTAGCTTGGTAGCATAAAGCTATATAACTTATTAAAATACTTTCTTTAGCCTTGGCTGGTGTGGCTCAGTGGATGGGGTGCCAGCCTGCAAACCAAAGGGTCACCAGTTCAATTCCCAGTCAGGGCATGTGCCTGGGTTACGGGCCAGGTCCCCAGTGGGGGACGCTTGAGAGGTAGCCCCACATTGGTGTTTCCTTTTCTCCCTCCTTTTACCTCTCTAAAAATAAATAGATAAAATCTTTAAAAATATATATTTCCTTTAATGTACTACTGGGCAGTGACTCTCTTTTGTTTGGCATCTTAATGCAAAGTTAATTTTGCTATCTGATACCTACGAGAGTGTATGTATCTACTTTACCAAAGCTTTTTGCCTTTTAGATATGACTTGTTCATGATGAGATCCAACAGTTCCCAGTGTGTATCCTCTCTATCAGAAAAATGAAAACCAGTCTCTAGTGTTTCAGTAGTGTATATACTTGTTAAAGATTGCACCTGAGTATTTGTTTTTAAATGCTATGTGAGGGCTTTCACACACTCACAGTTTGTTTAAAACATTAAAGTCATTGCTGTCTGTGTTGCTCTGTAAAGGGAAAACAACAATGAAATTAAAGGCACTGTACTTGTTATCTTGTAAGTAAGTAAACTGTTGGTTTTTATTGGACCGTTGTGATTTTGTTATTCTGTCTTCCTTTTCACCAATATTATTTGGACCATTAAAATGAGCTATTGCCCTGGCCAGTATAGTCCAGTTGGTTGGAGCGTTGTCTCATAAACTGAAGGGTGTGGGTTCAATTTCCATCAGGGCACCTGCCTGGGTTTTGGCTTCCATCCCCAGTCAGGGCATGTACGAGAGGCAACTGATTGATGTTTCTCTCTCACATTGATGTTTCCCTCTCTCTCCCCATCTCCCTCTCTTTCTCCTGCTCCCTCTCTCTCCCTCCCTTTCTCAGCATGTGCTTGGGTGAGGATGGAAAAAATTTAAAAAACAAAATGAGCTGTTGGCTTAATAGTTAGACTCAAGCGCATGCATAGAATACCAGTTCTGTCTCTCAACCTTACTTTATAATTTTTACAGTGAGAAATTATTTTTCAAGTTTTCTATTTGTTCTTCTCTTGTTTAAGGGGAAGACTGTCCTCAGTGGATGGTCCCTATCACAATCTCTACTAGCGAAGATCCCAGCCATGCCAAACTGAAAATTCTAATGGACAAGCCAGAGATGAATGTGGTTTTGAAGAATGTCAAACCAGACCAGTGGGTAAAGGTGAGTCTGGAAATGGCATGGCCATTTTTATCTTATCTAAATTGATTTATTTCTCTCACTTCTTTTAGGCATTTTATGGCTAGTTCTAAGTTCTGCTTCAGTTTAGAGTAGGACTTGGCAAAGAAAAACATTTCTAAACTTTCTTGTGTGAAATTTAGGGCCAGTTTTCAAATAGTATTGTCTACATATTTGCCTTTATGTCAGGTGAGAGAGTGGTAGATAAGCAGTTACAAAGGGATAGGACTGAAGAGAAAGAAACAGTAGACTACGTGTGAAGTCACATTAACCAGAACACTTGTAGGCTTGCAGTTTCAAACTGTCCTGTCATTGTAATGACATGTTAACTTCAAATGATGTGTTGTCATCATATGTGTACAACTATAATCAAGTGAGAGCAGACGTATAATAATCAGTTTGTGTCACTGGAATGTGAAATTCCTTTAGCTGGTATTTTAAAACAATTTTACAAAAACAGTAGTTGATAAATATTATTTTTTCATTATGCTATACTCTGTACTTTTCATAATGAAAGTATTTACTACAAACTTTTCTCCCTCTTAATACCTTCTTAATAGGAATTACACATTGGCTGGACTTTTGTGCTTTTCTGTAAAGAGCCATTTCTCCTTCTGTTTTAATTTTTTCTTAGAGATTTTATTCATTTTCAGAAACAGGGAAAGGGAGGGAGAAAGAGAGGGAAAGAAACACCAGTGTGCGAGAGAAACATCAGTTGGCTGCCTCTCACACGCCCCCAGCTGGGGACCTGGTCCATCACGCAGGCATGTGCCCTGACCTGAAATCGAACCCATGACCCTTGGGGTCACAGGCCAGCACCCCGTCCACTGAACCATACCAGCCAGGGCTTGTTTTAATTTTTTAAATACACTCAGCGGAATACTGTATTTCCATTTGAAATTATAATCTGAAAGATTAAATAGCAATATGAACATTTTCTTATAAGAGAGGAAAAGTGATGTATATATGATTGTATTTAAGTAAATAAAGGCATTCTTCCTACAGTAAAAAATAAAAGTAATCAATGAAATAAGTTATTTTAGAATTGTGAGGTGATTTTTACTATTCATATGTAAATAGTAAAATATTTGTATCTTATACTATTATTTTACCATTACAATATTTTGTATGTAAATACTATCACAAATATTTTTGATTGTTGGCAATCAAAGGGAATGGGTCAGTGATAACTTCACTTCAAAAATCATATGAACTGTGTTTTAAGTCCATGTGATTGTTTTTGAGGCTCTGGGCTCAATAGATCAATGTTTGTAAAGGCTTAGTCGTCCCCAGAGATTGTCTGAGTGTTTTTACATATAGTAAATGTTTTCTGTAGAACAGTCTACTGAGGTTAGAAGTAGAGACTTGCCCTTATCCCTTCTTCTGTCCTTGTCATGTTCTCCTACTGTCCGTCACTAGGCCCCTGCCACGTCAAGTTTCTCTTTTCTTTTGCCTCTGTATTCATTTTTGATAACTGATTTCTTTCTGTGTTGTTTCATTTTAACCCCTGTCTGTTGGTGTATGTGATCTCTGTTTTCATCCAGATGTACTAAAGCCAAAGCTCCATTCACACCTGCAAAAGATTGACTTAAAAAAATAAGTGCAACTGTTTCAATAATGCCTACTGGATGTCTTTTCAGTTAAACCTGGGAACGGTTGGCTTTTATCGGACCCAGTATAGCTCGGCCATGCTGGAAAGCTTATTACCAGGCATTCGTGACCTTTCTCTGCCCCCTGTGGATCGACTTGGATTACAGAATGACCTCTTCTCCTTGGTGAGCCTCTCTCAAGTAGTATGATGGATTTTGTTGATTAAAGGATTTTGTTTTTCTTGGAGTGTCCAAGCAAAACACAATTAGAAGAATATACTTGTAGTTCTTCCTGGAGGTTGAATGCCTTTGGGATTAGAGCAAATGACTAATTATTAATTAACATGACAAGATCGAACCTACATAATTTACCAGAAACATACCCCATTTCACTACTCCTAAACCAGCTTTTTACAACTGTACTAAAACTACCCTTTGGATCGCAGAAATTCTTTTCAATAGAAATCAATATGAGCCTTGAAGAAATTTCCCTACTGATGTGATTTTTGAAAAATACTTAACTGATTCAGAGTGATTTATATTTTTCTAAAATAGTGGTTGTACTTTGCTGGAAAAGGCTAGGATTTTTTAACATTCCATTACTACTCAAGTATACTAGCCCATTGGCTTTAGAATTCTATTTATATTTGGTTTTGTTCCAGAAGAGATTTAAAGCAGCAGTTGGGAGTATTATCTTTATGACATTGACGTAGGTTAGATAATTTCTAGATGCCTTTGACTGTGATAAAATTGTCAGATTCCTCCTAGTGTTCCTTTAAATTGGACTTGAAGTTTTCCCTCCCCTCCGCAGTAACTGGTTTCGGATTCCTCCTTTGTATAAACACAGATTAGCATTGATGCACAAAACCTCACATCTGCTGATCTCATTGCTGAAAGAGACCTGTCCCAGGAGAGTGGTGTGTTTGTGCAGTTGGCTGCTGTAACAGAAGTTCTTTTTCCTAACTCTCTTAGCTAATTCTGAAAGGACTCTGAATTGCTAGTGCCTTCCCAGTATGTGTTCTTTTAGTAAAGGACGGGCTCAAGTTGACACAGTTTGCAGCCCCAGTTTTGAAAGAGCCTCTGTCAAAAGCCAAAGCCCCAAATAATTTTGAAACTTTTTCTAAAAGTATGAAAATCTTCAAAAGAAAAACAAAGCCAAGGCCCCTGAAACTGAATAGAAATAGAAAGTTAACTATTTTCTTTATTTTTTTTAATTCTTCCCAAATTTGTAGAATTTTAGCATATTTTTAAGTGGCTCTTTTATAAGTAGCAAAAAAAAGTAAATAAGGAATGCTGTCACATAGGGTTTTTATTCTATAAAAGTCTAATGTGCTAAGCTTACGTAGACTCATTTCCTTTAAACCAAAGAGATGACTGACTAGCAGTAGATAATGCCAAGAATGCATGCTTGTGTTTTTTGTTTTGCTTTTGTTTGAAGACTAGATTAATTTATATTTTTTCCTATCCCAGGCTCGAGCTGGAATCATTAGCACTGTAGAGGTTCTAAAAGTCATGGAGGCTTTTGTGAATGAGCCCAATTATACTGTATGGAGCGACCTGAGCTGTAACCTGGGGATTCTCTCAACTCTCTTGTCCCACACAGACTTCTATGAGGAAATCCAGGAGTTTGTGAAAGATATCTTTTCACCCATAGGGGAGAGACTCGGCTGGGACCCCAAACCCGGAGAAGGTAATGGATGTACTGAATGGGGAAAGAGTTGACCAGAAATTGGTCCTTTTTTACTCACCTGTGGTTAACAATAGCGGTAGCATCATCTTTGTGTCTGCTAGATGTTACTATGTATTCAGCTAGCTAGAATTTAAGACTTAGGTCTTTTATGCCTACTTGTGAACTTACGTGGGTCATCAACATAAAAACAGTGCTGGTTATGTTGTGTGTATTCATTGCCAAATATGATTTGTGCATAAACGAACAATGGACATAAAAGTCCTTTATGAGTTCCAAAGGCCCATTTTATAGTCAAGAGAAGCTATAGGGAATTTTGGATTATTTTATTTATTATTACCATAAATACTCTATATACAACTTATAAAGGTGTTGAGAGACACAGGGTCCAGTTTTCTGAATTAGGAAGTTATTTGGCCTTTTCCATGTGTTCTCTCTTCTGTGAGAGAAGGTTGAGAATGGTGACTTCAGGGCTGTAAGTACAATTATTTCTACCATCTGCTAATAACTAAAAGTAGTATTTCCTCCTGACCAGTCTTGGGAGGCAAACACTATTCTGACTTCTTTTACCCTAGATTAATATTGTCTCTTCTAGACTTTTATATAAATGGAAGCATATTTATTGTTCTTTTTTTTAAATACTTAAAATATTTATTTTTAGAGAGGGGTAAGGTAATGGAAAGAGAGGGAGAGAAACATTAATGTGTGGTTTCCTCTCACACACACCCCCCCACCAGGGAGGGAGCTGGCCCCCGGCATGTGCCCTGACTGGGAATCGAAACAAAGGGATCGAACCAGCAACCCTTTGGTTCACAGGCCGGCACTCAGTCCACTGAGCCACACCAGCCAGGGCTGATAAAATTTTTATTTCTTCATGGTTAAACATAAGCAACTGCCTTGACATTTCAGAACATTCAAAAATATGGAACGCTTCGCAAATTTGCATGTTATCCTTACGCAGGGCCCATGCTAATCTCTGTATTGTTACAGTTTTAGTGTATGTGCTGCCAAAGCAAGCACAAATATACCACAACTTATTTGGCCACTGTACTTTTGCAAATCCATCAGATTTGTGTGTTAGTGTAATTTTTTTGAGATATAACAAATATACCATAAAATGCACCCTTTAAAAATTCCGTTCAGTGTTTTTTAGTATGTTCACAAGGTTGCACAACTTTTACCACCATCTGATTCCAGAACAATTTCTTGACCTGTGTAAGAAACTTCATATATGGGTTTGGCTGGGGTGAGGGTGGAGTGGTGGGGGGTAAATGCAGACAACTGTAATTGAACAATAAAATAATTAAAAAAAAAACAAAACTCTATACCAATTGGCAGCCACTCCCCATTCTCTGGTAACCCCAGTCCCAGACAACCCATTAACGTGCTTTCTAGCTTGTGTATTTTGTTTTTGTAGATTTTACTTACTTTTAGAGAGAGGGGAAGGGAGGGAGAAAGAGGGAGAGAACCATCCATGTGCAAGAGAAACACATTGATACGTTGCCTCTCACACCTGGCCTGCAGCCCAGGCATGTGCCCTGACCTAGAATCGAACTGGCAACCTTTTGCTTCGCAGGACGATGCCAACCCACTGAGCCACATCAGTCAGGGCTTATCTCATGGATTTGCCTATTCCAGACATTTCACATAAATGGAATCATACCCTTTGTGGCCATTTGTGTCTGGCTTCTTTCACTTGGCATGTTTTCAAGGTTCATTCATGCTTCATATATCACTTCATTACTTCTTATAGCTGAAATAATATCCCATTGTATGGATATATGGTGCCACATTTTGTTTGTCTATTCATTATTTGATAGATGTTGGATTATTTCTATTATGAATGTTGCTATGAACATTTGTGTACAAGTTTTTATGTGGACATATACTTTCATTTCTCTTGGGTGTATACTTAAGAGTGGGATTGCTGGGTCCTATGGTAACTCTGTGTTTAACCTTTCTAGGACTTGCCAGATTGTTTTTCTCAGTGGCCACACCGTTTTTCATTCCCACCAGCAATGTATGAGGGTTCTAATTTCTCCACATCCTTGTCAACACTTGTTACTGTCTGTCCTTTTCTTTATGCTAGCCATCCTGTTGGGAGTGAAGTGGTGCCTCATTGTGGTTTTGATTTGCATTTCCCTGCTGACCAGTGAGATTGAACATCTTTTATGTGCTTATTGGCTATTTGCGTATCTGTGGAGTAAAAGACTGTCAGATTTTGATTTTAATGATCTAAGATTTCAGTTTATTATATGTAGTTTATTAATTCTGTATGTGGACTTTCTCTGAATCTTGCATTAAAATTGCATGATCTAAGTCTGTTCTTTCACACATAATCCTTAATTATGGATTCATTACCTAGATGGTGTAATTACCTAAATGGAGTGAACATTTAAATTCGGATAGTCAGAATTTGTGGATATAGACAAAGTCAGCAATTTATTTGCTTGTCTAGTATGTTTAGCACTTCATTTCACTCTTATGATTTGATAATTTAAATCAGGTGTTCTTTCAAATACTAAGGTAATTGATTCTGTTTATTTTAGAATGCAGACATGGTATAACACAATCATAAGGTATCTAGGTGGCATATTTATAAAAATACGTGTTTTAAGTAGTTCTGTGTATCTCTTTTACTTCTCAATCAGGTCATCTAGATGCACTCCTGAGGGGCTTGGTCCTGGGCAAACTAGGAAAAGCAGGACATAAGGCGACGTTAGAAGAAGCCCGCCGTCGGTTTAAGGACCATGTGGAAGGGAAACAGATTCTCTCCGCCGATCTGAGGAGTCCTGTAGGTTTCCATAACGAATTACCTTGATTTTTAGGTGACTGCATTGTTCTGTGTAGTGGGGAATGTATTTCATAGTAACTAAAAATGACCTAAGTACTGACCCAAAAGTCATGTTAGCCCTGTTTTAATGTATTCCATGTAAGTGGTTTGTAGACAGCTTCTCACTTGTTGAAAGTCTCCCAGCCCGCATTGTGGTGCTGAAAGGTGGTTATCAGTGCACATTCCCTTGAGAAGGCTGCTGTGCTCCCTGTTACTTACGACATGCCCTCTGCCTTCCAGGTTCATGTGGGCTCTTAGCTCCTTGCCATAGTTTGTATGTAGCATCTCCATGCAGCTATTTACAATTTTTTAACTTGCTTTCTGTCCTTTCGTAACATTAGAATATTTGGAACAAGATACATTTAATAATCAGGTTCCTTCTTTCTTGTTCCTGTATTCTCTTATAGGTCTATCTGACAGTCTTGAAGCACGGTGACAACGCTACCTTAGACGTTATGATGAAGGTAGGTAAAGTTGGAAAGGGCCCACATTTTCTGCTTTTCAGCTTGGATTAACACAGATAGTATGAGCTTTCTGAGGTTAAAAAAAGTCCTGGCAAAAGAAATATATGCAGGTATGCATATTTCA
Organism: Trachops cirrhosus; assembly: GCA_028533065.1. Taxonomy (NCBI): domain Eukaryota; kingdom Metazoa; phylum Chordata; class Mammalia; order Chiroptera; family Phyllostomidae; genus Trachops; species Trachops cirrhosus. The sequence continues at coordinate 92,537,447 of CM052545.1, read as the reverse complement.
GACACCAAATATTAAAAAACAGTGGGAGAAATATACATGGTCTGTCCAGAAAAAGTCTGTCCATTGACGAGAATAGTGTGTGTGACATCCATGTAACCTGGCAGCCGAGGAGAGTGGACTGGATTGCTCATGCGTGAACAATGATGACTTCACTGTACTAATCAGTGGGGGCAGTAGATGCTGTCGAGTGAGTATGTGTACTGTGTGGCCATTGCATTCAAGAGGACTGAGCGAGACATTTTTCATCAAGTTTTGCATTAAGCCCGAATGTTCATCCACGGAAGCTATTCGGATGATTCAGAAGGCTTTCAGGGACAGTGCAATGAGTGCAGTGCAAATTAAAATGTGGCAGAAACACTTCAAAGATGGTTGAGAATCTGTTGAAAGTAATTCACGTTCTGGAAGACCTGCAACAAACAACACCTGAGAATGTTGAGTGTGTACGAGCTGCGATCAAAGGTCATTGACAGTGTGAGAACTAGAAGCTGATCTGGAGATTCTAAAACCTACTAGTTCCAAGATTTTGACACAGGATCTTGGCATGAAATGTGTCATGGCAGAATTCGTTCTGCAGCTTCTGCTACCATAGCAAAAGGAACATTGTGCTGCTGTTGCTAATGACTTGATTCAAACTGCTGCCAATAAGATTTCCTCAAGAAGGATAACCGGAAGTGAATCGTGGGTCCATGGCTATGATCTGGAAACAAAGAGCCAGTCATCCCAGTGGAAGTTGCCTGGTTCTCCTCTCCCGAAGAAGGCACAGCAAGGTCGCAGCAAGATCAAGACCATGTTAATGTGTTGTTTGATTGGGAAGGTGTTGTCCATCACGAGTACACCCCTGCAGGCCAAACAATTGATAAGGAGCCCTGCCTCAGTGTTCTGGGTTGAGAGATGCAATACAATGAAAACGGCCACAGCTGTGGGCAGCTGGTGATTGACAGCTTCATCGTGCACCACTCCCACTCACGCATCACATCTCATGTAGCATTTTTCGTGAAACACCAAATCACCCAGGTGACTGAGCCCTGCTACAGCCCAGGTTTAGCATTCTGCGACTCCTGGCTTTTCCGAAAACTAGAATCACCTTTGAAGGGGAAGACGTTTCAGACCATCAGTGAGACTGAGGAAAATACGATGGGCAGCTGGTGGCGATTCCAGCAGAGGATTTTGCAGAGTGTTTTGAACAGTGGAAGAGATGCTGAGAACTGTGTGAGGTCCCAAGGTGCCTGTGTTGAAGGGGACTGAGGCACCATAGTCCTATGTACAATGTTCCTTGTATCTTGTGTCTTCAATAAATGTCTCTACTTTTTATAGGATGTGGCTGGGTACTTTCTGGACAGACCTCATATAATGCCTGTTCATGTATACCTCCAGTATAACATAAAAGATAATCCAACTTTTTTGCTTCTTATTTCTACTTACAAGTTTATATATCTTCAGTCTTTTTTTTTCTAGAGAGTGAGGAAGGGAGGGAGAAAGTGAAGGAGAGAAACATTGTGTGAGAGATACATCGATCGGTTGCCTCTTGAACGCCCCCAGCTGGGGACCTGCCCCACAACCCAGGCATGTACCCTGACTGGGAATTGAACAGATGACCTTTTGGTTTGCAGGCTGGCATTTAATCCACTGAGCCACACCAGCCAGGGCTGTATCTTCAGTCTTAACACTGAAATGTTTATTAATTTTGATTAGTCAAGTCATGTTCTTAAAATTTTCCTCTTCAGTGTAAACTTACTTGGGGTTCTGCCCATTTTAAACAAAGGTTTGTTTCTGTGCTTAGCAAAGGGATAGATGATCGGGTATCTCAAGGGTTTGAACTATGCCAGTGCTTCTTATGAATGGACAAGAAATTAATTCACCTGACTGCATAGCCTCTGTAGTTTTCCCAGGGTGGTTGGCATATAATTAAACTCTGGCTTAAAAAAATATATAGGCAAAACTTTCCATGTATTTATAATGGCAGTGACCTGTTTGAAAGTCCTAATACCATGGAACAAGCAGTGTCTTTAGTCCCTGTCCGTGCAGTTATGAGTCTAAGGAATAACTTGACTATATTGGTTGCATTAGAGGTGAAGGGAGCTGAGTCTACTTATTACCATCAAATAAAATGTGCAAAATGTGCCTAAATACTCAAATCATTGATCAGACCTATAAAGCCCATTATTGAAAGATCCCCACTCAGGGGAATGAACGGGATATGTGTGGGATATGCTTTTATACTTGCAAGTATAATATAACAACATTTTCTGATCCCAAGTGGGTCAGAATTGCAAATCTAATTTCTGATATTTTAGTTTTAAGCAAATCCTATTTAAAAGATTAGAATGTTCTGAAAAATATAAACTTATGTATTTAAGACACTGTATCTCAAAATGTACTCCTTTAGCCCTCTTGTATAAGGATTTCCTTCCTAACAATGTATGAATATACTTTGGGTTTACTTTTCAACTAAATGACAGTAAGGTCCCTTCTCATTCTAAATATTCTCTGAACCTGTGCACACTATAAAACATATTTCTTTGCATACTAAATGAAATATTTTGTGGATTTTGTCTATTCCATAACGGGTATGAGACAATATAGGGGTTCTGAAATTTTCATCACAGATACCTTGACATTTTCATGTCATGGCATTCTTTTAAGAATTTATACTAGTATGTGTATTTGATGAGAATTTGCATCTGGTTAACACAAGGGAGCTCACAATAATTCACCTTTACTATGGAAAGAACTCTCATGAAAACAACATCAGAGTTCTTTAAAAAAAAAACGATGAGAGATGAGGGTTGTTTTTGTTCGTAATTTAAGAAAAATGAGGCAGGATAAAAAATAACTAATTCAAAGTATATCTGAAATGGGTGTTATGGTGCCATCTAGTGGACTAGTATAACAGGTTCTCTTTGGAGGAAAAAAGGCTTCCTAAAACATTTTCATACCTAGAGTACTAGACCTGAAAAGGACCTTAGAAATCATTTGTCTACCCCACTCATTTTACAGATGAGGAAACTGAGACCAGGAAAGGTTAAGGAGTCAGTGAAGATCACACAGCTAGTTAGAGGCAAATGGGGACTAGAACCCAGGTCTCCCGACTCCTACCTGTTTTACCACACTGCCGCTCAGAAGAGTCCAAAGGAAAGGAGAAGGAAACTAGTTGCTGTGATGGGGTCTCCAGACCCTGGTCAGTGTTAAATCTTCAGAGGGCGAAACGATTGAGAGAGTCTGTAAATTGTCTTGAAAAGGTATCTCATATACATCTATGGTTCTAATTTTTAAAAATATATCTTTCTGATATGAAAAAAGATTTTGTACATTAACTATGAATGATTTAAAGACTAGAAAACCAGAAAAAAAGAAAATAAAACTTACCTCTCATTTTAGAATATCAGGTCACAAAAATAGCACTTATAATGTGATCTTATTTTTGATTTGATAAAGTACATATAGTAGTAACTTGAGTTTTCTCTTTCTGCTTCTCTGTTTTCTTCTACATTCAGCATGTGCTGCTAACTGCAGTTTTAAAATGTAATGAAAGCCCTGACCAGTGTGGCTCAGTGGTTTGGGCCTCATCCTGCAAAGTGAAGGGTTCTGGTTCAATTCCCGGTCAGGGCACATGCCTGGGTTGCAGGTCTGGTCCCCAGTCGACACATGTACAGGAGGCAACCAATCAGTGTTTCTCCCCTTCTCTTACTCCCTCCCTTGCCCTCTCTCTAAAAATAAATAAGATGTTTAAAACAATAAAAATGCAATGATGCGTGATGTCACTGATCAGAAACTGTTATTAATAAATGTTAACATTTTGATGTGTTTTCAGAGATTTTTCCCCTTAACATTACATTTTTAAAAATTTAAAATAATTTTGCTTTGTCTCTCTTCTTTTTCCAGTTAATATATCAAGAACATGTTTATGTCATCAAACATTCTTAAAATGTTATTTTCAGTAATTCATCTTATGTGTTTTCCACGTTTGTAAATTAAATGGATGACCATGAGTGGATTAGCAATGATAAGTTTATTCATATACTACAGAACACTAGTCAGACACCAGTGATGTATAAAGAATTTGGCCATGAAGATCTTGGTGTAAACTGCTCAGAATGACGACAAGCCATTTATATAGGAAGCACTTAAATATAGTCACTTACTAAAATGACATATGAGGGGTTTAGTGCCCAAACATCTTGAAAAGCATTCTTATGTTCATTTCATACCCTACAGTCTTAGCCAATGAGGATGTAGAGTGAAAGTTTCATCGTATTGGGGACGAAGCTCATATAAGCATATGCATCACCTCCAGGGGAGAGTTAACGCTCTGTGTTTATTTTTTCACTATAGCTTCATAAACAAGCAGATATGCAGGAAGAGAAAAACCGAATTGAAAGAGTCCTTGGGGCTACTCCTTCACCTGAATTGATTCAAAAAGTCCTCACGTTTGCACTTTCAGTAAGTTACAATGTAAACTGCTTTCAGAGGGAATTGTTACCCACGGATCCATGGCAAGTGTCTTTGAGCATCTCCTTGATTTGCCTTAACCATAGAGTAAGGCTTCCTTTCAGTCTAGGGCAGTGATTTTCAGCCTCGGTCATCTCGAGGCACACATAAACTAATTACTAAACTATTGTGGCACACCAAAAATATATTTTTTGCCAATCTGGGGAAAAAAAGGTATAATTTTGATTCATTCACACTAATGGCTGTTGTTGTGTTGACTGTTGTCATTTTTTTATCTGACAGAATAAATCTAAGGAAAAAGAGGTCAGTGCCCCTGACTCAGTAGTCAGGTGTTGCATGTTTTAAAAATTCTTGCAGCATCTGTTGAAAATCGGTGGTCTAGGAAAACTGGAATGAGCTTTTGTTACTGACCTCTATGTCTTCTCTAGTGATGAGAGTCAGAATAGTTGGGAGAGGAAAGAAACTGGAAAGCCCACTTATCCCTGTGCCTACTTTCTGTCTCCTCCCTCTCCTTACCCTGTAGAAGAACCCCGAGCAAGTATCTGTTGAACAGCCTGTCTGTACCTGTCTCAATGCCTTATTCTCGTTTTGGCTGATCTTTGGGTTAAATGTCCCCTTTGTTGGAAGCTTCTGGTGCCCGTTATTCCTAAAACAGGGCACGAGTATCTTCAGTGCAATTACTTGGGTACCTCAACAACATTTGCCCTTTGTGGCACCAGAAGGTGTTTCGGATACAGTAGACTTTTCGTTCTCTGTCTGTTTTTAGGAAGACGTACGTCCACAGGACACTGTATCAGTAATTGGTGGAGTAGCTGGAGGCAGCAAGCATGGAAGGAAGGCTGCTTGGAAATTTATAAAGGACAACTGGGAAGAACTTTATAATCGATACCAGGGAGGATTCTTAATATCCAGACTAATAAAGGTATGTGAAGATTTTTATTTTGAGTAGCTTGCTTATCATGGATGTTATTGAGAGACATTCATGATTCACTAGACCCATAGATTATGGTCATTGCTCTTTCAGAGTTTCCTTAGTTATTAGCCTAATGAAAGTACTTCTCCATCACCCATCCTGCACCCTCTAGAACAAACTGAAGTTAGGAGAGAATAGAATAATTCGTTTTTAGGGTGGATGAAGTTTGTTTCAAGCCTCTTTTAGTTGCACTTACCTTTTAAACCATTGTTTTTTCCAGCTATCAGTTGAGGGATTTGCAGTTGATAAAATGGCTGGAGAGGTTAAGGTAAGGAAAGTACCGTTAACGTTTCACTTTTCAATCTAGTAAACAAAGACACTAACCAACCTATAATCATAGCATGTTGGGGTAATGTACTTTAGTGTCTCTCTCTCTCTCTTTTTTTTTTTGGGCTTAGAGAAAGACAGCTTAGGTTGATTCTTTAATGCCTGAAGAATTTAGAGTTGGAATCGTCTTTGAGGGAGTTGAAATATGGTTCAAAGAATGTGAAACTTGGAATCAGTGGACCTGGGTGTAAAGCTCTGCTCTGCGTTGGCTTTTTACTTCAAGCGGGTTTTTTAACCCCTATGAGTTTGTCTCTTATCTGTAAAATGGGGTGATGATAAGATTGTTATTTAGATTAAGTAACGTAGTGGGACTGGAACAGAGTAAGTCCTTGATATTAGTTCTTTTTCCCTTTCTGATAACCTATGTAGGTGACGATGTAGGAATTCTCCCTCTTAGCTTTTAAAAGGTTAATAATCAGTATAATGATAAAGTTCAGCATGTGGGGGAGAAATATACACTGATTAGGAAAATATTAACTTTAAGCCTTCCTTTGCATTTAATTGTGAAGTGTTTATATAAAGTGTCATTTTCACCTTCACTTTTTGAAGGCAAGGTGGTTATCAGGTGTGGATTTGGAAATTCCACACCTGATTCACCCTCTGAGCCATTGGCAGGAATAAGATTTTAAGATTTCAAATCTTAAGAAAACAGTAAAAGACTTGATGTTTGCCTTCATTTAGTATTGTGCACTATATTATGGAAACAATTTATTTGTACAGATAAGTACTCTGAAGGAGAAATACATATAATGGGTTTGGAGGGGAGGACAGTGGCCAAGCTAAGGCTTGTAAGACAGGTAGGTAGAAGCCAGACCATGGAGGACTTTATAGGCCATGTTAAACTTTTCCAAAGAATGAAAGGGCCTTGAAGGCTTATAAACAAAGGAGTGACTTGATCTCATTTGTATTATAAACATTTCGGCCAGGCTGCAGTGTGGAGAATAGTTTGAAAGGGGGAAGAGAAGATCCCTCTTCTCTTAGCTGGGGAAGCTAACCCTCCAAGCAAGAATGGTATAGTAGCTGGGAAGAGGTGGAATAAAGAATGAGATTTAGGGGCCTGATTTTGTTAATCTTTAATTCAACAGATATTTACTGAGTGGTTTCTCTGTGTTGTGAACATGTCTAGGAGCTGGGGGGACAGGGGAGTCAAGGATAATTCCCAGGTTTCTCTTGTGTAAATGGTGGTGTTATTACAAAAGTAAGTTGCATCTTACTTGGGCCCTAAGAATCTAATCATGATAAGGAGCCTCGGAGCAGGAGCCTTTGTCATCTAGTAAATAAAGGTATGGATTTTTAAAAGGTCTAGACTTAATCTTATGAATTAGTCATTCTTTCTTTTAGTACCTACTAGTTCAAAGGAAAGACCCCATCCTTTTGCTGGCTGGTATTTAAGAGTTGGCTTTGTTTTCTATGAAACCAGGTAGACTTCATTAGAAAATGAATTCAATCTTGAATCAGTAATAAATTATAATAAAATCAGAGGCAGTTATATGAAAAATGTGAGTCAGTGGAGTATGAAATTACTAGGGTGTAGCAGCAATGTAAGCTCCTTGGTTTTATCATCCCTTACAAATCTTTATTTGAAGCAGCCAAAATGTGTTGAGTCCTAAGTACTCTGTGCCAAGTATTACACTGATGGTTTATATGGGTTGTCTCTTCAATCTTCTGGACTAAATATTTCCTCGGAGGCGAGAAAACAGACTTAGAGCAGTTAATTTAAAGTTATAGGCTAGTACGTGATCGAGCCTAGATTCAAGTCCCAAGCCTCATTCCAAAGCCTAGATTAACTACTGGTCAATGAGACTAAAGGAAGGTTGTAAGTTTTGTCTCTACTGCTAACGTTTGATTAGGTTTTAAGCATAAAATACTTGGGGGAGAATTCCTGTAGGCAGCTTCAAGGACCTGCTGCTTTTCTTTTTGTCTGGGAGTCGCAGTTCTAAATTGTCAGAGTGAAGCTTATGAACCTTTTACAGACCACTGGGTGTTTTTTCATGACCTGTGATACTAACCTCTTACTGTCGCTAGTAATGATCCTACATTCTGAATTGTTTCATACCAGGCTTTCTTCGAGAGTCACCCAGCTCCTTCAGCTGAGCGTACCATCCAGCAGTGTTGTGAAAATGTCCTGCTAAATGCTGCTTGGCTAAAGCGAGATGCTGAGAGCATCCACCAGTACCTCCTTCAGCGAAAGGCCTCGCCACCCACAGCGTGAACCCTGAGCGGGGCGCACTGCGGTTCTGCTGCTTCGCTGCAGGGACAAGGTGGAGCTACCGAACAGCTGATTCATATACCAAGAATTTGGAGTCTTCTTTCAAACCAGTGGGGGTTGGACAATGAATGTAGTTAACTGGTTCGTGCTCACACTCCAGAATTAAAATCTATTGAAAAAGGAAAGTCGGCAATTCAGCAAAAAAAAAAAAAAGAACATAATAATAAAAAATAAAAATGTAAATATGATAGTAATAAAATAGAGCATAATGAAACTGTGAAACTTCCTGAAGCCTTGTCAGTGGTTAAAAGTATTTAACACTCTCCTGTTAATGACAGATGTTCTGTTTTTATAACCTATGGAAAGGAAACTAGAGGCTTCTGGGTGAAGAGGATTTTTGTGAAGTGGGTTCTGCAAGCAGCCTACAAGCCCAGGGTAGCGTCCATTGCAGGGAATGGTTAAACACGAAAGGCTGATAGCTGGTATAACATAGGCAGAATCTGTGCATAATTCCAAGTGGGTTTTTTTTTGGCATGGGGACTGATCAGGAAGACATATTTTCCTGCATAACTCAATCCAAACCAAGGATTGTAGTTTTCCTCTTTGCCTTCCCTTCTGTGTGACCCCCTTGGCCAAAAACAAAACAAAACAAAAACAAAAACAAAAAAAAAACACGAAAAAAAACCAAAAAGAAAAAAAAATGACCTATCCTGGTCTGGGTTTTTTCCTCCCCTTAGTTCCACCCCCAGCACCCATCCCCGGTGTCCTTCTTAGATAAGAAATAATAAGGAAACATCTTTTATAGCCACATTAAATAAGAGAAACTGGTATACATTTTTTCTTTCTTTTTAAATGACTTTTAAAAGCCCTGAAAGGCATATAGGTGAGACAATAGAAATGAAAAGGTTTTCAGCCAGAACTTTCTGAAGGAGGTTATTCTGCTGAAAATGGTCTTAGTTGTCTTAGGCCAACTGTGAAACCTCTTTATGACAGTATCCACCATGACTTCTTCTGGTTCCTCTGGGGCGTGTAAGAAGTCAGTGGCAGCCGCCCCGGGGCCTACGTATATTAGTGGTGACTGGTGCAAGACAGCGACAAAGACTCTCAGCCAGTGGTGTGCCACTCTTTGCTTCAACAGTGTATCCTACTAACAAGCCTCACCTACCCAAACCAGTGAGTTTTAACTCTAAATCTCATCCCTTTCTCTGTCCCTATTTTTTCCTTTCATTTCTTTTTTCTCCTTTTCCTTTTATTTTTCTTTTAAAAATATTTTTGTGTTATTAACAGGAATTCATATTTGGTGTGGCTTAACTATTTCAGAAGGTCATCAGATTGTGAGACTGCTTCCTTGAAACATTTTTGTGCTATTGTTTTAAAAAATAATAATTAAAAAAAGTTGGCGTTAATAAAAATGTCAATGTGAAATTGATGTCCTCATTCTTTTATCTTTTTGATAAGAAACTGAAAACTTTACTATCATTCAGTAGGATTATAAGTTTTACTACCATAGGATATTTGAATCTAAGAAAATCCAGTTCCTAAATTCCTAATGAATAGTACCTAAACAGAAAAACCCTAATGTTCCTTCTTAATTAGTTCTCAAAAATCTTAGAGCTCCTTAGAGTGGGCATTCAGAAGTTGGGACCATTGAGGCTTCCTTATGCCAGTGCTGAGCTCAGGGCTTTCCTGTTCAGGGCTGTCCCCAAGCGCATGCAGCTCAGGATGGCTGTGGATGCGGCCCAACACAAAATCGTAAATTTACTTAAAACATTATGAGATTTTTTTGTGATTACGTGTCTCAGCATATTTAATGTGTGGCCTAAGACAACTCCTCTTCTTCCAGTGTGGCCTAGAGATGCCGGAAGGTTGGACACCCCTGCTAGGCTGTCTAGGCATAAGCTTAAGGCACCTGCAAAGCAGATGCATAAGACTGAGACTTCTGCTTTAATAAAGGAACTTTAGCCCTGGCTGGCGTGGCTCAGTGGGTTCAGTGCCGGACTGCGGCAGCCTGCAAATTAAACGGTCACCGGTTTGATTCCCAGTCAGGGCACATTCATGGGTTTTGGGCCAGGTTCCTGGTGGGGGTTTGGAGCGGGTGGCGCCAGAGAAGCAACCACACATTGGTGTTTCTCTCCCTCTTTCCCCATTCCCCTTTATCGAAAAGTAAAATATTTGAGCTTCAGCATACATGCAAGTTTTGTGTATAACAATTGAGCAGTTTGCATTATGATGGGGGAAAGGTTGTGCTGAATGTCTTCCATTTTCCCTTCAGAACTACTCCATACGTCCTCTGGGCCCCAGGCGTTGCTGCTGACCCACGTGGATGGCATTAACTAGCTGTTTTGCCCTCTCACTTCAGGTTGTGTTGATCCAGTTACCATAGTAACGCCCTCCCGATCAAAAGGTATAGAAAAGGATGGTCAGGGAATTTAATCTCCCGCCTTCCTCGTTGCCAGGTCACATGGGTTATCTGTGTCTCTCTACCAAAGACCATGACTCCCATTACACAGCCCTCCCCAGCTTCTAGCTCCTCTTTGCCCCTTCAGATCTAGGGGCAGAAAGGATAACTCTTTCACCAGCTCTGATTGTTCCACCATTCCTTGTTGGTTTCCCTGAACTCTGCCCATGTCTGTGTAAACAGTCCCTTTATTAAACCTTCCTCAAGTGACCCAGTTGGAGTGTGTTCTCTGTTTTCTGCTCATATCTTGCCTGACTTGGGCACCGTCGTCCTGATGTTTAAAGGTCTTAATCCCACCTTTTTTGTGTCAGATGGTTTGATGTATTGTTTTTCTCCCAGATAGCTCCCTATCACAGGTAACATACTTCTTTTACAGATGAGAAAGCAGGCTCGGGAAAATCAGGTAAAACAGTTAATACCACAAACAACATTCAGAACCAGAGGTTCGCCCAAGCTCGACAGTGCCCGATTCTGTTCTCCCAGCTACCTGTCGTGGTTCCGCAGTTAGAAGACCGTACAGTCAGACTCTACCCGGGCAATAGCGTTAAACGTACTTAATGACTTGCCTCTTCCCTCATATTTCTTGGTTTAAAATTTTAGTGGAAATCAGAATGCTAAAAAGATGCATGTGTTGGATAATTGCTGTAGGGAATTTTATGTTTTTTTAATGATGTAAAGCAGTAAAGCCCTTTGGGAACACTGGGCAGTGTTGGGTGAATTCTTAACGGACAGTTTCTAGGTACGGGTCTGCACTGTGTTTTAGTTTTAGCATCTCGGAACTGTTTTTGTTTTGTTTATAAAACTGTCTTTGTGACAGTGCAGAATACCCAACCAGGATGGACTATGCCTTCTTTTACCAACCCTGCAAACTGGTCAGGGTGTTTGGGTTCAAATGCAAGAGTAAGACAGGAGAACCTGATGTTCGTAGAACACTGGGCCAAACCACTGCTTTCCCTGGGAAACCAAATCGGAGGCCGGCTGTTCTGCCAGTACGTTCGATGGCAAGCGTGATGGACCGCAGTGCTGGAGGGAGAAAAGTCGGCTGGGTTGTCACTGCCATTTGTCAAGGACTCTGATTGCTCCTGTGATTCTATCGCTGGAATCTGGCAGCTTTAGTTTTTACTAGTGAACTTCCGCTTCCAACATCGGGGTGAAATTAGCAACAGAAGGAACATAGCTCACTGTCATAATCTGTGCTTTCTCGGGAAAGTTGCCAGCGGCTGACAGCAGACGTTACACACCAGTTAAGATGACAACTGGAAAGAAGAAAAAGGCCTGCTAGAGTTTGGCTGACCGTACCAGTACGGTTCTCTCGAGCATTCTGCCTTCGTCACACCCCCACCCCACAACCCACTGGAACCTTTACCATCAAGGTGACAAATCGTGCACTTACATTACATTACACTGCAATTTCAACCCAGTTTAATGTATTGGTGGACTTGTATTATATACACTAATCTTACAGATACTCTAAAAAAGTTGAGAAGAAAATCATGTGGAATGGTTGATGGTTTAATGGAAGTCTCAAAACAAGAACATTGAATACAAGATAGTGGGAGAGAAACGGTTATAAGAAGTACAAAACATTTAAAATTTTTAGGTGAATGAGATTATTGCCTTTCTAATAGGTCAGTTCCCTCTTCTGTCAGTGGAGCACTTGAAAGTTAGGAGAATGTAAAAGGGTGTTGAAGATGAAGTTAATGCTGTGGCCTTTACAAGTGTAAATAAGTGTCTCCTCACCCTTCATTCTTAAAACAGTAAAAGTACATAGACTATCTCTACTGGATGGGTCTCTACTGGGTAAGTCATGTACTGCTGACAGTACGTGACTTACGTAAATCTCTTGGCTTCCCAATCTAGCCTTCGCTCCCTGCCCCTGCTGGCGTTCTTATTCCCAGCAATTGAAAGCTGTTAGACCTGTGTGTCCAAATACAGTATGTATAATATAGCCATATGCAGCTATTTAAGTTTAAATTAAATTTAGAAATTAAGCTCCTTAGTTGGACTAGCCACATGCAGCCAGTGGCTCCTACTGGGCAGCACAGACACAGATCACGTCCATCACTGAAGCTCTGTTGGACTGCCTACCCTGTTCTACACGCAGCGATGCAAGTGTATTGTGTACAGTGGAAAATTTGTACATGATTTCTTTACCAACCTCATTGTAATTCTCTGTTCCTCTAAAAACACTGTGTCACTAATCCCAATCCACTTCAAATTTTATTTCTGTTCACCAATGTAATACACATTCATTTTCCAAATTTTAAATGGAAAAAAATAGGAAGTGACTAACCCTTCTTATCAAGCCACCTCCCTCCCAAAGACAGGCACGATTGACAGGTAAGTTGGGAGCATATTCTTCCAGCTACGTTGTCAAAATCTAACTCGGCACGCGACTGTTTTTAGTCATGGAGGTGGGCTGTGCCCTCATTGCTCGTTCCCCTTTGTAGCCAGCACCGCACCTTCAGTCTTTGCCGCGTGGAGCTCAGCGTGCCAGGCTCAGACCTGCGACCCCGATGTCATGCTCTGTCATGAAGCTAATCTCCACAGATGACTGGAGAACAAAGTAAGAGTTGGCACATGTATGCCCCAAGAAGCACATCTTGTTCAGAATCATTGGTTCGCGAGCCCTGGCCTGCACACTGAAAGGTCACTGATTGATGTCTCTCACACATTGATCTTTCCCTCTCTTGCCCTGTCTCTAAAAATAAGTATATAAAATCGTTTTTTTTTTTTTAATTTCAAAAATAGCCCTCACCCTGGCTGGTGTGGCTCAGTGGATTGAGTGCTGGCCTGAGAACCAAAGGGTCGCTGGTTTGATTCCCAGTCAGGGCACATGCCTGGGTTGAGGGCTGGGTCCCCAGCGGGGGGCATGGGAGAGGCAACCACACATCGGCTTCTCTCGCTCTCTTTCTCCCTCCTTTCCCCCTCTCGAAAAGTAAAGTAATAAAATCTAAAGTCCCTAGCTGGTGTGGCTCAGTGGATTGAACGCCGGCCTGAAGACTGGGAGGTTGCCGGTTCGATTCCCAGTAGGGGCACATGCCTGGGTTACGAACCAGGTCCCCGGTTGGGGGTGTGAGAGAGGCAACCAATTGCTGTTTCTCTCACACATCATGTTTCTCTTCCTCTCTTTCTCCCTCCTTTCCCCTCTCTCTAAAAATAAATAAATACAAATCTTACAAAATATATAGAATAATTGGTTCATGAAAGTTTTCTAGCCTCACTGGTCAGTGCCTGACGTTAAATGCCCATTTTGTGGAGTGCACACATTTGAGGAATGTAGTTAAGCTCCTGGCTCAGCTGAAGTGGTTCGTGTAATGAATTTGTTCAATGTTCCTTCCTCACGGAGATGTGAACTGCACTATATTTGGGACATTTACAACCCTATACAGTGCTGCTTGGGTGTTGAGCTACAAATTTTGGTTATTATCACCCTCAACTGGATTTAGGAAGTTATATGGTGATGGATTTCATAGAGACTTTGGTGAGGAGAGATGTAGCTGGCTTGAAAAAAAAAGTGCCCTTTCCACAGACTGCAAGCTGCAGGGACTTCAGCTTGCTGTGCTTGTTGAAATGAGGCCACCAGTCCCTCCCCTGGGCCCTGCTTACCTGCCGCGCAAGCCTGAGCAACTGTGTTATCTCCACTGCTATACTTGCACCATTAATTTGGTGACTGAATATCACTGCTTCCAAAAAAAATCAATGTGCCAGCCACTTGTAAATGACGCAAGCGTGCACCAAACCAAGGAAAGATCTGAGACAGGAATAGTCTGGACAGCTTTAGATGCCGCTGTCGTCTGTGATCCACCCTTGAGCACCCCAAACAGGGTGCCGGGCGCAGGTTCTGATGGCTCAGTGAGCCTCACAGAGACAACAGAAGAAGTGAGAACACCAGCCTTTTCCCGTCGTTACCAAATAAAAACCGGTGGCACTGCGTTCTGACTCTGCAATCTGCTGTTTGATGTGGGGGCGTGCATTTTGGTCACTAAAGAACTTGGTTATTGAATTATTGGGAGAATCTTGTCTGACAAGCCCCTGAGCGCTGGATGGGAGGGCAAGAGTCGGACGCATTTGTTCCATGGATATTAGTGCCATGGCACTCAGACAGCAGACAATGGTTACAGAAGCTTGCAGGGCAACAGGTTACTGAATTAGGCACTGAAGCTGTGGTGCCAGTGAAGGCAGATCCGGTCTCTGCCGTGTGAAGCTTACAGTCTAGCGGGAACAAGAAATACTGAGCAAGTCATTTGCAGTGTGATGACTCTTTGGAATGGGACGTGCAGGGTGGTATATGGAGATAGTATTAGGGAGTCCAATGTGGTCTGAATGTGCAGGAAAGGCTCCCGTGAAGAGATGATGTTAAATAGAGACCTGAAAAGTGAGTAGTTGCCAGCCACAGTGGGGATGGAAAAGTGGTCTAGGCAGAAGAAACAGTATGTGCGATGCACCTGTGGCTGGAAAGAACCTGGCCTATTTCAGGACACGAGAGCCTGAGTAGCAGGAACGTAGACAGTCCTTGGGAAAGTGGTAAGAGGGGGATCTGGAGTGGTGAGGCCAGGGCCGGACTGGGGAGGGACTCAGGCTGTGTCAGAGTCTAAACACCAGCTAAAGAGTAATGGGAGACCACCCGTTCCCTCACTTGTAAAGTGAGGGTAACCGCTATCTCATGGGGTTACTGGGAAACAAAATGAGAAGAATGCAAGTGAAAGGACTTTGTAAGTCATAAAGCATTCTAGGAACACCGCTCATATTGTAATACTCACCGTAATTATAAGCTATGCTGCCTTCTTAAGTAATAGGAGTAATATAGTTCAAATCTCCTAAGTGGAAATATGAAACAGTCTATAAAAACCTGGCTTACTCAAGGGAGCCGATGGAAAGGTCAGAAGTTTATTTCAGTCGAAACTTCCAGCGTGAGGTTCGCGAAGCCGAGGGGCGAGCCCGGCTGTGCGGAGCAGCGTCACTCCAGCTACGGCTACGTGTATCGCCTCCACGCTGACTCCAGCACCGCTTCCGGGGAAGATCCGTATTCTGCCTCCTTCTCAAACCCCCCAGAACAGAACCAATAAAACATTCTTTCCTCTTGCTTTCTTCCCGCTAGAGCCTGGGCCCAGCATCCCTCTGACATCAGCTTTTGCAGAAGCTGCCATCATTCCAAAAACATTACGCACCTCTGAACTGTTCATGGCAAAATAATCATCCTGGTTAGCATCTGCGTTCCATTGTAGGAAAAATTCAACAGCTTTGCAAATCTGCAACAATTTAATCTTACAATGATTCTGTGAAGTAGGCACAGCCAAAGCTCACCAATGGATGAGAAACCTGGGCTTCTCCAATCCGACCAGCACTGAGGTACTACCATGGATAATTTAATGGTTCATTTTGGGCCATTCCTCTCCGCCTGCAACACATTAAACATTACCCAAGTACAGAAGGGCACAGCTTTGGCAGGTGGAAGCATTTGATTGCGTCCTTCCCAGCTCGGGTCAGACAAACCAGATATAACTCCTCCACACTGCTGCACACACATCAAACGCTGTAAACTTGCATTTTTTTCTTTGACTTATGTGATGCTTTTAAAATCTTTTTGAAAATTTAAATCCAGCTTTTAAAAATCAAAATATTTCACATAGATATCCAGATTTCCAACTTTTCTTGGAAAATTGAATCTGGCATAAAAATGTCTGGAGGTGAATAATGGCTTACGACCAGCATATTACGCCACAGTCGCCACTCTGCCTGGATTGTGCCCTTACGGAGTTCCCATGACCGGCCCGGGATATCGGAATTTGTACCTCTGCCCCATGCACACCGAGTCTTACGAATACTGTAGCCCTCCTCTGTGACCTTTTCACACGTACAGGGCTTCCTCTGTCTGAATGTAACTTTGGGAATGTTTCGGACACCGCTGTGCAGTCGGTCACTCCAGTCCATCTCTAATGGATCTCAAGTTTATTTGCAACTACCTCCCGAGGGTAAAGGTAAAAAGGTTTATTCCATCAAAGATGGAATTCTGTTAGGTCACTACTTTCCACTGTCTGCTCTGTTCCCTCCTGGCCCCTTCGTTCATTCATTCGCTCATTTATCCATTCAAGATTCAGAACATTTTTTTAAAATACTTACGAAGGTGCTGGAACAGTGGCCTCTAATCATTTTTAGAATTAGATGGAGAATTTAAATCCCAGTTCTGGATATATATGCAAAAGAACTGAAAGCAGGATCTTGAAGATCCTGCTCACAGCAGCATTATTCACAACAGCCGCAAGGGGGAAGCAACCCAAGTGTCCATAGGCAAATGAATGGCTACACAGAATGTGGCACCTACGTACAGTGGACTATCATTTGGCCTTCAATAGGAAAGGCCCTGGACAGTGTGGCTCAGTGGGTTGGGGCGTCATCCTGGAAGCAAAAGGTTGCAGGTGTGGTTCCCAGTCATGGCTCATACCTAAGTCGGGGGTTCCGTCCCCGGGTCTGAGAGCGTACAGGAAGCAACCAGTCGATGCTTCTCTCTCACATCAATGTTTCTACTTCTCCTGTCCTCTCTCCCTTCGTCTCTAAAAATGCAATGAAAAAAAAAAATGTCCTCAGGTGAGTATTAAAAAAAATAAAGGGAGGAAATTCTGACACAGGCTACAGCATGAATGAACTTTGAAGACATTATGCTAAGTGAAATAAGCCAGTCACAAAAAGACACACTGTATAATTTCATTTATATAAGGTACCTAGACTACTCAAAATTCATAGAGTTGAATGGTGGTTGCCAGAGGCTGGGGCGAGGGAAAAATTGGGAGTTGTTGATTAATAGAGTTTTCAGTTTTGCAAGATGAAAAAGTTCTGGAATAGTCAGTAATATGGTAATGACTACGTACAGTACCAGATGGGTACCAGATTTGTCGGGACGATTGTTTTTTAAGTGAAATGGGTTTCTAATCACTGGATGGTACACCTGAAACTAATATAATATTGTATGTCAACTGTAATTAAAAAGAAGAATTATTTTAGCCCTGACCGGTGTGACTTAGTGGGTTGGGCATCACCCTGCAAACTGAAAGTGACCGGTTCAATTCCCGGTCAGGGCGCAGGCCTGGGTTGCGGCCCAGATTCCCCAGTGGGGGGCATATGAGAGGAGACCAATCCACATATCTCCCGCACATGGATGTTTTCCTCTCTTTCTCCCTCCCTTCCCCTCTCTCTAAAAAACTATTTTTAAAAAATAAAAAGTAAAAAATGTTCTGCAGATCCCAATAATGCGAATATACCTAACAAAGTTCGGTAGAACTATACACTTAAAAATGGTTAAAATGGTCATTTTTAAAAACTCGATTAAAATATAAAAATGCATTATTGGGTGCAGGAAGACCTGGATACCGCTAGAGGATCCAACACTGACCTGTGTGACCTTGGGCAGGGCGCTCTTAGGGACGCAGGTCCTTTTTGGAGAAATGGGAGTGCGGAAGAGACGACACAAACACCAGTCTCCGTGTGGGACAGGCCGATGTGACAGTGTTGGGCGAGTCACCTAATGCTCTGCAAACATCAGATGTGGTCATCATCTCAAACTGTGGTTTCGGTGGTGACTCGATAAATCTTAAATTAAAAAAAAAAAAAAGCCAAGGTCTGTGTTAGGTGCCAGAACTTATACAGGAAAGAACAAGAACCTGCCCTTGAACTGATCACAGCATAGTGAAAAAATAAAAATAAAACTAGAAAAATAAAACTTAAAGTATAATGTGTTCAGTGTCGATCTGTCATATTCTGGACACAAATACACACAACTTAACTTCCCCATAAGGGGATGAAGGTTGGGTAGAAACTGTGATACGCAGTTTGGGTAAATCAAAATTCTTAAGTGAATTACCAAGTTTAAAGCTTCAGACAATCTTACAGGTGTTTAGTATAAAAAAGAAAAGTGTGTGTGCGTATTTTCATCCATAGACTTTTGCTTAGACCCATTTCCCTTTTTTAAAATAAAATCTAAGATTTTATTGATTTACTTAAGAGAGAGGAGAAGAGAGAGGAAAAGAGAGGGGAGAAGAGAGAAGAACATCAGTGAGCGAGAGATACATGATCAGTTGCTTCTTGCACGCCCCCAGCTGGGGACCTGGCCCACAACCCAGGCACGTGCCCTGACTGGGAATCGAACTGGCAACCTTTCAGGTCACAGCCAGGAGCTCAATCCACTGAGCCACACCAGCCGGGGCAGACCCATTTTTCTTACTGAGATTTTAACTCAGCAATTAATCTCTTAATGTATTAATTTACCAATTGAATTTAATTAACTCAATACCTGTGTAACCAAAAGAAACCCAGGATGGCTGGAGCGGAGTCCCCGCGGGCTGGAATGCGGTCTGCAGGGAGGAAGCCCACGAACGCGGGGGTTGGTGGCCGTCCACACACCGCTCACACAGGTGGGCCTCCACAAATATTCACAGCCGACTTATATCGTCTTCTATAATTAAGCTTTCTTTTTCAGTTTTTTCAAATTAATGTACTAGAATTATTAAAACACATTGGTTTTTATTTGCTTCGATTTCCACGTCCCTATGATGAGTTAACTCTCCACTGTCACCAAAAGGGCACATTTCTCCTCTATTCCTCTCGTTTTTTTTCTTGGAGACATCCCTTCTGGTGCCTCCTACCCTCCTGCCCCGACCTTGACTGATTGCCCTCTGAGCCTGCTGCCCGGCCGGCTGTCGAACGAGGATTTCCCTTCATCCTCCTCGTGGGGGTTCTTCATGTCTCACCTGCCTTGAACATCCGTTTCTAGGACCACGTGTCTTCCTGTTTCTCAGTTTATGCTCTCATTTTGATGCACCACATCCTTCAGTAACTTCCTGAGAAAAGGTACACGGGTAGGAAATAAAATTTTTAAGATTTCACACGTCTGAAAACGTGCTTACTTTACGGAATTCACAATTCGGCTAATTCCTTCAGTTACAGGTCGTAAGTAACTTGAAAGCATTGCTCCACCGTCTCCCAGCGTGTGTGCTGGGAAGCGCGGTGCCACTCTGACCCTTGTTCCTCTCCAGGTGACCTGCATTTTCTCTCTGGGAGAACTTAGTAACCTTCCTCTGTCTACTCAATAATCTGAACTTTTATTTCCATCCATTATGTGGGCCTGTCATTCTGGAGATTTCAGGTCTGAGACGATTTCTGAATGACCCCTCCAATGACTGCTTTCCCTCCCTTTCTCTATTTCTCTGGAACTCTCCTTAGTTAAATGTTAGTCCTCCTAGGCCACCTCTAGCCTTTAAAAATCTTTTCATGCCTATTTTCCAGGGGTTTTCTTTTAGGACATTTCCTTAATTTTATCTTCAAACAGTTTGAAGTTTTTGGTTATCACATTTTATTTAGTGTTTCATTCCCTGATGCTATTTTTTATAACCTTCTGTTCTTGTTTTGTGTATGCAACATCTCCATATCACTGAGAATATTTATCTTCTTTTAAAAAAGATTTTCTTTATTTACTTGCTTGTTTGTTTATTTGCTATTATTTCCAGAGAGAGGGGAAGGCTTGGAGAAAGAGGGACAGAGAGACATTAATGTGTGGTTGCCTCTTGTGCACCCCCAGCTGCGGTCCCGGCCTGCAACCCAGGCATGTGCCCTGACTGGGAATTGAACCAGCGACTCTTTGGTTGAGAGGCCAGCACTCAATCCACTGAACCACACCAATCAGGGCTATCTTTTTTTCTTTTTTTAAGTTTAGAGTTTGTTTTGTCCTGTTTTCTGTGCTGTTTCTGTATTCTCCATTTTCTTTTTTATTGTTTACTTGTTTGGTCTCTGTGTCTCACGTTAGAGGCTTTCTTTAAGTATCAGGGATCCCTGACAGTCCATTTTCGGTTAAGACTGAGGCACTAGCCAAGATTTGGAAGCAGCCCAAGCGCCCATTATTGGATGAGTGGATAAAAAAGCTGTGGTACCTTTACACAGTGGACTACTGCTCGACCATAAAAAAGAAGGGAGTCTTACCTTTGTGACAGCATGGATGGGCCTGGAGAGTATTATACTAAGTGAAAAAAGCCAGTCAGAGAAAGACGAGTACCATATGATTTCACTTATTTGTGGAATCTAATGAACAAATAAACTAACAAAGTAGAGACAGACTCATGGATACGGAGAATAGACTGGCAACTGTCAGAGCAGAGGGGGTTGGAGGCTGGGTGAGAAGGTTAAAGGGATTAAGCAAAGAAAAAAAGAAAGGCTCATGGATACAGGCAACAGTATGGTGACTGCCAGAGGGAAAGGGGGTGGGAGGAGGTAGGAGACCGTAGAGGGGGGATAAATGGTGATGGAAGGAGACTCGACTCGGGGTGGTGAACACACAGTACAATACACAGATGATGTGTTGTGGAATTGTACACCTGAAATCTACATAATTTTACTAACCAATGTCACCCCAACACATTCAATTATAAGATGGAGGCACTAGAACTGTCTGGAAGCTCTGTGTCCATGAAGCGGGGCTCCTCAGTCAGTGGGCATTGCTGTAGTGAGCTGACTTTCCCCAGGAACTCTCGGGTCTTGGTGTCTGTAGAACAAAATACGTTTATACCCTCACACCCATCGCCTGTGACTATGTGACCTCATTAGGAAAAAGGATCTTTGCAAACATAGGTGAAGGATTTTGAGATAAGAGCATGCTGGATTATCGGCACGGGCCCTAAATCCAACAAGGGTCTGTAAGAAACAGGGAGGGGAGGCAGCGAGAGGAGGGGAAAGTGCATGATGCTGAGGCAGACCGGAGGGATGCAGCTCCAGCCAAGGTACACACGGAGCCACCAGAAGCTGGAGACGAGGAAGGAATGCTCCCTAGAGCCTCTGGAGGGAGCCCGGCCCAGCGGACATCTTGATTTCAGGCTCCGACCTCCAAAACTGTGAGTCTAAATTTCTTGTTTTAGGCCACTAAGTCTTAGTAATTTGTTACAGCAGCCCTAGGAAACTAACATGGTATACACAGGAATTTCCTCTTGGGCGGGTCTGTGCTCCCACAGGAGGATCCAACAGTCTATTCATTGGAAGGTACTGGCTTGGCTGGGAACACCTTAGGGTCGAAGGGTGACAAAGGGGCCAGGGAGTCTCGCCGTTTGGTACGTGGTCTTTTCCTAACTCGTTTTTCATTGCAGTGTGGTACCTGACCTCAGCTATGCTTACTATCCCAGAGTTCAGGGTTTTTCTAGATTAACCTTTCAGGAAGCTGTTTTAATGTTTTTAAACATTTTCTGATACTTTGACATCTTGGGGCCTTGTTGGCCCTGGAGAGACTGCCCCTTCCAGGGCTAGCCAGTTCTTAGAAAAAAGTCTTCTCCTGCCAGTGGACCTTTTACATACAAACCAACCAATCCAAAACCCTTCCCCCAGCCACCTACTTTATCAGGCTCTGACCCGTAGGCCACTATTCCTCGTCCTAATCACTCCAGGGCCAGGTACCAGAATAGAGATGGTCTGTCCCTGTGCCCCAGGGTCCACCGAAGTTATTATACTAGCCCACCCTAAGCCTGCTTCCCCTGCCTCACCTGTTCCTTCCCGTGGAAACCATGACACAGGCCCTGGCCACCTTACATGGCCATGTAATGGGACACAGCACAATTAAAAAGAAATGAATTTTTGACAAGTGTAATGATGTTGATGAATTTTGAAAATATGCGAGTAAAAGAAGCTAGCCCAAAGCATTCGTGCTGCATGATTTTACTTATATAGAATTCTTTAAAAACAAAAACAGAATGTCAGAAAGCAGTCTCTGATTGCAGGGCAGAGGGCCGACCACAAAGGAGAGTAAGTTGGACTGATAAACTGGTTCTCAAAAAAGGGGAAAAAAGCCCTGGTTTGCGGCACTTTATCAATTTCTTATGTGGCCAAATTTGAGCTACTAATGCAATGTCACTAAATGCAGATTTGAGCAATGTACATGCCTGATTCTCCCGAGCTGGTGCTAGGACCCTAGCCAGATTTACTACAAAAAGGAAAAAGGTGACAAAAATGTTCTACATCTTGTGTTGGTGGTAGCATGGGTTTATACATTTGTCAAAACTTATAAAACTGTATCCTTAAAATGGGTGCACTTGATTGCATGTAAGCTATACTTCAAAAAATTTGAGCCCTGGCTGGTATGGCTCAGTGGATTGAGTACCAGCCTGCAAACTAAAAGATCATAGGTTCGATTCCCAGTCAGCGCACATGCCTGGGTTGTGGCCTAGTTTTCCCAGTTGGGGGCGTGTGAGAGGCAACCACACATTGATGTTTCTCTCCGTCTCTTTCTCCCTCCCTAACCCTCTCTCTAACAAGTAAATAAAATCTTTCTAAAAATTTGATCATGATGTTTCAAAGACAATATTAGCAACAACCAAAATGCCCAATAAAGGAGTGGTTATGTTAGTTTATTGTTTAGCTTCTTGACAGAATATGATGCATCCATTCAAACAATTTAGGAGTTTTTTGCAACACAACAAATGCTTTGCTATATCCTGTTCTGTCAAAAAGGCAGAATAGGTAATTTTAAAAAGTATTTTATTTATTTATTTTTTAGAGAGAGAGAGGGAGAGAAGCATCAATGTGTGGCCCCCTCTCTTGCACCACCCTCTGGGGACCCTGTGGCAACCCAGGCATGTGCCCTGACTGGGAATTGAACCAGCAACCCCCTGGTGCACAGGCTGGGACTCAATCCACTGAGCCACACCAGCCAGGGTGGAATTTTATCTTTATGATGTGTTCGCCTATGCAAATTCTGTAGACCAATGGAGAATGTCCGGCTTTTCTTACAAGTTGACTTTTTTGTTTGTATTTAAAAGCAGTAGATAGCAAATGGTTGAGAGCCCAGAATCTACAGCTGGACTGCCCGGTTAGTGTTCAGATCCCAGGTCTCACTTCCCAGCTAGGTGACCTCGAGCAACTAACCACTTTGAACCTTAGCTTCTTGGCTGTGAAAAGGCATAATGGCACCTATCACATAAGAGTTGTTGTGAGGGTTAAACAACGTATGTAAAGAGCTTAGAACAGTACAGAGAGTGAGAGCTTTGCAAATATTAGCTCTTATTTTAATGAGGCAGTGATACTGTTGGGACAATGTGCTGTGCACTGTAGGGGGTACAGGCATTGATAAGACATGGCCTCTGACCTCTGACCTCGAGGAGCTATTGCAGTGGTTCTCAACTGCAGGGGATGGAGGAGCGATTTCTGGCACCCGAGGACACTAAGCTAGGTCTGGAGACATTTTTGACCATCAGAAGAGGGGCGTAGGACTGGCAGCTAGTGGGCAGAGGCCAGAGATGCTGCCCCAAAATCCCACAATGCACAACACAGGCCTCCCAAACACCAAGGTGGAAAACCCAGAGTTATAGTCTGTGGAATAGGAGATATGTGTACTTATAAAATATACAAATGTGAATAAAAATATATATTCGATGCTGCCCCCAGCTCTTGGCACAGGGCTCCTACAACCCTTGTACAATCCACGTAGTAAGAGCACTAGGAACGTCTTCTGTTCTAATGGGTGACTGCATGGTACAGGATGTTGGCTGGTCACCGGAAAGACCAAGCCATAATTAGAAATCAAAACTTTCAGCCTGCCAACCCCAACTTCTCTAGAGAGGGAAGAGGGTCTGGAAATGGAGTTAATAATTGACCATGCCAATGAGAGGAAGGTTCCGTAAAAATCTTGCCAAGAGTAGTGGGTTCGGGGAGCTTCCAGTGGATGAACATCACCATGAGCTGGTGAGATGGTCCAGTCCAACTTCACAGGGACAGAAGCTCCTGCGCTAGGGACCATCCAGACCTCAGCCTACGTAACTCTTCACTTGGCTGTCCATCTGTATCATCACACCCTTTAACAACCTGGGAAATACATAACACCTTTCCTGAGTTCTGGGAGCTGTTCTAGCGGAACCCAAGGAAAGGGTCTTGGGAACCTCTCATTTGTAGCCAAGCCGGATGGAAGTTGTGAATAACGTGGGGCCCCCTACTTGTGATTGGCATCTGAAGGGGGCACACTCTCATGGGACTGAGCCCTTAACCCGTGGGGTGTGAGGCTATCTCCAGGTAGTGTCAGAATGGAGTTAAAACTGTAAGACAGGCAGCTGACGACAAACTGTTTAACGGGGGAACACCCCGCACACCTGGAGTCGGAAGTGTTGCGAGTGTAGCAGTAGTGTGGGAATAAAGGAAACACACAGAAGAGCTGGATTTTCTCCCCAACAACAAAGCAGACGATGGAAACTGAGTATGTATTCAATCAAATAAAGAACAGGTCAGGTGCACAAGAGCCCTGGCTCAGAATACGGGATTTCCTGCTACACGTGGCCAGAAAGTCAGGCGTTAGTGAGAGCCTTGGGTTTGGTGACCCAGTGGGCATGTTTCAATACTTTTCAATTTTTTGCTTATTCTGTTGGTACTTGAAAAAAAATCTTATTTGCTTTTAGAGAGAAGGGAAGGGAGAGATAGAGGGAGAGAAACATTGATGTGAGAAACATCGGCTGCCCCAACTTGGGACTGAACCCACAACCCAGGCATGTGTCCTGACCGGGAATCGAACTGGGGACCCGTCGCTTTGCGGGACAACACCTAACCAAGCCACACGTCAGAGCTCTGTTGGTATTTTCTTTTTAAGATTTTATTTATTTTTAGAGAGAGAAGGAGAAAGAGAGGGACAGAAACATCAATAGGTGGTTGGTTCTCATGTGCCCCACCCCCCAATGGGGACCTGGCCTGCAACCTAGGCATGTGCCCTGGACAGGGAATTGAACCAGCGGCCCTCTGATTTGCAGGCCCACGCTCAATCCACTAAGCTACACCAACCAGGGCTGTGATACTTTTTTTTAAAAAAGCATCAAAGTTAATAGGCTTTACTTACTTCTGCATAGTACTACTTGTGTGAAAAGCCTTTTGCAGCCAGTTCAAATGTTTCTTTCCTTCATCCTATTTCTTAATGCAACCTGATAAAGAATTCAACCAATTTAAAATTCTTAAAAGAACATTTTGAGGAGGGGTGAAAAGAGTGAATGCTACATATTAATAGCTTGGTTTTCATTTTTATTTGAACTTTGGGAAAAAAATATACCAATTATTTTAATGGCAGTTATGATTTCAGATTACAGCTGATTTCTACTTAATTCTTGATGCGTTTCAAAATTCCGCCAGCGAGGAGTTTGTATCGCTTTGATAATCAGGAAGAGAATAAAGGATTGAATAAACGAAAGGACAAAGCGGCTCAGGGTGTCTGGTCTGTCTCCAGGCTCTCTGGTAAAAACGGGAGGGGCAGGAGTAAGACTCATTAAATAATTTGCTCCACTTCCCCTACATCTCTCAGAGGACCTCCTAACTCAGGATTCAGGAAGCTCGTATCTCTACATTCTTACCTTGTTCGCCCTTCTTTCTCTCTCTGTCCCCAACACTGCATCCCTTTCTGCTTTGGGCGGGAGGAGGATACGATAAAAAGAATCACCACCTCTGTGTTCAGGACACTGTAGAGGTTTGGTTGTGGCAGGTGCTGCGGGGTTCTTGCTCTTGAGCTTACAAATCCTTCTTCAAACTTTCTCCTTCTCTCTTTTCCTGGATTTTAAAATACTAATTAATTTTTTTCCGATCAACAAATACCTGTTTATTGAACATTCCTCATGTCATATTCGAAATGCCCTGAGGGGTGGGGGAAACAATAAATTAATATAAGTGAATGAACAAATTAGCAAGAGTACAATCTTGAAGACAGAGGATAAGGAGGGAATTCTAGAAAGGGGACATGCCTAGGACAGTGAGGAGCACTTCTTCAGGACACAGTGATCTGGTCGGCCTGACCGGACCAAAGGTTCACGTGGTGGCTGGTGTGGATAACACTAGAAAAGAAGGCGAAGTGATAAAGTGCCTTTAACAAGGCTAGACAGTCACATCTCGTGGGCCACAAGGACGTGTTATGTGTTTAGTTATGTATGTTTCATCCATTTAACAAGTACATGCGCACCTACTATGTGTGAGGCGCAGTTTTAAGCACCAAACAAGACAGACAAGACCCTTGCTCTCCTGGAAACTGCATTCTAGTGGGGGCGGAAAGACAGCAAAAAAGATGGTGTCAGGTGTTGGGAGGTGTTCTGAAGACAATCGAATAGGGCTGTCACAGAGTATCTGTGGGAACTACCTTCGATGTGTCCGTCAGGGAGGGCCGTATGGGGTGACATATGAACCTGAGATAGGCAAAATGGGAAGGAACAGCAAATGCCAAGGCCCTAAAACACACGTGTCACGGTGTGTTCGAGGAAGAGAAAGACGGCGAGAGCCTAGTGAACAAAGGGATGGGACAGGGAAATCCAGGTAATTCTTTAACAGTAAGTCTTTCTGCTCACGGGCAGTTAAGATGAAGAGCATCATCTTGGCTCCTTTTCTGAGAATGCTCTCTCTTTTCTAAGTTATTTGGAAGAAGTGCTGTGTGGGAGTTGGGGAAAATGGCTAGGAAGTTTGCCTGTCACTGAGCAAAGGGCACTCCGTTCTCCAGATGTCATACTCACCTCCCCTTACTCCTCATCGCTCATGAGGCCAAGGTAACCCCTGTACCGGCTAAGTCGGGTAGGACTGAAGGAGGAGTAGGTAGGAGTTGGTCCGGAGGAAAGGGCATCGGGTCTCAGCCTGACGGGGGGGTGAGCAGAGGACACGACCCTGGGTGGAGAACTTAGAGCTGATCTCATCTACTCGTGAATTCACTTGCTTTACAGATCCTGGCGAGCACCTGCCTGCACAAGGCATTTGCACCAAGCGCCTCACAGAGGCTCCTGGGTATATATGCTCAGACCGTCCACTTCACAGATCCACAGGTTAAGTAATTTGCTTAGGATCGTACAGCAGGAAGTGGCAGAGTAAGGCTGAAACTCAGTTTCTTTTTTAATTTCATAATGTTAATTGGACACGAATATTCCTGACATTCAGGAAGTTAGAGAATAACATATCAAAACCCACATACTCCACAGAGAGCTCAATACAACTTGAAGCCTCCTACGTACCTCTCCTCTTCCTGCTAAACAAGGTGGCCTCGGAGTCCTCGCACTTGGGAAACACTGCAAATGGCATCGCCGCCCATTCCAGAGTACAAGCTAGAAATCCTAACAGGTACCACGGACACTTCCCTCTTCTTCCGATCAGTCACCACATTCAATGAACGTGGTATCTGTTTCTATTCCCACTGTTCTTCCTACCCTTCTGCTTTCTACAAGTATCATCTCTTATCTGGCTTATTACAATGGCTTCCTAACTGGTCTCCCTGCATCTACTCTTTCCTCATTGCAGTCTAATCATCCTTCTTAAAACCTTTCAATAGCAGCTCTTTGCTCTTAGGATATAGGCAAAAATCACTTGTATGGCATGCAGTTTCGTAGGGGCTTTCCCCTACTCAACACTCCAGCTTTAACTCAACCCCTTGTTCTGTTTTGGAGGCCCCAGCCTTCTTGCCGCTCCTTGGAACCCCCAGGCCCCTCCTACCACAGCCTTTGCACATGCTGTTTCTTCCTTCTCCACCTGACTCTTCCTTTTCTCAGTTCAGTTTTCCTTGAGCTGACTGTATAGTTCCTTGGCATCTGTCACTTTTGACAATTTTATATTTGTTTGCGAGTAATTATCTATCTTCCCTAATTGGCCAAGGACCAAGAACCTCTTGCTTAGTACAAAATACATGCTGAATAGGTAATAGCTGATGTGTGTGCACTACCATGCCAGGCAGCGTGCCTAGCACGTTAACTCACTCAAGAACTCCCCAAATCCCGTTTTGAGGTTGGTAAGTTAGCCCCATTTTACATAAGCAAAAGCAAACAAGCTAAGTGGCAGAGCTGGGATATAATGTCCTCACGCAGTCAGTTTCTAGAGTATGTGTACAAATACTCACACTTCGATCTCTCACTAGCATTTGCTGCATGCAGGAGGGTGTTGAGTGATTTTGATAGAACTAGACAGCACCATTGGCAACATCAGCTGAACTAAAAATCATCTCACTTGGGTTTTGTTAAAGATCTTATGTTTGACTGGAACACCTGCTGCAAAACATTTCTCTTCCTAGCATTTTATTCCGGCTGCTTTGGAAATCCATTTGCCTTCACTGGTATTATCACGGCTGATGTTGAGCAGAAGAGGTGGCTCAGCAAACTGCTGGGGGTCAGGAGAAAGTTGGCTTTGGAGCGAGACAAATGGTGGATCAAATTGTGGAGTATGGGTAATCCACATAAGGCCAATTCAAAGATCTTCACGGATGTCATCTCACTTAACCTTCGTTGATTCCTAATAAAGTTACACACACAGGGCAGTTCTTCCTCAGTTAATAGATGAAGCAAAAGGCTGGGTTTGACTGCTAAGCCATAGGAAATCAATCAGTTACAGGACGGGGTGAGGAGGGTGGCCCACACTTCTGCTTTGGAACTGCAACATCTCTAGCAAAGTCCGTTTCTTCCTCTCTTAAGTATTAAAGGTACCTGGCCCATCCTTTCTAATTCTTGAGTGGCACTTCTCAGCGAGGACAGGGATCCTCCTAGGTTTTCCCAGTATGGCTAGAGTAGGATAATTATTCTACAAGTTCAAGCTTCATGGTCAAGAGCTCTACGAACTACTTACATCCAATTAACCCTGGAGCAATATGGTGAAAATGTAACAATTCAGAAAATTCTTCAGAGTCCAAGTACCAATGTCAGGAGAAGTCAAGAAACTGTGTGCGCGTTTTCTTTATGTGCATTTTACTAAGAAAAGGCTTTAATTAGTTCCTTCCAGGGTTTAGAACTAAAAAAGGCGAGGAATCACGATCCTTTACTACTCCTGTATACGCTTTCTTTCTGGCTCACCGTTGTGGCTTTACAGAAGCATCTTAGCAGATGAAATATTTCTATTCCTTTAATTACCAGGTAGCTATAGGTGGAGGTCTAAGAGAAATCCAATGCCCACCCCATGTGAGTTAGACCTTAAACCAGCACAGGTCTCACATCCTATAAATAGGTCTAAGGGAAGTAATTAGCATTCACCTCTTTGGAGGGGGGAAGCTGTGTGTAAGGCCAGGGGCAGCCAGGAGCGCTCGAGTCCAGTCCCGAGCAGGCCACTAACCGGCTGTGTAATCTTGCACAAGTTGCATACCCTCTCTGGCCTTCGGTTTCCATATCTGTGAGTTGAAAAGTTGAATCGCATGGTCTTCAAGGTCCTTCCCAACTGTGAGCCTAGTACCAAACACGCCCAGCCATGAAAGCAGCTTCCTGTGGGCGCGGCGCAGAGTTTTAACGGTCCCCCCTCCCCCGCTCAAGCCCGCGAAACCCTCTCCAACACGCCCCTCGGAGTGACGGTGCTTCCCCAACCGCAGCCAGAATACGGCTCCGCCTCTTCCCGGGGGCGTCCCGTCGTGCCCCGCGCCGGGATCCTAAAGCGGCGCGGTCCCTCCCGCCTTTCCGCGGCCTCGACCCCGAACTCCTCTCCCCAATTCTCCCGGGCGCCCTATCCTATCAACGTCCAGTATCCCAGCCAATCACGCGGGCCCAGAGCCTTGCCTTCAGTCCACTCTCTTCCCGGCGTTCAGCCCGTCTGAGCCCAAGGCCTTTACCAGGCCAATCCAATCAGCAGCCCACCCAATCTCACTCCCCCTCGGCCAATCTACGCGCCCCATTCCGCTGCCCGCCCAACCAACCCGGGTCTTGAAACCACTGGGCGAATGGACGGAGGGCGACCCTTCAACGCTGCATGCCTGGCCAATTGGGGATTCCGCGTGGCCACGGCGGCAGCCAATCCACGTGGAGCGCGGTGCCGCCGCTGAGAGGTCCGGCCCGAATATCCCTCCGCCTTCTTCCCTCCCTCCCTCTCTCTCCCTCCCTGCTATCCGTCGCTCACTTACAGCCTCCCTTCCTTCTTTCTCCCTCCGCCACCCGAGCACCAGCCGCGCTGTGAGCTGCCCCCGGGGTCCCTCCCCCGCCGCCAGAGGAGCAGCTGCCGCCGCCGCCAGCAGCAAATTGGGAGGAAGGAAGGAAAGGAGGAAGGAAGGGGAGCCAGAGCGACTAACAGGAGGGAGCCGGTGAATGGGCTGGTGGTGACCCCCGCCCCCCACCCCACCCTCCCTTCCCACCCGACCCCCAACCCCCATCCCCAGTTAGAGCCGCCGCCCCAGAGGCCGGACCGTCGTCTTAGGAGGAGTCGCCGCCGCCACCTCCGCCATGGAGCTGATCACCATCCTCGAGAAGACCGTGTCTCCGGGTAGGACGCGGGGGCCGGGGGTCGGGCTGAGGTGATTGGGAGGGGGAAGGGAAGCCCTGGTCCCTCTGACCCTGTCCCCTTTCCCACTTTCCTTCCCCCCAGATCGACTGGAACTGGAAGCGGCGCAGAAGTTCCTGGAGCGTGCGGCCGTGGAGAACCTGGTGCGTGCCATCCCGCCGGCCCCCATTCCTCTGTCTCCGCATCCTCTGCTTGCGGGCCTTCCCGCCCTCCCGGAGGCCCAGGCCTCGGGAACCCACCCCGCCCCATCCCGTCCCCCTCCCCCCCAACCCAGTCCAACCTAACCCCGCCATCGGGAAGCCGGTGGGTGTGTCCCGCCCCGGGCCCCGGCAGCTGGCCAATGGCGCTGCGCGCCGGGGTGACTGCTGCCCAATCGCCTCGCGGCCTGAGGGCGGCGGTGCAGCGGGAGGGAGAAAGGGAGGGAAGGGAAGGCAAGTTAGGTTGCGCCGCGCTGCGTGTTCAGCAAGGGTGGGGGTTGGGGAGCCGGGCCTAGGGGCCATGTGCAAGCTCCGGGCCCGGCTGCCCGGCCTTTTCGGAGAAGGGCCGGCTTCTCTCTCCTGTCCCGTGGCTCCTGTGATTCCCTTCACCTACTTCTCAGAGCTCTACCCTTTACCATCTCCCGTGGTCTGTGCTCACAGACAGGCCTGGTCCCCGAGTGCCTGTTGACCCATTCTGGGCAGTAGTCTCCCTTTCCAGTCTGATGATTCCTCTCCCGGGTTTTTCTAATTCTGTGGGTAGAGAATCTGTACCCAGACAACAGACTGAGGCTCATACTTGACATCGGGCCTGTTTCCAGATGAGATCACAGAGGGAAGTCACTCGTTTATCATAATTTAAAATTGAAGGGGTACAGGAAAATGAAGATAAGTCCACTGGAGTCTGGACTTCTGCATGAAAATGTGGGGTGGATTGATTGAAACAGCCTGTGCCAGCAGTGTTTCTCTTTGGTGTCCCTTTCCTGTTGGGGGAATAGGAAGCAGAGGGAAAGGTGGATCGTACTTGACATCTCTTAAAGGTAATAAGTCTAAATACCCCGAACCACGTGTTCTTTGGGTTAATTAGGCAGATAATACAACCAAAAAATAGTGGCAAGGACTATTTTATAAAAATTGCTTTTGATTGATTTTCTTTTTTTGCTTAGCTCTTAAATATGCTAGGTTTTACTACCTTTTTTATCGTTAACTTTCTATAGAAAAGATTTTTCCCACTGGTACAGGCTGATGATATTTCCATGTGGAGTATATCCCTCTTTCTGCTTTTGTTAACTTGCTAGAAGTCTTTTATGTTGTTTCTAACGTTATTTAGTAGTGCATATTTAAGAGTTGTCTTCTGCTGTGATTGCAGACCTTGTTAGTGATAAGAAACAATCTGCTTTTGGTTTTTCCTGTTAGGTTTTCAGGAACATAAAAGATTATAGACAGCTTTTTCAGGGTTGAGGAGTATGTATTAAAATTTTAAAGGGAGTAGTTTTGGGGTTCTGCATTACAAAAGACTGAGTGTGCTGTTCTAGAATCCACTGCATTTGGTGGACAACTCAGGTCCAGAATGTATAGGAGCATTTAGTATGTTAACTGTTGGTTATTAAATATAAAATGATATTGCCTTGATATTTTTATCCTTTTACTTTTCCCCTAATTCTAAGTATTATTTGTTTATTTCTTTATTTTGCTTATAAATCTACTTTTTTCATTGTCCCACTTGCTGAGCACTCACAATCAAAATAGAGAGGACCAGCTTCCTAAGTCTGTGTTTTAGATTTATAAGTATTTCCCTTTCATACAATATTACCTACTTCCATGAGCTCAAAAGCCACTCTGAGTATCATTCCTTTTGGGCTAAGGTTTTTTTAATTCAGAAAAATATTTGACTTTCTACCCTGTCGTTACATACTCATTTGTTCTACAGATACTGAGTACCAGGCACTGTTTTAGGTACATTAAAAACTTTCTTTGACTACTCCATTGTCAGACTTACTTTAGTTCCATGGGATCTAATGTGAAGATTTGGGTACTAAGTTCTTGTTAAATGCTGAAACTGCATGAGAAACTGGATGACTTCTTTAATGTACTGACATTTTTATAGAAGTCTTGAAGTAGATATTGTGGAGTTTTCTGAGACATTATATGTCCTAAAAAATTTTAGGTTTTCCCCAGTGTTTTTGGTGCGCTGTAAGCTATCCTCAATTGACAAAATTCCCAAGAGATATTTTCATTCACCAGTGCATCTTCTTTTAACAGCCTACTTTCCTTGTGGAACTGTCCAGAGTGCTAGCAAATCCAGGAAACAGTCAGGTTGCCAGAGTTGCGGCAGGTCTACAAATCAAGAACTCTTTGACATCTAAAGATCCAGATATCAAGGCACAATATCAGCAGCGGTGGCTTGCTATTGATGCTAATGCTCGACGGGAAGTCAAGAATTATGTAAGTAACTTTCGCCTCTTTGGTCATACAGCCTAGGAAACAAGAAAAATCTTTGTCAGTTCTTTTATCATTTGCATGGGGTAGAGCTGATGAATAATAGGTTTCTAGTACTTATACTTCCCTTGAAGATAAAAAGTTGTATTTGGTTTAAGTTTCAGTCCCATTAATGAATTGGAATTTTTTTCACATAACTGAGGTAGACTGCAGCAGTTTGGGAAACTTAAATTAGATGCCAGAATTTGTAGTCTCTGGAAAATTCGAGTAGTGTATAAATTGATGGTTCTCAAACCTGAGTTTTCAGAATTACTTAAGGAATTTTTTAATAATTTTTCAATACTTTTTTTTTTTTAATTTTCCAAGCTCCCTCCAGAAATTTTGATTCACAGTGTGGCGCTTGGGGATATTTTAAAAATTCTGTTCCCAAGTGAGCCTTCCAGGCAGCCAGCACCCAGCTCTTGTGGAAATTCTGCTGTAAATAATTCTCATTGTTTGGTGGTTTAAGCATGCTACTATGTGGAGTCAGAAGGGGAATTAAATAATCTCTTGAGCTTTTCAAATCCAAAGAATTTTTGGTATAAGATTGGCATTAATTGTGTCTTTATCAAATACTTAGCAAATTATGTAAAACTTGCTTTAGAAACATCTGGCTTTTAAGCAAGGCATTTAGAGTGGGCTGATGAGTTTTGCAGAAAATGTGTGTACCTTGTTGCATTATGGTGTTCTTGTGACTTTTTGTTGAATTAGTAATTCATATTTCTAGGTGCGGCACAAGATTCAGAATATATGGACAGATGTGCTTTGCCTTTTTTTTTTTTAAATGAAGCTGTTTAACTTCCTGTCCTGTATGTATAAGGCATAGAGATCAAGTCAAGCATCATTGGTCCTTGGTATTTGAGGGGGAACCGATGGGGGATTCTTGTGTGTGCTCGTGCAGGTGTGGTTGTGATATTGTCAGGTGTGGGTATGATGTGCACATAATATTTGCTGTTTTCTGGTTCTAGGTGTCAGCGTTAGGTAAATTAGTGCCCCTTTAGGCAATAAATTCTGTCTAGTGACATGCTGCTTTCTTCAGTGCTTCTTTCTTTATGACGGAACTAGGTTATGAAAGGCAACTTATTTTTAATCTTCTTTGGAACAGAGTTACTTCTGTCCACATTGGGTCTGCTTATGCAGTAATATTTTAATTCGCCTTTCAGCAATTTGATATAAATGAAGTTTATCGTTTATGTTATCACCGCAAAGCTTGATGCCCTATACTGTGCCCAAAATGAGATAAGACATGATTGATATTATAACTGACTTACATTTTTTGGCACATTGCTGTTAGACACCAAAATTTTTCTAAAATTTGAATAAGAATTTGTTGCGCCCTTGTGAATAAAGAAAAAATGGCAATCATCTTGTCCTTTTTCCCTTTTATAGGTAATTAATATCTTAGTACTGGTGGTTATTTCTTTTTAAATCTGGGTCTTGAAGACAATCGAGGGTTGGTTTCTTATTTTTCTTCAGATCATTAAGTATTATCGATAGGATCACTCCTAGTTTGTTTGTGTTTTTGAAGATTTAATTTATTTGTTTTTAGAGAGAGGGAGAGAAGCATAGATTGATTGCCTCTTTCTTACACATCTGTCCCCCAGCCGGAGACCTCGCCTGCAACCCAGGCATGTGCCCTGACTGGGAATCGAACT
Source organism: Trachops cirrhosus (assembly GCA_028533065.1). Classification (NCBI taxonomy): domain Eukaryota; kingdom Metazoa; phylum Chordata; class Mammalia; order Chiroptera; family Phyllostomidae; genus Trachops; species Trachops cirrhosus. The sequence continues at coordinate 92,502,724 of CM052545.1, read as the reverse complement.
GGCGACCCTTCGGTTCACAGGCTGGCACTCAATCCACTGAGCCACACAAGCCAGGGCACCTCTATTTAAAAAAAAAAAAGAACGAACAAAAAAAAGCCTTTCAATCCTCCAGAGTTGGATATTTGTAGTCTCTAAATCACCTCTAGTAGCCCTGGCTGGTATAGCTCAGTGGATTGAGCACGGGCTGTGAACCAAAGGGCCGCCAGTTCGATTCCCAGTCAGGGTACATGCCTGGGTTGCAGGCCAGGTCCCCAGTGGGGGCCACATGAGAGATAACCACACATTGATGTTTTTCTCCCTCCCCCTCTCAAAATAAATAAATAAATAATAAAAGCTTTTAAAAAAATAAGTCACCTCAACTAATACCAAATTTAAAAGGAGCAAAGGCAAAGGTAGATTGGATTGAGTACTCTCTATATATGTTCTAGGAGATGGTACAGTATAGTATATATAAAGGCACTCTGGACTGCTACTCTTAGACTTAGGTTAATGCATTTTTATCCTCTGCCATTTTGGACAATTCATCTTGACCCCTCCTCCTCCTCCTGTAGGCTTTTGACACACGTTTTGTTAAAGTCCATTGTAGCTTTGGTAGCCCTAGAGAGCAAAAACTATTTAGAATCAGTCAGAACTTATGTTACTGGGTGGAACTGTTGGGAGTAAGGGCGACCAGGGGTGGTGATGTACTGTGAAAGGGGGAAAGATGGGCCGTTCATTATTATTAGCTACAAAGCAGGATACTGAGTGACCTGACCTAGTCAGCAGAGCTGGCCTGAATATTTGGCAGCTATCCTTTGTCCTGTGTCCATGCCAGGGACCGTTAACTGTTTGCCTTTTGAGTGGACTGGTGATTCTTAGTTCATTGACTGAATTAGCTGATCGTGGTAATGATTAACCATGGGTCCATTGTGGCTCCATCCTTTATCTGTGCCTGTGCCTTTACCCTTCCCATAAATGCTTGTATGATTACCATCTCAAACAAGAGTGTTTGATGATAAGCGGATCTCATTTTAATTGGTGTATCTGACCTGTACTTGGAAAGAACAGTTCTTTGATTTGGGGGGAAACAACAGACCCTTTAGGATTGGAAGTTAAGAAGTCAGAAACTTTGTACCTGCATCTAGTAATGTTACTTGACCAAGGTCTTTCCGTGAAAGTCACCCAGGCTGCTAAATTGTCAATGACCAGAAGCAGAAGGTGTGTTCTACATTTCATTAGTGGAAAGATCTCCTTGATTCAGATTAGACTGTGATCTACTGGGAATCAGACCCTCCCGAGTGCCCCAGAGTTTATGAGCCTCATCCTAAAATCCCACACTTTCTGTCCACAAAACCAGGCTGTGAGCATCCTTCCATTATACCACCAAGGAACCTAGAAGGCGAATTTTGTCATCTCCTTTGCCCTTTTTAAGGTTTTATTTATTTATTTATTTTTAGAGAGGAAGAAAGGGAGAGAAACATAACATCAGTGTGTGAGAGATACATTGATAGGTTGCCTCTCAGGTGCCACCAGTTGGGGACCTGGCCCACTACCCAGGCAGGTACCCTGACTGGGGGTGGAAAAGGCGACCTTTTGGCTGGTGCTGAATCCACTGAGCCGCACCAGCCAGGGCTCCTTTGCCTTTTAACGCTGTCTCCTAATTGCTACTTTTCTACCTTGCGTTGAACATGAAGTGAGGTGTCTGGCTTTGGAGAATTCCATTGGGAAGTAGGGGGTGGATGGGGTTGGTCCCCCCCCCCCCCGGGGTCTGGGACAGTGTTGGTTGTGCTGACATCAGTACTGCAACTGGTGTGTCGGTACTGAGGCTGGTGGCTGCTGCTGCTATTACTGCATCTTTTTCTTCTTATTATTATTGTTATTATTTGACAATTGACCTATACTGTATATGCCTTTTTCTACTTTACTGTGTTACAGAAAACTCAGACAAATATAAGAGATGTTCAAATATTTGTATGTGTGCATGCAGGTTTTGCAGACTTTGGGCACAGAAACTTACCGGCCTAGCTCTGCCTCTCAGTGTGTGGCTGGTATTGCTTGTGCAGAGATCCCAGTGAACCAGTGGCCAGAACTCATTCCTCAGTTGGTGGCCAATGTCACAAACCCCAACAGCACAGAGCACATGAAAGAGTCGACATTGGAAGCTATTGGTTACATTTGCCAAGATATAGTAAGTGCTCCCTCATGTTGTCTACCATACGTAACTGTGATTTCAGCTGGCTCTGATGTGCATGGTATTGCAGTTACCTTTATCGTATCATAAGGTAAACCAAGCTACTGCAAAGTGTCTGGAAAGTAGAACTGCTTTGTTTGTTAATTTAGACTTCTAAATTAGCTTTTCCTCACATTGTTAATCATGCCCTAAAATTAAGAATCTTAGGTGTCAGAAACTCAAAATGGAAATCCATATGTTTGGAGAGGCATAGATTCTAGACTTTTGAGGGTATTCTCTGTCTTGGAGAATCCCTAATCTGATGCCTTTTTCATGACCTTTTTTGTGCCGTGGATGCTGTGTTACATTTTCATTGACTGTTTTAGAGAAAGTGTACCAGCTCTTGCTGTAACTGGTTTAGCCACTGGAACCGCACACAGTATGGTACATGCAGCCTTCTTAGGGCTGTTGTTGCTGCTCAGGTTACCAGTGTTGGTGTCTGTTTTGATACACAGGCCTGAAACAAAGAATGCCATGGCACTTGACACGGGCTTAGAATCCTTTGTTGTATGTCCAGGTGTTGGCCCTTGACCCTCAGATGTTCTGAAGCTATACTTCTGTTGGTCCAGGTGGCCTGGAAAATAAATTACACTGCCATTTCCATTTGCACAGGAGGGCAGGGGGTGGGGAACAGATGAAGTTGATGGGCGTAACTTGTTTCAGGTCAACTTGGACTGCCAGACCCTGGGTATTTTGTCCCTAAGTAGAAGTGTGTGGTGAAAGGTCAGAGAAGGTCATGACCCTTGCTCAGGTGGATTTCACGCTCACAAGGACTGCTGGTGAGGCGTGAGTTCATTATGATAGTCACTGCACTTCTCTGATCGTTTCAGGACCCAGAGCAGCTACAGGATAAGTCCAATGAGATTCTGACTGCCATAATCCAGGGGATGAGGAAAGAAGAGCCTAGTAATAACGTGAAGCTGGCGGCTACCAACGCACTCCTGAACTCACTGGAGTTCACCAAAGCCAACTTCGACAAAGAGGTGAGGCCTTTTGACAGAAACGTAGGTTCAGGGGGTGAGAAGTGAGAGTTAAATGAAAGTTGTCTTTTTTTCCTTTCTTTCTGTTTTAAGATTGTGATTTAGAAAGGACCGTCTTGTTTAGAAGCATTTATTTCTAATCTGGTTAAGATTCTCGTGAGACGTGGCTGTGGCACAGAGTCGGCCGTTTTTCCTCAGGCTTTTGGGAGTAATGCCATCTAGAGTCTCTAAGCTCAGGGTTTCCTTCTGCGCTCCAAAGTCTGCTTTGGGAGTAAAAGAAAATTGCGGAAATTGGTTTGTGTTTCATATCTCCTGAGGAAGGAGCTTTTGAAAATTAATATATGAAGTTTATTTTGCCTGAAAGTGTTTCCTCATTATGTATTTATTTTTAATTGTGTTAAAATAGACAATAGCAAAATTTACTGTCTTATTTTTAAGTGAACAGTTTGGTAGTGTGAAGTATATTCACATTGTTTTGCAACCAGTCTTCATAACTTTTCATTTCGCAAAACTGAAACTGTCCATTAAATAGCTCCCTGCTTTCCCCTTCCTCATTCCTGACAACCTTTCTGGTTTCTGTTTCTACGATTACTCGACTTTGTTTCTGATTACTGTAGATAGGTTATGTAAGTGGATCATACAGCATTTGATTTGTCCTTTTGCAGTTGGCTTCTTTCACTTAGTATAATGTCTTGGGTTCATGCATGTTGTAGCATGTATGAACTTCTTTCCAAGGCTTATATGTGTACACTGCATTTTATCTGTTTATCTGTTGGTAGCATCTGGGTTGCTTTCTGCCACTGTCTGTCTATTGAGAATAATGCTGCTGTGAGCATGGGTGTTCGTGGCATGAGACCCTGCTTTCAGATCTTTTGGATATATGCCCTAAAGTGGAGTTCTGGATCTTATAATCTGAAAGTATTTTTGTGCATATGTTGACCCTTTACCTGGGCTTTTTGTCATGTCTTGGCCTTAGAGGGGGTAAGGTGGGAGGTCTAAAGAAGGCAAAGGTAAACGGAAATCTTAATTGCTGAGAATATACGGGTTTTCCTTTTAGATTTCAGAAGACTTGGGATGGTAGCAAATAAAGTTCATTATTCTGTTTTCTCGTATCTTGCCATTTTGATGTGGATTTGCCACCTCCCAGGACACCAGTTTTGTCACTGAAATAAAGCAGGTGTTTTTAATTCTCTTAATTTTTAAATACAAAGAAACAGATTTTCCTAATGTAAGTGGGTTTTTTGTTTTGTTGTTTTAACTAACCATCTTTATTTAAAACCTGTGTGTGACCTACATTTTCCTATTTTCTTCCTGGAGTCTTATTAGCAAAGGTCATTTTGGGGATAAAAGATTAGGGACCTCCTTTGAGAAGACACTGAGGGACACTCTTTATAGCCCTCGTAGTGCCATTACTGTGTCAAGGTAAAGTTGCTTGATTGGTCGGTCCAAGATTGTGTGGGTCCTTGAGGGATAGTTTCGCAATCTTCATATATGTGGTCTGTTTTATTTATTTATGGTCTTTTATTTATTTTTGCAGTCCGAAAGGCACTTTATCATGCAGGTGGTCTGTGAAGCCACACAATGTCCAGATACGAGGGTAAGTACTAGGTCATTGACATATTTGTCGCCATCTTTCCTAGGAAATCCCAACTTGAGCATAGTAGGTTGAAATGTTGGGAATCAGGTGACTTCAGAAATAAGGTTTGACCGATAAGAATTTTTCTCCAACAAATTGAAGAGGGAAGAACAGGACTTGGGAAGTTAATATAATGGAAACTGATTTCTTGAAAAGGGCTTAACGGAAAAATGGCTTTTGATCCACCTTGCTACCTAATTGCCATAGTTTATTCAACTGACTGTTCTCCAGTGCAACCATTGAAATAGCTCCGCTGTTGCTGTAACTTAAATCTTGGCCTTGAAGCAGGTGGGAGTAACATCTAGTGGAGTGGCATTAGTGAGTTCTGTCCTGCTGTGGCTTCCATGGGGGAATGAGTAATAACCCAAATGTACCATGCTTGACCCCTTAGGTTATTGATGTATCTGAGTGAAGTCTAGTTACTTGTGTCAAATTGCCTTGTTATGTTAAACTGAATGGTTAAAACATTTTACCTGTTCTTTGTGAAAGGTACGAGTGGCCGCCTTACAGAATCTGGTGAAAATAATGTCCTTGTATTATCAGTACATGGAGACATATATGGGTCCTGCTCTTTTTGCAGTAAGTACTTCCTAGTTTATGTATTTGAGCACGAACTAACTGCAAAGCTCATCATTCTTAGTTGCTTTTTGTCAACTCTGTAATTTTTTACTTAGTATTATGAAATCAAAGAGATGTTTAAGTTCTTCAGCAGTGTGCCAAAGAAACTTGGGATATCTCTGTGCTGGTAAAAAGAGTGTATTTTAAAATTTGTCCTCTGCCCTGGCCAGTAGCTCAGTTGGTTAGAGCATGGCCCAGTATGCCAAGTTGTGGGTTCGATCCATGGTCAGGGCACATACAGGAGTCAGCCAGTGAATACATAAATAAGTGGGACAACAAATCGATGGTTTTCTCCCTCTTTCCCCCTTCCTCTCTCTAAAATCAATGAGTAAATTTTTAAAAGATTAATTATGTTTTAAAAATAAAGTAAAAAACTGTTTCCTCTTTCTAGCTTTTCATTTCAGACCTAGCTTTTATAAATCTCCATTTTTGTAACTTGAACATCTGGTTATAAGAGGGATCTAACTTGAGCCAGGGCTTAATTTGGGGCCTGGGGTGTCACGTTTTTTCTTTAAGATCACAATCGAAGCAATGAAAAGTGACATTGATGAAGTGGCCCTACAAGGGATAGAATTCTGGTCCAATGTCTGTGATGAGGAGATGGATTTGGCCATTGAGGCTTCAGAGGTGAGCCTGGGAGAGTCGGTTTGGGGCGAGTGCTGTTACTCTGGCTGGGCTTTGGGACATACCTTTTCTGTGGGAGAGCTTTACTCTGGCTGGGCTTAGAGAGTGTCTCCATTTGTAGGAATTTTTACCTTTCTGCTAGTCAAAGCCCCTCATGAGGGAGCTGGATCAGTAATGTGGCATCTCATGTTTCTCCAGTCAGCCAGGCGTGATTCGTTGTGAATATTCATATTAGTACTGTGAACACAAGGGGGCAGCAGGCAGTCGCGGTTCCACGAAGTGGCATCTGGTGCTAAATTGCCTTCGGAAAGTCCTGGTGGGAGTATGGCATGTGTAATGCATAGTTGACTAACTTCGGTGAAGGAATTAGATGTGGAAAAAGGAGTTAGTCTTGCACTTTCGATCTTTGAATTACAGTCTTACTTTGTCATACTTAGGGTCTCATAGATGACAGCTTGTTAATGTGAATTGAGCTTGTGGGAGAAAACTGTAATTCTTAGGGTTGCCTTGGTCCTTTAAAGCCTAAAAGAATCTCATTGAAATAGACCAAAAACTAAATGCCTTCAAAGATGGCAGCGAGTGTCACCACACGCTCCGTGCATTCCCGTACCGGCCGCTGAGCAGCTCCCACTGTGTGCCTTAATGTCACAGCTTATTTGCTGCTGTTCAGAATTTGCATTGTGTTTATCCTCAGGCAGCAGAGCAAGGACGGCCCCCTGAGCACACCAGCAAGTTTTATGCCAAGGGAGCACTACAGTACCTGGTTCCAATCCTCACACAGACACTAACTAAACAGGTGAGTTACCTTCCAAACCTGGCCCGGTAAGCTATGAAAACCTGTTAAGGGTTGGTTTGCTGTGGGGCAGCTTCCATGAAGGAATTCAGAACCTCTTCAACTGATTGATGATGCTCTGTTACAACAACTCAGGAACAGCTGAGCTGGATCTGTGGGGTCCTCTAGGCCCGGGGTGTCGAGCACGGGGACCGAATGTGGCCAAGGATGGTTATGAGTGTGGCCCAACACAAAATTGTAAATTTATTTGAAACCTTTTTTTCCGCTCATCAGTTTTTATTAATCTTGTGTATTTGATGTGGGACCCAAAACAACTCTTGTAGTGTGGCCCACAGACTCCAAATTGTTGGACAGCCCTGCCTAGACTCTAAGTTGTTAAAAGGAGAACTTCAGTCTTGATCAAGAATGAGCCACATACTGCTCTGACTTCCTGAAAGCTGTGTTGTTCAAACTAGGAGGAGAGACTTGAGCTATAAAAGTTGAAGTAAGGCTCTGGCTCGTATGGCTCAGTCGGCCGGAGTGTTGTCCTGTGCACCCAGGGTCACCGGTTTGATCCTGGGTCAAGGTGCATATAGGAGGCGACCAGTGATGTTTTTTATTTCTTACGTTGATGTTTCTCTTTAAAAAGTAATGAACATGTCTGCAAATGAGAATTTTTTTTAAAGTTGCAGTAAAGAAAGGTTGGAGGAAGAGGTGCAGGTAAAAAGGCCACTGAAATACTTGCTAAATCTCTGGGATATTTTCATGTGTTCATTGTGTAGATGTGCACTTTCAAAATACTGATGAGGCCGGATAAGAGTTATTCTTAATATCCTAATGATGGGATTCAGCCCATGAAAGAAACCTCTGATCCTTCATGATTATTAACATTAGTAAGATTCAGGACAAAATAAAAGGAATAAAGACTTAACGAAGATGTGGATGTAATGAGTAAATACATAAATTCTTTTATATGAAATGTATCTTGGTTATAATTGTTCCCTTTCGACTTCACGTGTTACAGTTTTTCTTGGTGAGGTGTTTGGAAATAGTCTTTCTGTTACCACGTCTCTTGTGGTGCATGTGAAACGTTACCGAAGAGCTGGCGGTGCTTTGAGGCAGCAGTGCTGTGACTTGGAGCACTGCAGAATGTCTCTGCACACAGGAATGTAATTTGTTTTTAGGAAAGTACCTGACTCTTCCAGTCTCAGAAGATAAGTAGAGATGTGTTTGGTCTGAAATGGACTGGGTGTTCCCTTAAAATTTCATCTCATCTTTCCGTTTTACAGTTGCTATATTTTTGTGTTTTGACCATAGTATCCCTGCTTTGTATATTTTTGGTTCTGCTTTTCTGGTTTGGGAACAAAATCATTCTTCAGGTATGTAATTATCTGGAACTGCATAGACATCATTATCTGGAACTGCATAGACGTGCCTTAAACTATTATGTGTGTGAATGGCCACAATAAGGAAGATAAAACTTGAATCTGTAATTTCGTGGGAGCTCCGAATGGAATCTTCTGTTGTTGTTGTTGTTGTTGTTGTTGAACTTCTCATTGATATATAACAATTACTAGCACACCAGAAGCCCTCCTTATGTCTTCTCCCTAGTCAGTAGTTCCATCGGTCCATTTTGATTGCTTTTTTTAATGTACGTAACTAGAATCATATGGCATATAGATTAATTAGTTCTCATTGGATTTTGAGTGTATGTAACTAGAATCATACAGCATATTCAATTTTGTTCTGCCTTTTACTGTATAAGCCCGAGATCATCCTTTTCCTTACATGTAGTTGAAGTTTGTTCATCTCATTGTGTAGTACTGAGTGGGCTCTCCCCCATCTAGATCCTGTTTAACAAAGTCTGTCGTGATAAACCTTAGTGGAAGAGAATAAGATACAAAGGTTCTGTGCTTTATTTATGTCCCTAAAGCTTAAGTTGTAATGATATTTGGGAATAGTCAGAGTGCCTTGTGAGTTAAAGTGTTGTGGTGTTTTTTGTTTGGTTGGTTTTTGTTTTTTAACAAAAATTTAACTAGTGCTGCATTCTTTCTCTAGGATGAAAATGACGACGATGACGACTGGAACCCCTGCAAAGCCGCGGGGGTGTGCCTCATGCTCCTGGCCACCTGCTGCGAGGACGACATTGTCCCGCACGTTCTCCCCTTCATTAAAGAACACATCAAGAACCCTGACTGGCGGTACCGCGATGCAGCAGTGATGGCTTTCGGCTGTATCCTGGAAGGACCGGAGCCCAATCAGCTGAAACCACTAGTTATACAGGTGACGCTGAGGGAGTTTTGGAATGGAAAGTGAGGTATTTGTTGTTTGTTTAAAGTTTTTGCCTGAAAGTGTGCCTTTATTTTTTAAAAAGCTGTAAGTAGTCATCCACAAATGTTATTTCTAGGTAGCCATTTGCTCTCAGTGAGGGGTAAAATATTTCTTCTATTTATTTATTTTTTACAAAACACATGACTCTTGGAAAATGCAGAGAAAGCCAAAAGAAAAAAATCCCCTTGTTATAACCCCGTTGCCCAGAGATAAAGATCTAACTGTTAGTATTCGTCCCTGCAGCCTTTTTCGGGGGGGGTAGGTGCACGCACAACAGGCTGGAGGTCATCCTGGGCAAAAGGTCCTACATTTGAGTTTGTACAGGTGGGGCTCAGCTTTTCCAAATACAGACAAATGCTATCACATCTGCATCCTGGGGTCTCTGCCTGAGTAATTTAGTAAGGACTGCTTGCTAAAATTTCGTATCAAACCCCTAAAGAAGACTCTATACTGAAATTTGGTGAAGAGAGAAGGGTTTTTTCACTCTCAACTTGGTTTTTATTATATTGCTGGATATTTGAGGAGCATGCCTTTTAAAATGACAAAACCATCTTGATGCTTTGAGTTAAAACCTAACCATCTGAATTTCTTCGTAGGTATTAGCCAACGTGAGTTTTATTTTCTGTTTTACCATGCTAATAACTGTCATATTTTCAGGCTATGCCCACCCTCATAGAATTAATGAAAGACCCCAGTGTGGTTGTCCGAGACACAACGGCGTGGACCGTGGGCAGGATTTGCGAGCTGCTCCCTGAGGCTGCCATCAACGATGTCTACCTGAGTCCCCTGCTGCAGTGTCTGATCGAGGGCCTCAGCGCTGAGCCCAGAGTGGCTTCAAACGTCTGCTGGGTAAGGGATGTTCTTCCTGATGGGATGAGGGTCTTGGCCGGGCCACTGGCAAGGAAGTATGAGGTGTGGGAGAGGAATGGGTCTGCCTCACTGCAAGCCTTTTTCTGAATAGCATCTCCTTTCTAATCTCTTCAATTAAAATGTGGGGGAGATGTCAACTCCATGAGCCAGTAGGAGCTGTTGACTCATGGTGACTGGTTCCTGAACCATTTAGAACAGTCATGCTAACCCAGTGGGAAAACTATCTGGACTCCGTTTTCTTTCTTCAGTTGCTTAGGGACAAGAAATTTTGATTAAAGTAGAGAGTTTCTGGCTATAAAAAAGTACAATTGCTGAGATGGGGGCAAGAGGAAAGGAAGGTAGGCGGTGTTAAGTGCTGAGTCAGTACAGGCTGAATGCGGTTCATTAGGGACATTTGGGGGTGGGGGAGGAAGTTCAAATAAGGAAGGAGGTGGGGCTAAAAGCCTTTCAGTGATTAGAAATAGAAGTGGCAGGCATTTGTGGTAGGTGAAAGTACTCTGCTGCTTAAAGAGTTTTGGGCAGGATAAACAAAATATAAATATTTAAGGATACCTACAAAACATTGTTTTGAGATGACCTTGACAGAAAAAGTTGAGGATTCACCAGCAGTGATTTATTATTAGATCAGTTGGAGAGGAACACTGCCCAAGGTATCTTAAGGAAAAATGAGGTCATCCTGAGGTGGGGTTCTTTTCAGGGCTAGTATTAACTCTCTCTGGTTTTAAGGCTTTCTCTAGTCTGGCTGAAGCTGCTTATGAAGCTGCAGATGTAGCTGATGATCAGGAAGAACCAGCTACCTATTGCTTGTCATCGTCTTTTGAACTCATAGTTCAGAAGCTCCTGGAGACCACAGACAGGTACCTTCATTCTAGGTGTCTTTGCATTCAACTCCTGCCTTCTATGTTGGCGGGGTAGGGGGAGGCTAATCATAGAAACATTGCAATAGTAGATTATTTGTTTAAATAAGAGGAAAAAATGTAGATTAGAATTGTCCAGATTACTATTTTAAGCTCAGAAAATAGTCTCCTTTCTGTACCTAGAGAGTAGTAGTTGATCTAGAGTTGTCCCTTTGCTTTGCAGTGCCTACAGTTACGAAGTGTTTGATTATGGTATAAGAGAGAGAATAGCTCTTCTTGTGAATTTATTTGCTACATGAGATCATTAATTGCCATTTTTTATATTGGATGAAGAACTTGGCATTAAATGCAGTTGTTTTGTAAATGAGCTTTGAGATGTAGTTTTATAGGCTTAGGAGTTGGGGACAGCCTTGAATTATTTTGATTTTGTGTGAGCTGTACTTAAGGAAAGCCATACTCAAAAGAAAACATCAAGGAAGAGGACTGTGTGTAAATTCTCCTGGGCTTACCTAGTTCGTTTCTACTTCTCTGTTCAAGATAAAGGCATCTCTCACAGGTGAATGAAGAGAATTAACTACCCAGGCACCTCTTCAGTTCGCTACATAGGTCTTCCATCATTTTAATCTATAACTTTCCCCTATAATGTTAGCCCATTTCCAAAATGGTCATTCTAAAGTTTAACCGGGTCTGGAGATCATAATGAACATGGCCATTGGCTGGAAGGTTGAAGATTTAATTCTGGTTGTATCGAGTTGCCAAACCCAAGTCAGGTCTGCCATCGTATGTTTCAGGGGTTCTTATTTCTGTTGTGACAGTGTCTACATCATAATAACTTTTCTGTGCTTTCTCAGTTGGGAGTGTAAGATTATTGCTATTTCCTTACAGACCTGATGGACACCAGAACAACCTGAGGAGTTCTGCATATGAATCTCTGATGGAAATTGTGAAAAACAGTGCCAAGGACTGTTACCCTGCGGTTCAGAAAACTACTCTAGTCATCATGGAACGGCTTCAGCAAGTGCTGCAGATGGAGGTGGGACTTGGGGCATTCCTGGTTGTTGGCGGGAAGGGTGCAGAACTCGTAACAGACAGCTTTACTTTCAAGGCTGTTCTCCGTATTTGATGTTCAAGTAAATGTTTTCTCAGAAAGATATAAGGCTTATGCAAAAAAAAAAATGGTCGTAACTTAAAGTTTGCGTTGCTTGTCAGTTTCCTCATATGTGTGTTACATTTTATTTACTTTCCTGAGTTAGCATCAGTAAAACTTATTTAATGGTCCTGGCAAACCCAGCAAAAATGGAAACACTGAGGTAATTTAGAGCCCCTTTAAAAGGTATTTATTCAGAATATGGTGATTTTTTTCTCGTAGTCACATATCCAGAGCACATCGGATAGGATCCAGTTCAATGACCTGCAGTCATTACTCTGCGCTACTCTCCAGGTACGATGGTGCCGAGTCACGTCATAGCTCCGGGGTGGGAGAGAACCGTATCCCAGGGGGCGAGTGTATGTGCGCCCAGAGCTCTGGGGTGGTGCTCATCAAAACCGCTGATCAAAAGGCCTCGGTCTGTGATTGATTAGGAGAATAATTTTTCATTTTCCATTGTCCATAAAGATGAAATTTGCCTTCTGCACAGTGTAGGGAAGGAAACTACTCAGTTGGTGATGGTTCTCACTTCTGTAAGTTGTTTTTATGTGTGTTTGAATTTTTATGAATTTATTTGAATTATACAGGATTTACAACTGTTCCATGTTGGGGCAACTTTCAGTCTTGGTTTCCATTGGGCTGTCCAGGTGTGCCCAGTCAGATTTGATTTCTAGCCATAGTTCACCCAACTAAAAATACAGCCTTGAGTTTCTACCATCATCTTTTGAAACAGTAGTTGTTGGGAACTTTGTTATAATTTATGTCATTTATAGTATCTAGTGTTGACAGTAGACTTTCTGAGAGGCTGAGGTAATTTAAAATTATAATTTGTAATTTATTTAAAATTATATGTCACTCCTCACTCATGACTGGAGTCATGCGTGGCTAGGGAAGGTATTCCTTTCCTTTCTTTCGTTCCGAACAACAGGAAAATCCTATGACTTGTCCGATGCTTAGATAGGTACTAGGTTTTAGTATTGAGTGATATTTACTAGGTAACCTTACCTGTGAAATTCCCTCTTTTTCTTACTCCAAACTTAATTTTTTTAAGATTTTATTTATTTATTTTTGGGCAGGGAGACAAACATCAATGTGCAGTTGCCTCTCGTGTACCCCCAACTGGGAACCTGGCCCACGATCCAGGCATGTGCCCTGACTGGGGATCGAACTAGCGACTCTTTGGTTTGCAGGCTGGCGGCACTCAAACCACTGAGCCACACCAGCCAGGGCCAAACTTTAATTTTTAAAGTATGGCTGTTAAGGGGTGTTTCCTTATTTATCAGACAAATACAGGAATGATCCATTAATGTTAGTTGAAACAAATTAAAGGGTAAGGAGGGAAGTTTGAGAAATATTCAATTAGAAAAAGCCAGGTTGACTTCATTTTATCACTTCTGTTTTTTGACCATTATCTGTAAATGAGTTAGGATATAGGAAGGGTTGGTTTTTTTGTTTGCTTGTTTTGTGAGTATGAACTCTAATATGGCATGTCCTTTAAAGCTGAAATAAAAGACTGGGGTATGGAGGCTGCTGATGGGTTTTTGTCAGGCGATTGAAGTGTAGAAGAGATGATTTTATGCCTATGGAAAATCATCTCATGTTGTTCTGAGTTGGGGAATAGAAGGGATATTAGAATGTATGTTGCAAATGATTTTGCACTGTCAAAACATTCTAGCATAAAAGGTATAGTTGGCCTTTTCAAAAAAAATAAACCCCACATTTCAAGGGACTTAACTGATTTTACAAAGATACAGTGTTTTGATTGGAGTGTTTGTAATCGACAGATCCTGAATTCTTGTTCATTTCACAGAATGTTCTACGGAAAGTGCAACACCAAGATGCTTTGCAGATCTCTGATGTCGTCATGGCCTCCCTGTTAAGGATGTTCCAAAGCACGGCTGGGTCTGGGGGAGTTCAGGAGGATGCCCTGATGGCAGTTAGCACATTGGTGGAAGGTGAGTGAGCTGAAACTGGGCAGGGAATTCAAATGCAGGAGTTACAATGGCCACGAAGAACTTCTGACTGCAAAAAGCATAGTTCTGTCTCATTTATGGAGCATAGAGTTGGTTCAAAGTTGAACCAACGGTAGTGACAGTAGTTTGTGCATGGCTGCCTTGCCACTCACTCTCCTTGAAGTAAATGGGGAGCCAGTTCGCAATTCAGATTGGCAACCTTTGGGGGTGCTGTATCGTCTTCCTCATGTTTATCAGGTTTTATTTTTCAAGGATGGAGGAAGCAAAGGTTTCTATTTCTTTCTTGGTACTTGGTACCTCCTGGTTTGGCTTGTAATGCTTTGGCCTTGGGTTGACACATCATAGTGCCTGGTGTGGAAGGGAATGAAACATTGAGTGAGTAATAGAAATTTGTGGTTGTTACATATCTGACTACGCAGAATTGCTTTGGGGAAGCCATATTTGACTTGAGTGGGAGGAGCCCTTCAGAAACCTAGAATATTTCTTCAGGGGTGGCCTGTAAGGCGTATTATTAAGGCCATTACTGAGAACCACTGCCTTGCAAACCAGACCTATTTCTAGCTTCAAGAGTATGCGTCCAACTGGTCTCACATCATGTGACCACCCTGTCGGAGCACAGCGGTTCATTTTGGCTTCTGGCATGGCTGATTTGGATATGAAGCCCAATCTGCTTTTTCTGGCTGGCTTAATAAGTCTGTGATGGACTTGCCTAGGGACCCAGTTTTAAGCTGGCTTCCAAAGAGGACATGTTGTAGTAAGATGAAGAGGTAGACAAGAGAGGCAGTGTTGCTAGCTCAGCCAATTAACCTTGACATTCCTTGAGAGCCACACCACTTGGTGGTTGAGCCAGAGTGAAATCCTACTCCGTGGAGACATGGCATTATCTCCAGGGCCTGATAGGCCCTTCCAGGAGTTACGAATTTGGTTTGACTAAAGCAAACCTTAATGTCTTCATGATAGAATCCGTAATTAACTCACATTCCACCAAACTGTTGAGTGATGTGAACATATTTTGGGAGAGTTGAGATGGTTATTTTTGCTCACTTCTGTGATATTCTGTGGTGGTAATAGTTTGTTTCCTTACAGTGTTGGGTGGTGAATTCCTAAAGTACATGGAGGCCTTTAAACCCTTCCTGGGCATTGGATTGAAAAACTATGCTGAGTACCAGGTAGGCTCTGCAAAAATACAGTTGACTGTTGAACTTTGTGGGCCACTTGTACGTGATTTTTTTCCCCAATAGATAAATACATTGGAAAATTTTCTGGAGATTAGCAACAGTTTGAAAAAATTCACATACATGGACCTTATAGCCTAGAGATACTGAAAAACTAAGAGAAAATTTGTTACGTCATGAATGCATAAAATATATGTAGGCACTAGTTTATCATCTATCGTAAAGTTACTTAACTATATTATACAAAGTTAAGATTTACCAAAACTTAACACACAGACACAGATCGTACGTGGGGCCAGTCCCGGTCCAGAGAAAGGCACACAGGTGTGAAGATGCAGTAAGTCGTAGCTGTGGAGTTGACCGCAGCACACGCTGTGTTACTGCGATAATGCCATAGGCACCGGCTGTCCTCGCGCTGTGCTCCAGCCTGTGAAGAGGTTACATGCGGACATAAAAAGTTAATGGGTTTTTGACTGTGCAGGCATTGGCACCCTGATCCCCCCCACATTGCTCAAGGATCCATTTTAATACATTTATATTTTCCTACCTGACGGACACTGTGGTACAGATTCAGCTTCCTGTCGTGTAGGTAGTTCTTCCCTGGGTATTGGCCCAAGTGTTGAGCTATTTCGTTTGTTGCTCTGAGTGTCTAAAGTAAAAGTAGCCAGTGAGAAACAGGGTAGTTTGCATCCAAACAGAGTAGCATCCTAATAGCAAAGCTTTTTTCTTTTAAACCACATGGTCAGCTACTACTGTCCCTGGTGAATATTGTCTTTTCATAATGATATCTCTGATAGTCTTAGTTCTCTTCCTGCCATATTGTTTGTTGAAATGAACAAATCTTAGGACTGATGTTTTTTTCTTGGACTCCAGGTTCAAGTGGTAAAGGATTGGCAGCTAGGTAGAAATAATGCCTTACTCCTCCCTGCAGGCAGCCTTTTCTGTTTGATAGGTCATTTCCTTGCTGCTTTGCAGGTGTGTTTGGCAGCTGTGGGCTTAGTGGGAGACTTATGTCGTGCCCTGCAGTCCAACATCTTACCTTTCTGTGATGAGGTGATGCAGCTCCTGCTGGAGAACTTGGGGGTGAGTGTCTACACGCACGCACACATCTGACTTACCAGTGTTTGAAGAACTCGTTGGTTGGAAATGTGACAGGGAGCTTTAATTTCCTATATCGGCTGTGGACTTAGGAAGAAGGGAACTGTTCATTTTCACAAGACGATTCTAAAGTAAGATTATAAAGTTAAAGGAGTGCATGCTCAGGGCGTGGCACTTAGGAAAGAAAACCTGTAAAATGCCGAGGAAAATTAATAATAATCCTTCTATCCAAAGAGAACCACTATTAATTTGTGTGTATGTCTTTGAGGTCTAGAACCCAGCATGTTACTAGTTGCTGCTTATTTAAAATAAAGAGAAGAAGGAAGAAAAAAGTTTGAGTCTTTGGACAGAACAAACTGTCTTTCAGTAATTTTCTTTTTCTGTTTTTATCCTTGTCAGAATGAGAATGTCCACAGGTCTGTGAAGCCACAGATTCTGTCAGTGTTTGGTGATATTGCCCTTGCTATTGGTGGAGAGTTTAAAAAATACCTAGAGGTTGTATTGAATACTCTTCAACAGGCCTCCCAAGCCCAGGTGGACAAGGTAAGCTTAAATCTACCTTTTAGTCCAGCCCTGATTAGAGGAGAGAAACTTTGACAAACATAGAATACTAATGATCAGTATGATGGAGATTGTTTTCTTTGTCTCTTACAGTCAGACTATGACATGGTGGATTATCTGAATGAGCTAAGGGAAGGCTGCTTGGAAGCCTATACCGGAATTGTCCAGGGATTAAAGGGAGACCAGGAGAACGTACACCGTTGAGTATACAACCAAACTTAACTTAGTTCACTGTGCACTTAGCCAGATGGGCTGTGTTTTCACTCTGTAGCTTATAAACTGGCACCCACCTGTTGCTTAAGGAAAGAGGAGGAAGGAACAGTGCCCTGATGAAGGAAGAGTAACTTGGGGAAGTGTATACATTTATTATTTCTGCCCCCCCTTCCTTTGCTACTTTGTCTCATGTTTCTGGAGCATTGCAGGGGGGTGGGATACAGCAAGGCTGTTGGTGCTGGCTGCATCCGCACCAGCCGTGAGTGGCCATTGTTGGCCCACGTGCACCGCCTGAATCGGGGGGTCAGATGTCTTCTTTCACCTGATGTTTTTGTATTGATTGGGGAGATATTTGTCCTTTGCCTACTTGATATCACGGGCCTTGAGAAATGGTTCCATTTGTTTTTTCTGCCTTATATCAGTTTAAAAGAAGAATATCTGCTTTTTCTGTTGACTTGAAGAATGACATCTTAATCTGAGGAAGAATAGTTTGTTATAATTACATGCAACTGTTTTGCAGCCCGATACCTGCCTGATGGGATTAGAGTATGTGGAAATTTTGAAATGGAATGTAGTCCAGATGTGGGACAAGTTCATCGGACCTTCTCTTTCTTTTACAGCGGACGTGATGCTGGTACAACCCAGAGTAGAGTTTATTCTGTCTTTCATTGACCACATTGCTGGGGATGAGGATCATACAGACGGAGTAGTAGCTTGTGCTGCTGGACTGATAGGGTAGGTTACACCTGAGTAGACCTTCTGGTGCAGTTAGAGGGCGTGTAAGAAAAACATTCGAGAGTCGATTGGATGGTGGTTATCTACTTTGGTACAGAGGAGATTTGTTTAATAGAACCCGTGGTGTCCTGTTTTGAGTTCTCACAAATGATAATTCATTTAAGATGTTAGCTCTAGCCTCATTCCAGACCCTCTAAGTTTCTAATTTCTCCCTAGTAAGCTTTTTTTTAAATGTATTTTATTTTTTACCAATACAAAAGTTTATTTCACAAAAGTTCAATGTGAACATTGTAGTGAAGTCGGTGCCGTGGAGAGGGCACATGTGGAAGCGGTTGATTCCCCTGGTGAACACAGCCATTCTTTGTCCTCACTCCAAGGCTTGTGACGTGATGCTACTGCTTCCTCGTATTATCTGCTAGTCCACTGTGGTTCTGTTGCCCATGAGTTGCCATCTCCACACATGCATCTGTCACAAGATTCATAAAGGGATCAAATCCCTGCAGATTCCTGGGGCGTGTCTGTCACCATTCATTTCAACAATAACTTCTTGTCCATAAATCTTTTAAGTCAGGAAGGTGAGCTTTGCTCATATACTCAGTGAACTCAAAGATACCTTCAAATGGAATTCGTGGCCTGTCTCACACTCCCACAGTAGGCCGTGCGTTTTGCTCCCCACTAAAGTCTTTATGCAGTGGATTCTCGGGTGTGGAAGCAGCATAATAATATCTATGTCCGTTCGTACTCTGATGTTGGGCAGCAGACTGCCTCTGTAGCTTCTGTCGAGGGTTTCTCAGACGTCATATGAAAAAACATCGGTCCTTAGGAGCTCAAAGACTTGGGTTCTAGATGTTAGACTTTTTTTTTTAAGATTTATTCATTTATTTTTAGAAAGAAGGTAAGGAAGGGAGAAAGGGAGAGAAACATTGATCATTTGCCTCTCACGTGACCCTTACTGGGGACCTGGCCTTCACTCAACCCAGACATGTGCCCTGACTGGGAATCAAACTGGAGACCTTTGGGCTCACAGGCCAGCACTCAGTCCGCTGAGCCACATCAGCCAGGGCAGACTTCATTATTTAGGAGACTTTTTCCACTACACAATGCAATGTCTTTAAAACATACCACACATGTATGTAATTTCCACTCCACCCCCCAGCTGGAAGAGGTGCTCTACCATATTCAGTGATTGAACCAATAAAGCTCTCCAGGTATAAGGCTCTAACAGGAGGGAGATCACAAGGAACCAGCTGTGTGCAGCAGACAGGATAGGCAGAGGGCCCAGAAAAGACTTCCTCAACATGATACAATTGAAAGGATTTGTAACGGGTTTCAACGCACTAAGAAATTTCTAACTGAAGGGTAAACGGAGATTATGGCACAAAGAAATTTAAGTGCAGGCACACTTGTATATAGACCAACAGTTTTTAACTTGAGGCAAAATAAATCTTAGAAAAGAAGTTAAAATTTTTCTTTCGGTATTAAAAAATAGATGATGGAGGAAGAAACCCATAGCTGGCTTAGCACTCGTTTGAGAGGCTCATAATACTGGGATCAGGCCAGGAGTTCATTTTCAGGTGTGTTTATTCTGCACAGGGACTTATGTACAGCATTTGGGAAGGATGTACTGAAATTAGTAGAAGCTAGGCCAATGATCCATGAACTGTTAACTGAAGGACGGAGATCGAAGACTAACAAAGCAAAAACGCTTGCTACGTGGGCAACAAAAGAACTGAGGAAACTGAAGAATCAAGCTTGGTAAGAGCCTATCTTTACTGCCTTCTTTCTGCTGCGTTCTTGGGGAGGAGGAGCATTTTACTTAGATTGTTCTGCCAAGACTGCCTTTCATTTGGTATTTTGTTTTGTACTCTTGCCCATTTAAGTGCTCGTGAGCCAGGCCTTTGTTCCTAAGCTTTGTTAGTGGGAGGGTCAAACAACCTCAGTCTTCCTTGAGCCAGCTACTTGATTCCTTGTGGTGGAGAAGAACAGAGCTTACATAATTAGAATTCACTGAAGTCCCCACATTTTTGGGGCCCTAATAAAATTGATAATGGCATTTTCCCATCATTCTTTTTTCTACTCTATTCCCCTCCCCATCCCCTTTTCTGTCTTCTTCCCTCTCTTTCTTCCTTTCTTTCATTTTATTCTTAGAGGGGAGGGACAGAAAGAAAGGGAGAGAAACGCCATTTGGTTGCCTCTCGCACGCGCCCTGAATGGGGCTGGCCCACAACCCAGACGTGTACCCTGACCAGGAATCAAACCTTTTGCTTTGCAGGGCAATGCTCAACCAACTTTTCTTTTCTTGACTGCAGTGCCTTTAGACATTGCTTGCTTCTACAGAAGATAGCCCAAGTCAGAGTTGTCTGACCCCTGCCTGCAATGTAGTTTTAATTTATTTTCCTCTCACGTACTCATTTATTTCACAAATCATCAGTTTTTGAAAAGTTGACACATTCCGTTCAGGCCTCTGAGTACTTAGTTGTAGGAATCAGAGAGGTGTTTGGCTGTACTGGGTGTATGTGATCTCAGAGATTGACCTTTTTTCCATCTGTTTCTAGATCTGTTACCATTGGGATGATAACCTGAGACCCCCACTGGAAATCTCCAATCTTTTGAAAAACCCGGAAGTGAGGAGTGTGCACGGATGCTGAATGTTTGGGAATGAGAGGATGAGTGAGTGAGGCTTGAAAACACACCACATTGAAAATCCTGCCACAGCAGCAGCCGCAGCCGCAGCCGCCAACAGCAGCGCTGTTAGTGAGCTAAGTAAGCACTGACTTCGTAGAGAACCGTAACGTCGGCCATCTTGGAAGAGAAAAAGCGATGGATTTACTTGCTTAAAAGAAAGAAAGTTATCTCTTCCCAGCAGAGGCTAGAACTAGCTTTTCTGTCTTGGCCAGTGTTGAGTGGAATGACCAGTTCGGGAGAGGAAGAGGGACTGGGTTCAGCTGTGGTGCTTTGTTGTAAAAGGCAGCTTGGCCTTTGCTACTGATAAGAAAGATGGAGCCTGGGTCTTGAGCCCACCTTTGGTATACCTTGCCACACGGTACTGTGTACGTGCCGGCTAAAAGGAGGGTGAGGGATTCTTTACAGTCTGAGAATGAGTGTGTGTGAGTGAGGCGGTATCCACATTCTCAACTTCAAGTCATTGCAGTTTCTTTTTCCCAGAAAAAAGGGGTTAGACATTGCATTTCATAAAACTAACCGAAGTTCTGTCTACTGATGCAGCACAAGAGATGTAAAAAAAAGAAAAAAAAGGGAAAGACGCTCTTTAGGTTTGTGCTTTTTTTTTTTTTTAAATTCTAGGGAAAACACTGACGAATGTTCAGAGCTCCCATCCTGATCTTTTCATCAAGGCGCCTTTCCTAATAATATGGTTCAACTGTGAATGTAGAATTGGGGGGGGAGGGGGGAGAAAAAGAAAACTCTGGAGTTAGAAGATATAGAAAAAAATAAAAACAATTGTTACAAATAAAGAATGCAGACTTGAAAAATAAAAGCCACAACCCAAACAAACCAAAAGTTAAACACTCAGATTGGCAGCACAAAAGGAAAGCTCTCTCTGACATGTATCAAGGCAGCCTGAACGCCCCCAGAAAACTGTGCCAAAGAGTTTAGAAAATAAATCCACAATAAAGTAAACACATACATACGGCAAACTTCAGGTAACTATTTTGGATTGCAAACAAGGATAAATTTAATGTTCAAACAATCTGATAAAATAACCATTTGGAAACTGCTTGGCCTTCTGTTCTCTTATTTGATTGACTGCAATGCGGTATTGGTCTCTTGCTGCACTTCAAAACCAACTAACCAACAACAACGAGAAAAGAATATATATATATAGAGACTAGAACTCTTGTGATGAAAGTGGCACTTGAAAAAGGTTATATTTTTCCACTGAAGTTGAAGATTAATAAAATGGTGTCAAACATTCCCCTGGTCACACGCTTAATATTTTTTTAAAAGTGTGATGTGCTGTGATAACCATAAATCAGACTTAATTATTTTCCCTTTTACACGGGGAACAGGGCACCCTGAATTTGGGTTTTAGACTCTCAGCAATAAGGGATGTTGGTGAGCTTTGATCCTCTTTGGTTTTGCAGTTATTAGGAATTTTTGCTGGCATTTTGAATATGCTGCTTTCAAAACCACCAAGGACGATTTTTTTAAAAATGCTTCCTAGTATTTGGAGGATTAAAAAACAAGACCTTAAATTCCCACTTTCATTTTCATTCTAGCAAAAAATAGGGGCTTATGTATTTTCTCTGCCGTTTTTTTCCCTCCCTATCCAAGCCTTGCATTCATACGTGGGCTTGGCTCAGTTTTGCCCATCCATATGGCAGCATCTCTAATAGCTCTTGTACAGGGTATCAGATATTGTGCCTTTTGGTGCCAGGTTCAAAGTCAAGTGCCGATCTATGAACCAGTGTACAAAAAAAAAAAAAAAAAAACCAGGTGTTTGAAGGAAAGGCACTCTGAATAGAGTGCACCAGCTCTTAAGCCCTACTTAGAAGAGACCTGGCCCGCTAATGCCTTGTTTAAATTTTAGTTGTTCCTCGAGGGAAAGGATGATGATACACTAACCATTCCTGATAGATAGGGTTTGGTCAGGGCTTAGGGATGGGGCAGGAATATTGGGGAGAAAAAAATGATCATTCCTCAGTGCTACCCATTTGTCCTGTGTGGGCTGCTTAGCTAGACAGCAGGAGAATAAAGTACACCAAGAACCATAATGGAAACAAAACCTTCCGTGTGTTTTGTCATGTTTTGTTCAGGGAAGCAGTTGATAAGTGCTGTTGTTAATGCTTTCTCCCAGATCCATTCAGGGATGGAGAGGAGGAGAATTGGCTGGTTGGATTGTGGTCTTGGTGCCTCGCAGTTATTCTGCACTGGTTATGCATTTAATCTTTACTAGTTACCTTTGGCTAGTGGGTTTTCCATAGTCTGGGTATTTATCCTTAATCGATTGTACCACCTAAGGCAACTGGATGCAAAATGCATTCTGTCCATTCTGTCTGGGCCTTCCCCACCCTAGTCTTGGCACATTCCTTCAAGAATGTAGTTACCGTCTGCTTGGGAAGATGTCAATGCAAACGTGAAGAAAGCGGGCATCGGACTAGGCTTTGGTTTGCCACAAGTGGCAGCTGCCTATATCAATTACAATTACATTTATTAATTTTGCTTTTCATTTTTCCAAGTTCCCCCTCGGCTCCCCTGTTGACATGTTGGCTGTCTGAAGGCAACTGTTACATTGCCTTAGGGACTTGTGGAGAAAGGAGGGGGATTGCTCAGTGTAGTGTTTTCACTTTCAAAACCAAGTAATCTAGTCACTCATATTTAAGAAGTGTGTTAGTCTGACTTTAAGAGAAATCCAAACTCCATCCATCAGCTTTTGATAGCATCTTGGTTTTTGAAACAACTCAGTCTGTAATTGGCATTTAGAATGCCCTTGGCGTGCCAGGCTGTGATGGCATTAAGGACCTGTTAAAACACTTGAGCCCAACTTTATTAACCAAAACTGATACCACCACCTTTATCTTCTAAATAAAGTCCGCTTTATTTTTATTTTGAACATTTTGCTGCTTCATTTTTGGTTCTAGATGGTGTCACCTCCTTGGAGGTGAAATGAATGGTTTGAAAGAAGCTAGAGCGTGTGGTGGTGCTGTGTGTGTGAGTTGGGGAGAGGAAGGACAGACACACCTGTCTTAAAAGTGGACTGTGCATACGGTAGTGGGGAATGGACATCCCCTTCCAGTGAGGTCGTGCACGAGCACTGCCTGGAGGAGGTCTCCTGGTCGGAGTGATTGTGGAGCTGCTGCAGGTTGTCCTCTGTCTTGTGCGAATTTTTCAGGTTAACGATCTGGGCTATTTAAAGGCTTGTCCAAAGGTTGGCTTTTCACTTAGTTTGCAGCATGTATTTAATTTCTACTTACACTTTTGCCCCCAGAAACTTGTGGAGAAAAGAACACTAACTTGGGATTTAAGGAACTGGGTCCTTCCTTTCACCCTCCTGCTTATTAGCATAGTGGCGCCTACAGGCTGCTTTATGGAAAGACGTTCTTTCTTAGTTTATGTTGGGCAGATAAAATGAGGGCTAACCTTAATTCTCCTACCTTCGCCTCCACGTGGCCTTTTTACCTTTTCTGAATGCACACCCCTGTCATTAGGAAATTCCGATCATACCTACCCCCAAGTGTTTATGAATTATGTACCTGTACTCCTGTACCCGTATGTTGTGTAATCATGAGACATAAAAATAGAATTAAAAAGCAATTATATGAAAAGTAAATATAAACAAGTTCTAATATTTTATGTCTATGCCCAGTTTTGGATTACTAGGTTATAGAGGGTAACGTGATTCTTAGCAGACTGCTTTCAATCCTGAGCGGTGGTAACCGACTGGGGATGTTTCTCCAGCAAGGGTGTGCTTAGAGAAACAGGTGGCATCGGTTCATTCTCTACTGGCAGGGAAGGATTGCTCCCCCCAAAATTTTTGTGCTTTTCAACAGTTCTCCAGGTAACTCCCCATTCCCATATACCCCTCCCCAGCAAACACCCAAAAAGAACGCAGAACAAAGTTACAGTCCCACCTGGCCAAAGCAAGGCTTCCAGCCTGACGTGGAAAAGAGCAAACATTGGGAAGAGTTTGTACTGTTATATCTTACTCTGGACAACAGTCTTACTCTGTTGAGGAAGGAAAGGCAGAAAGATTGACTCACCAGACCAAGGTCACATGGAGCTCAAATTCAGCTTCGGTCCAACAGAGAGCAAACTCCAAGCTTTCCTCGCGTTTGCCCCAGGCAGATGCTGTCAGCGTCTTAGCAATATAAATTCAAGGTCCGTGTTGTGCAGATTCATAGTATGCGTCTGTCTTCTTCACAGGACTGTCTAAACATTTTAAATTTGTTTGCTTATTTTTTGCCAGTTTTCTCTAATGTAAGCTCTTCAGCGCGGTGACCTTGGGCTGTCTTACCGACCACTGTATCCCCAGACTGGATCAGCACCTGATGTGTAGGAGAGACCTTCAATAAATACATGTTGAACTAATGACATGTCAGTACAGTTCAGGGGGTTTCAGGAATGGCATTACTTAGCCTTTGAAGGGCAGAGCATCCAGAAACATGGGAATAGCAGGTCCTCAGAAGACTTAAGCTCTTTTGCTTCTCATTTGCTGGATGTCCTCAGGCCAGCCTCCGTGGTTTTTGTTTTTTGTTTTTTGTTTTTTGTTTTGAGACGAGGAAGGGGGAGAGAGAAACATCGATGTGGTGTTCCATGTGTTCATGTATTTGTTGGTTGATTCTTGGATGTGCCCTGACCGGGGCTGCATGTGGACAGTGCTGTAACCAACTGAGGCACCGGGCCAGGGCCAGGCCAGCCTCCTAACCTTGGGTTAACTGGAGGGATGGGAACAGGATTAGTCAGTGGTCGTTATGTCGTGTCCACTTTATGTAGGTGCCAGGCTTGTAATAAGCATTTTAGGTAGAGTAATAAAAATGATCCTCGTCGATACTACGAGAACGGCATCATTTTAGTCTTATTTTACGGAGATAGAGACAAGCACAGAGGTTCAGCACCTTGCCCAAAGTCATGTGGGCTAGGCGAGCAGTGCTGCCTCCACAGACCGTGCTTGTCCCCCTGGACTGTCGCGTAGCTGTGTGGTAGGAGGTGCAGGTGGGTCTCTGCTCCCAACAAATTTAGTTTGTGGTGAAGCAGCCCTGGATGAAGTGTTTTTGAAATTAAATAGTAAAGCGATTTTGTCTTAATTCATCATGAAGTCCATTGTTAACCTTTTGGCAACTGTCAAACTCTTCATTCGGGGATGAAGTCAGTTTTCCTCCCAATTAGGGTTTGAACCATCTCCCTGAACTTTTTGTTTAAAAGTTTTATTCATTTTTAGAGAAGGGAAGGGAGGGAGAAAGAGGAAACATCAATCGGTTGCCTGTCCCACACCCCCAACCGGGGACCTGACCCACAACCCAGGCATGTGCCCTGACCTAGAATCAAACCGGTGACCTTTCAGCGTGACACGCAACCCCCTGAGCTACACCAGTCACGGTCATCTCCCTGCACTTCTGCTCCGTTTTCCCTCTGAGCCAGAAGCTTTTGGGAACCAGGACTAGGGACAGGGTGGATGCTGGTGCCTGGTGGCCACTGGGCTGCTGAGTAAGCTCCCCATCTGAATTACCCCAGTGCTGTCAGCTCATCCTGGGCATGAGGCCTTTGAAGCCTGAGCTGTTCCCTCTCCCAGGTGCTCCTAAGCCCTAAATTCTTGAGTTGGGCTCTCCTCAATGTGAAATGTACTTCATTTTCTGGGAGGGAAGTACATCTCCGCTTTGGCGCCTGCCTGAGCTCTTGATGCAGAGGGGCAGCCTGTCACCATCCTGAGTGAAAGAGAATTAAATGGCTCTGGCCCTGCCCGAGTGGCTCAGTTGGAGCGTCCTCCTGTACACCAGAAGGTGGTGGGTTTGATTCCTAGTCAGGGTACATACCTAGGTTGTGGGTTCGATCCCTGGTATGGGAGGCAACCCATTGATGTTTCTTTTTCCCTCTCATAATAAAATCAATAAATATATCCTTGGGTGCGTTTTTTTTTTTTTAAAGAAATGGCTCCGTGTAAGCTTTCCATAGCAATAAGCAATGCTTGCTGTTTTCTGAGCTCTGCCCTTCAAAATATTGTAGCCTTTTGAGTATGACCTTGGACAAATGCCTCAACTTTTCTGATCTTCAGTTTTTTCATCTGTGAAGTAGGAATCTCAATGAAAGAAAATGCACATGAAGTTTTTAGCACAGGGTCTTGCACATGCATTAATTAAATGAATGGATCAAGAAATACTGAGTGTGTGCCCGACACTGTAAGGCACTAGAGAATGAAGCAAGTAAAACCTGCATCCTATGGAGGTCACATTGTAATGGACAATGCCTTGTAACTATTCAAAATGGTAGTACTACAATAATTGTAATGTAATTTTTTTTAAGTTCTGTTTGGTGGTAGCGGAAATGAACATGGTTGTGAAGAACATGAAGCATAGAGTTATTAAAACAGTTTCCACCCAAACCTGGCTAATTTGATTAGAGGATGTGCTACTTCCAAAGGGATTTGGTAAAGAAATAAAGGTTTTTCTACCACTGCCCAAACCTCTGCTTTGAGGAAAGACCAGCAGGCTGCAGTTGGAGTCCCAGAATGGTTCTGCAGTGAACCCCAATTTTTTAAGGTCTGGAACTGGGGGAATAAGGTGGCCCCTGGATCCTGCATGATCACACATTCTAATCAATTTTCCTGCCCGCCTTGTTCTGTTTGAGTCATCTGAGTTTTATGTTGATTCAATTTCTTTGCCTGCTGCTAACAAACACTATCTCCTCCTACTCTTTTCAGGCAAGAACAGGACTGGAAAGACAAAGTCTTTCTCCAGAGCAAAAGTCCTGGAGTAGGAGACAGTCTCTCCTGATGGTTCCCAAGGGGGAATCATGCGGGAGCCACTCAGCCCTGCTTTTGCGTTGTCTCTCCTCCCAGTACCTAGTGGGAGCGGGCCCTCTCTCACTGTGCCTGCCAGTGCCATCTAGAAGTGTTTGCAACTCTTGCCTGACCAGCTGTCTGCCACCTTCCCTCTTCCCCTCCCACCTTAGCTCCTACTTCACCTCCCCTCGACCATGCCCCTGGTTTTTCCCATTTTCTGCCTCTACCATGGTGAGCCCTGATAGCATGATGGATTCTTAGAAGAACTTCAGACCAGTCTCCAGCTCTCTCAGATGAGGACACAGGTCAAAAGAGGGGAAATAACGAATCCAAAGTCATGCTACTTCATTTACTCACTCAACCAAGAACACTCCCTACCCTTTAAGATTCAGCTTAGCCCTGGCTGGTATGGCTCGGTTGGAGCATCGTCCTGTACACCAAAAGGTCGGGGGTTCCATTCCTGGTCAGGGCACATGCCTAGCTTGGGGGTTAGATCCCTGGTCAGGGCGCATATGGGAGGCAACCAGCCAGTTGGCGTTTCTCTCTCACACTGATGTTTCTTTCTACCCCCTCTCTGAAATCAATAATCACACTTTTTAAAAAAAAGATTTAGCTTAAATGTCACCTCATTAGAGAAATCTGCTCTGATTACTTTAAAGCATCTCCCACCCCCATTCTCTATTTTGTTCCCTTGTTCCTTTTTACTCTTTATCATAATTTGTAATTGTTTCATTTTTTAATCTTTTTGTTGTTTTTGGCCTGACTCCTCTGTAGAGTATTAGCTCCATCAGGGCAAGAGAGACATGTTTGTTCTTCAGAGACAGGCTCATCGTGGTATTCTCAGATCCAGCACATTAATAGATGTTCAAGAAATCTTTGCTGGATTAATTAATGCACGTGAGCAGATGCATCCAGGCACCTGGGGACAGGAAAGTGGATGGGAAACAGTCCCTGCCTTCCGAACTGCTGTGTGTGAGCAGCAGAACCAGAGAACGGAATGCGATGAGACCAGGTCCAGACTGGGGGTGGCGAAGGGGTGTTTCAGGGGCGCCTAAAACAGGCCTAATCTCTGTGGAGCTTTTGTTACCAGCCACCTAGAACCCAGGATAAACCATCTGGCTGTGACTCAGGCCTGTGCCCTGAGCGGCCCAGCTGCAGCAGGGCTGACAACTCACCTACGAGAGTGTGTGCTCAGATGGCACCTGGACCCATCACCCTTTCCAGTGAGGGAGGTTTGCCAGTCAGTTTCACAGGTCTAGTTGGTAGCCAAGTCCACAGTCATTGAGGCCCCAGAGGGAGCATCACACCTTCTAGTCTAGTTCCAATCTTTGGCCTGGTCTTCTGCTTCAGGAAAGAACCCGTGCAGCATTATGGAAGGTGACACCTGCCTAGTCCTCAGGGTTAGTGGGGTGACAGATGTCCCAGCTAGGTAGCCTTCATATCCAGAGGGCAGATGGGTTGTCCCACATGGCTCAGAGAAAGCCAGTGCCTCAGAGAGCAAGTGGATGACCTGCCTTTCTGTTCTGGACTATACAAGGAACCCAGGGAGGAGGAGGAAGGAAGACAGTAGGAATCCCTTTCTTTGAAGAGAAAGAGTCAAGGCCCCTGCTGGCTCTCCTGGGAATCTCACCCCTCAGTCCAGTCTTCTCCCTACAGTGGGGCAAGATGGCAGCAGCTGCTGCTGCTTCTCAAAGCTCACAGCAAGGAAACCTTTTCTTTCCTCCTCTCCCCCTTCCGGATTCATCCTCCCACCTACCAGGAGCCAGAAAGGTAGACTCAGGTCCCCAGCAGCCTGAATGCTTCCAGGTAGGAAGCTTCACAGCTAAATGCTGAGCCTCCTCAGCCTATCTATATACCTTGCTTCCAGGGTTGGCTTGTCAGGACTTAGCTGGAGTCCTCCAGCTTCCCCCACCATTCCCTACCTGCGGCCAGGCTGACGAAGATGACCCACTAACACCTTGAGTGTCAGCAGTCTTAGCCCTGATCCCCATTCTTCCCCTGTTGTTGCATGGGTTGGAAATTATCCCCAGCTGTATTCAGAGAAGTTAAGTAACTTGCCCAAGGTCACACAGTGAGAAAGTGGCAAATAAACACCCCCACACACACACTTGCATCTGCTGCTCAGCAGTTTGGCAGGTGCACGAATAATCCATGTGGAAAGGGTGAAATCTGTTGTTTCTTCCTTTTGCTGGCCTGTAGATGTTTTTGTGTGTTGGGGGAAGGGGATTGTGTTTGTGGGATGAAAGCTGTCCCCTTCCTAACTGAACCTTTGACCTCTTTAGTTCACTTTCTCTTCCGAAGTAGCTACTGGTTTAATTCTCTCTCTCCGACTGGGCTCTATGGTGTGTATCTATTATCAGAGCAATGCCCAAGAGCAACGAAGAGTAGATCTAATATTTGCCTTCCCAAAAGAGCAAAGACGAAAAAAAAAACACCAAATAAATAACCTCACTTTCCCCCAAAATGTACAGCCCCAAAACAAATATCAAACCAGCACCTGACCCCTGGCACGGTCCGCAGAGGCCCCCAACACACTCCACCCCAAGCCACGCGACATTGCGTTGGGGAGGCGTCGGGGAGGGGGCGCCCAGCATGGATCCGGCGCGGCGGGGAGCCAGTGGGCGCCGGGCGCGTTGCCAGGCCGGGCCGCACCGCGGGGGCTGGCTGCCCCTCGCCACGTGGTGGTGGCAGCGGCGGGGTCCCGGGCGCCTTCCCAGCTGGAGAAACCCGGAGCAGCCGGAGAGGAGGAGGAGGCGGCGGCGGCGGCGGAGGAGGAGGAGCGGGGCGGGAGGGAGGGAGGGGGGTTGGGGGGAGGGGTGGGGGGTGGGGAGAGACCCGGCGGCGGCGACAGGGCGAGTGCAGAGCTCGGTGCCAGGGGGGTGGGGGCACCGGTGCCCGTCTGGGGAGGGAGCAGGCGGAGGGGATAAGCTGCGATTACGAGCAGGAACCGGCGGCAGCTGTGAGTCCCCGGCGGGGCTGGGCGGGGGAGGGGAGCGGCGCCCGGGGCCAGCCCCCCCAGGGGTCGCGGTTAGAGGGGCCGGGAGAAGGTGGCGGGAGGTTGGCCGGCAGTTGGCCCAGGTTGGCGGGGAGCGGAAGGGTCTGGCGTCCGCCACCCGCATCCTCCCCTTTTGCCCTGATCCGCTGCTTCTCAGGCCGCACAGCCTCCGGAGCCCCTTCCTCCTCTCAGGGATGGGGGACCCGGGCCCGACCAGCAGCGGGGGAGGGGGCTGTGTGGCCTCAGCCTCCGAGAGGGGAGGGGCGACAATTTCTGTCGGCGGAGCTGAAGGGGTTTAAAGGGCGGCTCTTAAAGGGGCCGCAGAAGGGGTCCGGGCCCGAGAAGGCACCCCCTCCCCATCCGCCTTCCGTGGCTCTCACTCGGGGCCGCTGAGCGGAGGGGAGAATGCAGAGAAAGGGAACAGTTGTCGAGGCGGCCCAGGGGACTGAGCCCCCGCTAGTGGGGTCGGGCCCGAGGTGGCGGGCAGGGGGCCTGGGGGTGGGGGGAGTGTGGTGACCGCTGGCCCGCGGAGCTGGGGCAAGGGGTCGGGCCTGGGGGGAAGGGGTTAAAGGTGGGGCCAGCCCTACAAACAAGCGCACACATTTCTTACTTAGACCCACCCAGTCACTCGCGTTTCCCTGTCACTTAATGGGTGGTGGGGCCAGGAGAGGGGCTGGGCCTGCGCCCGTTCCAACCCAGGCTGTGCTGCTGGGCTTGGAGAGGTCGCGGACCCCACTGTCTCAACTCACACCTCAGGAGCCCCCTGTCCTACGCACACACGGGCTCCGGCGCGCGCACACACCTCGGACATTCCCATAGTGCCTCACGTGACCCGCGGCCCGAACGTGCCCACCCTTCACACACGCTCACGCACGCGTGCACCCACGCACACACAAAACACACACGGCCACTTCCCAACTCCATTCCGACCCCCACCCGCAGCCCCGCTAAGGCACTCATTGACTGTGACACACCTACACTCATTCAGACACACACATTCCCCCACACATGCCAACCACAGACACATTCATAAACAGGGCCAGGAGAAGTACACACGCACCCCCTCGCCTAGCCTACTCTTTCAGGAGCCCTGAGTCATTCCTGCCCCCTCCCAGAGCTCCCCATAGCTCCATGTGCAGGCCCCCAGGGGGACCTTGGGAATTCTTTGGCAGCCCTCTTCTCCTGGGCCCTGGCCCTCTCCCAGAGACCCCTTCCCTTCTGTGCACCCTCTGACACTCTGCGTGGACTTTTCCTGTGTGTCTGAGGTCAGGGGTGAGGAGGGCCTGGAGGGTTGCCACGGCCCCAGTGTGAGTAGGGGAGGCATTTCCTTTTCCTGAACTCTGGGATCCGGCAGGAGGAAGCTGGGGAGCTGGGCGGGGGCCCAGCAGAGGATGTGCTGACAGTGGTAGGGCTGACCCTCCCAGAAGCACTGAGCCTTGCTTAGTGGGGAGCCAGGGGTGCCAGAGACCTAGGATGTGGAGCTTGGATGAGAGGTATTTGGGGAAGTAAGGCCTGAGGTGGAGAAGGGGAGGAGGAGTGAGTCAAGGCAGGCCCCCAGCTGTGCCCTGTGCTGGGAAGGCAGTTCTCTCCTGTCCACTGGATTCCCAAAGGAGCCCTTCCCTGCTGCTAGCCTGGCTTACTTGTCCCAACTTGTCACTCCTCCACCCACAAGTCTTCACCTGGTCCCAGCCCCTTCCCCTAAAGGATGCAGAGAAGAGAAGATGGAGCTGGGTAGTCTGGGAGGGGGCTGTGGAAGACCGTGGAGCAGGACCAGGCTGCATTTCAGCTGGTCACAGGGCTCCCCTGGCCAGGACTAGGGGTATCAGGGGACAAGCTTCAGGCCATCGTTTCCTGCTCTCCCAGGAGGTCCAGGGGGTGCCGCAGCCCAGGCCCTTGCCATGGAGTCCATGTTTGAGGATGATATCAGCATCCTGACCCAGGAAGCTTTGGGCCCCAGTGAGGTGTGGCTGGACGCTCCTGGAGACCCCTCGTTGGGGGGAGACATGTGCTCTGCCTCGCACTTTGCCCTCATCACAGCCTACGGAGACATCAAGGAGCGGCTGGGGGGCCTGGAGAGGGAGAATGCCACCCTCCGCCATCGCCTCAAAGTCTATGAGATCAAGGTCAGAACCTGGAAATGATGGGGTCTGGCTGTGTGTGTGGGTGGGTGGGGAGCCGGGGAGGCTGCTGAGTGGCAGGAACTGGGGATTCAGCAGAGATTCCAGGGACCACAAGAGGGGTCAGGGTACAGGCTCTTGAAACTTCAAGGTCCCCTGTGAGGGATGTGGCTGTTCTGGATGGAAACTCTGGAGAGCTCAGCACCAATTAGGAAGAGATCAGGAGGGATTCGCTTTGGAGTGCCTCGACCTGGGATCTGAAAAAGATCTGGTTAGTGGGAGATGCCTACAGGCCTATGGGAATTTGAATGTACGGATCCCACTAGAAGGGGGACTCTGAGGCAGGTTGTAGGGTGGGGGCACAATGAGACTGAAGCCTGGGCAAGAGAGCCAGGCACCAGCTCTCCTTGGGGCCTGCCCCATCATCCACAGTATCCGCTGATCAATGACTTTGGAGAGGAGCATGGCTTCTCGTTATATGAAATCAAGGATGGCTCCCTGTTGGAGGTGGAAAAGGTCAACCTACAGCAACGGCTCAACCAGTTCCAGCATGAGGTGAGCCCCTTGCAGGCCTCTCAGCCTTCCCTAAGCTTGCTCCAATCAATTTCTGACACCTCCCCTACCCATCAGCCTCTGGCCTTCTGTCCCCTGGATCAGAGATGGCCACGGTCCTCCCTACAGTTGGCTGCAGCCCCTCCTGCCCCTTTACCAGGCCTTTGGGAGTGGGGGTGCAAGGCACAGGGAGCTGCTCAGCCCCCAAGTCTTTGATGGGCTTGACTGGCATGCATCCCACCCCTCCGGGCCCCATCCAGTTGCAGAAGAATAAAGAACAGGAAGAACAGCTCGGGGAGATGATCCAGGCTTACGAGAAACTCTGCGTGGAGAAGAGCGACCTGGAGACAGAGCTGGGGGAGATGGTGAGGCCCAGGGAGCTGGGTGCTGGAGAGTGTGACCCAGGTTGTGTGTTGCCCTGTGTGTGCGCTGTGGAGTACAGCCTGCT
Organism: Trachops cirrhosus; assembly: GCA_028533065.1. NCBI lineage: Eukaryota > Metazoa > Chordata > Mammalia > Chiroptera > Phyllostomidae > Trachops > Trachops cirrhosus. The sequence continues at coordinate 92,469,359 of CM052545.1, read as the reverse complement.
GTGCTTATGTGTGTCTGTGAGTCCCCACTTGGGGACTCTTGTGAGTGGGGCTGTGTGTCGAATAGGTTGTGAGTGACTACATCCTGAATATACAGTGACAGGAGGTGACTTTGTGAGCGACTCTGTAGAACATGTGTCCCTGTGTGCGTTTGGGTCTCCTGCGTCCACCCTATGCCTGCAACACTGCTCCCGGCAGGCTTCGTAGGTGAGGGCAAAGGTGACCAGCAGTGTCTGTGGCTGCTGCAATGGGTCTTGGCACGTGTGTGATTCTGGGTCAGGGCGTGGCCGTGCATAGGAGCAAGTGGGCGGGCGTCAGAATCAGGAGACATGGTCTGTGCCGACTCCTCGCTGTCACCTGGGTCAAGTCACTTAGCTTCCATTCCTCTTCTGAAAACTGGGGCAAATAACTTCGCTGAGCTGTTGTGGGCATTCGTGTGAAAGTGCTTTGCTTTAATAATCAAAAACACTTGGTGCTTGCTGTGTGCCAGGCACCATTCTTATCTCCTTAGATACAGTTACTCATTTTCATCCTCGTACCAGCCCTAAGCGGTAGGTGCGGTTATCCCTGTGTAGAGATGAGGTAGATGAAGGCAGAGTGGTTGTCACATATGGAGATGCTCCCAAGGCAGCGTGTAGACAGGGGGCTGAGGGTTCTTGTAAGTGTCCCTGTGTGTTAGTGACATGGAAGAGGTGCTAACTCTGCCCTTGCAAGGGGCAGTAGCCAGAAACATCTGCATTGCAGTTGCTGGGAAAGAAGACCTTGAACTCATGGCCACTTGGAGGGTGCAGTTAGGATGCGTGACCTGGGGCTATTGTTTGCTCAGTTTGGGGGTGATGGCTATTCAGATGAGGCAACATCCTAGATTTGGGGGGTTACAGAGGCACCCTGGGCCTGTGCAGACCCTCACTCCTTTGTTTCCCCGCACAGCGGGCCCTGGTGGAGACCCACCTGCGGCAGATCTGTGGTTTGGAGCAGCAGCTGCGGCAGCAGCAAGGCCTCCGGGACACAGCCTTCTCCAGCCTGAGCCCCCCACCTGCCTCGGCCCCGCCTTGTGCCGATCTGGACCTGCACTACTTGGCTCTGAGAGGGGGATCTGGCTCAAGTCACGGTGAGACCTTGGCGACCCCCCGATTTCCGCACCCCAAACTTCCCAAGGCAAACTCCCATTTCCACACCTTTGGACACAGATAATCAACACCCCATTATAATGCTTTTAATTTCTCTACCACCTGTTCACCCGCCTCATCCACTATTACCCCAATTTCTGCTGCTGTCATCTGCTCAACTCCTGCAACCCTGGCTACCCCCATGCAACTCTCATACATGCCAGCAGAGGGCACCCCAACCCAGAGTCCCCTGCCTGTCTTAGGTTGTGATTAGGAGAGGCTCCTGAGGATGCTCAGAGACTTGAGTCTAGCCAGGGAAGCCCTTCAAGAGGCCATCTTACAATTCCCTGGCCTCCAGGAAGATTAGAAAAAGCAGCTTAACTCCTCCCTCCTCACTGCCCTCAGTAGAGGTATCTCTCACCCTGGGGTGTCTGTCCTCCAGCTGTCTCACTTGAGTCCCCCATGCTGCAGTCCTCACCTCTTTCACTTTGTGCTGATCATGGAGTCAGTGGAGGTGCCCAGCAGCTGCACTCAGCCCGACATTGTTCTCTCCCCCGCCAGCAGGCTGGCCAGGCCCCACGCCGCTGAGTGTGAGTGAGCTGGAGCGGAGGCGCCTAGAAGAGGCTCTGGAGGCTGCCCAGGGAGAAGCCCGGGGGGCTCAGCTTCGGGAGGAGCAGCTCCAAGCCGAGTGTGAGCGGCTACAGGGAGAACTGAAGCAGTTGCAGGAGACCCGGGCCCAGGTAAGTGACAGCAGGGTATGAACTCCGGCCCTTGCTCTGGCACCCCCACAGCTCTGTGGAGGTCTGGGAGCAGCTGGAAATAGCATCTAGAGGTCTAAGACTGCTTCACTGGGTGCAGTCGGGCCTTGGGAATGGTCGAGAATGGGAGTCCAGGCCAAGTGGGTTGGCATCTGACCTCTCCATCTTCTCCCCCAGGACCTGGCCTCCAACCAGTCGGAGCGGGAGATGGCATGGGTCAAAAGAGTTGGAGATGACCAGTAAGTCACATCTGTAATCCTCTCCCTCTTTTTTTAAAAAGGAGTTTATTTATTTGTTTTTAGAGAGAGGAGAAGGGTAGGAGAGAGAGAAACATCAATGTGTGGTTGCCTCTCACGTGCCCCCTGCTGGGGACCTGGTCCACAACCCAGGCATGTGCCCTGACTGGGAATTGAACTGCAACCATTTGGTTTGCAGGCTGGCACTCAATCCACTGAGCTACACCAGCCAGGGCTAATCCTCTGCCTCTTAACCCTTATACCCCAGGCGTGGTGTTTCTCAGGCCCCCCCTTGATCGACTCTTCCCCTTGGTGTTGTTTGGGGGACCTCTCTCCCAAGCCGTCGGAGCTGTGGGGTTTGGGTGGCTTGTGTGCCTCTACATCCTCCACAGGAAGGAGGCGAGGTCCTGAGGCTGTGCAGGTTCTGGGAGGTTCCCTTTGCTTTCCTCTGGTACCGAGCCTGTGTCTTCGCAAGGAGTCAGGGGTTGAGAGAGACTTCCTCAGAGACTTTGCTGCTATGTTCTGTGTCCCCTGGTGAGTTTTGGGGCCTCTCTGGGGCCGCGTGTTCTGTCCCAGTAACAAGGCCCAGGCAGTTGGATTCACCCTTGCCTCCCTGACAAGGAGGAAGGAGGTGGCCTCTTTCAGGATTTGTGGTGCCTCATCTATCTCAGGAGAGCGAAAGCTGAGGCTTAGGGTTGGAGAGACTTCCTTGAGGGGAATTAGAACGTACTCTGCTGGGGTGCCCCTTGGGAGCCCTGCCAGGAAAGAGGGGAAGCAGGAGGTAGGGAGGGAGCTCCATCAGTGAGGAGCCTAATGACAGGAGCTTCCAGGGCAGCACGGGGCAGCATGGGGCAGCGCAGAGAGGGAGAGGTTGAGTGCTGCCTGGCAGCAGGGAGCCCGACACCTTTCATATCCTCCCGAGCTCATCCTCTCCCACTTTCTGAGAAATAGGGCGCAAGCCTCCTTCCGCCTAAGCCCTCTCTCCTGAGATGAGGTGTATGGCACAGACTCCCTACTTTCACCGGAGGGGAAGACCCAGGCCCAGAGAGGAGCGGGAGCTCACCGTCCTCCTCCCCTTCCTCCCAGCTTCCGGCCAGTTGAGGATACTCCTCACCTCCCTCTGCACCCGGGGTTGAGGGCCTGGGTGGAGCTGTGATAGCTGGGGAGCGAGAACGCAGCTTGTGGGACTGCTGGGCGGGACCCTTAGCTAGGCTGCTTCTGGGCACTGGGGGCCTTGGTGGGGAGGGTCCACCCTGGCTTGCGGCTGGGGCTCAGGGCCCATCCTCATCTGTGTGCCCAGACCCGGAACACGCGCGTGTGCACGCACGCACACTCTAGAATCTTGCCCCAAAAGTCACACTTTCCATGTCACTAAGTCCAACCCCTCCTCGAAGACCGGCAGCGAAGACTCCCCCAGGGGGCTGACCCCCAGTGAGGCAGGGGTTGTGGCTGGGCTGGAATCTGAACAGGCAGCCTTTGAATGCAGGGATGCCGGGGTCCCGAGTGACGTTGCTTTGCTGACTTCCCTTCTCTGGCCCCAGGTTTCCTCATGGGCTCAGGGGTCAGTCATTGCTGAGAGAGGTGACGAGGGGGTGAGGGCTGAGGAGAGGTGCTGGATCCCAAGGGGTGGAGGCTGTGAGTGGGTGAAAGAGAACCCCTCCCAGAAGGCGCTTTGGGGGGTCAGACCCTCCCTTCTGCTGTTCTGGCCAGAATGGCTGCTTTCCCTTCCCCTCCCAAGGCATCTGCCTCCCCCAGCCCCCTCGGCCATAGGGATGAGCTGGTCTTTCTCCCTCACCCCCTGGCTCCTTCCCGCAGTTCAGACACTGCCTCGGGCCTCCTGGACCTCTGCCCCTGGAGCCAGCCAGGCCCTGCCCACCCCGTCTCTCCCTCTCAGGTTGAGTATCTCCGGACAGCCCCAGCTTGGCAAGAGTTAATTCTCAGAGGAAATCCTCACTCCCCCGGTAGTTTTATTTTCTTATAAACTCAGCTCCTTTTGGTAATAGTCCGCCTCCCCGAGCGAGCTCATGCTCGCTCCCCTGGCCTCCCACCTGAGGAGGGCGGCCTCAGTCACCTGCAGTCGGTTCCCTTCCCCCACTGCTCCCCCCCTTCTTTCTACTCCTGACTGACCCCCGGGCTAGTGGGAATTTTACCTGTGGGTTTACCCAGAAGAGGAGTGCAGGGGCTGGACTATCCAGGTGGGTGTGCCAAAGCTAAAGAGAAAGCCACAGAAATGTCTGCGCTTAGCCTACTCCCGTGTGGGAATCTCCTGTGTCCCCCGAAAGGTTCCCACTTGTTCTCAGTTGGGACTTCACCAGGGCAGTCAGCTGTCCTGCAGGAGTCCTGGGGGTTAAAATGGCCCCTCCCCCCACTGCTTCCAACGCTGTTAATTCTCAGGGCATGGGCCCTACCCGTGCTGAGACTTGGGAGGCAGCCCCAGCCCCAAGGTTTCCTGGGTCCTCCCATCCCAGCCCAAGGTCTACGAGCTCTGGTCATCCGTGTTCCTCTGAAGATGGGCACCCAGACCAGACCAGACCAGACTGCCACTCCCCAGGTCTGGCCTCCAGGCAAGATTTCCCCACGCTTTGGTTAGCCCCACGGTGGCCCATGACCAGGGGAACAAATTGCCCCAGAGGAAGAGCGGCAGGGGGTCACTCAGGGTCCAAAGGCAGTGATGAGGGAGGAGGCAGGAGTGGAGACCACTCTGTTCTTGAAGATGAACAGGGAGGTAAGGACCCCAGGAGGGTCCCAGCGGAGGTGGGAGGTGCAGAACCCATAGCCCCCTTCGCTCTGGGCCCATTGCAGACGCCTTTCAGAGGGTGCGGCCAGTGCTGAGGGTGGAGGGGAAATTGTGGAGAGGGGGCTCCTTTGGGGGTCTGGGGGCTCTGAGTGGGCAGGACTCAGTGAGAGTGAATGGGGGAGCTCACCCTTGGGGGGTCCACCGTGAGAAGACATGGGGCTCAGTATAAGTAATGAGGGGGACAACTATAGGTCTTTCTTTTTTCCCAACGTGGGGGGCTCAGTGTTGCAGCCTGGGCCCTTTTCCTCCCACCCCCCACACCCCTCTCTCCGCCCACAAGCCTCTGCGTGGGCTGCGGTTAGTGGTGGGGGAGAAGTGTGAACTCAGAGAGAGAGGATGGAAACTCTGCACAGAGGTCAAGGGCAGTGTGGGGTGGGTCCGGACGGAAGTCGGAGACCCCCGTGTACCCTGAGCTGAGCCTCATGCCCCAGAAGCAGCCGGCCCGAGGCCTCCCCCTTCACGCTTCTCACCCTCCCTACTTCCTTTCTTTCAAGTCTCCTTCAGCCAGGGCACCCAGCAGCGCTCACAGGAGTTAACCCCTGAACACTCGCAGCCTCGGGAGCTCCCCGTGGGTGGGGAGGGGCTCTGAAGTCGAGGCCCACCACTCCCACCTCATTGTGGTCTGAGGGATTGGTTGGCTTTGAACCGGTCTCTGGCCATTTCCCTGCCAGGAAGGCAGAGAGCAGCTCTTACCACATCTCTCCCTCCATGGGAAACTCCACATCCTCCCCTCAGTTTTCAAGCAAAGTCACTGAGCTGGTATCTCCAAAAAAAGGATCAAAATGGTTTCCCCTTCCCCTCCTGTCTCCCAGGCACTCCCCCGGTCCTTCATCCTCCCCAGACACTACCGGGCGGTTCACCTACAAAATCTCATTTAATTCTCACAGAACAAAAACAAAGAGAAAATGCAAGGAGGGCATTGCCCTGTTTTACAGCCGAGCACGCCGAGGCACACAGAAGTTCAGTAATCAGAGAAGTTAAATGCAAATATCAAGCAGGTCCTGAGCACATGGGCGTTTTTCTGGTTCACATTCTTCTTCAGGTTGGAGGCCCTATTACAGGGGCGACCAGATGATTTGTCGATCAAACCTGATCACTTTGAAAGTGAAAGGGAGCACTATTAATATTTATGCTGGGGCAGTAGTGTGCACCTGGGCGGTCCTGGGCAGACTGGGATGTGCGGCCCCCCCACTTCCCCGGGACTCTGGTTCCCAGCCTGTCCGCGAGCGGCGCTGCCCGGTTCGGTTGCACAGGGCGGGCTGTCTAGACCCAGGAACGTCCGGCTGCGCTGGAAGCGCGGCAGGGCTGCCATGCAGAGCCCGGCTCTGCGGACCGCAAGTCGTAGCTGGTCGAGGAGCGTGAAGGGGCTCAAGGCGCCTGAGAGGAAGTGGTGGAGCACTGGGTTGCTGCAAAGCGACTTCCTCCTCCCCCTGGCCCGCAACCTCAAGTCCGCTCCACGGCCTGGTGCCTGCGGTCCCCTCCCTGAGGGTCGGGTGGGAAGACTAAAGTAGGGTGTGCCTGTGGGTGGTGGAAAGTTTGGTCCCTAAATTCACCCACAGGGGCGAGGGGGCTGGGGGCAGCCGAGGACCGCCATGGGCCAGGATGGAGGGGCTGGGAATGCTGGATTCCTGTCTTCCTCCTGGTTCTGAGTCAGTTGCTGGTTCTGACCACATGGCCAGCTCTAACCTGACCCCAGTCCTAACCCTAATACAGAATCCATTGCTGACTCTAACTCTGTCCCTCATCCGGACCCCTCTGTCCACAATCCTGACCGAAAATGAACTAATAGCCCCAGCCCTAATCTGACCCTGACCCCAGCCTTAACCCTGACCTCAAGCCCACCCTCATTCTAGTCCATGGCCCAATGCTGGCCTGAATTCCAACCCTGCCACAGGCTCACTGCCGCTCCAGCACGGCACGGGGTGCAGAGAACTTCCCTGGGGAGGACTCTGCACTCAGAAGCCCATCTGTCTCCCAGCTGGTTTGGGGCGGAGAGAGGCCTGTCAGAGAGGAGGTCACTTAGGTCTGTGACCTCTCACCTCAGTAGCTTTATCGAGAACGGTGAAGGTGTTTATTTCCAGATGAATTTCGAGATCCCCGAATTGCTCGTGGACAGAACGAGTAAAAGGATGAGTCGGTGAAGGGTGGAAAGAGCTGCAGCAGAGGGTGCCCCCTTCCCGCCAGCTCTGCCGCTTGCACTCTGGCTCCTCCGAGGGTGCCAGCTCGGCGGGCTGAGGTGCCCAGAGCATGTCCGCATCCTTGCTCTGTGTCACCGCTGCTTTGGGACCTCGGTCAGCCTCTTCCCAGCGCTGACCTTCCTTCCACTTCCACGTGTGTCTAGCGCCGTCCCAGGGCGGGGGTGGTGGCCATCAGGGCCCCCAGGCCACTTTGGTGGTTCCCAGTCTCTTCCTCCTCCTCCTCTCTTCCTTCTGCTGCCTTCCCATCTCTCCTTTCCCCCCGCCCTTGTGGGTGCTTTTAGAGGGCAGGCTATAGCTGTGTGGTCGGTCGCCTGGACTTTGGAGCTCCCATTCCAGTAACTCCTTACGACTAGACTTTATGACTTTGGCCAAGGACCTAAGCTCTGGAAACCTCCGTTTTCTCACCTGTAAAATGGAGATAATAGTGGCAGCATTGTAGGGTTGTTGTGAATATTAAGTGAAGTTCTCAGCACAAAGCCTGGCCCGTGAAGACGCTTATACAGATGATTTGTGATGCTTGTCTCCCTGGGCCCCTCCCCAGGTTCTGAGAGACTCAGAACTTTCCCCCATAGTTGAAGCAATAAAGAAGCACCCAACTGCAGCCAGCTGATGCCGTTCACCTGACCCATCCTTCCTGCGCAGTCTCGATAGTGGAAAATAGCACTCAGGTGTGGGCCAGGAAGCCAGGAAACGGAACGTGCATTCAGGTGCATGTGTACGACTCTTGGCTGTGCTGTGAAGTTGAGATTTTTTCCACTGAATTGGCAGTGTGTTCTAATGTGAGTCATTCAGGTCGTTAGCGTATTTCGCAGCCTGGGCCTGTGCACCTTGAGTGAGGTAGGGAGAGGCACCCAATTAAGGGGGAGATCCCAAAGGCTCATGGGGCATTGGGAGGTTGGGTCCCCCCACCTGGCCAGGTCTCAGAGGTCTCTGTGAGGGCTGCCTGGGGTTCCAGCAGGACAGTCCCCGCCGGCCCCAGGCACCCAGGTCAGAGCTGTGCGAGGGGCTGGGCATTCTGGGCCACGGCCACCTCGCCTGCCTTCCGTTTGCTGCTGCTCCACCTGCTCTGTTGTGAGGAGGGAGCCAGAAGCCGGACTGTGGGGACTGGGCTAGCTCCTGAAAGGGGAGGGAGGCAAGCAGGGGAGCGATACGGGCCTGGGAACTGAGTGTGGCAGGCGACATCCCCGAGGCAGGGTGCGAAGGCAGCAACCTGTATCTGTCACCTGAGATACCGCAGTGACTGCGGATGGGAGAGTGTGGCTGCTCGGTCAGAGGAGGGCACCCCGTATCACCGCCCCGCCCAGAACCCTCCGTCCCCAGCATGGAGGGGCTAGCACAGTTCTTCGAAAGCTCCCCCACCCCCGTCTGATGGGAGAGACACAGATCCTGCCCCTAAATTGTCCCAGGTCTGAAGGGGGTAGCCGTCCATTGGGGAGTCCCCAGTTTAATGTGGGACAGAGAGACCGGCCCTCCAGTCTGAGGGGGGAGGTGGCATTTTCCCCCTCAGGCCCATACGATGAGTATGGGTGGGCACAGGACACATTTCGAAGACACAGGGGCTGAGGGGTGATGGGACTGCGGGCTGCAGCCCCTCAGCGAGGCTTCCCGAAAAGCCCTTCCTTTCCCTCTGCCCCTGCCCTCCTCTTCCCTTCGGCAGATGGGCAGTGGGCACTCTCCTTTCCTCAGAAGTGGGCTTGTCTCCCAGAAGCCCAGCCTGTTTGCAGTAGTTTTGCTGTGGGAGGGGCCGCTGTCTCCCCCACCACCCAGCTCTGCCCAGGATTACTAAGAGAGCCGGCCGGCTGGGGAGCGGAGAGTGGGAGCGAGGGCGCTTGGCCATCTGCCCTGTGCGCCTAGGCTTTTCCTGCCCTCTGAAGCCCTGACCTCAGGACTTCCCCTCCGCTCCTCTGGGGTCAGACACACACACGCGCACACGCACACACACACACTCACTGTCACACCAAGCCTCATCATACTGGTGGCCTCACGCCTACCTTCACTCCCTTCCATCCACATACATCCTCGCTCACAAGTCCATTACCACGGGACAGGGACAGGGCCCTCAGGGTCTGGAGAACTCCCCACCGTGTTCCTGCTTACGGCCCTACAGCTCGTGGGGCTCCCTCCCCTGTGAGGAGACCCACCTGGAGAGGCCGAGCCTCTGCCCGCCGCTTCACCCCCAGCTCCAATTTTCACGAAGTGCCAGAGCCCCTCGGGACTCGGTGAGGCAGAAAACCAAAACACCTGCCTCTCGGGCTCGGCCCATGCCCAGAACAGAAGGCGGTGACCCCAGGCCAAGGCAGAGCCTCAGGTGAGGTCAGAAAGGTCTCTCTGGGCGTGAATAGGCCAGGGTGGGGGATAGAGGAGGGGCTACCCTGAGAGAGATAACCTTCAGAGGTTCTGGGTCAGAGACACCTAAAGAGAAAGGAGAAAAGGAAGGAGGTGAAATCTCTGCCAAGTTCAGAGTCTGTTCCAGCTTTGTGAGGGTGAGTGCCCAGGAGATCTGAGCAGGAAGTGGGGGAAGAAAGAAAAAGAAAGAAAAATGGCCAGAGAGGCTGAATTCATTATTCACTTACTGAACATCTAGTGGGTAACAGGCCCTGGACGAAATGCTAGGAAGGTGACGATCTGATCTCCACCTTTGAGGGATTGCCAGTGAAGTTCCAGAACAAGGCAGCCTTGGATAAGTGTTCAGTGTGAGTGGTGCCCCCTGGAGGCGTGCAGGGCATAGCGACTGTTCACAGAGATCTCTGTGTAAGGGCCCCTGTAGCTCCTGGGAAGTGCAAGGCTGAGAGGAGCGCAGAGGCAGCTTTGGGATGGAAGCGAGGGAATTGGACCTGGAACTGAGCAGACCTGGGTTCAAGTTTATCAGCCTATAGTCTGAGAACCACTGCCCTAGCTCTAGGTACCATTCACTGGGAGGAGAGGGAGTCTCCCTGGAAGAAGTGGCATTGAAGGTAGACCATAAAGCCCAAGAGGATTTCCTCAGTTGGGGTAGGAGGGCCCTGGAGGGGTAGAGGGGCTGGGTGCTGGGTCCTGGGGCAGAGCCAGCTCTTGCCCCATAGCTGTGGCAGTAAACCCACTTCCCTTCTCTTCCCTACTCCCTGCCCTCTGACCTCAGGATCAGGGCAGGCTGGAGGGATGGGCAGGATCAAACCATAACCTGGGGTGTCCTGCAGGGTGAATTTGGCGCTGGCTTACACGGAGCTGACAGAGGAACTGGGCCGGCTCAGGGAGCTGAGTTCCCTGCAGGGGAGGATCTTGAGGACTCTGCTGCAAGAGCAGGCCAGGAGTGGCGGTGAGATGGGGCCGGGCAGGGGACGCCAGGGCTGGACCCCGAGGTTGGGGAGCGGTGGCCACCGTCCTGTGTCCTGGGGCCACCCTCTGTTTCCTTTCCCCTTGCCTGATCCTTTTTCACTCGTGTTGGGAGGACAGTGGGTGAGCTTTGGTTGCAGACAAGCCCCTCGCCCTCAGTTCTGACATCTCTCCTCACCACTGTCCCATGACCTGGTCCTGCTTCTCTTCCAGGCCAGAGGCACTCGCCTTTGTCACAGCGCCACTCTCCGGCCCCCCAGTGCCCCTCACCATCCCCGCCTGCCCGAGCAGCGCCCCCTTGTCCCCCGTGCCAGTCCCCAGTCCCCCAGCGCCGTTCCCCTGGGCCCCCGTGCCCCTCGCCCCAGCAGCGCCGCTCACCCGCCTCGCCCTCCTGCCCGTCGCCTGTCCCGCAGCGCCGATCGCCGGTGCCGCTGCCGCCGTGCCAGTCCCCCAGCCCTCAGCGCCGTTCCCCGGGGCCCCCAGCCTGCCCGGCCCCGCAGCCCCGGCCTCCGCCGCCCCTCCCACCACCAGGGGAGAGGACGCTGGCGGAGCGCGCCTACGCCAAGCCGACCAGCCACCACGCAAAGGCTGGCTTCCAGGGCCGGCGCAGCTACTCGGAGCTGGCCGAGGGCGCGGGCTACGCTAGCGCCTCTCCGTCCTGGCTGCAGGCCGAGGCGGCCACGCTGCCCAAGCCTCGGGCCTATGGCGCCACGGAGCTCTACGGCCCTGGCAGGCCTCTCAGTCCACGGCGCGCCTTCGAGGGCATCCGCCTGCGCTTCGAGAAGCAGCCATCAGAGGAGGAGGAGTGGTCCGTGCCCCCCAGCCCATCCAGCCCTGAGGCGGGCACCATCCGCTGCGCCTCGTTCTGCGCCGGCTTCCCCATCCCCGAGTCACCCGCAGCCACGGCCTATGCCCACGCCGAGCACGCACAGTCCTGGCCATCCATCAACGTGAGTGGAGCACCCACATGGGTGACAGAGACCTGACAGCCCCACCCTCGCTTCACACCTGATGGGCTGAGCTCCCTTCCTTTGACCCCGCCCCCTGGCTTCCCTAGGGAGCAGGTAGCAGAGGTCCCTGTGCCACCAAAACTCGGTCAGGGCTCGGGTTACGGCCTGGTCTTCTGTACCACGGTTCTGGCCTTGATTTCCAGACTCCACCACTTAGTAGCCACCAGGGTTTGGACAAGTTACTTTTTCTCCCAGATCCTGAGTTTCCTCATCTGCATAATAAGGAGGAGGATTACATTCTGTGATTCCATTAGAGGGTTCTTGAGAGGGAGGCCATAAGCCTACCGCGCTCTGCACAGGGCCCGAGTGGGGCACTGGGTAGCGAGCGTCTGCTCTTACGTTGGTCAGGAGGCCACGGTGATCCTGGGGGTGGCGGGCGACACCGGGACAGGCCTGCTCACCCCATTCCCTCCGTCGGGCCTCAGGGCCCCTGTTCTTCTCCATCTGCCTCGGAAGACAACCCTGTCTCAGGGCTCTGTCATTTCACCGAAATAATGAGTTTCCTGAATGTCAGATCCAGCCCTTGTCACCTGGAAGGACCAAAATATGTTCCAAAGCCAGAAAGAAAATTATTTTGGGGTTGTACACTGTTTGGGATTATCCATTGCTTTGAGTTATCTGGCAGCGCTTAGTCACTCCGGGGGCATGTCTGGGTCTCGGCCTTCCTCATTACCGCAGATGTCCCGGCAGGCCGAGCGTGCGTGCGTGCTTCCTTCTACTACCCCCCCACCCCCCACCCCCCCCACCCCCCCCCACCCCCCCCCCGCACTCGGACCCTCTGCCCCGGGTTGGGGCGTGGATGCGGAACTGGTGGAATGTGGGCGGGGACGGGAAGGAGGGGCTGGTGCTGGATAAAGGGCGCCCAGAACCCTTCTGCATGCTGCAGCCCTCCCTGCCCTGGGTCCCAGGGAACAGCAGGCTGGGATGTGGGGACCACGAAGGAGGGGTGGGGACCATAAGTGACTTCCGTCTCTCCCCACAGCTGCTGATGGAGACGGTGGGCTCTGACATCCGCAGCTGCCCCCTCTGCCAGCTCGGTTTCCCTGTCGGGTACCCGGATGATGCCCTAATCAAACACATTGACTCCCACCTGGAGAACAGCAAGATCTAGGGTGCCTCTCCCACCCACTGGCTGTCTCTCTGCCCTCTCCCATCACCCCCAAGCACTCACTCACTTTGAATGCTGCATGAATCTCGTGGGGGGCCCCTGCCCCTTGCGACCCCCAGAGACCTCCACTAGCTGCTGAGTCGACGAGTCAACGCGTGTGCTGTCTCCCTGGCCCAGGCACCGCTCAGCCCTGGCTCTTCCCAGGAGGCCGGTCGAGGCTCTCCCCAGCTCCCTGGCTTCCAACGGGAGTGGGGGATCAGGGCTGGGAACGGGGGGAGGGGGTACCTCACCCAGCCTCTCCCTCTGCCCTTCTGTTCTCAGACACAGTTGGATCCAAGGAGATATCTAGTGCTTGGGCCTGGGGTAGAGGGAGGGTATCAGAGGACTCCAGGAGCTCCCCCAGCCCCTCCCCAGACATCCGTCTTTCTCAGGCTGGGCTCTGCCCAAGGAACATTTCCCTGTGGGGTTCCAGAGCCTGCCCTGCACACTGATGCAGTTCCTCCATCCCATGCCGACTCGGGGCTTGTGGCATAGGCTGCCGCCGGGGGAAGGAGGCCCCTTGATTCTTGCCATTTTCTGCAGGCCAGCCCTGTTCTCCCCCTCTGCCCACCCTGGGGAACAGGGAGGGTGGGAGAGCAGAGGGAGGGCCCTGGAGGGCTGGGAGGGTACAGCCTAAAGAGGCTGCCCTGTGGGCCGTGGGTCCCTGCACCATGACCCTCAGGCCAGGGGACTCTCTGTGCCAACCTTCTAGGCCCGCGCCCTCCCCCTGGAGCCCCCGGCACCGAGGCGCAGATTGTCATGGCAGTTGCTCCCCTCCCCTCTGGCCCCGCCAGAGCTCCTGACACCAACAGGTGCACTGCAGCCTGCGTGTGCCTCAGCCGCTGTTAGCTGGGTGGGTGTCATCAGCCCTGCGTCCCAGGCCAGAACCTGAGGATGGGCCCAGGGTGCTGTGGAGATCAAATTCAAAAGAGCTAACCCCTTTCCCACACCCCAGCGACCCACATTCCCTCTGTGAAATCTACCTCAGAGTCGTACCCTCAGAAGGATGGGTAAGCAGGAGGCCAGGGGGTCCCGGGGCTGAGGTGGGGAGCTTCCTACAGCAAGAGCCTGCCACCCACGATGAATCCACCCCTCCCCCCACTGCCTGCCCCTCCTGGGCCTCAGCCGGGCCCGCGGCAGTGGACGCTACTGTCAGTGCATGTACCATTCTGATCCAACTCTTCCAGGCCCCCCGCCTCCTCACACGCCGCCCCCGCAGTGCAGAGGAGCGAAGGGGTGTGTCAGGCGGGGCAGGGGCCAAGGACTCCGGAGACACGGGGCATCGTACCTTGAATGTTCCCCCAAGGAGGGGAGGTGGGGAAGGGGGAATGCGGAGGGGAGGTGGGGGCCCCTGCGCCCCCCTGAACAAGTCGAAAGTCCAAATAAAACTTACCTGTTCCATCTGCGCTCAGTCTGTGCCCTCCATGGCAGGGGTGGGGAGAGACCCCTTGGTAGCCAGAGGTCTCAAAAACTATCTCAAGGATACACCACCGTGGGAGAGCGGTCAGTGGGCAAAGCGGGGTACGTAGGCCACCCACGTTCCAAGGCGATTCTGGAAATGCCAGCGTGCAAGCAGCCATAGCTGACTTCTGACGAGCTTATTTAGGACAGACACAGAGCAGCAGGGGTGTCTTCGTGTCAAAGCAGCCACCCCAACCCTGAGCAGGTGTCAGGGACTCGAATTTTCCCTCCCTGCCCGTCTGGCAGGCGGAGGGTCTGAAGCCCTCCCTGGGGGCTCGTTTATCAGCAGCAGCTACTTCTTCACCAGATGATTTCTGCGTTCCAGGAACCAGGCCGGGGCCTCAAAGAGGAAGGACATCCGTGTTCCATGTCCTCACGAGTCTGAGAGCAGGGGAAGGGCTGGGCTCCAGGCTTAGCAGCTGCCTCAGAAGCCTCGCAGCCCGGGAGGTCAGAGCCAGGTCATGAACCCTTGAACCCTTGACTCCTGCCCCAGCCAGGGCTGCCCTCTGGCTGCAGAAGGGCCTGAGGTACTTCTGCACCAACTCTGGGTGTCTCTAGCTTCCACTTGACCCTTTTACCATTAAAAACACGAGGTGGGGGCAGTTGCTAATTCGAAGCCTGAGGTTTAGCTCCAGACCAGGGCGAACATTCTTCCTCATTCAGTGTCAAGGTCCAGATCCTCATGGAGAGACTTCCCAGTGTCCCTTGCTCCACTAAAAGATCTTCCGGCCTTGATTCCATCTGCAGCCAAGTGCCCAGTGCCAGGAAAGGTGAGAACAGCCATCCCTATGAAACATGGCGTCACAAGCCATGGGAAAGATGATTCTGGAGCGGCCCCTTAGTGCTCCCCCATCTCAGTCAACTCCCGTGGAGGAAGGCAGCAGCCAGGAGGAAGGCCCTGCATCCTGTGTGGGTCTCTGGAGCATTTGCTAGAAGGCATCAATGAATGGGAGGTGGCAGGGCGACACTAAGCAAAGGGAAATCCTAGCCGTTGAGGAAGGGGCAAAGGATGACTTGGGAATGAGCTGGAAGCAGGGCATGGCCCAGCTAGCCACTTCTGGTCCTTGAGCATGTCTGAGGGAACACGCTGGTGGGAGGGCGCCCGGGGTTCCTGCAACCTGCACTCTCCCTCTGTCATCGGGGGAGGGAGCCTGGGCACATACGGTGCAGATTCTGGCAGCTTGTCTCCTTGGTTCCTGGGGACCTGAGGCAGGGCTCGGGTGCGGGGAGGAAGCTGCTGGGGGCTGGCAGGGAAGGAGAGACAAGTATGCCCCCAGCCCAGATCCCCCAGAACCACAGCCTTTCATTGAATGCTCTTCCTCCACCAAAGGAGAGGATATGGGGTGCGGCGCTCGAAGAGGGGCTGGGGAGCCCTGCCAACACACCCCTCTCTCCCCAAGCAGGACTGTGATCAGACGTAAGGACACGGGCTCCTCATTTCTCTGTAGGACTAAGGTGGGGGCACCAGGGTCTGAGAGTGGGGGGGCAAAGGGGTCTAGATCTCTCGGCTTCTAGAAAGGTAAGGAGGGTGGGACAACTTTCACAGGAGCAAACTGGAGGGAAGATCCCCCGCTGAGGCAGGAAGTACACCTGGTGTGGGGGGGCCCACTCGCTCCCACCAGCACAGACCCAGAGCCAGCCACGGAGGGCGCAGTGGGATAGGGGGTGGGGGACTTCACAGAGACCGAGCTGTCTGTGGTTTGTCTCCAAGGGCCCAATGAAAGGCCAGCACCCAACATTCTCTCCAGCTTCAGCCTGTCCGCCCTCAACCACCAGCCTCTCTTCCAACCACAAGCTGCCCCTCAGGCCTCCCTGCCTCATGTTTGGGGACCCTACAGCCCTCCTGCTCTCTGCCCAGGATTTCCTCGGCCAGAGCTCCCACAGAGAACCCCACCCCCTTCCTGGTCCCCATGCTGTGTCAGGCGATCAGCTGATGGGAGCAACAGCTCCTTCCAGAGGCTGGTGATGTGTATGGTGTGTGGTGTGTGTGGTGTGTGTGTGTGTGTGTGTGTGTAGAAGCTGATCGCCAGCGAAAGGGAGGGGTGTGGGGGTGAGTCAGCGTACTAATGAGAAACACCTCACCCCACAGATTAGGACTACTGAGGAACAGAGGGGTGGGGGTTTCACTCGGTGGCATCCTTATAGGGTGGGGGGAGTGGAACAGCCAGCTCCCCCGGTCCCATTGCTCCCTCAGTGAGGGCAAGAACAGAGCAGCTTTGACCACCGCAGGGAGAATTTCGGCCTGACTCCAGAATGAAACGTCAAGGGCAGGGGGCCCTAACTGGGAAGGGGGTGGGACAAGGCGCCTCAGGACCGAGGTCAGATACTGCGGGAGAGGGGCTAGGCCCGCTAGCACCCCGCTCCTTTGGCTGCCCTGCCCTGATTTCTCTGGGTTGACTCCAGAGAAATTCCTGGCACTCAAAGCTCTGCCCCTGGTTGCCCATGTGCCTCCTAAGAGCTAACTGATACCTGCAGAGGCCATGAGGGTGCTGTTGAGGAGGCACCAGCCCGTGGCCCCTCAGGGGCAGGCTGGGAGAGAAGGCCCTGTTTGGGGGCACTGACTGACTGTCTAGATGTTAATGACTCAGGGAGGGCTGGCAGGGCAGAGGACAGGAGGGGATTGGGGTAGGGGAGGACCTGAGCATCAGCTGGAGGCCTCTTTGGCCTCTTGGGGGCAGCCCCTGTCCTGGAGGCAGAAGCAGAAACCCTGAGAACCGGAGGCTTCACCCCCGCCCCATGCCAGTTCAGCCAAGAACAAGGGCACCAGGCGCACCTCGGAGATGTTCCAGTCGACTGTGTGAGTGTGGGCATAGGGGAGGGGCAGGGAGGGGGACAGGATGGGTGTCGGCCAGCACCTCCAACACCTCCTGATTTGCATTACCACTGACACCCTTCTTGACCAAGTAAATGGAGCCAGAAATAACAAGGGGGGGGAGGTGGTTCCCCGTGGGAAGGCCTTTGAGACTGTCTTTCCTTGCCTCCAACACTCCCATGATGCTGGGGGCAGAAGGTCATGCCTTTTGCAGCCCCACAGCTGGCCCCTGGGGGGTGAAATGCGCCCGCTGTTGCTCCTCCCTCCTCAGATTGGGCAGACACCCCATCCCGGCCTCCACACCCCTCAGCCCCAGATGCCCCAGCCCTTCCCCCTCTCCTTCTTCAAAGCCTGCTCCACACACCCCTTCCTCCCCTGAGAACACGTCCCGGGGGCCCCTCTCCTGGCAGAGATGACCCCAGCCCTGTGTCCTGTTTCCAATGTCAAATTGGGCATTTCCGAGGCAGGGCCCTAACTGCCCCCGACCCCCGCCACCCTGCCAACCCGGGAGTCACTCAAGGGAACATTCTGCATAAGAAACAGTCCAAACAACAGCAGGGGGCTTGTGAGTAGATTCTAGAAGTGGCATGAAGTGGACCAGGGGCTGGTGTGGGACCTTGGCCCTAGGGCCATGGGGTGGAAGGGACAGGGGACTCCCAGCTCTGTTAGAGTCTCCTGGTGCAACCTCTCTCCAAGGAATTCCAAGGTGCCAGGCCTCTCCCTTGTGAGATCCTTGGAGAAAAGGACCAGGATTGTTCCATTTTGACATTTTTATCCCCTGCCCCAGTGACTGCCACACAGACACCCCCCCCTCCAAAAAAAAAAAACCCTCACATTTGGTGTTCAATTTATGTGCACTGAATTGACTCCTGTCCCAAAGAGGGTGGGGAATGATGCCACAGGCACGGCTTGCAGGCGGGAGACGGTAGACGTGAAGGGCCAGAGAGAAGGCAGCTCGCTGCGCCAGAGGGGTCCCAGCCCCTGGGAGGGCAAGGTGTTGAGGGCGGAGGCAGCGCAGAAGGGCCTGGCAGGGAAACCAGGTCACAAGAGACAGCCAGAGGGCTGTGAACACGCTGTGGGAAGGAGCGAGTGATGAGCTGAGAACTGCCCCCGCCCCAGAGATGCTATTTTGGAGAGAGAGAATATATGCAGCGCGGGGCGCGGGGTGGGGGGGGTGCTCGGCACTTCCACAGGGGTCAGCGGGAGCACCCGCCGCCTCTCCTCTGCCTCCCCAGCCGTCTTCCTCGGCCCTGGCACCTCCCCTGCCACCGCGCTTCCTCCACATTGGGAAAATCTGGTTCTCTGGGGCCCAAGAAGAGGAAGAAGGAGTGAGAAGATTTGCAGCTGGCCTCTTGGCGCCCCGCTGAGGGTCCTCAGGGGCCTCAGACCTAGAGAGAAGCTTCTCTTTCCATTCGTTCTTGTAATAAAAATGTGGGGCACCCCTCAGCGGGCCCGAGCACCACTTCTTACCCCTAACTGTATACTTTAGCATCAACCTTTGGAAGGAGTTGGTGATAAAAGAGGCCGGGGCAGAAGGCGCTTCCAGGGCTAGGTGGGTGGGCTCACAGGAGGCTCCACCCCTCCCAATGGGGAAGCTGCTCTTGCCCCTTTGGGCTGAGGAGGTTGGACAGAGGTCAATATGAAGTAGGGCCCTTGCTTGGCATGAAGGGAAATTCCTGTGCCCCAGCTGAACCCCTCTGAGGGGCCCTGAGTCATTTGGGGACGAAGGCTCCAATGCCCTGTGGGTTTTTGTGGTGGCTGGGGGCAGGGGAGGGCAGGGGTGCAGATAAAGAGCACGGGGCATGAGTGGAGACTTTTGTTTTCGTTTTTGGAACTTGGCTCTTGCTGCTGGAGTCCAGCTTTAGCTGAAGGACAAGGTTGGCTGAGATGGTGAGAAGGCCCAACTTCCAGCCAGTGAGGTGCTGGGCGCGGCCACAGTAGGAGGAACATTAGGTTCGACTTTCGGAAGAACTCGCAGTGAAGACAGCAGGGCACATTTCTGAGCCCAAGCAAGCCGTCTGGTCCCCTAGATGTTTCCCACTGTGGGTGCCCCCTCCCTCCCTCTAAGGCTGGGGACTTCAGGCCGGTGCTGGGGCACTGCTGGGGCAGTGCGGGCCAGCACAGGGAGATGAGCAGTGACCCACGGTGGGGGGTTGGCATCTGAAAGCTCCAGGGAGGAGCAATGAGGGAGGGCTCAGGCCAGACCATGGGTGAGGGATGGGAGTTAGAAGACCGCAGGGGAGAAAGCCTGTCTCTCACCTCAGTCCCTCTCCCAAGTCCTGTCTTCTTCGAGCTTTTCCTCTTCTGGGCCTGTAGGCAGGGGAGCCCATAGCTGCCTCCCCAAGAGAGCCTGGTCTACAGGACTTATCAGCGGGAAGCAGCAGAGTTGGGGGGTATGGATGTGGAGACAAATTTCCTGAGGCAGAGGAGCTGGGGGGCAGCCAGAGAGGGGCAGGGGGGTGCAGGGAGCCCGTATTCTTCGGTCAGAGCCCTCTGCTGCAGAGGGACGCCCAGCCCAGGCTTTCAGCCCACACGTGAGTGGGTGGGCTGGTTGAATGGTGATCATGTCCCTCCCCCTTCCTGGGGCCCTTGGCCTTGTGGGTGTTGCAGGAGCTGAACTCTCCTGCCTCCCCGCTGAAGTCAGCAAAAGCAAACTGTGGATGGGAGGGGAGGGCAGGGTCAGGAGAGGATGGGAAGGAGATAGTTCACCCAGAAGCATGGGTGAGGGGCAGGGAAGAGAACAGTGCCCCCTGGTGCTGGCCTGCCTTTCTGGCGTGCCCAGCACACACAGAGAACTCAACTGGGGAGTAAGAGAGCTCCTGCCTGCCTTAGCAGCCCACTCCCTCCTAGACTGGCAGGTGGTTAAGCCTGAGGACGGAGGAGGGACTGAGTGGAACTTGCTACAGGGGGTCTCAGCCACCACCTCACTGAGAACTCAGAGCTCAGGGATTCGGGTGCCTCTGGTCTCAGGCACAGCCCATGCGCACACGAGGGTCTCTGCCCACTGTGCTCCAGACTTACCCCATCACACGTAGCTCCAGAAGCATGAGGTGTGAGGACAGTCCCAGCCACACACACACACACCCCCTTCCTCACGTACCAGGCTCCAAGTGACACCCACCTGCAGTAACACACTCTTCCCAGCACACGTGGCATACACGCACACACACGGCCTCTCACACAACCAGGAGTGCAGTGCCACACAGGTATGGCCCAGGTGCCACCGGGACATCAGCACAGAGTGCCGTGCACTCACACACGACCCCACGCACGATGCACACCAGCACATGCGTGGCGTCCCACATGCACACGCAGGCCGATGCTCCTGGCTTTGAAGCAGATCCCATTCCTCAGTGGGGTGCCGCCAAGTGCTTGACAACGATGGGGCTCTCCCGCTGACCGTATTTTGCCGTGTATAATGGGCACTTTGTTGCCCAAATGTTCGAGGGAAAAATATGAATGTGTGTTATACATGGGTAGTACTAATTTCCATATCTATGTAAATGTTTTTAGTTCTTTTATTTACACTCATGCATTAAAAGTATAACTCTAGAATGCAATAATGATATCTGTGCAAAATAATACCCTGAAATACAATAATCAGTTTTACATATAAGTTAAAAATTGAGTTAAAAAACTAAAACGAGAGATTTTTTTCCCTGAAAGCTTGGGCCAAAACCGTGGGTGCGCATTATACACGACAAATACGGTAAGTTGCCGCCGAGGGTACTGACCGTCGTTGGGAAGATGCTCACAATCAGCGCCAGCCCACTACCCCTTATCTTTGTAGATATCACATGACAACCCTTCCACGCAGATGGGTGGCCCCCAGGAGGGCTGCACCTGGGCAGCAGTGACTCATTTGGGCGGCTTCTTTCCCCATGGGGGTGCTCTCCTCTTCCCTGGCCTCTCGAACTTGCCGATTGTGTCTTGACCCCACTTCCTGCCCCTCTCACTTCTCTCCCTCCTTCCCTGTCGCTCGGGGGCTGTGAACTGTGGCTGGTACTCAGGTACTCTCTCACCCTTGCTCCCTCCTTTCTCTCCCTGCCTGTGGCTACAGCCGCCAGGTATGGAGGGGGACAGGACCATAGCTAATTCAGGCAGGCTTCCAGGAGGAAGAGGTCAGGAAGATGCCTCTGGTTCCCAGAAAAATGCTAAAGCTGTCTGTGCCCAGGTGCTAATGTATCTGCCTCCTTGTGCCTGGCCTGGCCCTGGGTACTTCCTCCTTGTCCCTGGTCATCTGGACAAGGAGTCTGGTCAACATTGAAAACCATGAAGGGGAGGGAATTGTCTCCTTGCAGGGTTGGGGTGGTGAGTGAGGGGAGGTGGCGAGCGCCTGTTCTGAGCACCAGGAGCTCTCCTTCTGACCGTGCTCTGTGAACATTGCATCACTCTCAGAGCTTCCGCTCCTCAGCTTGAAAAGCAACGAAGGGACTGGACTAGGCAGTTTTAATTTCCTTCTCGGCTCTGACATTTTGGCTTTCTATATTTCTGAGATTCTTCTAAAATCTATTCTGTGAGCAGCAGCCCTTATTGCTAACCCTGATCTCTTCCCAGATCATGAGGGAAGAGAACTCGGGTGGTTTGGGGATTGGGGAGCAGTGGGTGCCGCAGCCCAAGGAGCTGGAGGCTGGGCCTGGGCGCCTGTAGGTTTGGGTTTGGGGCCTGGCGGGCCCTGTACATTCAGGGACCTTCCAGCAGTCTCTGTTCTCTTTGCTGTGGCTCCTGAGTTACTCCTGCCACACACTTGTAAGAGGAAAAGGCGGTAGGGGTAGGGAAGAAGGAAGACAGGAAGGAAAGGAGGGGGAGGAAGGAAGGAAATGGAGGGGACGGGGAGAGAAGTGTTCCCAGGTGTCACACACCCTTCCAGGGTGCATCTGCAAGGCGGGGTGGTTTGGGCCCTCCTGAGCTCTCGCTGAGCTGTGCCAGGGCAGAACCAAGTGGCCCGGGCAGAGGCGGGGGTCCCACTGCTCTGCTCAGGGCCTCCTGTCCTGCTTTGCTGCTCCTTCGAAAACAACTGAAACCACAAAATTGGCTTGTGGTTGGGTGAATATCAGTCACTGCTACTCAGCTTGGCTTCCTAGGATGACTAAGGGAGTTGGAAGGCCCTCCAATTAGCCCCCCAAATTTTCAGAGGACTCAGAGGCAAAGATGGAAAGGTGGCTTCCTTTGGAAGCTTTTGCTGATGGCTGAGCTCCCAAATGGCAGAGCTGCAGGCATTGCATTCTGGGATGTCTGTGGGCCCAGGGGTTTGGGGCTGGGGTGAGGGTAACATTATTTTGGGGCTTTCTCACCAGTAGCTTGGAGTGGAGAGCGACTGAGGATGAGGGCCCTTGGGTCCCCTCCTTTCAATCTGCCTCTGCCAGCTCCAATTCCCAAGGGAACCTAGAACTGGGCTGGTGCTGAGGGTGGGACAGGGCACAGTGGGTCACCTGTGCAGAGCCTGGGGATCAGCCCAGCAGCTCAGCAGCCCAGCAGGTGCCCGGCCCTGAGACCAGAGTCCTCCATTGGAATTCCCCCACCTTCCTCCCAGAGTACTCTGTGACCTGGAGACAGGCCCCTCCCCTCTCTGGGCCCAGGTCCGAAGGTGGTCCTTCTGGCAGGGGTGGTGCAGATGGAGAAGCCAGGTTGTGAGAGCAAATGCCCAGCACACCCAGCTCCCAACCCCAGGCCAGTGTCCTTTAGAGTCTGACAGTTCTGGAGTTGGACAGGGCCTGCCTGTCCATCCTTCCCAGAGTGAGGAAGAGAGTGCTCCGCTGATCCTGAGTTTGGGGTGGAGGTGGAGCAGGCAAAGCAGGCTGTGTTCTTCCTTCCTGACCTTAAACCACTCTTGGCCCCTTTTCCTACCCGCTCCTTCATGTGCAGCAGTGGTGGGGAGAAGGTCCCATCCCCTCACCTCAGTGTTATGTAAAGTGGAGTAAAAGCATCCTTTAGAAAGTTTTGCCACTCTTACTGATTTTAACATTTCAAAAGAAGAAGTGCAGCTTGCAAACACACATCCAGCCCTGTCTCCAGTCCCCGTCTCCCTGCCACCCCCCAACCCCACTCACACCCAGAAAGCATTCTGGAAGTGCCTGAGCATCCCAGCTGCCTGGCGCTCCCTTCCCCTCCGGGCCGGAAAATGACCCCGCCTGGGTCAGGAGGCGGGGCTTCACCCCAGCTCGGTTGTCCCTTTTGCTGACTCTATCTCTAAACCTCGGTTTCCCTTTCCTGAGATAAAAGACTTGGATTGTTTCCGTGCTGACCTTTCGTGTGTCTGTGACCCTCGTAGAGAAAGGGAAAAGGTGGCCATCCTGCGACTCCTCCGGCACGCGCCCACCAGCTCACTCTCTCCCAATGCCCAGCTGCCCCCACTCCTGCCCTCCACTCTCTTTCTGACTGTCCATGGTCTCGGTTTCTCTCTCTCCTGCTTTCATTCTCTGTCTCTCCATCTCTCTTTCTGTTTCAGCTCCCTGCTCCTGCCATCTTGCCCCCCAGGACGGGGTGGGCACACGTGAGGTCTTCAGATCGCTGATTTGGGCCCTTCTCACCACCCGCTCTGGGGCATGAGCATCCAATGTCCTCACGGGCCAGACCCTTCCCAAAGCCACCTGCCCTCATCCAGGGTCTGGAAGTCAGGTTCTGATGACTGGGGTTCATATCTCTTTGAGCCTGGTCTGAGAGTCTGCACAACCTGCCCCCGCCAGCCCAGGGCTAGGGGGTACATCCCCTGGGGGGCAGAAGAGGAGTCAGTTTTCTGAGATGGGAATTGTCTGCCTCTTCATTGATTCCTGGATCCTTTGATCTTTCAGGACACCCAAAGGGATGCTTCTTCTCACTTAAGGAGAAGAGGGGTCTGTTTTAATGTCCCCGGATGCAAGGTGGGGAGCAGGGTACTAATCAGACTTGTGATTCTGGGAGGGATAGAAAGCGCATGTAGACAAGGGACATATAGGAAGAACATGCGCTGGACAAAATATATGTCACTCACAGGCACACCAGAGGCATGACACTTCCTCTCCTCCACCCCATGCTCACCCTTGGGGGCTGAGGGGGCCCACCCAATACCGATGTCACACACACACACACACACACACCCGTGCTCGCGCTCCAGCGCACACATCTGAGGAGCTAGAAGAGGACTGGGGAGCTGGGCTGAAAGCGGGGAGGGGGTGGGACAGGAAGGCAAGGTAGCCCCACCCCCACTCCGTGCACGTGCCCACCCCCCTCCTCCTCCTTTCCTCCCGGTAGCTGGCGAGGTCTCTGCCCCCTTTACTTTTCCCAGCTTCGAGGAAATACCTCCCTTTAGGGGAAAGCGAGAGATCTTGAGGGGGAGCAGGGGAAGCACTGACTCGGGCAGGGGCGTGAGCCTGATTTTCCAGTCTGGGGCGGGGCGGAGGGGGATGGCACCGGGGGACGCCCAGGCTCTGGGGCCTGACTCAGAGCCAGAACCTCAGAGTTCCTGCACCGTATTGTCGTCGGGGAACAAGAAGCCACCAGGTTTATAAGAAACTGCGATTCATCTCTGCCCCCTTCCACCCCTCCGCAAAGGACCAAGTTAGACAGCCCGCGCAAGGGAAGGAGCCTGCCTCAGATGATCTTTTTGAAAATCTTCCCTGGGTTTGTTCAAGAAGGACAGGTTTAGGCGTTTTAGATCTTGAGAGGGGTCTGGGGCCAGAGGATGGGAACCTCAATTTCCCCCATGTAAGCTGTCAAAGACAGACTCTCCTCACTCCCAGCCCAGATCAGGAGTTCTTCAGCCCCATATGCATTCCCCAGAGCTTCTGCTGAGGCTGCAACAGGGGCGCACAGGGGCTGGTCCCCAGCGTTGGCACAGAGGTCCCCATAGAGAGGGGTGGGGCAGCTGGCAGCTCCAGCTGGCTCTGCTGTTCCCGCTCTTGGCCGGTGGCTCACAGGTCCCAAGGTGAGAAGCAAGAGGGCGAGGAGTGCAGGTTCTACGAGCTGAAGGTGTGATGAGGCTCAGAGTGGGCAGAGGGAATGTGGCAGGAGGTGTGCCCGTGGTGTCCTCCTTCCAACTCTTAAGAGCTGCCCAGAACTCCCCTTTACTCCCGTCCCCTCCCCACTCAGAAACACCTAACAGCTCGGGTGTGTGGCAGTGGGCCCAGGTGCCAGGGGCAGAGAGTTCGGAGAGGCAGGAAGGCCGCTGTCCCTCCCCTGCACCCGGAAACCAGGACTCCTGCGCTCCTCCAGTCTGGACCGTGTTCCTTTCCTGCCTCCACGCGTGTGTCTGAGCCAGTCCCTGCCCTTTGCAGCTCTTCAAACCTGCTTCCCACCCCTTATGCCCCATAGGTGGGTGGCATTTGCTGAGCAATGAGGTTCAGTTCTGCAGGGTCATCAGGCAGAAAAGGACTGACTTCCCAAAGTTCCAGGGAACGCTCACCGGGTGACCCAGGGAGGCCTCCGGGTCTCTCGAACTAGAGTCTCCTCTTTGCCAGTGGGGTCATGGGAAGGCATGTGCAAGCATGGGGCTGGGCACTGTGTCACCAGCTGTGTGACAGTGACCAGGCACTTACCTTCTCTGTGCCTCAGTTTCTTTGTCTGTAAAACAGGGACAATGACCCCTGCCCCACTGACCTCAAAGCATCGCGAAGTCTAATGAAGTCAAATGTATGAATTGCCTGGGGCGGGGGCTGGTCATCAGGAAGAACTCAGATTTTTCCAGTTTCCGAACTCACTGGGAGTCAAGGATGAGACAAAGCACCAGCCGGCCGTGGCAACGTATCAGGCAGCGGGAGCCTGGGAACCCTGGGACAGAGCCCGTCGTCTCTGGGCCCCAAGGCTGGGCTGATGAGCCCAGGACAGCGGATGTGCATGTGTATAATGCAAAGCCCACGGGCCCGGTGTCTTGATTCCCAGCCACTGGCCCAAATGCTAAGGACGTGCCTGACCGTAGCCACCCAGGCAGCACGTCAGGGTCTGCTGCCAGCGATCGGAGAGAAACGGGGGTGGGCATGTGCAGGGGGCAGGATGGGCAGCCGCGCCAGCTTCCCTGTGGCTGGAGAGGCGGCCTCAGGGGCCTCCATCGAGTGCCAGCTGCCCATGGCCCTGGTGGAAGGCGGTGGGCCGGGCGCCTTGTGACACTTGCTGGGTAACTGCCGGGGGAGGGGGCAGCGGACGACAGACTCCCGGGGAAATCTCAGACTTGCGTGTCAGAGCGCATCTGTGTCTGGGTGGTAAGTGGGGTTAAACTCAAGGTCAGACCTAGCCAATCCATGTTCATCTCAGTGGCTGGAACCCAGGGGCCCGCTTAGCTGGAGATGGAGCTGCTAACGCCTGGTTTGTCCCTCTGCCCCAGACACCTGGTTGCCGGCCTGCTTTCGGCCTGGGCCTGGGATTTTTGAGGCCCAGGGCACGGCAGGCAGATCGCAGGCCTCCCTTCCATTCCCACATTCCAGGTGCTAATCTCTCTATGGGGTCTCGGAAGAAAAAAGAGATTGAGCTGCAGGATGAGAGGCTGCAGGAAGACACTGAAAGGACTTTCCAGCCTTATGCGGATGAGGTGAGCGGTGGCTCCAAACTGCTTGAACAGAGAGAGCACCGCCAGGTCCGTCCAGTCCAGTCGCCTGGCCTCCGTCTGATGTCGGAGGCCATCGACCCGCCCCAGGCTCCTGGGTCTCCTACCTCGTTTCCCCTTGCCCTCTGCCGCGCCTGTCCCAGGCCCCTGTTCTGTTTCTGCTTCACGGCGGGACTTGAGAAGGAGGCAAAGGGGGGACGAGGGAAAAGGGAGCTCTGAGAACTAGCTGGAGGGCCGAAGTGGACCCCAAGCAAGATGTCAGAAGGGAATTGGTGGCAGGTGGATTTGTTTGCATGGGCACGAAATGTAGGATATGTCAGCAAGCCACCTTTGCAGCAGGGGGACTGGAGGCCGCCAGGTACGAAGGGCTTCCAGAGGGGACTCTCTCCCTTCGGAAGAGAGTTTGTATATATGTTGTGGGTGGGATGGGGTGGAGAGAGGAAGGGCTGCATTTGCCTGCCTTTGAGGAGGACGCTGTGCAGCAGGAAGGCCAGAAGTTGGACTGCAGGTGGAATTCCAAAGTGTCCCCATGAGACAGGGCTGTGGGAGACAGAGGGCCAGCTGCCTGGCCCGCAGCCTTCTAGTCCCCACTCCTGGCCCACCGGTCCCCTGCAGATACTCCTCAGCTCCCCCACCACACTCTGGCCGGCAGCCCTGGGGAAGCTACGTGGCATTCTCACCACGGGCCAGTGCGGCTGCGGCTTCTTCCCTCTGACCTATTTTTTATTCTTCTGATGGGATTTTCACCCCCACCCCCCACCCCTCACACCAAAGCCCCAGCCCCCTGGGCCCGTCAGCTCCACCACGTGTCAAAACTGCCCCTGTCACTTTGCACGTTGGTTTCTCAGTCCAGCCGGCCCCTCCCCGGGGCCTGAGAGCGATGGCTAATTACCCAGCTGCCGAGCCCTCACCCCCACCCTGCCCCTCCACTCACAGCCCCAACAGAGGGGCCCCAGGACCGCTGGAAGGAGAATCTGGGGCCTCCTCACCCTCCTGCTGCGTGGCAGGAAGTCCTTCCTGCCATCTAACTTCCATTCTTCCCTCTGTCCTGCCCCTAGCCGAAGGCAGACACAGAAGAGGGTGGGGCTGGAAGGGACTTTGGGGTACCCCTCAAGGGACAGAAAGGGGAAACTGGCCTCTGCCCTGGGTTTTGGGAAGTCTCCTGCACTACCCCCCACCTGCTCCCTCACAGAATTCTAGCGGATGGTGTCTGCTGACTGTCCCATTTCACAGAGCGGAAAACTAAGGCACAGAGAGGGAAAGCACTTAGCCCAAGATCGTCAGGGGCCAGGGGTGCAGTCAGGGCCAGAGCCCAGAGCTTCCTGTCTGTCTTTCCGTTTGCTTCTGGGTCCTCCCCATGTGACACCTGCTTCCACACAACCCTGCCCCTACCCCTGCCCAGGCGTGTTCTCTGCCACGTCCCCCTCTCTCTTGCCCACTGGCCTGGCAGAGCTTCATCTTGGTATCTCAGGGCTGTCCCGCTTGCTTCAGTCACCATTTAGGAATGGGATTTGTCCCTTCATTGCCTTGCCCGCCCCCCACCTACGGCCAGTGTCCCCTCCCCCTCCTTTCATCCATCCCTGGTCCAGTCCACAAGTCTGACCCCATCTTGTCCCCACTCTACACAGTTAACCAGATGGACAAGCCAAAGGGCCTCAGGCCAGAGGCAGACAGGCCCAGGGCAGACTCACAGATGGAGGCCCAGTCCCAGACGGACAGACAGACAGACAGACAGACATGCCGCAGGCACACTGAGACCCGGAGAGGCCCGAAGACACTGACAGAGCCGTGGAGGTACAGGGACACAAGCAGGCTCAGAGCCCCGGAGGAAGCGGACGGACAGACACGGAAGGACAGCAGAGAACCTACGCCGAGGACAAGCAGGCAGAGGTTTTGCAGATCCCAAAGACGGAGGCGGACACGGAGAAGACTCGCCGTGCCGCAGGCAGAAGCCCAGGGCCCTGGGAGACAGAGCTGGACAGACACAGCGGAGAGACAGAGACTCAGAAGTCCCCAGAGTCACGGGGCACACGGGCTGTACGTGGTGGCTCGCAGGAAGCCAGAAGAGGGCCTCGGAGAGGGAGGGTGCCGAGCAGGGCTCATTCCACTGTCCTGCGGCCGAGGGCCGTGTGGAGTAGCCTCGTGTGGGATGCCTGGCCTGGCAGAGCCTGACTGTGCCAGGGCGCTGTGCCGCCTCCAAGAATAGAAGACGGGGCGCAGAGAGGAGCCTGGCTGTGAAGGGGTTAACCCCTGGGCCTGTATCCCACTCATCCCCCCCCCCACCCCGCCACAACTCCCTGTGCCCAAAGCCCTGGGTATTCCCCCTACCCCCACTCCTGGTAACCGGACCCTGCTTCCTGCCTGAGATTAAGGGCCTGTCTACTGAGATTCCCCAGGAAGGGGGGTGGGGGGACACAGCCTCTCCCCAGGGCCTCCCTGAAGCTCCCGCTTGCTTGTCCTTTACCTGGCTTGTCCCATGATTGCGGAGGTGCTCAAGGGCTCAACATCTTAGTCTTGCTTCAGGAGGGTGCAGGAACCAGCCTGGGAGCAGAGTGAGGGTGGGGTGCTGCGTGGGTGTGGGTGTGTGTGGGGTGTGGGTCCCGTGTGAAGAGCTGGGGCCTGGGTGACAACCGTTAGAGACGAGGGAGGAGAGACGACCCGAGACAAGGAGATGGGGTGCCCACCGAGGGAGAAGGGCTGAAAGCAGCAAACAAGGACCCGGGCAGGGCCTGGAGCCACAGGGTAAGGCCTGCCCAGCCTTGAGGCGTGTGTGGGGTGAGGAAGGGTGAGCCAGCCTGGAGGGGAGAACCCAGAGCCCTTGACCTTGAGAGGAGCTCACACCGGCCACCTGGTGCTGGGTGTTGGGGACTCGGAACTCCTGCAGCTGTTATGGGGGGAGGGGATTCTACAGGTGCCTGTCACCCCCCTTCTGTCCTCGCTGGCTGTTAATCCGATGGTTCCGGCCAGGCTCTCTGAAGGACTCGCGGTCTGGACCCAGAGGGGGCGGGAGTTCAGGGCGGGCGGGGGTGAGCCGAGCAGATGCCCGAGGATCTCAGGGAGGCTGGATGTGGGGCAAGAGAAGAGGGTGTGGATCACAGGGATTTGTCTGGCATAACTCCGCGCTGGGTGTGCGGGCACACTTGGGCGATGCACGCCCACAGACCGTGCTGCAGGTCCGCACCTGAGGGTGTGAACTGGCCAAGGGGCAAGTGCGCTGTGGGGCTTCAGAGCCCCGGCCCTGGCGGTCACCTTGCCAGGAGCTCCCGGGGGCACGGGCTAAGCCCACCTTATCTCTGTGATCCCAGAGGCCCCAGGGTCTGGCGCATCCCAGCCCTCAGTTCCTGAGTCTGCAAGCATGGTGTGTGGGCCTCCGGAGGGGAGGTCTTACAAAGAGGTTCCTTTTTGGCCCAAGGCCCTTAGTGGTGACTGGAAGGTGGATTTGAAGGACAGTTTTTTTTTTTTAATTTATTTATTTTTAAAGACAGTGGAAGGGAAGGAGAAAGAGAGAGAAACGCGGATGGATTGCCTCTTGCACACGCCCCAACCGGGGACCAGGCATGTGCCCTGAAGCGAACTGGTGACCTTTCGCTTCTCGGTGTGTGATGCCCAACCAGCTGAGCCACACAGGTCAGGGCATGAAGGACACTTTGAGGGGACCAGTGGGTGCTGCAGGAAGGAATGGGACGGTGCAGGCAGCTGAGAGGACAGGAGAGAGGAGGCAGTTCAGCACAGCGGTCCCTCTGTCCCGCTCCTGCCCTGCGGCAGAACCCTCACCGCACAGCAGGCCCAGGCCACCCTGCGGAGGTCTGTGAGCTCCATGTACTGGCAGGGAAGACATTGCAGTTGAGATGCTTGAACAGGCCACACAGCCAGGGAGGGCTGGAATTGGGGTTCCAAGCCCGCCCCCCTGTTTCCCTCGGCCCCGGCCTCTGGGACCCACGGGACCCACGAGTGTCCCTGCATCTGCAGCCGCCCCTCTCACGGGCTCAGCGCCCTCTCCTCTGCTTTCCCCTCTTGCTGGGCCTGAGACTTTCTCACTGAGTCACGTTCTGGGTTTCTGATTTCTCGGTCCCTGTCCCTCCACCTCTAAATTTCTCTTTCAGAAACGCAGCCCAGGCCTCTCACCGTGCCCGCTCTTTCTTTCCCTGCCTCACCCCCAGCACGCTGCCCCCATCTCTCTCATTCATCCACGCTCTTACGGCCTCTCGGGCTGTGCCCGGTGCGGGGGAGGGCAGAAAGCCTGGGTGCTGGTGCCCTATGCTGAGTCTCCACCAACAGCCGCCCACCACCCCGTGTACTCGCTGCTCAGCCTTCCCCAAACCTTGCAGTATCAGCCCTAAGAGCCTTCTGGGTCCCTGCGGGAGCTCATCACTCCAAACATTTTAAGGAGAGGACCCAGGTGGCCGTTAGATTCTGGGGTGAGGAATCTAATATCTGGTCCCGGAGCTTCCATAAGAAGGTCTTCTTGATGCCGGTAGCAGCCTGCCTCAGACAGCAAACCTTCCCCACACTGAGGGGTGTGCAGCAAGCAAGGCTGGGGCACAGTGACTTTCTTATAAAGGAACATGACTTGGAAGTGGAAGAGCAAAGTGGGAGGGAGCCTGAGAGTGGGACCGGTGGACTCCCTGGGGTCCAGCGACACCTGGAGTCCCTCCTAAAGGCACAGGTTCTGGGGACCTGGCACGGGCCTGAGAATCACAGTCTCTAGAGGGGGGCCTCAGAAATCCACACCGTAATAGCTTCCTGGCCCCGTCTGCAGCTCACAGGTGTGACAGCGCCGTGTGACATTGGGGGAGCCTTCCTCATTCGGAGTCTTGCTGGAAACCGTCTTGGAAAGGAGCCTCAGCTACACAGAGAGGACAACAGGGTGGAAGACCGGTGTCCAGGCTGGGGGGTTCCAAGCCTTTTCTCATGTGATCATGTGGCTTTTCATTCAGTGTTATTGTTCTTTCTCCAAATGGGAAGGCGACCATTCTGGCGGGCGGAGCCGTGGGTCCGGAGACCGGGGCTCCTGCCTGGTTCTGCCACAATGCAGTGTGTGAGTTTGGTAAATCACTCGGTGTCTTGTATTTACTGTCCACCTGTCCCACGACATTTGCTGTTTGTTGGGCACCGTGACTCTTCCCATCCTGGACACGCACCCCGCACATCTTTGCCCCCACCCCACCTGGGCCCGCCTTCTGGGTGCTCAGCGGATGGAGGGGATGAGAGGGGGGCTGGGAGGAGCAGTGACAGGGAAGTAAGGGGATCCCATGGGGGCTCATCTCCTGCTCCCCATTCCCGCCACCCCAGCCCTGGGGCCAGGGAAGAGGTGAGGCGGCAAGAGGAGGAGGAGGTGTCACCGCCAGGGTTCTTCTTCTCACCCAAGCTGGCAGAGGGCGGGACTGGCAGTGGTGACACCAGGGTTTCTCAGCCCCCGCTTTTCACGAGCACTTTCTTTTTTGGGTGGAAGAAATTGGAGGGAGGGGGGTGAGGAATCTGGGGTTGGTGAGCCAGGTTGGAAGACCCTGTGAGAGCCCATCAGGCTACAGAGAGACCACCCCCAGCCACCATCTTCCTCCAGGGACGTGTCCCCAAGTTCACCTGATTCTGAGACTCCTGATCCGCCCCGCCCTAGAAGCTGGGTGGGAGCTGAGGGTCCTCCTGTTCAGAGGCAGGGGGATGGATCACGTGACCTTAGGATTAGTATGGAAAAGGGGAGCAAGGGAGGGACAAGACTCCATTTGGCTTCCACAGCCAAGCACTTAGCAAAAGATCCCCCCTGAAGAGATGTCAGCACTCGTGTCTCCTGGGGACAGTCGTTCAGGGAAGTCTTGCTGAAATCTGAAAGGTAGCCAAGGATTCCGAGGTCACCCTCTCTTTCCAGCGATGCCACCCCCCTTGGAACAGCAGCAGAAACTTCCACCATCCTGAAGGCGCGGGGAAATGATGGGTAACGGGGTGGGAGGAGGCCTGTGCCTGGTGCTGGTGCTGTCGTAGTCTATCTGGCCTCCATCCTCAGGGGGTGTACTGATTCTTTCTCCCCCCATGCTCCCTGGGTCATGCCCGCCCCCTGGGGTCCCCAGCTTTGCCTGCTCTTGCTAACCTGCCTCTCAGTTCAGCTCTAGTTGGGAGCAGCGAGTCCCCATGGACGCCTGAGGGTGCAGCCCTGTTGGGCTGAGAGAGAGAGGCAGAGCTGCGGCTAGCCCCCAGGGGAGAACTGAAGAGGGCAGGGGAGGCGGGGAGAGGAAAGGTTCGGCTTTATCAGATGAAAGAATTTTGCAAAAACACTATTTAAAAAACTAAATCTTTATCTATATATTGACATGCAAGAAATTCCATGACACCTAGTTGAGTGAAAGAGAAAAACACGTGTCAGAGCAGCACGGTGTTTATATAAAAGTGTGTGTTTGCGTGCACACGTGTGCACGTGTGTGCCTGTGCCTGTGAGTGCGCACACACAAGACAGAGACGGAGAGGCTGCGTGGAGAGAGTAACGTCTCCAAGGGTGGTCTCTAAAATGCTAATCCTAAATTTGGGGAGATCAACACAGTCCTGACTGACTACTGTTACTGCTTAAGTTTTCTGTGTGTTTTATCTTTATAGGACAGGAAAACTCCCAATGATGCTATTTTCAGGGGGTTTTTTTGGGGGGAGGGTAATTTTCATCGTAACAGGAATAGAACTACATTAGTCAACACACAAGGAAAAATACAGACAGAGAAGCCCTGGTCCTGTCGCGGGAGCCGCCCAGCAGAACGCGCGGTAGGTTTCTCTCCCATCCGCCTGCCTCTGAATCTGTTCCAAGCCGCTTCTCCGCCTCCGTGTAACAATAGATTGGAGGTTCCTGCACAGGTACCCCATCTCATGGAAGGCCCACAACCCCTCTGAAAAGCAGATCAGCTTCCCCCAGCCGAGGAATGAAGCACTTGAGGCTGACTTTCAGGCAAGGAAGGTGGTTTGCCCAGGTCACACACACCTGAGTGACAGGCACAGCCAATCCTGAGACTGGGCGCTGGCCGCCCAGCGCTACTTAGAGTGCCCTTCTAGCCATAGCCCAGGTGAGGGAGCTTTGGTGGGCCCAGCCCCGCCCAGGGCCCTGCAAGCCTGTGGCTGTGGTCAGATGTAGTGCCCTCGGCACAAGGTTCCAGGCCTGCATCTGACACAGCCCGCTGGGCCTCTGGCTGGGAGAAGGATCGCCAGCACTTCCTGCAAAGCCTCTGAGCGCAGAGCCTGGACACGCTGGGCACCCATGAAATTCACGGTCGAAGCGGCTCAGCCTGCGAGCATTGCGAGAAGGCCAGTTGACTCCCATCTGAGGCGTCACCGAAGGCTTCCCATAGGAGGGAGCCTCTGAGCTGAGGCTTCAAAAGCAGTTGGATTTTCCATGAGTATCCAGAGAAGGGACAGGCTGGCGTTTCAGGTAGAGGGGCTGACTCTCCCAGAAGGCAAAATCTTTAAGCGCAAATGAGGGGTGCTAGGGACTCGCTCGTCTACACGGTGGGGGCCTTCCAGTCCTAGCCGCCCGCCTAGGTATTGCCACCAGGGGGCGGGGTGAGGCGGGGCGGGGCCGAGGTGGCGGGTGTATGGGGGATCCAGAGAGCTTCATAAAGCCACAGCAAAGGCGCCGCGACGCTAGTGACAGTGGCCCGCTGGAGAGGGAGACCAGGAGCTGCTGCGCGCCCGCCAAACGCGGGCGCAGGACCCAGGCGTCCGAGCCCGGGTTCCGGTGGGGCCCCCGCCCCCGGGGCCCCCGCCCCCAGCCCCCAGCCCTAGACCCTCTGGGCCGCCCCCGCGCGGAGGGGGCCGGCCCTCGACGGCCGCGGGAAGGTGCCCGCCCGCCCCATATGGGCTTCGTGGAGCCGGGCTGCGGAGACATGCTGACGGGCACCGAGCCGATGCCGGCGAGCGACGAGGGCCAGGCGCCGGGCGCCGACCCGCAGAACCGCTACTTCTACGCGGAGCCGGGCGTGCAGGACGCCGCCGAGCGCCGCGCGGGCGCCAGCCTGGGGGCGCCCTACGCCGGGGGCGCCCTGGTGCCGGCCCCGCCGGGTCGCTTCCTCGGAGCCTACACCTACCCGCCCCGGCCCCAGGCCGCCGGCTTCCCCGGGCCGGGAGAGCCCTTCCCGCCGACGCCGGGTGCCGAGGGCTACCACCAGCCCGGGGACGGCTACGCGGCCCCGGACCCGCGCGCCGGGCTCTACCCGGGGCCGCGCCAGGACTATGTGCTGCCGGCCGGGCAGGAGGTGTCGGGGAAGCTGAGAGTCGCGCTCAACAACCACCTGTTGTGGTCCAAGTTCAACCAGCACCAGACGGAGATGATCATCACCAAGCAGGGACGGTAAGTGAAGCGCGCCCTACAGAGCCTCGGTCCCGCCCGCCCGGAACTCGGATGCGTGGTTTTTTGGGTTTTTTTTTCTTATCTCTCTCTTTTTCTGTCTGGACGTTGCTAGTTCCTCCATGCCCCTCGTTGTTTTGGTTTAGGCCGCTGAGGGATGGAGAGGGGCTGGTAATGAAAAGTTCTGGGGGTTGTTTACCCCCGGGAGATCACACCAGCCGGCAGAACTCAGAGGGAGATGGATGAGAGTGGGTGCGATGAGAGCTACCTCGGTTCGGGGAAGTGGTGTTTAGGGGTTCGCCCAGAATCGGTGCGTGCCCTGCTCTCTGCCTGAGTCGAGGTCGCAGTAAGCAGAGGGGGAGCTAGCGCTGTGCGTCTGACAGTGCCGGACACCCCTCGGCCCTGGTGTGTGGGGAAATGGAGGGAGAGCGCCGAGACTCGCAGGGTAGCCGGCACTACCCCAGCCCTCATCTCCTGGGGCCGCTGGTGCCCACCTCTCCCAGCCGCTCTGCTGCTGCTGTTCGCAGGGCCGCTTTGGGAGGGGTGGTAAGACCAGGATTTGGTGACATGGAGACACAGTCGCCAAGTTTCCTTTCCGGTAGTACTTTGAGATCATATGTCTGGTGTCTCTGCGTGTGTGTGGTTTGGGGGTTGGTAGAGTGTGCAGGGGGCACAGATCCCTTCCAGGAACAGGCTTCTGCAGGAGGGCCCAAATGCCCCTGGGCCCAAGCAGGTGAGGCTAACCTATGGTCCCAGCTGGCAGGCGGTCCCATGGTCTGTACCCTTCGAGGTCTGTCCCCTGAGAGCCTGTCCACATAGTCATTGGTCCAGCCTGCAGAACCCATAGCTTAGATCCCCCCGGGCTCAGTGCATGAGGGGTAGGGTTTGGGGCTGAGGGTGCTGCTTCCGGAGAGAGCGAGCCTCCTGAGCGGGGAAAGAAAGAGAAACTCACGACTGGTGTGGTATTTGTTTAGTAAGCAAGATGCAGAGCCGTCCCCGCCTGTGTCTGGCTGTGAGAGTGAGCACCCACCTTTCTCAGGGAGCCCGTGTGGGCAGGGGACCGGCAAGGGCCTGTCTGTGGAGGTGCTGTGTCACCAGTGGGCCTGGGAAGCGTTCGAGAGTGTAAACCAAGTACGGGGTTTGGGGCGTAAGCAGAGAGGCCACCCTGAGCCTGGGATTGGCGTTCAGTCTGGGTGTTGCTGGAACATTCTTCCCTCCTGATGATTTCTGTGGGTGGCCTGGGGTTGAGGGACCTGTCCACCAGCCACTATTGGCTCAAGTGGCTGAGCTGTTCCTCTTTCCCTGGGACAGACCCAGGAAAGTTGGCATTTTCTTCGATAGCACGACCTTCATCTCCTAAGCGTTCTGGAAATTCCTCTCTGCTCTCCTGACCCTGGCCGTTCTGGGTACACCCTGGCAAAACCCAGGCTTCTAGTCCCATTGTGTCTGAATTGGAGGGGACCCAATAGATCTGCTCCAGTCCCCTCCCCGAACAGATAAGGAAACGGGCCCAGAGACAGTAAGAGACTCTTCTAAGTTTACACAGCACACCTGTCACTGGCAGAACTGGCACCAGAACCCAGCTGGTTTCTGCCTGGGTTTCTCCCGTGGCCGGAGTAAAAACAGTACCCACGATGTCCGAAGGCCTTGATGCATTCAGAGTGCTTTCACTTCCATTATTTCTCTGTGCGCTAGGTAGGTCAAGCGGTCCCCCCAGTATACAGCTGAGGGCACTGAGGCGCAGGGATAGTAAGTGGCTTACATTCAGTCACACAGAGACCTGTACTCGGGCCTCCACCCTGTTGTGTGGTCCGGAAGCCTTCGCACCCTGGGGCCTGGCCTGGGTCTTCCCACAGCCGCTGCCAGGCCCTGGCCCCTCCAGTTTCGAGAGATGGGGTGGATGGAGCATCAGCCAGAACTGCGGGGGCCTGGCGGGGTCTGCCCAGGCTGTTTAGGGAGGTGTCTCAGGGGCTGCCTTTCTGAGTGTGGGCCCCCCTCTCTGCCCCTACGGCCTCCTTCTTTCCGTCAGGTTCTTGCTGAATAATTCTCTCTTGATACATTGTGTTGTCTCCTATTTAGATCCATACACTTTTTTCTTTATTTTTTATTATATACATGATTACAGTAGTGCCCACATTTTCCCCTTTGCCCACCTCCACCCAGCCCCCGCCCCACCTCCCTCAGTCCACACTTTTTTCCCATTATGAAAAATTCCAGTACAACTAACCCTCGAACAATACAAGTTTTAACTGAGCGTGTCCGCTTATATGCCTATTTTTTTCAATAAATACTATAAATGCATTAACTCATCCTTATGATTTTCTTAGTAACATTTTTTTAAAAACTATGATACATTTATTTTTTAAAAGGTTTTATTTATTTATTTTTAGAGAGAGGGGAAGGGAGGGAGAAAGAGAGGGAGAGAAACATCAGTGTGTGGTTGCGTCTCACATGCCCCCCACTGGGGACCTGCCCCACAACCCAGGCATGTGCCCTGACTGGGAATCGAACCGGCGACCCTTTGGTTCACAGCCCATGCTCAGTCCACTGAGCCACACCAGCAGGGCTAGTAACATTTTCTTCTCCCTGGCTTACTTGATTATAAGGATACAGTATCGATAGATTTTTTTATGTTATCTGTTCAGCTTCGGTTACCAGTCAACAGTAGGCTCTTAGTCCTTAAGTTTTGGGGGAGTCAAAGGTCATAAGTAAATTTTCAGCTGCGTGGGGGTTGGTGCCCCTGACAAGGCCAACAGTGTGTAGAGCAGTGAGGAGAACACATAGTGGCCCGCCGCCCGACCCAGACCCAGCCCCAGACCCAGACCCAGCTCCGGCTGCAGCAGCTGCTGACGCCGGTGCACTCCGCTTCTGCCCCTCTGGTCGGCAGCTGTGTTGGTGATGATGTCGAGAATTAGTGGGTAGATCTTCGACACCATACTATGGCATCCTTGAATATTTCTTTATGCACCTCTAAAAATGACTTTTTAAAAAATAACCACAATGCCATTAACAAACCTGAAAAAGACATGCCTAAATAGCGTCCACTTTCCCTAATTTTTCATAAGCGTGTGTGTGTTTTCTATAATCCTCCGGCTTCGGTCCATCTAGAGGGCCCGCTTCGGACGCTGCAGGCTCCCTGTTGGAAGAGGACAGTGGCCCCTCAGCATTTCCTTTAATGCCTCCCTGTGGATCAGGCCTCGGGAGCCCCATGGTGGGGTGGAAGGGACGGGGGACACACCACCCCCAATTCAGCCCCACCGGCCTGCACCCCTCCACATCTGCGCTGTGGGCGGCCATTTTCTTCTGCTGCTGGCTTCTGAAAGGCAAGAGCTGGGCTCAGAGAATAGCAACCTTTCTGTCCCCCTGCTCTGGCAGGGTGGCCTGTCCCTCCGTGGGTTCCAGTGACCTGCCAGTCACCACCACATCACCCACGGCCTTCTTCCTTTTTGAAAAATCCTTCCAGCCCAGGCTCACCCACAGCCCCACCGCCTTTTGCGCTGAGCTGACTCACTTGCTCCCAGATCCTTCCTCTCCCTCCCACCCCTGAGTGCGGGCCGGTGACACAGGGCTTGCCCTCCTCCAGGGGCAGGAACCCGGCGGGGGGCAGGCGGCGCTTCCAGGCTCAGAGCCCCGTGCAGGCAGCGCAGGTGCAGCTGGGAGGGGGAAATCGAGGGCAAACTGAGGGACTGGCTAACCCGAGACTCTGATGTTCAAGTTCGTGTGTTTGTGGAGACCGGGGGTGCCTGACGGTGCCCACCCAGACTTGTTTCGTGTTTGTGTGCGGCCCTGTGTTTGTGCTATGAATGTGTTGCCGAGCGTGTAAGAGTTGACGGTAGACATTCTCAGTAGAGGAAGAGAGAGGCTGGTGTCTGTGTGTGTGTGTGTGGGTGTACATTAATTGCTGGCAATCCCCACTTTTTGGGTGTGATTAGTTGATTATTGTAATTAAGATCACTTTGGGTAGGTCTGTTGTTAAGTAGCTCCGTCTGCACTTGTGTGGGTCTGTGGGGGGTTAGGGGTTGCTACACCAATCCCAGCCCCGCACAGTCCTCCATCGCTGGCCTCACAGCCATTGCGGTTCTCCCTTCTCTACGTTCCCAATTCCAAGAACTTTAAACATCTTTCAGAAGTATTTTTACCTTTAAGGCTGCTTTCAGCTGGGCCCACTGGCTTCATTTCTCTCAGGGCAGGTGCAAACAGCTTTGCTTTCTGTTTGGCCATTTGCTGATGGCTGTCTAATTTCTATTACGTGGGTCTGAGTTGGTGGGAGGAGGAGACCCCTTGATCACAGAATACGCTTTTTGCATTTTGATGGCCACAAGGCGTGGCCGGAGAACCCTCCCAAAACGTGCTACCAATGTACAGCCCTGCCAGTAGCGTACGAGAGGACGCGTTTCTCCACAGGCCCCTGGGAGATGTTACCAATTTTGAAACACTTTGCCAACATGACTGACAAAAACCATCCCCTTTTAAATTTGTACTTAACGGTGGTGAATTGGAGCGTGTCGGAGGTGTTCGGGATGGGGGAGGGTTACGACGACCCTGCAAATATTTCAAGGCCGGGTGGTCTTTAGGGGCATCAGAGAAGTTTGGGGTCTTGGAGCCTGTCCTCTGAGAGCAGAATGGTCACTGGTCTTTTCAGGGGTCTCAGTTTGGCACCACAGACCCATCTTTGCTCCCTGTCCCTTCCTGGCAAAGTGTCATGTAAATCTGAGGCTATTTTGGGATTCCAGCTGGTGGTGATTCTAGACTTTTAGGGTGAAATTGAGACCTCCCTTCTCCTCTCCCCTTCGCCCATCCTCTTCCTGTGTGTCCTCCATTTCCCACTGTGAGTGGTAAGGGAGACGGAGGGATGGAGACCACGGCCTGTGCTTTGCTCTCCCACCGAGGAGCTGTCACCGCACCTCTTCAAGCCTCCTTTCCTTCAAGTATAAAATTGGAAATAATATTTTTTTGTTTTTAAAGATTTTATTTATTTCATTTTAGAGAGGGGAAGGAAGACAGAAAGAGAGGGAGAGAAACATGAATGCGTGGTTGCCTCTCACGCACTCCCCACTGGGGACCCGGCCTACGACCCAGGCATGTGCCCTGAGTGGGAATAGAACCAGCGACCCCTTGGTTTGCAGGCCGGCACTCAATCCCCTGGAACCACACCAGCCGGGGCAGAAATAACGTTTTATATTTCAGCGAACTGGCTGCTTCATAAGTAGAGGTGCAATGAATATGTTTCCTTCTCTCCCTTCAGTCCCACAAGCTTGGATAGGAACCAGTGACCGTGTAGGAAACGTGTGAGTAGCCTGACCACTGTTGTAGAATGAGCCGGGAGGAAGGGGTTAAAAATATCCTCCCACCCTTGATTGCTCATTCCTAACCTTTGATCTCTCAAGTTGACTGGCCTGCCGAGTCCCTGGGACCCAGGGCTGGGACCGGAACACTGGACTCCTGCTCAGGGTCCTTCAGCCTGGCCAGAGGACTTGGACAGCTCGGCCTGCAAGAAGGAGGGATGGGGGTGGGATGGGAGAGAGGGTGAGCTGAGCTTCATATCTTTTGAGCATTTTAACAACTGTCAGAGAAGAGATGGAGAAAAAACTGAGGTTTGGTCTGACAAATTAACTTTGCCAAGGTCATAAGACTGGTAAGTCTCTTGATCTCAGCTCAGGAGAGTCTGAGGAAGAGAGGAATGTGATAATGGCCTCCTGGGAGATCTCCCAGGGTTATCGAGGGTGCTTCTCTGGGACCCTCTGGGGACTAGGAACCACCCAGCAGTGTTCCCAGGGCCCTGGACTCTTTTCCCCAGGTTTCCTGATTCATGGACCAGTCAGTGCCTTTCTTCCTGTCCTAGGGAACTTCTTGTAGGAGGAGGAGAGAAGTGTGTGGGAATGGGAAGTAATTCTGATGTGGGTAACTCTGACATCCTGAAAACTCGGTTCTTCCTGCCTGTGTTAGAAGAGAAAGGGTGAGCCATTGGAGATGATGACAACACTTTATAATGACATGAACTTTACAGATCATGGTGTGCAGCTAATGTCAACACTGGTGCTGGTAGAGGTGGTGGTCATAGTAAAGGTGGTGATAGTGGAGGGCGTAATTGTAGTGATGTTGGTAGTGGAGTTGATGGTGGTGGTGATGGTTGAGGTGCTGGTTGTACTGATGGTGGTGATGGAGCTGGTGATGGTGGAGGTGATGGCGGTGGGGGTGGACCAGATACTGTTGTGATGGTGATATGGAAGTGATAGTTGTGGTTATGGTAGAGCTGGTGTTGTAGTGATGGTGGTGATTGGGTGGTAATGATGAGAATGGCGACAGTCGTAATGACGGCGATGGTTGTAAGGATGGTGGTGATGGGGGTGGTGCTGGTGAAGGTGGCGGACATGGCTGTGGTACGGGACTGCTTCTCTCTCCGAATGTTTTACTCTGGCACACGCAATGGTGCAGCATCCCAACACCAACGTCCTCTGCCCCCTGCCCTCCGCCCCCCGGGAACCAGGACTCCGAGCATGAGCACTGTGCTCTGTAGAGTCCTCTTTCAGGTAGATGGAAAGGCCCACCTAGGACTTCAGCTACTTCTCTGAAGGCACAGGCCATCCTACAGACATGGGCCCGGCAGGGTGGAGCAGGGAGAGCCTGCGAAGGAGTGCCGTGAGGTCAGGAGTGTGTTAGCGCTGTGAGAGCCACCATGGAGAGCATGGGTGTCAGACTGAGGCCAGATCAGGCCTCGGGGGGGGGGGGCTGTGGCGTGGGGACCTAGTAGGAACTGCCTGTGAGGGACTGGCTGGAGGCTTTGGTCCCCCCCTAGGAAGCAAACTAACTTTATAGATCATGGTGTGCAGCTAATGTCAAGCAACTGACCCTCTGAAAGAAAAACATTTTTTAAAAAAGATTTGATTTATTTATTTTTAGAGAGAGGGGAAGGGAGAGAGAAAGAGAGGAAGAGAAACATCTATCGATCAGTTGCCTCTTGCACGCCCTCCACCGGGGACCTGGCCCACAACCCAGACATGTGCCCTGACTGGGAATCGAACCAGCGACTTTTCAGTTCACAGGCTGGCACTCAATCCACTGAGCCACAACAGCCAAGGCTGAAAGGAAAACATTTTTTAAAGCCCAGATTCATAGTGTTTGCTGATTTCCATGATATAAGTACTCCTATGGTGGCTGAGTTTAAGCTACCCACGCGGTGTTACCGAACGCGGAGTTGGGAACAGCCGTGGACTAGTGCACACATCTACTGTTTCCACACACGGGGCAATAGGTGTAAACAACGTCAACAGTGGAGATCATAGGAGAATGTAGTAAAAGATCTGGGAAGTGATGATTTTGAGTTTTTATTGCCTTGGTTTATGTATTTCGTTGTGAGTTTATAGAACTTAATTTTTATTTTTAAAAAAATTTTCTTATTTATTTTTAGAGAGAGGGGGGAGGGAGGGAGAAAGAGAGGGAGTGAAACACTGATGTGCAAGAGATACATCGATCAGTTGCCTCTTGAGCGTCCCTAGCTGGGGACTTCGTCCGCAACCCAGACATGTGCCCTGACTGGGGATCGAACCAGTGATCACTGGGTTTGCAACCCGATGCTCAGTCCAGTGAACCACACCAGCCAGGGCTATATAACTTAATTTTGAACTGTGGCTGTTTAGCAAATGGCTGGCAAACTTTCTGAACATTTTCAGTTGGCTTTCAGGAGGGGCGCAGGCTGACTCCAGTACACCCCTGACGGCCTTTGCACCCGGCGTGGCTGTCCGAGGGACTGCGGCTGATGGATATTGCTTGGTCTCTTTGTTTTCCCCAGACGGATGTTTCCATTCCTGTCATTTACTGTGTCGGGGCTGGAACCCACCAGCCATTACCGGATGTTCGTGGACGTGGTCTTGGTGGACCAGCACCACTGGCGGTATCAGAGCGGCAAGTGGGTGCAGTGCGGAAAGGCGGAGGGCAGCATGCCAGGTATGCGCCCCGTTGGGGGAGTGGGCACTCTTTCTCCAAGACTGGGCGCCCCCTGGTGGATCCAGAGGGAACCCCCGTAACCCTACACACGCCACCTAGGATTTAAGTCCCCATCACACTCGATGCC
This sequence comes from Trachops cirrhosus, assembly GCA_028533065.1. Lineage (NCBI taxonomy): Eukaryota > Metazoa > Chordata > Mammalia > Chiroptera > Phyllostomidae > Trachops > Trachops cirrhosus. The sequence goes on along the minus strand of CM052545.1, from coordinate 92,426,619 downwards.
ATCCTATCCCACCTCAGCTCCTCCCACTTCTGGCTTCCGTTCTGTTTGTCATCTCTTTTCTGCTCTGCTCTGGCCTGTCTTCTCCTCCGTCCTCTGCCCACACCTCCCTTCGCCCCGCCTCGTTCCCCGGCGTCCTTTTTGACATCCCTTTCAGAACAAAGGCAAAGGCAAAGGAGGCCCACATCACTGCGGGTCTGGCCCGGGGGTCTTGTGCCAAACAAGTTAACTGTCCGCAGGAAACCGCATGTACGTCCACCCAGATTCCCCCAACACTGGAGCCCACTGGATGCGCCAGGAAGTGTCATTCGGGAAACTGAAGCTCACAAACAACAAAGGGGCCTCCAACAATGCGACTCAGGTGGGACTCCTCACAGAGGGCTAACCCCGCCCCCAGCCCTGGTCCGGAGGCCGCAGGGCTGACCTGCTGGCTGATACTGTTTTCTGGGGGTCACTTTTCTTCCTCTCCCACTTTGTTTTTTTCCCACCCACCCTGAGGGGAAGATGAGATTGGAAGAAGCTGAATCTCAGGGCAGACAGGGTGCCACATTCCGGCCAACACAGGCCAAGCCGGTCTGGGGCTTCCTCCACCAAACCCCCAGCTGCCCTCACCCGGGTACCGTGCTGGGCATAGAGTGGGCACCTGTGATCCCAGGGAATGGCCACCCTGAACAGCCCTGTTTGTGCTAATACCTCGGTCACAGTGGACATCTGGGGACAGAAAGTGGGGCGAGACGGTAGCATTGGTGCCTCCAGGGAGTTGGGGACTGGAGTTGGAAGGCCTGGGAGAAGTTGTGTGGTGGCAGGGCAAGGGGTTGGACACACGACCTCAGACTGGGGGGACTCTCCTCCTCACCCTCACAACCTTCCTGCGCTCTCTCAGATGATTGTACTCCAGTCCCTGCACAAGTACCAGCCCCGGCTGCACATCGTGGAGGTGAACGATGGAGAGCCAGAGGTGGCCTGCAACGCTTCCAACACGCACATCTTTACTTTCCAAGAAACCCAGTTCATTGCCGTGACGGCCTACCAGAATGCCGAGGTGAGGGCTGCCCGGGCAGCCGAGTGTGGGCCTGAGCCCAGGAGGGGAAGCACGGGGAAAGTGGGGCCCCAGTCTCCCTTGGGAGGGATTTTGGAAGTTTCCTAGCCCCACACTCAGGACTCAGACACTGTTTTCCCCCCTCCCTAGATTACTCAGCTGAAAATTGATAATAACCCTTTTGCCAAAGGATTCCGGGAGAACTTTGAATCGTAAGTGCTACTAATTTCAATCCACCTTTGCAGAGGCCTCCTCTTGGCCCCTCCTGAGACTGGGTGGGACCCCAGATGTGCTCAGCACATTTCCCTCTCTGCCCTGAGGCTGGGAGAGGCTGGGGTGGGTGCTGGAGAGTGGGTGGGCCAGGGAAGAAGGGCCTAGGCCGGGATGTGCAACAGGCAGGCTCCTTGGTGGCCGGTACTGCTCTCGAACGCTGTCTTCTTGCCTCCCATTTTTTTTAGCATGTATGCATCTGTTGACACCAGTGTCCCCTCTCCGCCTGGACCCAACTGTCAATTGCTTGGGGGAGACCACTACTCTCCGCTCCTACCCAACCAGTATCCCGTTCCCAACCGTTACTACCCCGACCTTCCTGGCCAAGCCAAGGATGTGGTTCCCCAGCCTTACTGGCTGGGGGCCCCCCGGGACCACAGCTACGAGGCCGAGTTTCGAGCAGTCAGCATGAAGCCTGCATTCCTGCCCTCGGCCCCTGGGCCCACCATGTCCTACTACAGAGGCCAGGAGGTCCTGGCGCCTGGAGCTGGCTGGCCTGTGGCCCCCCAGTACCCTCCCAAGCTGGGCCCAGCCAGCTGGTTCCGCCCCATGCGGACTCTGCCCATGGAACCCGGTCCTGGTGCTTCAGAGGCACGGGGGCTAGAGGACCAGGGCTCCGCCTCGCTGTGGACTGAGATCACCCCCATCCGGCCAGAGTCTGGTGACTCAGGACTGGGCGAAGGAGACTCTAAGAGGAGGCGTGTGTCCCCCTATCCTTCCAGTGGCGACAGCTCCTCCCCTGCTGGGGCCCCTTCTCCCTTTGATAAGGACACTGAAGGCCAGTTTTATAACTATTTTCCCAACTGAGCAGGTGACTCGGGGAAAGGAACAGAAACAGCGTTGTTAGGTCAGAGGACATCACCTAACGTAGACAACAGACAGACTGAGGACCGAGCAGTCCCTGGCTCCCTCTGACCCTTCTCCTTTTGTAGTTAATGGAGAAAGAGGGGGCCCGAAAAGGATTCCAGGCTTCACTGGCTGCTTCTTGGCCCATGGTGAAACCTGAAAGGCATGTTCCCTCCCTTGCCTGTGCCCTAACTACAGTCATTTACCTGGTGCTGCTTCTGGCTGTGGGTTCCCAGCTGGAAGAGAAAACAGAACAAGAAGGTCTCGGACACAAAGGAGCGCCCTCTTCTGAGGGGTGGGTGCGGGGTTCAGGTGGGGCCGTGAAGGCTCAGTTCTCTTCCTCTGTAGAGGAACTTGCAGCATTTCTGTTTGCATGTGTGTGAATCCCTGATCTGAAAATAAAGAGACATGGATTTTATAACGGTCAGCTAGCCAAGGTCAGGGAGAGGACCCAGGTGACTTTGGGCAGCTGGCCCAGGCCCCAGCTGCTCAGAGACAGCCAGGTCCAAGGGAGGGACTGGGGATGGGGGCATGGCGCACGCACGTCTGGAGAACAAGGTCCTGGGGAGGGTTGGTTATGTGTGTGCGCACGCTCGTCTCCTTTTTTATTTTTGGAATGGGGTGGCTATTTATTGTACAGAGAATGTTGTCTGGATATATTTCTTTGTCTTCATCACTTTCTGAAAATAAACACGAAACTGTCGAGCGTATCCTGCTGTGGTGCCCGGGCGGGGAACCCAGGGACTCCGCTGGGAACTACAGGGACACCAAAGTTGTTCTGCGGGCTCCGGAGCAGAACTTCCGAGGAATCTGTACCCCCTAGAAGACCAGAGTGACTTCATTCAGGGGTCACACTGCGTCAGAGCAAGAGTACCTGTCCTTCCTACCCTCAGTGCTCCCATCGATGGCGTGTGCCGCCTCGGAAGGCGTCTGGGGACAGAGAACCGTTCCGCTGCCTGTGTGTGTGTCCTGGCCTGTGCGAGCGCGAGGCCAGAGGACGGGGTTGGGGTGGGCGCGGGCGCCGCGGCTCTGAGGGGAAGGATGGCCTTGAGTTCTCTTTGCATTTGTAGCAACTTGGGTTCTCCATCTTCATCTTAGGGTTGTTCGAGGGTTAAAGGAGTAAATGTAGACTGGACCACGTGACGCCGCTGTTTTTGTAGGCCAAGAACAGCCAGATACTGGCGATCTCGCGTGGTTCACCCAAACCGCCGTAAAAGGTGTAGAGCGCTGCCTGTCACACCGTAAGCGCCAAGCGTGTGAACTGCAGCGTGGTCGCTGCTGCCCTTCTCCAGCTCTGTCTCTGTCACTGTCTCTCTGTGCTGGTGAGTCGTGTCCGATACACGCTTCTTTTTAAGGAATTTAAGCAATGCAGGAAAGTATAAAAGCAGCAATAAATTATCCCAAATCTAAACACGCAGCAATAATTATCATGAACATTAGGCGGATTAGATGGAAAGACGGAAAGACTTTTACAAAATTGGAAACATACTGAAAATGCTTTTTCTTAATCGACTCAACACGACTGAATTTTATTTGACAGAACTGAGAACAATAAAACCCCCAAACCTGTCTAATAAACCATCACCAACCCCCCAAAAAAAAAACTCGCAAGGGAGTGAGAAGAATGGCTGAACTCAAGATTAAATTTTTCTTCTTGATAAGAAATCCTCCCTGAAAGAGCGCTCTCAGGCTGAGAAAGGAGCTACGGGAGACGCAGAGAGTCGCTACTGCGCGGTTCAGGGTGCCCCTCCCAACGGGGGACGCCCTCGTGGGCTGCGCGTTACTGCGGTTCTGTTGGAGCCTGGAAGGCTTGGCCCCTGTCACGGTCCACATCTCTTCCTTTACCGGTCTCTACCCAGGGGCCATGTCCATCACCCCTGGTCTGCAGAAGGAAAAGATAACTTGACACATTTGGGCTGGGTCCACTCCCTTCGGTTTGAAAGCTCAGCATTTTGTAAATGACATCGGGAGTTCCTCCACATTGTGCCCCGTGAGTGCAGACTGCGCCTCCCCGTCCCACCCTTTGGCTGTCGCTCTCTGGAGGTAAAGGGACGACTTGGGCTTACTTCCTTTCTCGGGGAACTGTGGTTGGTGATCGCAGTGCTCTCCCCTCACTGATCTTAGGTGGGCTTTGGCCACTTGGTTGTATAATGAGGTGAAGGGAGTTGTGATGGAGTCCCATTCCGACATTTTTTTCCAGAAGCCTGGCTGTATGTGTTTTGCTGCTGTGTCATGAAGGTTCATTACTATTCTTTCTTCTCTATTAAATGCACCTTTTACTGATACGTGTATTACTGAATATATGAATATATTATATATGACTATAATATACACACACACAGAGTCCTTAGTTAATGTAATGCATTTTACCTTAAATATTATATGGTCTGGCATTAATATTCCCATTTATACTTTGGTTTTATGTGGGTTCATAGGATAAATTTTCTCCTATTTAGTTGATAATGTCTTAGTTTCATTTTTGTTGTTATGTCTGTCAGGCAGCAAACTAATGGACTTAAAAACACATTTTATGACTCTTAAAATATTTTCTATTTACTTACAAATATAATGATTATGTTAACCCACCACACAACTCAACACTAATAATAAAACTTAGCCCTGGCCGGTGTAGCTCAGTGGATTGAGTGCGGGCTGCAAACCAAAGGGTCGCTGGTTCGATTCCCAGTCAGGGCACATGCCTGGGTTGCAGGCCAGGTTCCCCAGTGGGGGCCACATGAGAGACAACCACACACTGATGTTTCTCTCCCTCTTTCTCCCTCCCTTTCCCTCTCTCTAAAAGTAAATAAATAAAATCTAAAAAATAAAAATGTTGCATGAACCCTAATTTAAAATAATAATAATAAAACCTAAACAATAATAATAATCAGAGCTAGTTATATATTACTCCACCCCACCCCTACCTTTTCTTTATAGGTAACAAGTATCTTGAACTTTGTGTTTATCTTCTTCTTGCTTTTAAAATTGTGTTAACACTTTATGTATATCATTATCACATTATTTAGTTTTAGTTTTAAATTTTACAAAAAGCGTGTGTGTCTCTATATCTTATCTTTCTATGCATGAATAGGGAATATATCTTCATGTATTTGGTCACCCTTAAGGTCCTTCAGTAACATTTTATAATTTATAACTATAGGTCTTGTACATCTTTTATTAGATTTATTATTAGGCATTTTTTCCTCTATAAAAGGTATCTCTTAAAAATATGTCTCTTAATTCTTCGTTACTGGTGTATAGAATTGCAGTTGGTTTTTTTCATGCTGAGCTTGAGATCCAGCCACCTTGCTAAATAAACTATCTTATTATGCTTCAATGCTTTGCTATAAATTCATGTTTTCTCTATGGCTAGTCGGACTATTTCAAATAATGACAGTTTTATTTCCTCCTTTCTAGTCATTGTGCTTCTATTTTTTCTCCTCTTATTGTGCTGGCCAGAACTTCAAGGATGAGTTTCTTGCTTTTGGGGGATGATTCCTGCCCTCAGTTTATTCCACTTTTCCCCTTAGATTGGTTTGGCATTTCTGTAATTTGTTTCTATTATTTAAGTGGTTACTCCATACATTTAATATGCACATTTAATCTAACAAACTTGAGTGATATTTTGCATTCCCTTCTGGCCAATAGAACAATTTTAGATCACTTTATTTCTGATCTTCCTCCTCCTGACATACTATTGTTTTTCCTCTCAACTTACCAATTTTTTTATTTTTATTTTATTTATTTGTTTTATTTTTAGAGAGAGGGACAGAGGGAGAGAAACATCAATGTGTGGTTGCCTCTCGTGTGCGCCCCCCAAATGGGGATCCAGCCTACAAATCAGGCATGTGCCCTGACTGGGAATCGAACCATCGACCCCTTGGTTCGTAGGCCAGCTCTCAATCCACTGAGCCACACCAGCCAGGGCTCAATTCCCGATTTTTGAACATTTCAGTTCTCTCATGTTAATCCCCAGATTACACTCCTGTATTGCTTTACTGAGACAGTATCTGATGGGGCTTGTTTTTATGTTACTATTCTTTTGTTCACTTTTTAAAAATATATTTTATTGATTATGCTATTGCAGTTGTCTCATTCCCCCCCTTCACTCCCCTCCACCCTGCACACCCCCTCCCACCCACATTCTGCCCCTTTAGTTCATGTCCATGTGTCATACACATCAGTTCTTTGGCTTCTACATTTCCTATACTATTCTTACCCTCCCCCTGTCTGTTTTCTACCTACCATCTATGCTACTTATTCTCTGTACCTTTTTCCCCTCTCTCCCCCTCCCACTCCCCTATTGATAACCCTCCATGTGATCTCCATTTGTGGTTCTGTTCCTGTTCTAGTTGTTTGCTTAGTTTGCTTTTGTTTTTGCTTTAGGTGTGGTTGTTGATAACTGTGAGTTTGCTGTCATTTTACTGTTCATAGTTTTTATCTTCTTTTTCTTAGATAAGTCCCTTTAACATTTCATACAATAAGGGCTTGGTGATGATGAACTCCTTTAACTTGACCTTATCTAAGAAGCACTTTATCTGCCCTTCCATTCTAAATGAAAGCTTTGCTGGGTAGAGCAATCTGGGATGTAGGTCCTTGCCTTTCATGACTTGGAATACTTCTTTCCATCCCCTTCTTGCCTGTAAGGTCTCTTTTGAGAAATCAGCCGACAGTCTAATGGGGAC